>CM065686.1:30742590-30915090 GCA_017654935.2 Phymorhynchus buccinoides
GAGTTATAAGGCCACACACACACACACACACACACACACACACACACACAGACACACACACACACACACACACACACACACACACACACACACACACACACACACACACACTTGGCTTTTTACTATATGATTTTAACATTGTTCGTAGCCTAAAAGGGTGTGTGTTAACTAACTACATCCAAATGATCTTTGAGTGTTAATTGTAATGGGAAATGATAAGCTAAAAAAATTGAACTACCAACAACATTGTACATGTAACTAATTAAAAAATAATTTTAAAAAGTTCATGATTATGTTTAAATCATGTGCATGTTATTGAGTAACATTTCTTCATTAGTTTTTCACCCAAAGGCAATAGATTACCGGTATGCATTTACCCCACACACTCTCTCTCTTTCTCTTTCTCTTTCTCTCTCTCTCTCTCTCTCTCTCTCTCTCTCTCTCTCTCTCTCTCTCTCTCTCTCTCTCTCTCTCTCTCTCTCTCTCTCTCTCTCCCCCCCCCCCCACCATGATGATGTAACATAGATTGTCTGTTTATGAATCTCATGACTTGTCACACTTTGGACTTGCACAATTTACATCACAATACTGAATAGGTCATGTACAGTGTATTATTAGCATTAGCAAGCAACAACATTGTAAACCATTGTACCTCTGCGCCCCTGTTTTAACTGAAGACTGAACTGTTCATGTATCATCTATATCACTTCTTTTTTTTTCCAATCAGAGCAAATTTTAACAAATGGGGTGGGGTAGAGAGGGAGGTAGTTACTCACTGTTAATGCTTTGTATAATTTCTTGTTTCCTATTTAACTTGCAGTTTCAATCTTTATTCTCTAATCCCACCATAATTTCCAAGCCCAAAGTATGCATAATACAAAAAGGTAGGGAACATGGTAACAGACATTTGAACACAAAAGTCAATATTGAAGAACACCTGCCATGTAAACATTTGGGCTTTTAAAATAATCTTTGAAAAGACAACATATGTTATCGGCTTCACCGGTTTGCCAAGTTTACTTGTTCAGACATGGAATACTACGGTACTTGTTGAGCCCATGCAGATGCTTCACAGTATACTGTAGAAAAGATAACCAGAAAGAATGTCGGGTTTTTTGTTATTGGTTGTTTTTTTCTTACAAAAAGAATCACCACTCTCCTTGCAAGACAGTGGTGATTATTTTTTTTCCATCTTTATTTCTCTCTCTCTCTCTCTCTCTCTCTCTCTCTCTCTCTCTCTCTCTCTCTCTCTCTCTCTCTCTCTCTCTCTCTCTCTCTCCCCAGGGCTGGGTGGAAAAAAGCATGTAACTTGCTTATCTCATGTTCCCTGGTTAAATAAAATTTTGTTTATTGTTTTCTCTCTCTCTCTCTCTCTCTCTCTCTCTCTCTCTCTCTCTCTCTCTCTCTCTCTCTCTCTCTCTCTCTCTCTCTCTCTCTCTCTCTCTCTCTCTCTCTCTCTCTCTCACACACACACACTCTCCATCCCCTGTTGTTCTGGAATCTTGATTGTTGGTCCATCTTGTGTCTTGTTCATGTCCTTTCCCCTTTCTCCTCTTCTGCTTCATATTCTTTGTGCTTCTCAGATTCATGTTTATTTTATTTTTTTCTTCATTCTTTTTTTTCTTTCTTCCTGTTCTCATCTTTTCTTCTTCCTTTTCCCTTCTATTTCTTTCTTCTTTTTTTCGTTTCTAGCTTTTCTTCTTTTGTTTTGTTTTCCTTGTTCTTTTTCCTTTTCTTCTTCTCTCTTTTCTGTCTTCAGTTTTTCCTTAGTCTCTCTCTCTCTCTCTTTTTTCTTCTTTCTTTTCGTCTTTTCTTTATCGTTTCTTTGTTTTCTTTTCTTTTTATTCGTTTCATTTTCATTGTTTCTCCTTTGTTTCAGTTTCTTTTCTTTTCTTTTGGTGATGATTTTTGGATGACTGATGATGATAATAATGAGTCCTGATGAAGATGATGCTCAGTGATCCATTCTGGAATTGAGACACTGTGACAGGGCTGTCCTCCACGCTCCCTATCAAATCTATCCTGGTGTCAACCAGGCCTGGGAGGAACAGACACCTGCAGTGTTGGTCAGGAAATTAGAGCAACACTCTCAACACACATCTGTGTAGTCCCAGTCTTCCCATTGAATCCACATCATACTCACAAGACTGATGGGATTCGAACCCATGACCTCCCAGCCACTAGTCCGCAACTCTAAGAAAGAATGTAAATTAGTGAAATCTAACGCTTGTTCCCCTCACAAACATTACCATTTTGAATTTGGTGGTGCGTTTTTCAAATTAAGAATGAAGTCATTCTACATGAATTTGTGGAAGAATTATGCTTGCCCTTTTTCAGTGGGGAGTGGGATTTTTAAAAGGGGGGGAATGGGATTTTGTTTTTTAAAAATTTTCATTGACAGTATGTTGCCAGAGTATGAAAGGTTACTAAGAAATTTCAAAACTGCAACAAAGACTATGAAATGGTGTTGGCATTGTTAAAACAAAATAATGAAGATTTGTTTAGGGTTGTGTTGTGTTTTAAGCAGATAAGATGGGGTTTTATTCCAATCTTTTTACTTGAAGCCATGTTTTTGATATCTCTTAAATAAAACTTCTTTTCTCATGTAATGTCAGGGCTCCCAATCGTCCCGCACTTACGGTATAATATTTCAAGTGTACCTGATGAGTAACTTGACGGAAGTTTTCAGAATGTCAATGTGTGCTTGCACGAGCGCATGCACACACACACACACACACGCGCGCACACGCACACACACACAGAGTGAAAATTAGTTCAATGAATTAGGCCTAGTTGTGAAGACAATGGATCTCTCAATAGGTCATAACTTAGAATGCAAAGGCTATGTTTGTTTCTTTGCCCATTTTTATAGTGCATCCCTGGGACCCCTGCACATTCTTTTAGAGGGTCCTTTAGGCTTTTAGTACTTCATAGACCCTCAGAATTTGGGGGTCCCTGGGTGCCCTGCATTGTAGTTATCTTTTTAAAAAATTAGAAAAAGATTGATGTTATCTAGCATTTAGAAGCTAGCCAAAATGTGCAAAAGAAGTAAGCCATGGAAAAAAGGATGCATGCATACTCGTACGTGCATTCACATACACAGTGCGTGCGCACGCACACTCACACACACACACACACACACACACACACACTCTCTCTCTCTCTCTCTCTCTCTCTCTCTCTCTCTCTCTCTCTCTCTCTCTCTCTCTCTCTCTCTCTCTCTGTCTCTCACACACACACACACACACACAGACAGACACCCTCGCGCGCACACATGCACACACACACACACACACACACACACACAACCAGGTGTGCAGGAAAATTAACATGAAAAAAACAACCAAGCCAACTAATGATAAACCAGATCCAACAGCAACCAGCATGCACACACCCAGCTCTCTTTTCCTTTCAGTTTGACACTCTCGCAAAAGCAGGTACTTTATGATATTTCTGACAGTTTTAACAGATGCTTCCTATTTAAGGATCTCACTGAAGGATGCAAAAGGCTCTAAAGGGCTGGCAAATTGACTTGAAAGCTCTGTTTTGAAAACTTATTATTGGCCAACATTGCAGGTGCTTTTAATTTTAGAAGTAATTTTATGAGCCCAATAAAAAGTTCTTTTTGTTTCCAGTTTTAGACTTGCAAAGACGAGCAGAGCATGCACCTATTATTCATTTTGCCTTTATTTTCCAACCAGTGAGCATTTTTTTTAATAACAACATTATTTTTTTGCTGGTGGTCAACCTGTTGATTTAGTTGTGGAGATATAATTCCTTAAAAAGTTATATTGATAGTCAGCTTGAGAAGTGTAAAGAATATGATATAATAAAGAAGTAGGGATCAAAGAGAGAATATTATAAGAGGGAGAGGTAGGAATATAAACATGGAGAGAAAAAAATAGGAGTGTTAACCGAATTTTGAGCTTTTTTTCCAGTTGAATTAATTGTAGAAGGCTGTATAAGAATTATTTTATGCTTAATACAACCTCGTCATGTTGTGATTGATTATCATGCCATTGAAGCAATTTCTGCCAGATTACTGCAGTCTAAAGCCTCCTAAAAGAACGCTAGTTATGGAACTCACCCTGAGACGTCAAATCTGGCCCAGGCCTGTGACACTCCGTGACAAGCTGTGGGATCCTGCTGAGGCACTGCGTTTGATTGCAAACTTCATCAACCGAACCGGACTGAGCATCTAATATGGCCGGGAACAAAGTTGAAGAAGAAGAATGGAAATCACCAGAGTTTCTCACAGTACATGGAACTCAGCCTTGATTTTCAGAGATGTTCTTTTCTCACTCTCAGCCACGTGTTCTCTAATCTGGATAGATACTGTACAGTACTAAGATAACGATCTGCCAGTATAATGGTGCATGTGTGTGTGGAGCATATTTATTTGCATGAAGAACGACAGCATTTCAGTCTTTCCGTATCTGCTCTGTTGGGCAATATTATATTTATGATGATTGAACTATGATTGTCAAACATGTTATTGTTTTTCTGCAGGGAGCAGATACTTTCTGTGAAGAACAATGACAGCATTCCATGTTTCCTCTGTTGGGCAGTATGATGATTGAACTATGAAAGATTGTCTTGTCTAATGCGTTATTTCTTCTGCAGGGAGCAAATACTTTATGTGAACAAACAACGACACCTGATGGGCAACATGATGATTTTACCAATGAAGATCTCAGTCAATGATAGATTGCCACGTCTAGCATGTTATTTCTTCATAATGTTCTTCTGCAGGGAGCAGATAGTTCGTATGAAGAACAATGACAGCATTCCATTTGTGCTGTTACTGTTAGACAACAGGATTATCTTAGCTATGGCTATCTCTGGCCTTATGCTAATAGATTGCCATGTACAATGCGTTAAATTTCTTCTGCAGGGAGCAGATACTTCATATGAAGAACAATGACAGCATTCTATTCGTGCTGTTAGACAACAGGATGGTCTTAACTATGGCTATCTCTGGCCTCATGATAGATTGCCATGTACAATGCATTACATTTCTTCTGCAGGGAGCAGATACTTCGTGTGAAGAACGATGACAGCATTCCATTCCTGCTGGTGGGCAACATGATCGACCTGAAGGAGCAGCGGCAGGTCACGGAGGAGGAGGCTCTGAAACGGGCCCAGGAGTGGAGGGTACCTTACGTGGAGACCTCCGCCAAGACCTGTGTGAATGTCGATAAGGTGAGGAGGGAGGAAAGAGAGAGAGAGTGTGTGTGTGTTAGTTAGAAGGTGGTTGGAGATGATTGGTGATGTTTCCTGTGACATGAATTTGGTGCAATCCTCTGTGGGGATACGGTGGGGGTCTTCTGTACAAATAGTTCCCCCACCTTCTGGAAGTTCTGTGCTTGTAACTTCTTCTAATCTGTCTTTCTCTTTGACTCTGCCTTTTTCCTTGCTTTGTGTCATCTGCTATCTTTCCGACTTCTTGGTTCGTTCTTCTGCCTTTTTTCCAAAAACATCTTCCATATAGTTTTCTCCTTTGAGCTCCTCCGAAATCAGAATGTGTCGGCTGAATGCAGCGAGGAGACCAGTGAAAACTGGACAACGGACACGTACGTACCAATTATGGGCTTATGGCCTGGGAACGCAGAAAAATAAGAAGGTGCAGTGATAAGTACGTTCTCAACACACACACACAAAAGAAGAAGAAAAAGGCAAGCCTGTAAAGGCAATACATATTGTCATTATATAATATTTTGACAACATTTCTGCTTTCTATTCACCCCCCCCTCCCCCCCCCTTCTAATTAACTTATATTTCCTACCCTGATTTCTCTTTACATGTTTGTGTTTTTTCTTACATAATTCAACCTCAATGTGGGTGTTTTTTTTAATAATCAGTTCCTAATTAGCATGAAAGGCAATGCAGTTATTGTTGCTTGTGAAACTAACTTTTTATGTGTAATGAAGTACTGTATGCAAGTTGTGGTGAATTTGGATTAATAGCTTGCAGTTTGATTGAAAAAATGTTATGGTTTTGTGCTACTTAACTTTCATTTTTAGATACTATGTACTCACTTGACCTCTCTCCTTTTTCACTTCACTCTCCCTATTTCTGTCTGTCTCTCTCTCTGTCTCTCTCTCTCTCTCTCTCTCTCTCTCTCTCTCTCTCTCTCTCTCTCTCTCTCTCTCTCTCTCTCTGTATTTGTGCCATTGTCAATATAACAATGTCTGAAGCGTCTCTCTCTCTCTCTCTCTCTCTCTCTCTCTCTCTCTCTCTCTCTCTCTCTCTCTCTCTCTCTCTCTCTCTCTCTCTCTCTCTCTCTCTCTCTCTCTCTCTCTCTCTCTCTCTCTCTCTCTCTCTCTCTCTCTCTCTCTCTCTCCCCCCCCCCCTTCCATCCCTTTTCTTCAACTGCTTGTTGTGAGCATTTTTACATGCATACACACACAGAGTATACTATCTTTATTTTGCTATTTATCTGTATCATTAGATAAAGATAAATAAGGTTTAGATGGCTGAAAAAAATGCTGTTTAATAGATTGCAGAATTTTTTTAAGTAGTTCTACTTCAATTTAACCCTTTCACCGCCAAAGTCACATTTTAGCACCACAGTGATTTAATACCTATGTCACTAAAAGGCATCAAATTGGGGTCTATTATCCAAAGAAGACCCAATTGTCTTAGTTTTTGGAAGCAAGGATAGACCTTATTTTATGCCACAGAAGAATCCCCAATACTGTAGACAGATTTTGTTCTCTACCCAGGTAAATTTATTTTTGGCTGAAATATGGCTTGCAGTGAAAGGGTTAAGCTTAAAGGGCAAGTGCACTTTGAATAACTACCATTATTACAAAATGGGGTGAAAAGTGATAGACAAGTCTTCATTGTTGTCTGTACATGTTTTTTGTTGTTGTTTTTGTTTTTTTGTCTTATTCTCCCTTCATGTTTCCCTGCATCATGTCAAATAGCTGGCACCGTAAGAACAGAACAATCAGTGTTATTGTTGGTGATGAGCAAAATGATCTCTTTGTCTCTGTCTCTAGCATTGTTGAGAAATGAAAATAACAGACCAAATGCAACTCAAAGATGGTGTTACAGTGGTTCTTTCATTCAGTATAGTGTTAATAATGATGTTTGGACTTTGGAATACACGAGGCAAGCTTTTATAAAGATTCTTTGTGTGGGATGAGACAGTGTTTTGAGTTGCACAGCGTTGCAAGTGTTTGTATTGTAATGTCATACTCATAGCATTTTTGTTTGCTTTTTTTTTTATGAGATGGTAACAGAGTGGAAGTAATTGGGATATTGTTTGTACCTTTGGTAAAAGAACATATATATTATGTAATGTTGGGTGACATCAAATAATGATGTGATCTGACATTGAATGTAAAAAGTACAACCTTTCTTTTTAAAGCAAAGATGAAAATTGCCTTTGAAAGTCATGAAAGACGCATCAGATTCACATATGGCTTGTATTGGATTTGCATTAGAGTTTGTGTGTATATGTATATATATATATATATATATATATATATATATATATATATATATATCATTCAAAACTAAGGAAAAAACCAAGTAGGACGACTGTGGTGTCCCACTTGTCCCAATATATATATATATCTATTGTGTGTGTGGTTGTTTTTTGTTTGTTTTTTTTGGGTTTTTTTTTAATTGGGTTTTTTTTTGGGGGGGGGATTTTTTAATGTAGGATTCCTTTTGAAGTAGCTATTGAAAAGTTCTAGATTTTCATAATCATAAAACGTGTAGTTTACACATGATTGGAGCATCTCATTTAGTGATTTACTCTGTTTATCTCATCTCCACGATTAATTCTCAAGTTTTACAACTTTGAAGAGTCCCAAGTACAACCACATTTTATTTTCCCAAACAGTCATAATGCACGCTGATAACAACATCAGCAACATTTATCACATTCAAAGAAATGTAATTTCCCACCATCTCTCCCATCTCTACCACCCTGGTCTGATGTACAGATAAGTGAATGCAATTTTCATTCCGCCCACACATTACTCTGCAGTGGGTGTGAGAGTGCTATACTTGTACAGATGTTTCTACACCAAGCTAGTCCTGCCATTCAGCTATCTTCGCTCCTCATTGTGCTAGCACTTCATTGACATTTTGCATTTCCTCACACACCCAGCTGTGTGCCGAGTGGCCGCCCTGTTGACACTATGACTGACAATGCATCGTCATCTGGCCATGTCATGTGCTTCAGAATTGGATTGAACTTGGAAGGGCACAAGATGGTTTTTTAAACTGTAAAGCTGTGTCATCGTTTGGAATCAATACCGCAGTTGTAGCTCATAAGAAACATTGTTTGTGCTTGCTTGCTTTGTTTCAATAATTCTTCCCACTCTGTCTTATCTTGTGTTCAAGTATTTTTTGAATGGCAAATATGATCAAAGATGTTACATGGTTTCAGATTGTCACCAGTTTTATTATTTTAAGCAGCTACCTTCTTTACATTATTTTTAACCTGTCTCATGCCCCCTCTGTTCCCACTCCTACCCCACCCTACCCTTCTTAAGCTTAGCTGAGGCACTTGAAGTTGTACCCTGTGTTAAAAAAAACAAAAATCGCACAGCATTTTCAGATTAATTAATACAAAGTATATAACTGCATTCAACATTTTTACAAATGATTTTTGTATATAGTTATGTTATTGTTGTCTTAACCTGACTTAAAGACTCCAGGGATCATCCCAACAGCCGAAGCACTTGAACACTATGATACAAATGCACCAGCTAGGGATGAGAACATTATGTGTGTGACTGTTTTTGACTACCCCGCCACGTGGGCAGCCACACTCCGACTTCGGAAGATTTTAGACTGATGATGTTATGCTAGGAGCTTGTCATGGCTTAAGACAATCCCCACTCAACCATGCAAACATAACAACATTTTGATGTAGCCTTCGTGTTCCAGCTTATGTCAACTGGTCGGACACAGCCTCATGCCAAGGCGTGCATATAGTTATAATATCCTGTACAGACATTGGTTGGACGGGTGGAGACTGGGGCAGGAGGTTAAGATTACCGCCAACTGTTCCTGATTTTCTTTATCTAGCCCCAAAGCTTCTCTCCACATTTTTTTTTGGGGAAATATCTATTCCTCCCCATCTAATTCTGGAGGGGACAGATCTCTGTTTGGCTAAGGCAGGAAAACTACAGACTTGGGAAAACAAGATAGCTTATCAAAGACACTCTGAATGCTCCCGTGGCTGGATACAGAATCCTTTTGCGCGCTTCTCTTACTGCTTTGCATTTGTGCAGTAATGTTACATGTTTCTCTGGGTGTTTGATGCATTTGGGAGGTTCGTTAGATAGAATATGTATGTTCATTCTTTTCTAAATGTAGCCTGTCAACCACACAGTGCTTCCCTTTTTTTGTCAACATGTTGAACAATTCGGTCACATTCTGATTCACAAAGAGGTTGCTTTTCTTCTTTTGTTGTTGTTGGTTGGGTTGCGGGTTTTTTTTTTTTACAATTCTAGATATCCATGTGATGTTTCAAATTTATATGAGTTTTGAATGTGAAGACAAAAATAAGCATCCTAAGACTTCAAAAGCTTCAAGTATGCATTGGTGTGTGTGTGTGTGAAGTCAAAATCATCTTTATTGAGGGTTAAAGAATAAGCTGACAAAGCTTTTTTTCATCCTTCTCTGTGTGTGTGTGTCACTATGTGTGAGAAAGAAAGAAATCAAACATAAAAAAATCAATTTTTTGTAATGAATTATTCCATTCCATATTTTTTCTGCTGTTCACACATTCCGATTTGTTTCTAAATAGCTGTCTTATTATTGATCACACTCAAATCTTTCTTTTTAAGTGAATACCGAAATAGTATGAATGCATGTGTGTGTAAATTTGTGTTGTTTGTCAATATGCCACTGTATAATTGCTGGCAGGTGTGGGTTTAAAAATAAAAGAAAAGAGAAAGACAAAGTGAGCGTGAGGAAAGGAAAGTAAAACCGAGCGCGTTCGGGCACTGACAACTGATTACCTTTGGTTTCAGTTTGCAGACATATGTCATGGGGGAATTGGAGTTTGCTTGGATTTTGTTTGTGTTTAGTGTTGTTTTGGGTTTGTTTGTTTGTTTTTTGTCCTTGAAGTTGAGCTGATGCCAAAATATCGTAATGGCTTTGGAACGTTGCCATATTGTTGAAACAGAGACTTGATTGAACCATTTTTTTAAAAATGGTAATTATTTTTTTATTTTTTTAACTATCTTCTTCACCTCCCTCCCCACTCTCTCTCTCTCTCTCTCTCTCTCTCTCTCTCTCTCTCTCTCTCTCTCTCTCTCTCTCTCTCTCTCTCTCTCTCTCTCTCTCTCTCTCTCTCTCTCTCTCTCTCTCTCCGTCTCTCTCAATTCTATTTAAAGATTTCATTTCTTATAGCATAGTATTATGGTGTGGATCCAAAAGTCGGGGATGTGTCTTTTGACAAATATGTTAATACTAGCGCAACGCCCCGTACCGGTAACGCCTAGTACCGGTAATGCCTTGTACAGGTAACGCCAAGTACCGGTACCGCTGAGTACCGGTTTCGCCGGGTCCGCAAAATATGATATTTTTACTTTAGTGGCTGAAAATACCATTTTTTGACCCCTACCACTTTCAAGGCCTACCGATCTCCATGACCTTGACCTTGATCGGTATGCAATCACCAGAACAAACATAAGCCAAAGTACCTACATGCCAAGTTTGAAGTCCCTAAGACCAACGGTGTGGACGTTATAGCCCCTTAAAGATTTTCGGTTTTCAAGGTCATACGCCAAGGTGAAGGTCATGACGGTGATAATTTATGCACGGATGCCTTCTCTCATGGTGACACGCCACCACACAAAACTGGAAACGATTCGGTAAAGCAGTTCGGGAGATATGCGTGGGACAGTAAAACCCAATCATTAGACCCCTACCACTTTCAAGGCATACCGATCTCCCTGACCTTGACCTTCATTGGTACGCCATCATCAGAACGGCCATAAGCGAAAGTACATCCATGCCAAGTTTCAAGACTAGGACCTGCGGTGTGGAAGTTATGGCCCCTTAACGATTTTCGGTCCCCCCCCTCCCCATGACCCCTTGGCGGAGGTTTCCGAAAAGTAAGGACGGCATGACCTTCGGAAGGTGCCAAGGATGCTTGATACCAAATTTGGTGTCAATCGGTTGAGAACTGTGGCCGTGCATAAGGGACACACAGACAGACAGACATACAGATTTCGAAAATATATATAAGATGAATATGTGTAAAAATTTGTTGTGAATGTCCAATATCTTTGTTTACGTGGTTTTCTCATCTAGCACTACGGGCGAATACATTCGCCCAAGACATCACTCTACACTCCCACCAAATGCAAAGACATTCACTGCCAAGCACCCTGCCATGCGTTTATCTATTGTTAGAGCTTAAATGATTTATTCCGCTAAAGCAACACAAGCACACTCGAAAAAATAGTTACTCCTCTCTTGTCGTTTCAGATGCAGCGGACAACCAGAAATGCATAAAAAAAATACATGGCGCTTGAAGTGTTAAAGGAAAAACAAAATTAAGCTTATATTTTTCGTTACAAATATGGCAGTCTTGTGCTTTAGACACCCACTCAAAATCTACTTATTTCGGTTTTATGAAAATACTCTTAGGCTGATCCTAACCTTATCCCTTTCTCAAGAATGGCAGAATAGTGCTTCTGTGTCGCTGCTGGAAAAAAGGATTGAATTAATAAATCCAAAATATTGACAATATTTGAAAATTGTTCTTTACGCTGATGAAAAATTTGAGGGGGTTGGTGGATAAAGTACAAGGTAGCCACAAACTGTACACTTATGGTCAGGAAAATGCAGGCACCTGATTTACTGTTACATGTGCATGCTGTATTGTATGCCAACTAATTCTTTTATTTTGGGTTCCCAAAATCGTGTGATTGATGGATTTATGTTATCCATCCGTTTTACATTTAATCACTAATATCAATGTGATGTGTGCACGCCCACTTTGCTCTCTCTCTCTCTCTCTCTCTCTCTCTCTCTCTCTCTCTCTCTCTCTCTCTCTCTCTCTCTCTCTCTCTCTCTCTCTCTCCCTCTCTCTCTCCACACATGCACACACACGTTTTCAGGTGTTCTATGATCTCCTGCGTCTGATGGGCAAGTATAAATCCTCCCCCTCTCACCAGCATGGTCACGGGCGTTCCTCCGGGGGCTCCAGACCCACCAAAGCCCAGGGCCCCACCAGCTCAAAGGGCTGCTGCATTCTCGCTTAGAAATGAAAGGCCAGAAAATATAAATCTTTTTAGTTTTGCCCCCTTTGTACTCAAACTCATGCAAGAAAAGCAATGAAATTACCCTCAATCTGGTATTAGAATCGCCCCTTACTACCCACGCAATATAAACAAATTGCCTTGCCTACCCACCCCCCTCCCTCCCTCTCTACTGCTACCCACACAAGAGAAACAGTAAAATTGCCTTGTAGCTTTTGAACACCAGAATTGCTCCTTGCTGTGCCTACCCACACAAGGGAAATAGTCAAATTCCATTACCCTCGCTCTGACATCAGAATCACCCCTTGCTGTAGCTGCGAATTGGGAATCGGAATGAGCGGCGTGGGAGCAACGCCACTGTACGACCCAGAAGATGGGACAGCCCAAAAACAAAACAAAAAGAATCACCCTTTGCTACCCACACAAGAAAAGCTGTAAAATTGCCTTGTAGCTTTTGAGCACATTCACTCTGGTATCAGAATCACCCCTTCCTACCCACACAAAAGCAGTAAAAATTGCATTGTAGCTCTATATGGTATCAAAATCAGTGTAATTTGCATCGATGAATTGAACGCTGGTGAACTTATATTATCGTACCTGGTTTATCATCTGCTGCCTTTTAACACAAACCTCTTCTTCGTCTGTTTGCCTGATGTATTCTTCCCTTTCCCATGTGTGTATGTGTGTGCGCACGCGCACATGCATGTACAACAACCTGACCTAAAATGCAAGGTGGTTTTAATCTGAGCTGCTGAGCTGTCTCACACAAGATGTATGAAATGTCCCCGAGTAGTGATGTTTTTAAAACCCTCATGTCATGCTGCCATCCAAATTACTGTGCGCGTTATTGATCATCACTGATCTTGTAAAATCCAACCCCAAAACCCAAGCCCACCCCATGCCACCTTCCTTCCAGCCTCATGCATACCCTCTCCTTTTTCCACCACCCCCACTTTCCAGCCTTCTCTTTTCCAAAGCCTTGTGTCCCATTTCCTCCTGGGTTTTTTTCGGGTTGTATGTGATATCACTTTGCCAAAACTAAATCAGCCAGACTTGTGTTTCAAAGAAGCGAAGGAGCAGCTGACTGATGGGTGCCTAGTGATGTGTAGTTGTCTGTCTGTTGAGGGGGGGGGGTTGCAAAAAAAGTCGGTCTCTGAAGCCGATTTGTGCAGTTCTCATTGACTGGAAGTCCTGTGATTTCACTTTGGAGTTTTACACTGTTCCCCAGCCCTCCCCTTTCCCCCTGCTGTGTGTAGCATTCTGGAAATACATGTATGTACTGTCAAATGTCTTGTTTCTTACTCTTAGGTTCTTTTTTCTTTTTTTCCTGTTTAGAATAACTTCTCTCTCTCTCTCTCTCTCTCTCTCTCTCTCTCTCTCTCTCTCTCTCTCTCTCTCTCTCTCTGCCCTCCCTCTCTCTCTCTCTCTCCTCCCTCCTCTCTCTCTCTCTCTCTCTCTCTCTCTCTCTCTCTCTCTCTCTCTCTCTCTCTCTCTCTCTCTCTCTCTCTCTCTCTCTCTCTCTCTCTCTCTCTTCTCTCTCTCTCTCTCTCTCTCTCTCTCTCTCAGAGTGAGTGTGTGTGTTTTAAGCATGCAAAAATAAAATAAAAATTGTAAAAGGCTACACAGGGTAGCGCATTATAAATATTTGTTTTGGAATTTGCATGCGTGCAACTTTTCCTGGTATTACAACTATTACAAGGATTTCCTGTTTTGGAATTTTACCAGAAAATGAAATTCCATGTTTTTTAATTTGTCAAACAAAATCTTTGTGTGTCTACTGTATTTTTCAAACACTTTAAAATAAGCATTTGTATTACATTGTGGAAAAAGAAAACTAAAATACCTTCATAAATGAAAAAGTTCTTCAGCTGCAGGGGAACATCAACCCTTGATCCTGGCCTTTCAGGGTGTTTTCATTTTGTGTAGTTTGCACCCATGAATTTGTGAATATATTATGTAAATAAAATAAAACAAATTGGCCTACTGGAAATTGTATTGATTCATTTTCATTCTTACCTATTTCCATAAGAGGTGAATGGTGTTTTACCGTAAGTCTTTTACCTGAGAAGAATCATAGTACCTTCTATTTCTAGCATTTAACCTGTGCTTTGATGCTGTACATCACAGTGATCAACAGATAAGAAGGATCCCCGTTACATCCTTCAAACCTTGGATTTTTGACACATCTTTGAAAATCTTGTGCATGTTATTATTGTACTGTACCTATCAAACCATGCCAATCATCTTCACACTACAGATATTTTCATTGTTGGCTTACTTTCCGTTTTGTCACCCTCCTCCCCTTTTTTCCCCTCCCAAACATTCCATCCATTCACACGCCTACTCTCATACCCACAGTACACACATTTTGCTCCCTGCTCTCTTCCCATGCCTTTCCTCTACTCCTGTCCTACCCCTCCTTTTTGCCCTCTTCAAAATTGTTTCATATATGTGTACCTTGATTGTGTAAAACTCTTTGACCTCTTGACCCTCTTTTTTCTCCTCCTCATCTCTCTCCTCTCTCTCTCTCTCTCTCTCTCTCTCTCTCTCTCTCTCTCTCTCTCTCTCTCTCTCTCTCTCTCTCTCACCGAGTCTCTCTCTCACCGAGTCTCTCTCTCACCGAGTCTCTCTCTCACCGAGTCTCTCTCTCTCTCTCTCTCTCTCTCTCTCTCTCTCTCTCTCTCTCTCTCTCTCTCTCTCTCTCTCTCTCTCTCTCTCTCTCTCTCTCTCTCCTCTCTCTCTCTCTCTCTCTCTCTCTCTCTCTCTCTCTCTCTCTCTCTCTCTCTCTCTCTCTCTCTCTCTCTCTCTCTCTCTCTCTCTCTCTCTCTCTCTCTCTCTCTCTCTCTCTCTCTCTCTCTCTCTCTCTCTCTCTCTCTCTCTCTCTCTCTCTCTCTCTCTCTCTCTCTCTCTCTCTCTCTCTCTCTCTCTCTCTCTCTCTCTCTCTCTCTCTCTCTCTCTCTCTCTCTCTCTCTCTCTCTCTCTCTCTCTCTCTCTCTCTCTCTCTCTCTCTCTCTCTCTCTCTCTCTCTCTCTCTCTCTCTCTCTCTCTCTCTCTCTCTCTCTCTCTCTCTCTCCTCTCTCTCTCTCTCTCTCTCTCTCTCTCTCTCTCTCTCTCTCTCTCTCTCTCTCTCTCTCTCTCTCTCTCTCTCTCTCTCTCTCTCTCTCTCTCTCTCTCTCTCTCTCTCTCTCTCTCTCTCTCTCTCTCTCTCTCTCTCTCTCTCTCTCTCTCTCTCTCTCTCTCTCTCTCTCTCTCTCTCTCTCTGTGTGTGTGTGTGTGTGTGTCCATATGTGTGGTGCATGCCTGGCAGTATTATTTATAGAGAAGACAGTTCATGAAATCATTGGCTCTGATAAAATTCCTGCTGCCTCACAGCTGTGGGTCTTTATGAACTGTTTTCACAGGCAGGCACGCAAGTGCACACTCTCTATGTACTCTCCATCTGTCTGTTTCTTACCCCAATTATCTCCCTTCTTTTTTCTTCTCTCTATCATTCTTTGTCCCTCTATCTCTCTTCTGTACTCCTCTTCTTTGTCCGTTCTCTCTCTCTCTCTCTCTCTCTCTCTCTCTCTCTCTCTCTCTCTCTCTCTCTCTCTCTCTCTCTCTCTCTCTCTCTCTGTCTCTGTCTCTCTCATTCTCTCATATGACTAGCATTTCTAAGGGCCAGTGGCCTTTATAATTTAAAGCTTTTGTTCATTGTTCTCTCTCTCTCTCATTCTCTCATATGACTAGCATTTCTAGGGGCCAGTGGTCTATATAATTTAAAGCTTTTGTTCATTGTTCTCTCTCTCTCTCTCTCTCTCTCTCTCTCTCTCTCTCTCTCATTCTCTCATATGACTAGCATTTCTAAGGGCCAGTGGCCTATAGCATTTAAAGCTTTTGTTCATTATTCTCTCTCTCTCTCTCTCTCTCTCTCTCTCTCTCTCTCTCTCTCTCTCTCTCTCTCTCTCTCTCTCTCTCTCTCTCTCTCTCTCTCTCTCTCTCTCTGATGTAGAGATAAAGGGGGTGTGAGGGTGGGTTGGGGGTATAGGGAGGATGGTGTCATGGGTGATAGATATCCCTGTGGTTTATAGGAAAAGGTGCACATGCACGCAAGTTTGCATTAAACTTGTCCTCTTATCTTTGACGTTCACAGCTAAGATGGGAGATTTATAACAAAAATCTAAGCTTGTATTTTATAGTTGTCTACACTTAAATTTTGTAGGTGTCTTGAACACTGCAACTGATGCAGTGTGTGTGCGTGTGCATGCGTTTGTGAGACTATTTATGCCGGCACTATTGATAGTTAATGTGTAAGCAGTTATGCTTCTTTTTTTAAAAGTTGTACATTGATTATGATAATATTTGGGGATGATAAGGGTAATACCTTCAAACAGAACAAAGGTAATTACTGATATTTTATTATTTTAAGTTTTGTACTTCCACGTGTGCAAGTATGTATGCTGGAAAGCTTTTTGTTTTTTAACTGTTTGGGGTTTATTTGCTCTACAATTATTCTATTCTAGGCTTTGATGTGCAGATCTATAAAAAGAATTAACAGAGTGGTCTACAAGCAGTGTTATCGTGTAGTTCTACCATAAAATGGAAGTTTGCATGGTTGTGGTGGTGTTCATAGAAGGGTATGGGAAATAATTTTGTGTATTATTTTACACATTTCATTCTCTTTTAGGTCTTTTTTGTGGGTGTGAATTCTAAATTAGTTGCATGATTAGCAACACTGGTTTCATCACTGTTGTGTTTCCTTGTCGTTATTTGCATTGACATTTTTAGTAGCATGTTGCAAGCTATTCTTGTGTTCTGATTTGGGTTATATGCTGATTGAAGTTCGTAATGTATGATGTTAGTTTTCTCTCAGATCTATGGTATGATTTCCTGTATGGCATTCTCTACCTCTGAGTGCAATTATGCTGATTGAAGTTTGTAATGTATGATGTTAGTTTTCTCTCAGATCTATGGTATGATTTCCTGTATGGCATTCTCTACCTCTGAGTGCAATGAATAATAAATACCTGAAAGGAAAGATGAAAGCTAGGGGAGGGGAGGATAGGAGTTACATCTTCCTTTTATTCATTAAGAATATGAAACTAATTACGATGTATAACTGTTCTGATGTGCAGGTGTTTTACGACTTGATGCGAGAGATCCGTTCACGGAAGATGGAAGCCATCCGGCAAAACAACGGCAAGCAGAAGAAGCGCGAGAAGAAACGGAAGTGTACCATATTGTAACGTGACTGTCTAATGGGTCTCTTGTTTAGCTGTGAGGGAAGCGAGCGGTGAGGATCACACTGTGAGTATGGGGGGTGAGCTCAGCACTTGTAGAACACCTGTCATCGTTGTCGTCAACCATCACCTTCCTCCCACCACCACCACTACAGTATCACTCCACCCTCTGGAGTTAACTGAAACGTGACAGCAGTTTAATAATATTGTCGTCTTAGGTTTCTTCCGCTTTTAGCTTTTGATCAATGTTTCCTTGTCAGTCAGCTTGCTTGTCCGTGTGAATATATTTTTTGTTCTCCAAATGTAGCCCATGCCAGTGTCAACTTCTGACTTTGATACCTTCAGGGCTGCCTACCGTCCCATTTGCCCCTGGAAACGGTTAAAATGGACACCCTGTCCCTGGAATCCACTTTTCTGTTTTGCGTCCCTGGAAACTGAGTAGAATCAAAATATAGTAGAGCAGTCAATTGGCTTGTTAGCTAACCTTACTATGTGTATTGATCACTGGGACATCCCAAACAGCAGGCACTGTTGACATTTTCTTGTGTTAGGTTACTGAACACCAAAAAATCTTGAATGTAGAAGCATGTTGGCATCGGAAAACAACAAAAAGACTGCCCCAAATATCCAGAGTCGCATAAATTTTGCTAGATCACGAAATATATTTCATGATGCATGACATTGCGATATTTGTCCCTGGAAATAGGTCTCTGTCCCTGGTTTTTAAGCAGTGTGTCCCTGGAAACTGCAACAGGGGGTAGGCAGCCCTGTGCCTTGCAGGATTGTTTACCTTCCAATTAAATTTATTGCTAGTCTACCTATTAAACCTCATTCCACCATCTAGGTTATCTAAGTTATATTATAACTTCCTTTTGTTGCCAAGGTTAGACTTATAAATTAGCCTGTTCTTAGTCTTTGAGCTGTTAGCAATGTCACGGTCTTGTTCATTACCAACAATATGCATAAAATATGTAGATTAACGGTCACGAATGTTCACCTTGACCAAGTCATAGCATTAATCAATGGTTACAGTAAAGCTATAATTTTGTATAGCATCATCTGCAATCAGTTCGCATTCATAAGGAATATTAAAATGAGCTTTCTTAGGGGGTAAAAGGTCCATCCGTTTCATTTTTATATTATTTTTTTGTGCTTGCAACATTGCACTTGGGCTTTTTTAGAAGATAAACAAGTCTGACATTGTGCAGATATGAGGTAAAACAAATGTTTAAAAAGGTGGAAAAGACTAGCCTTGCATAGGAATGATTTAAAAAGACTTAGCATTTGGTTGATGCAATTTCAAATTTCAACTTGGTTCCTAAAAAGAAAGGAAAAACTGTCCCAAGCATTGTGTGCATAATTTTGTTACTCCTCATTCCCCTTCTGTTTTGTTCTTGAACCATTAAAATCACTTTTTGTATGTAATGTGTGTGTTGGGGGTGTAACACTAAAATTGAATAAATTCAATTGATGTGTGATGAAATTGGTTGCTGTAACATTTCATACTCAAGTCTGTTTAATTAAGAATTGTATGCGTCTGTCTGTACTCTGGATAAAACATGATTCATATTGCTGGCATTTTTTCCTCTCAAAACTTTGTGTAGCAACAAGAATTGTAACAATAATGATTTTTAATTTTGTGTTTGCAAGGGTAACCGACCATTTTTTTTGGGGGGTCACATACTTAGTGTGTTGAATTATGGTGGGGTTTTTTTTATTATTATTTTTAGAAACAAGCCAGAAGTATTGCCGGTATCTGTAAAATGAATTGCAGTGCTTAATTACTCCACATTAAGTGCAGCCTTATTTCTATCCTTATTGTGTTATGCATGAATGGTGTGGATTATTGTATGAGTTCAGGGTGTTTTGATTCATTGTGTCGTTAAATATTATTGGATATTTAATTTTGCTGAATTTAAAACGAAGGAAAAGAACATTTAGATTGCTTCTTCTTCTTCTTCTTCTTCTTCTTCTGCGTTACCAGGCCATATGGCGATAGTGGGTAAGGTACGTATGTGTCCGGTTTTCAGTTTTCACTGGTCTCCCTGCTGCGTACAGCCAACACATTCCAATTTCGGAGGAGCTCAAATAAGAACAATTATTTGGAGAATTTTTTTTTATGGCAGGAGAATGGGTAAGTCAGAAATATAGTAGATGATAAAAAAAACAAAGGGAAAAGGCAGAGTCAAAGTGGCAGATTAGAGGAAGTTACACAGAACTTCCAGAAGGTGGGGGAACTATTTTTGCCAAAGACACCCCGGTATCCCCACGGGGAGACTCGTGGAGGGGGCGGGTTCATCCAGTGTGGAGACACGAGGCATCCACCCACTGCCCCAATTTAGATTGCTAAGAATGTTAAAAGAATAGAAGTTGATGGAGGGGAGGGAGGGGGGGGGGGGATATTTTTGTTTTCTACAGAATAGATGAAGCACATTTGGAGCGAGTTTAAAGTAGTAACTGATCCAAAATGGAATTTATATTAAGAAATTCATCATCTTGAGAATTTCTTAATTACTTTACTCTGTGGGTGTGTGGGTGTTCATGTGCTCGCACATGTTTGTCTTCATATGTGCATGCCTGCGTGCATGTTTGTGTTAACTTAACAATCTGCCCCCGAGTGGCATTGGTGGTATTGTCAATGGCATCCTATAATCAATTTAAAGAGTGGAGAGAAAAAAAATGATTTTTTTGTGCTTTATAAATCAAATCAATAGGTTGTGTACATGTGTGTTTTAAACCTTTTCTCTTCCCATGGCTAAGATTAAAGTTGCTTGACCTTTCAGTTGCAAATTGTCATATTAAAGGTGCACATTGGATATCTGCAAATCATTAAATATTTTAGAAGATGAAGGTGTTTTTTCCTGTTGGCTTTTCTTTGTTTGTTTGTTTTTGAATGCCTTTTTACTGTTGCTTCCTTTTTCCCCCCAAGTTGAATTCTTCCTTCTCCCATCCTCTCCACTTGCTCTATTTCTTTTTAATGTTCATGGTTGCTGTTTATTTACACATATCTTGCATGTCTCCCCCCCCCCCCCCCCCCCCTTTGTTTGGCACATGTATGCATGTAAAACAGTTGCAGTGAGGGACATTTGACCATAGAACTTGGTTGACAAGCGAAAGTAATCGAATTATATTTCACATTTTGTTTTTATTGCCTTTGCCTCTCCCCCCTCTCTCTCTCTCTCTCTCCCTCTCTCATATTTTTGTTCTTTTGAGTCAAGTTTGGTATGTTTTGGGGTGGTTTTTTTGTGTTCTCATTTTTAGCTAAATATAGCTGCATTTGTCGCGCACGTGTGTGTGAGTGTGTGATTTCCTAGTTTCTGATATCTGTATCTTCAGGCTTCTTCATTAACCCTCATCATACTCTACTTATTCCCTTGATGACTGCAATAAAAAATGTTTAATTCACGTTTTGTTACTTATGTGATAGCTACTAGGTGGAATATATTTTTGTGCATTTTCAAACATGACTGTTGGATTCTGCTGCATATATATATATATATGTGTATGTGTGTTGAAAACTTTAATTTCTAGAGATAGATTCAAACAGATGTTCATGTTTGCGTGTCGTGTGTATTGCTTTTTTTAACGTACAAATAACTGAGGTTATGGGGCGAGCATTTATGACATCAATCACACTTTAATTCCCTCGCAATAAGCCACAGTTGTTTGAGCACTAAAAGCTTTTTCATTTAAAAAAAAGCAACACTGGAGTCTGAAATATGGTATCTCGGATCAAATGATATGAAATAGCTAAAATTGTATAAAAGATGAAGACATTGATTTGCTAACAATTCAATTCATTTATCTAAAAAGTATGAAATCATACTAAGGGATAAAACCGTGACAAAGTGTTTAAACAGTATTGTTAGCAATCCATTTGTTCATATATATATACATGTAGTATGAAAGAAAAATCTCAGTGAATAGCTGAGCTCTGTACCCCTTGTGGATTTTGTATAATTTACAAATCATTTTTACTACCAAAGTTGACGAAAAGTTAATGAAACCAAGAAGGTGAGATCAAGAAGAGAGATTAACCCCTTGACTGCCAGAGAAAATTAATGGGGGAAAAACCCATTGGGCAAACCATGCCACGAAAAAGACAACTGATAGAGCCAATCTGGCAGAATGGTCTGGGGATATTACTCTCTTGACTATGTTAGAGCAAAAGCCAACATATCAGGCTTATTCCTCCATCTGATGATGTCATCAGTGATGTCATCAAGTCAGTAGGTAATACCTTGGTGGCAGTCAGGGGGTTAAATAACATGATGCATGTATAGGGCTAGTCTTTTGGGTTATATCAGTGTCTCACAACCAGTCGGTGTATATACTGAAGGTTTCTGTTCAGTTTTCGCATGTTTTAATATCATACTCTGCTGGGCTTGTTTTGTTCTATATTTTTCCACTGTATTATCTTTTCACAAACTATTATTTAAGTTAACTGACGGTGTGTATAATTGATCTTTTTATTTTCAGTATTGTCTGATTTTTGTTGTTGATGTATGTTCAAGTTTGTATTGTATATATATATATTCATGTTATTGTGTGATAAGTTGTTGAGTTGTGAATGAGCTTGTGTGTTAAATTGTATTGTCTGTATACAATCTGTTGTCAAATTTGTGAGTTTTATGACAGTTAATGTGTTCCATTGCTGAATTGTAAGTCTGTCTATATGTAAACTGATTTGTTGGTTTGTGGTGTTTGTAGACAATGCATTGACATGATTGTCTGTAAGTAAAGTTAGTTTGATGAATTGTTCTGTCTCTTACTTGTTACTGTCAAAGTAAGTTTAGTGAACTTTTGTGAAGTTTATGCGTTTTACTTTTAGCTCTTTCAAAAAATGTGTTTATGTAATTGTCTGACGATCAAATATTTTACACATATTTGTTGATATTAAAGACCCACTGACCCAGCAAAATTAAGTCCCTTGATTTTTTTCTGGCCAGGTGTGACCCACATACAAATTTCTCCAAATTCAAAACTAGGCTGCTCTTTAAAGTGATGTTTCGTTTTGAATTTGGGGTAATTTGTATGGGAGTCACACTTGGCCAAAGTAAGATTTCTTACCAGCAATAAGAGGGAAAACACGTAAAAACGCTGATTTTCACGACACGTGACGTGGTGGGTCTTTAATGCTTTCTGGGTTTCCTTTCTGTTTTATGGTCTTTTCGTTTCTTAAAGCGTAACTTAATTAGTTGTGATATATAATTTTCTTTCATGCAATGTTCTGACTTGAAGCTGGGTTTTTTCCCTTTTTTTTTTTTTTTCTTTAGCTTTTGGCTAATTGCTTATTTTTGTATTACATTTGGAGACAGACATACTGTCTATGTACAGGTACTCTTACTGTTTTATATTGTCTGAAAATTATGTGTTTTCTTTTTGTTTTTACAGCATTAGCATGAACTATTACATTAATTTACGTATATGTAAATCATTGTGGTGTGGCACATAGTGGAATAGTGTTCTTATGATAGCTTGTTATTATTTTATTAAAATTCTTTCATCTGTTCTGACTGTAATATCGGAACAGCAAGCTATCTGTACATTTATGGTCTTCAGGTTAATCTTTTCTTCAACTTTTTTCATCCAGATTTTTTTGTCCTCTCCCAGTACTGGAGAAAATGTCAGTGTCCCACCCACCCTTATCATGATAATCATCATCATTATTATTTCCAATTACCATTGTTTTCTATTGATTTGACGTTTCAGTCTTTCCTTATCCTTTACACATTGACACGTTCAGTGATTGAGGAAGTACAGTGTTTCCCCTGGTTGTGGTTATTGCTGTTAATTTGGTTCCTACACAACTTTTTGTTAGTCACTGTTCAACTCGGACTTGTCAGTAATACAGGATTTCCTTTCCCTAGCTGTTGGATGACAACAGTGGTTGACTCGGTGTTGTGACCAATGACATAATATGCAGGCTACATGCACGAAGAAAAGCAATACCATGAAAAGATGGATCCTTCTGGTGGATAGTGTTGTGCACTGGAACACAGGATGACTGTATTAATAATAACTTCACAAAGCGTAACCTTGCATAATTGTTCAGTGTTATGTATACCTATATTTGCTTCTTGCCCCCTTTTTTTCGTCCCTCCTCTTTCCCTCTTTTTCAGCTCCTTGTATATAGTTTGCATCACATTTTTTTAAACCCAAGTTGTACATAACCTAATGTACAGATGAGTGAATTGAAGTATGCATGTGCATGTAGGTGTGATAGTGATAATGTACTAGACTTTGTTCACGACTGAATCCATTTAGCGTGCTGTGAGGACCAAGTTAGGCAAGGGGTGAATCAGGGATTCCCATTCACAATTAACGTGTATCGCTAGCTGGTTCATGTTTTCATCATCCATTTTTCTCCATGTTTTCTACCACCCTAATTTCCATCCCCATGTTGTTTACTGGTCATTGCTTCTTGAATGTTGAGGAGAGCTGTGAATCGAGTGTAGATATACATTAAATAGTTCCAAGTGGTTGAGGATGAGAAACGTATTACCTGCGTCTTTTTGAGTGCAATGTGAGAATGAGTTGATGACGATATCCACAATTATGTCTGTAAGGGAGATCATTTAGGGACACAAAAGAGGAAGGCATATACCTTTTTCCGTCAATAGATTATCTTTTCTTATGGGCGAAAATGTGGATTTTGCCGAGTTGATTTGGTAACGTTGATGTTGAAGGTTGAATGTTAATAGTTGTGGTAGTAGTAGTAGTAGTAGTTTTCAGTCTTGGCTCGACGTTGTTAGCTAAGCTATGCCTTACTTGGTGCTTTGTGCAGATTTCTTGATCTCTTTCCATTCATGCAATCAGTATCTCCAACACACTCTCTCTCTCTCTCTCTCTGTCCCTCTCTCTCTCTCACACACACACTCAAGCATGCACACATCTCATTGCAATATTCATTGTTCATAGTCATTTCGATGCATTGTTGGTTGGTTTTGTTTAAATCAGTGTGATTTCCTTTTAACCCACCAGGCACTGCACTAAGCATACTGTCCCAATTTTTAGTTTTGAAAGTGTGTGTGGGTCTGTGTGTATTGCATCCCCCCCCCCCTGCATTATGCAAAGTTCTTGTGAAAATGAATCACGGGGCGTGAAGTGGCAAATGGAACCATTGTTTCTTGGGTCAGTTGTTAATCAAGAAAACTTAATCCATTCTCTTCTTTTTTTCATGCAAGCATGTGTGCTTTTGGTGTGTTTATGTTTTCCTGGGTTTTATTTTTCACTTTGGAAAATAATTTTAAAAAATCTGCGTTGACATTGATCCGTGAAATGTCTTGTGCGTGTACACTTAGTAAAACATGAAGCCCCAAACATGAGAACGGAGCTTAATTCTCTCTCCAGTGGATGGCAGAGTATTTATTGACGAGTGTGAGCCATGCGCGTTCAATCAACGTTGTTATTGTGTCACCCTAAGAACAGCAATGATGCATGAGATTCCATGTTCACTATTTGAGAGTGCAATGCCGACAATTTTATATTCAAGGCCCTGCCAGACTAGAAGCCCAGTAGGGTATAGAGTTATCAGATGGATAAGGAATGCTGAGTATAATCAAAGTGAGCAGAAACCAATTAGAGCAAACTAAAGACAGTCTGTGTTTTGCTTTGTCTCGTGTCTCGGATACTTGTTTCATGTTTGATTGAAGACTTGACAGAATTTCTGTGGTTGGTTGACTGAATTGTTTATATTTTGAATTGTGTGTTGGTGAAACCTGTGCATTGATTATTCATGTTTTTGCACTAGTGTTTAACAGTCCTTACATGCCCATTTGATCGTTCGCTTGCAAACATCAAGTCTCATGCTGAGGCAATGCTAGATCTAATGCTTCTAGTGTTAACAGGTACCGTATGACTGGTTTATATGCATTTGTGTATAATTTATAACGTCTGTGGTTCTTAACATAACACTTGTATCATTGACGCAGTAGTTTTTGTTTATTTGGTGTCAAATGTATGCAAGGTAAGGCATGAATTGGCTGTTCATGACATACCAGACATGTACTTATTTACTTATTCTCATCTTTAACTGCATGTATCCGTGTTAATATCATATTTTGGTATTCAACTCACTGATCATTACTTCCTGAAGGGATGTCAACCAAATGGATTTTTTCATATTTTTTGGTGTTCAGTTTTCAAAGGTAAAGGTCGCAGTAATAAACATTGGCAAACTGATTAAAATTACATCAGTTACTGTATGATTTTCTTTGATCATTTTATGGCAAATTTAATTCTAGGCATTGTCTGAGAGCCGATTTGAGTTCAACCAAGCATTTTAAAAAGCGAACTAACCCCTTCCATGTTTTGAGACAATCACAATAACATGCTTAGAAAGTTTGTGGAATGTAGCTAGCTAGCGTAACTGTATGGAATGAAAATCAAGACTTGACAAGCTTGAAACTCAGGTTGTTAGTGTGGTCATTTTGAAGTCATTGAAATGAAAACCATGTTAGCATATTCTCAAGAGCATGGGTAGGTGACAATGAAGAGTAAAATTTGCCTGCTAATGTTTCAAAAGGTGGCTGCTTCAGAAAAAAAAATCATATGGTAATCTCATACTTACAGGCATGAGATTTTTCAGCCTTTAGCCTGATTTCAGGTTTTTTGATGGCGCCCGAGATAATTATTTTAGGTAAAAAAGAGACCGAGTATAGAAATACTTTTTATGAGTGAATAAAAATGAACTGAATATGTAATTTTACTTCTAATGCTAAAACAAAAAATCTTCAGTTTGAGGGGGATTCAGTCTTTTTCATCTGCTTTTCAACTTAAATCATAATTTACCAATCTCATGCCTGACTTAAAAAAAGGGCAAAATAATATGTTAACAGCGTCCTCTTTTACCGGTCACATCTTTTCTAACAGGTTTTAGGGGAAGAAAACCAGGTGGTTGACATCCCTTCAAAGCTGTATCATTGTAATAATGTGTGTCCATCACATACATTGCGGTATGTCACTATCTCAGGTCAAGCTGTTAGTTAGTTCTTTTCAACAATTCTCATTGTGATTGAGTTCTTAGGTATGAAAGCGCTGCGGTGTTGTTGGTTTTTTAACTGAAATAGAAACATTGTGAAATGTGATTTGTCTCTGGAAAACAAAACAAAAATCAAGCTTAGCTCTGTAAATGTTATGGCTTCATTGCATGTTCCATCTGTACGGTCAGTGTTGTTTTATACTTATTTTTTAATGTTAATTTATGCTGCGTTGTAGCATATACGCACACACACACACACTGTCCCTGGAATGGTCTGGGGATGTGTCTGCACCGTGTTTTGTTGGTAGGAGGCAGAGCACCGGGGAACAGCAGACATTGATTTTATTTCATTGTGGCCAGCCACCAATATCGGAATAAAAACCAAATCTTCTGTGGACAGTCTGGTTCCGTGATTCTGATTTTTTATTTTGTTGTGAATGTTACTCTCTCTTTCTTTGTATACGTGTGTGTATGTGAGAGAGAGAGATGTGTAGTCCAAAGTGTCTGTTCCAAATGATGACAAATTCAATTTGATTTGTCTCCCTTGGTAGAGGTTTGCACTATATGGGTGCTTAGTATTATTTTGTGTTGTGCTGAGTCAAAATATTCTGCCAAAAAATCATACCAATTTTGAAAACTATAATTTTCACACAAAATACAGACCTTTAGAAACAATATTCTGTTTTGACTCTTTAATATTCTATAACATCCATTGTATATTGAATAACATGAACCGTTTGATTCTACAACATTCTATAACATCCATTGTATATTAAATAACAATAAAATACAACAATCTGAGCACATATTGTCGCTGTCCGACGCTAACTGTGTATCTACAAAATTTGACAAAAATAGATTTTTTTGCTGAAACTCCTTCCAGTGACCTCACGCAGGTCTTCTATAAATATCTTGTGTCTGCGACCAATGAAAATGCTCAAATTTGTCACATGATACCACGGAAATAATCGTGTATGTGGCTGGTTGTTGATGGTTTTGACGCGATAAGCGTGTAACTGGTCACGCTAATCGTGTAACTGCCGGCAGCTGTCGTATCTCCCATTGTGAGAACAATGCACTAACTTTGTGACTAACCGTGTAACTGAATTATCACGAAATGTTTGGGTATTAATGCAACTTTTATTGTGTCACATGTTTACTCATCGGTAAAGAAGAAGGGTCAAGCGTATATCAAATGGGGATTGACTTTGTAGCAGGCGACAATGTTTTTTGATGCTCCTGTAAAATCACTGATTGTGTAAATACACGGTTAGCGTCGGACAGCGACGATATGATATATAAACAAATTCCATTTCATGAATAGATGCCGAGTCTGGTGTCTTAACAGCTGCTGATTTTGGGAATAAACTGGCGCGAGAGCATCCCCCCTCGCACAATAGGGAAAAAAGAAGAGCAAAGTGCTCCTATTGGCTGCAGTGACAAGAAACTGACGCCACTCGCCTTGTTTCCTTCCTTTTCATACTCTGGCTGTGCCTTTAAATTGTGTAAACAAGCACGTGTATGAAGGTTTACACATAATTATGAAGGTTGTCCCAGTGGTCAAGCATCGAAGGGGGGGGGGGGGGGGGGGGGGGGGGGGGGGGGGGGGGGGGGGGGGGGGGGGGGGGGGGGGTGGGGGGGGGGGGGGGGGGGGGGGGGGGGGGGGGGGGGGGGGGGGGGGGAATCACTGGGTACAAATCACACTATTTTAAAAAGTGTCTCCCAGTAGGGTCTAAACATTGCTGCAAGTGCTTGCCCGTGTCCCTTAGGATGCGGTCACCAGGTTTGGTGATATATCGTGGCATTCTTCGCTGATTTCAGATCTCCCCTTTGATGTGTGACTTTCGGGACAACCTCTAGTTCACACACAAACAGCATTT
Organism: Phymorhynchus buccinoides; assembly: GCA_017654935.2. Classification (NCBI taxonomy): domain Eukaryota; kingdom Metazoa; phylum Mollusca; class Gastropoda; order Neogastropoda; family Raphitomidae; genus Phymorhynchus; species Phymorhynchus buccinoides. The sequence continues at coordinate 30,770,915 of CM065686.1, forward strand.
TAAAATGTGAACCACAAACATAGGTCTTCTTTTTCAATTATATCAAACTCAACAGAAATACTTGTACCATATTTTTCTGATTATAAGGTGCAACCCTTGAATTTTACACAAAATTCAGATTCTGTTATTATATTTTCTTACTATTTTAGAAGTCATATTATAAGGTCTCAGTCTCAGAAAAAAGTATCGGCTTATACTTATAGTCCGAAAAATACGGTGCTCTTTGTTAATGCCTACAACTTGGTTTCATTCTATGGATCATTTACGCTGTGTGCGTTTTGAATATTCTTATGATTGGGCAACAATGAAAATAAACAAGACCGTAAAATGGCTGCTGTATGCCATTGAACAAGTAATCTTCCAGGTGAGAAAAATTAATTGAAAGGAAATTGTAGGATTGTGCTTTTGGAAAACTTGCCTACATGCAGAAAGTGCTACCATTTCTTTCTTTTTCCCACGACCATTGTGAAGTGCAACAAACGGTGAAAATCAAAAGTCCCTCGTGTGAGACAAAGAAGGCTGAAGTCTGAAGTGTTTTAATTGTGAAGGCCACCGACCCATACACAATATATAAAACCCTAATCGGGGGCAATATTAGAACAAAATATATGTATATAAGGGTCAATAAATTTGCAGAAGCATCAATACAATAACAAAGAAGAAACTGGGAGTTAGTAAATGAAGTAATGCACTTGCACTGCCTTTGTACTGAATTGTGTGGTGTGAACAAGAAACATGATAGTTTAAAACAAAAAGACTGGAGGAGGCCACCAAGGGAAAAAAGCTTTATGTGTAGGCCTACATGTACTGTTATTTTTGGCTAACGGTTTGCGATGTATTCCTTTCTATGAATGTCAGTTTTGTTTCAAACAAGTGCATCTGTGACACAACTGCACCGATAAAAAAAGAGGCTTTAAACAATAACACATCATTGATCCATAAAGCACAAATAAGTAAACTATTTTCTTCGAGAAATAATGCCTTAAGTTATCTTCCCCCCAAAAAAACCGGAGAACAGCAGAAACTATAAATATAAAGAATTTTTTTTTTATAATACATGGTCTTGTGGAAGAGTAATATGCGTAATATGTTTGACACTTGGTACAGAAAAAAGACCAAATCAATCAATCAGTCTTTATTATTCCCGTCAAACATTCAAAAGGAAATTTTGTTTGCTGTCACATTAAAAGGTACAATACAACACAATGTTCAAGGAGAAAATAACATTAGAAATAAAATTCACACACACAACTGGGAGCCGCTGTGGCTCAGTTGGTTAGAGTCGCTATCTCGTCATCCGTCGGGCTTCACCAATTTTGAATCTACCCACATAGAGCAGCATGTGTGACTCGGTGATTGTAAAGTGCTTAGAGCTTGGTCTGAAACAGTGATTGCTGAATAACTATCATGGTCACCATTATAGAACTATGTTGTAATAAACAAAAACGCACAGTAAGGTATAGACATAAATTACAATTTTAAAAAAACATACCTCTGTTTGCAGATCTGTGTTCCTTAAAGTCTGTGTACACGTTCACATTATTCACGAGATATTTCTATTTCCCCATGGCAACACAGTGTTAGCCTACTCATAATATGACTTACAGCTCACTGTGTTGCCATGGGGAAATTTATAGAAATATCTTGTGAATAGTGTTAACAAGCGCCAAGACCTTTAACTAGAAGCTTTCCACAAGCACGCTCGCCCACGCTAAATGACAAATATAATTCTGATAGTATTGTTTCAAAAAGTCACCATGATTACGAAATGCACACAACTTCTTTGCATAATTCACAAACACAAATTACACAGAAGAGATAACTTAAGTGCAACATTGACAATGTAACAACACAGGAGAATCAACTGCTCAACAGAACTTGCATATTCACACAACGTGGATTTAGTTAAGTCATCAAAATAACAAAAATGCACAAAACAAAACAAAGTTATTAGGAAGCTCAATAACAACAATGCAATGTATAAAACCTACTGCTAAAGTATTTAGAATTAAAAAAACAAACAAAATTAAAATATTGCAAACAACAAAGGTACAATAAATAACATGCATTAAAATGAACATTTTGTGCGGAAAATCAATGAGCATTGAATCACAGGGAAGAGAATGACTAAAAATTGTGTGAATTAAAAACAGTATAAAACAAAGCGTAAAGTTCTGTTATCATATTCTACGGACTACAAGGCGATACCTTTTTCTTCAACTGAGACCCCTGCGCCTTAAAATGCGTTGTGCTTAGCGTATGACTGAAATCTGATTAATGGGCCTGTCACACCTTGACGTTTTAGCCAACGTATGCTGGACGTATGAAAAATTTGGCGAATACGCTGGCGTACGTCGAATACGTTATGGGTAAGTTTTGTATGAGTTAAGAGCACGCTGGCATACGTCGTAGTACGGCGAGGTCGTCGAAAAATGTTGTGCATGCACAAAATTCTCGACGTACGCCAGCGTATGGGTCATACGTCCCGCATACGTGGGCCATAAGTTAGAAGTAAGTTAGGTGATCGTTTACACACGTTCACACACGCTACTCATAAGTCGAAATACGCCGTCGCTACTCATGAAGTCGAAATACGCCGTCTACTGTACCCAAAACGTATTGGCAGCGTTTAGGGGAATTGCTATATAAAAACGGGGTTCATAGGAGACCATAGAACTGAGTGAACAGTGTTCTTAAGTAACCCATCTTACCCTTTTAGAATATCGAGTAAGTAACATGATAACAACCTTTTTATAGGCTACAACACAAAAAAATATTTAAATTTAAGTTCCAGCTACCATATAATGACGTATTGGCAGCGTTTAGGGGAATTGTTATATAAAAACGGGGTTCATAGGAGAGTGATAGCAGTTATGTCCTTGTCATCTGATAGAGCGTATGCCAGCGAGGATCGGCACGCTGGCTAAAACCGGTAAAATACGCCGAGCTGGCTTAAGTAAGTGTCGCCCCAATCTTATCACGAGCTATGTTTTGCCTTTAGAATATCCTATTATAAAAATAGAGTTATTAAGTAACATGATAACAACCAGATTTTTACTAGTTACTATAAAATTGCTAACAACACAAGCTGATGGTCGGCGAATGGGGCTACCATACGCAGAATGCATAAGTTAGAGTCCAAATTATCGTACCATGAGTTTTATAAGTTGTGAACAAACCGGCAACATTTTACTGCTAAGCATTCGTTGTGCAACCACACACCAATATTTACTGGTTTAAATCTAAAGTTTTACTCACCCTAAAAGATCAATTTATCCAACAGTGGTTCTCGCAGCTGGAAGAAAAACAAATATTCAGTAACTATAAATTGTTAAATCGAAATGTTCTATATAAGTTACTAATACGTTAGGCAAAATATCCCACATGAAAGGTTTTGCTCGAAGTCCAACTCGTTATGTTTTTGAATACGCTATATTTGCCAAATACGCCCGTAATAAAAAATTGTCAAAAAAAAAAAACTCTCAGTCGTTCGATAGTTCAGCGTATGCCAGCATTCTTTTAGATCTTGGCCAAATTTTGATACAATATTTGTTAATGGAGATGTTAATTAGCGTCGGCATACGCTGGCTAAAACGTTAAGGTGTGACAGGGCCTTAAACAAAGTTGTGAATTCCATTCATATCGTACCTATTGAGATCGATTATCAGGCCGAAATTGTGAATGAAGCCACGGATGCAGAAAACAATGTTCAAATGTAAAATGTTGATGTGTACTGTTATGGTGGGGTTTGAAGCAGAATATGACGTCACAGCCTCGGTTTCGACAGTAAAAGCCATAACTATCATGCGAAAAAGTATGTCGCTGATGAAGGCGAGTAAAACTCATTGTAGAAATCTATTCCGTATTTTTCAATTCCGACTTTTCTGGGCTCTCTGACGCAGACAAACGTGCTTCATCATATGGATATCCACATAGTGGCGTGAGTGTAACTTCTGTCCTTCTGAAGATTGTTTTGACAGAACTAGGCAAAATACGATCTTTGTTTGAGTCGATCTCAGTGTTTTCGATCTATTTTTTTGCTTTTGTTCGATCATTGTGCATGCGCCTTAAAACATGTTGCGCCTTGTGTATGTTTAAATTCACATTTTTAGTTAAATTCAGGGGGTACGCCCTATAATTAGAAGCGCCTTGTACTACGTAAAATACGGTAATTTTAAAGGACCTAAATCATTCCCTCACCCCTGTCCCCTTCTCTCACTCTCCACTGGGATCCAGCACTTATTTGATTCCACCCAATGTCAATTTTTTTCAAGAATCAGTTGGAGAAATCATCCTTAACCCCTTGACTGCCAGAGAAAATTCAAGAAAAAATAATTGGGCAAATCATGCCATAAAAAAGACAACTAATAGAGCCAATCTGGCAAAATGGTCTGGGGATATAACTCTTGATTGTGTTAGAGCAAAAGCCAGCATATCAGGGTTATTCCTCTTAAAATGTAATATGTTGGTGGCAGTCAAGGGGTTAAAAAAACAGTAACAAATGTATACTCTTACATAATAAAGTGTAAGATATAACGAAATACATATTCTTAAAAAAATGGCAAAAGCAAAATCTAGCAAATGTAAAATTAAACGCTATAGTATAAAGTATTCGGATATCAAACTCACAATGGCAAGCATAAAGCATATAAGATAACTCATACAACAATAAAACGTGACAGAGGCTTTAAAAATTTAAATAATTCAATTGGCAACTACATTAACAAACAGTTACACAAAAAAAACAATTACAAAGCAAAGGCATCAAACAAGCAGTAGATAAACAAGAAAAAAATCGATTCTCTTTAAGTACTGGACGTGCAGGATCAACATTATGAAGAGTGAACAGAATAACATACGAAATTCAGTATATTCCAGTCACATAGACTTATCTCTGTGAAATTCAGGCTGCTCTCCCCCGGAGAGTGCGTCACCGCAAGTGCAGCACCTACCCAATTTTGGATTCTTTCTACAAATACTAAATGCTTCTATCATATATTATTTGGCTTTGATTTACAAATCATATTTTTTAAACTATAAGGCAATATTCATTTTCCTTTCACCTCTACACCCAATAACAAAGGGCCCCCAATTTGTGGATAAAAACATGTGAAGGGGGTGGTAGAGATTGTCAAGCACCGCAATCTAGAAAGTGTTAACGAACCACCCAGAAAACGGATACTCACTTCTACATCCATCAAAATCATTGTCCAAAAAATTATTCAATAGATGCCTTAGCCCTTCATCAAATATAAAAAATCTTCTGTTCTGAACATAGAGAGGACAAGGGTATGACCTGTCCCCAATCTATAACTCTACCGAATATCACTCACACCACCCTAAATAGTAATAGACGATTTTCGGAAAAATAGAATGTCTTTTTACCACAAAATCGGATTGTTCCCCATGAAAAAGTAGGACTACCAATTAATCAAAGGTCCCTCGCGCAAACCGCAAAATTATGTCCCTTGGCTATCTGCGGACATTTCGTATCGACAACAACTCGGTGGACAACAGCAACAGCCCCCACAACTGCCAGTAAGCAGTGTTCCTGATTACGCAGATCTGTACATAAATTACGTACAAAGTTTCAAGTTTGACGTATAAATTTTTCAGTCAATACATTATTGTGACGTACAGTTTTTCTCTCAGCCGATTGCTTCCTCAAACGTGTTCGCCGCGATCAGAATGTCGAAGCCATTTCGGCTTGCGGGAAACGATCAATAAAATATACTGGGCCTGTTCTTTCACTACTATGCCATGCTTGAAGCAGACGACAAAAACTATCATGAATCACAGAGTAATTTCCCTTTGTTTCTCGCCACCCATGCTGCTCGCACGTGCACTGCTGCCAAGCCTAGCCCACGCGTTTCTTGGAAGCAAAAAAATGGCGCTGCTTCGCTGGATTGCAAAAACTTCGACGCGAAGTTCTTCCTGACTCTGAAGTTTTAAGTTTTAAAGATTTGTCTTTATTTTAGAGCATATTGTCCATTTATTATGGCTTTTATTTTGACCCTCAACATTTTTCAAATGACCCTTAAAATTTGGGGGCAAAGGGTCATGATGACCCTTAAAAATTTGGAAGCATAGGGAACGTATTTCTTTCTTTCTTTTTGTTTTCTTTTTGTTTACCATTTGGACACCGAGTAGGGAACCAAGAACATAATACAAAAAAACATGTACATACATATCGTCTGTCCGACGCTAACAGTGTATCTGCAAAATCAGTGATTTTACAGGAGCATCAAAAAACATGCAGTCATCTGCTACAATGTCATTCCCCATTTGATATACGCTTGACTCTTCTTCTTTACCGATGAGTAAACATGTGACACAATAAAAAGTTGCCTAACACCTAAAGTTTCTGTGATAATTCAGTTACACGCTTAGCGCCGGAGTTGCAAAGAATGGGAGATCGACAGCTTCAATCTCTGTACCGGCAGTTACACTGTTAGCATGTCAAAACTGTAGGATTTCCAGTAGATCATGTGACAAATTTGAACATTTCCATTGGTCGCAGACACAAGATATTTATAGAAGACCTGTGTGAGGTCATTAGAAGGGGTTCCAGTGAAAAATCTATTTTTGTCAAATTTTGTAGATACACGGTTAGCGTCGGACAGCAACGATATACTGTTGTATGTAAGTAACAATCTTCCTGCACAAACTAAACTTGCTTCTAGCATTAACAATTTGAAAAACCTCCTGTATAGTGATCCCAAAATTGCTGTATTGAAATACAATTATGATTAATGGTTGCTCAAATCTAATTGCCAATCTAATTGCAAAACAAAATAATTAAAACGAACAATCAAAAGAACGGGCACATCAAGGCTGCGAGGCCTGGCTGCTCTAAAGACCTGACCTGACCTGACCTGTTGAGTTCAACAAAACACCACAACTTTTACAGCTAACATTTGGCAGGTTGGGAATTAGTTTCACCTGGAACCTCATTTAAAAAGTACCTTTGCAACAACATGATATCATACAACGTTTTGCACATGAAAAATAGTATTGACGACCAAAAATTATAACAAATTCATGCGTAAATGCCATCACAGTGAATTAAAAGTGGTAAAACCATTCAACAAAATCAGATCATTCATGATTATCATAGATAGATTAGGGCATACAGGCATGCAAATTACAAACACACATTCTCGTTGATACAAACATCATTCCCACAAAACAAATACAAATGTTGCCACTAGTACAAGATTAACCGCAAGATCCTGTTTTCCAGTTCCATTTACAAACAGCTAGGCTGGAAGAGGTTTCCATCTATTGTGTCATTTTAAGCTAACAATTAAATTCATTTAACTGGCTATGCATAATAATGTATATCATATGCATAAAAAAAATCCCAACCACATATTTTGGGAAGCATTAACCATCATGAGCTGTGGTAGGATGGGTGACACAAAAATGAACACAACAACATCCGTTGGTCGAGTGGTTAAACAGCATCTATAAAGTCAACATGTGATTAGCTCAATGGCGGATTATAAAAACCATAATGAGTCTACAGCTAAGTAAATTACAAAAAATGAGATTTACCTGCATTAAAACATTCTCATAATGTATACTATCATCACACATTTGGGTCAAACTAAAAATTGAACGAACAGTTCTTCTTCTCTTCTACAATCTTTTCTTCATCGAATTGATCACACATTTCTTATTTGGGTTGTGTTGTGTTGGGCTTTTTTTGTTTGTTTGTTTTTGTGTGTGCCTGTGTTACTAAATTATTATGTCAATAATTGCCTGTTGACATTACTAGAAGAAGAAGTTACTTGCAAATCTCACATACAAAAAAAACCCAATTGGCTTGGCCATAAACACCACACTTCTTTCAACTTATTGAATATGATACTGTATAAATTTGACAATCAAATTTGTTGTCCATCTTCCTTTCTGTCTCTCTTTGTCTTCCTTCAAATCTCTCTCTCTCTCTCTCTCTCTCTCTCTCTCTCTCTCTCAATCTTTTTCTTCCTTTTGTTTCTTTCTCTTCACTCTTACCCACTCACACACATGCACATTACAACACTGACACATTCTTTAAAAAAATATTTTTTTAAAGGGAGAGAAAAAGGACAGTGAAACAACAACAGCATTACTTGCCCATCCTCCTTTTTTTTTAATGCACTCACATCTATTAACCATTGCACTATTTTGGACCAATCATCACAAACGCTGCATAAAGCCAACAAGAGTTCTGACTATCCTGCATCCCTTCCACGCTTCATCACCAGGAACAAAATGCTAAATGTACAATATTGCCAGACATCAGTCAACCCGTTCTGTGACTTAGATTCAACGCACGACAACAACATAAAATGCAAGCTTGTTTTGATAGAAATGCATGATAAATACAATTATTGCCTTGATTTTTTTTCATGAAATAATTTAACCAACATAGATCTATGTGGTATGTATTGTGATAGAAATTGGTAGACATAACAAATTATCTAATTATGCTATGTCCCATCACGAGTATCAAATAACAGAATCACAAATTATATAACACACATAGATTGCACTCCATTTTACTAGTAATACGACCCTCAGTTAGGATGGCCCACACTTGAGCACCGCAGAGTCTACCAGGCTTACAATGCTTTATAAGATCTTGAACGGCATTGTCAAAGTCGACAACACCAGACTGAAGTCAGCTCCAACTCGCCTCAGAAGAGGACACAGCCGGCAACTATCCACCATCCAGTGCCGGACTGAATACAGGAGAAGTTCTTTCTTCCCGCGCACCATCAAAGACTGGAACTCGTTACCTGAGGAGGCTGTGTCTGCCTCTTCAGCCGGCTCGTTCTAGTCCTCCATCAAGATGCAAATCCCCCCCCCCCCCCCCCCCCCCCCTAGTTTAGGTGTTCCTGCTGACTCAGCATCACGTCAGGGGCTCGATCAGCGAGACCCGACTGGCTGGGTCATCTTCATAGTGTAGGTTTTTGTTTTATTTTGTCTCTTTTTGATGCCCGACTTCGGACCTCGACCGCATATAATATCAAAAAGTCACTGATGATTGTGGATACTCAACGGGAGAAGAAGAACAAAGAATAAGACTGCAATGCCATTGCATGTTCCCATAATCTGAATTCAGATTAAGAACTAGACAATCATCCCTCTTAAAGTTTAGTCTGTCAAACAAAAAACAAATTGTATTCACTTTTTTTTTTCCAATCACTATACAACATGATTGCTTATCTTGACAGACTTACTTATAAATTAATAACATTCTAGATATACATGATATTTGTTGTGTCAATACATCCCCAGTAATATGTTTCAACTTTCCATCATCATCTTCATTCAAAATGTAAATGCACAGTTCTGAACCATTTTGATTATTTAGTATATCGCTGCCCTAAATGCCAGCTAGAATAAGAAACAATAAGTAAATGCATAAGAAGTAGTAAGTAGGTGGCATTTGGCATATTCAAGTCACAGACTTATCTGTGTGAAATTCGGGTTGCTCTCCCCTGGAGAGAGCGTCGCTGCAAGCGCAGCGCTTACCCAATTTTTGGGTGTTTTTTTTTTTTTTTTTGGGGGGGGGGGGTACAGGGTGAGGAGGGGGTGTGGGCAAACTTGGGAAACCTAGCCATCAATATGGCCATACCAGGCAGCAGGATTTCTCCCTGCTCTTACCAACTTTCAACTGCCGTGGGATTTTTACGTGCGTAAAGACCAAGGGTCAGACTAGCTTTAAGTCCCCATCCGAAGGACCCGACATTCAGTTCGATTTTCCTGTCGAACTAGAAAGAAAGGGCGAGGCCAGGATTCGAACCCGTGTCACTCACGTTGCAGTCACGCATTACATTTGGCAGGCGAACATCTTAACCACTCTGCCACCTTTCTCCAGGTGGGGTGTATCTATACTAAAATAATGTATATTAAATATATATTTTATTCATAACATTTTTTGGTAAAGATAAGATATACATTTTAAAAATCGTTGTTGCTTTTTTGGGGGTTAACATTGATCCAGCAAACCCTGCTGCTGAAACTTATTTATATAAGAAAATATCTCCCCTTAATTCTTCTCTTCTGTATCCCACAAACAAACAAAAATAGATCAGGTTTTTAAACCTGTCATACAAACACATAATTGCATTTCATGCTATTTTAAGACATTTGGATTTCAGATATGAACACTATATAGATCATTTTTATAATTCTTCAGCTTACCTTTGCATGCCCTAATGCAGCACAATAACTATGAATAAAACATCTGGAATTGTATCAACAATAACTCAAATCAGGGGGGGGGGTTCTCTCCAAAATCAGGTATAAAAAAACACACCAAAAACCATTGTGTTTTGGTTTTTTAAACATTAAGAAGAACAGTTATACATATTGCATACAAAAACTGACTATTAAAAAAAAAGAAGACTTGCAACATGAACACGGACTAATCTTGCATACAGGTCAACAAGGCTGCGAAGAGTGATATTAGTGCATTATAGATTGGCTACACAAATATTATTTTGTTAAAATGGAAGAAAAAAATTCTGCTGTAGATTCAATGCTTCTATGGGTTAAATGCAGTGAATGCCGAGACTTTATATTAGGTTCGCACATATTATAATTTACACAAAGGAGGGGAAAAACAACGGTTTACTGTTTGAACACATTGACCATAAAGCATTGCTACTTATCACTCAAAAACTTAAGCAGATAGTGACTGCACTATTTTCTCCAACACATCCGCACTGCTATAAGCGATGATTCCATCTATGCTTTTACTATGACTCGCTTCTGAGGGGACCGAGTATTTCACCTCCAAACCTTTCCCCGCCTCGCCACCATCTTTCCCTTGCTTCACCGCATCGTGAAATCGAAGAAGGCCCCCTCCGGTGGCCCGAAGTATGGCGTGCGGAGCGCAGCAGTCCCACAGATAGATGCTGCTCTTGCTCAACACGTAAGCCTCGACGTGTCGCTGAGCTGTGCAGAGCAGTTTGTACCCCGCGCCCGACGCAAAGCGAAGGCGGAAGTTTTGTGAGAGGGTCTGTTTGACAGAATCTGATTCGCTGGTGCTCATGATGATGGTGGGGGGTGTAGCGGAGGATGAAGAGACGGAGGCGTGTTTGTTGTTCTGTAGTATGGAGACCCGGCGTATGTCCTGGTAGCAGATGCCCCAGGTGGTAAGATCACTCCATCTGAAACAAGCCCGCTAAAGATTTTATATTCTAGTCAACACTAACTGCCAAAAAAAGAAAAAGGATTTCATTTTTAAAATCAAATCCAAATGCCATCTTTTCAATCCTTCTAATGCAAAAAGAAAACAATACATGTCAAGGAAATGATGGCAAATCAAAGTCAAACACTAACATTATGATGAATGCCTGCTTGAAGATTTGAAAAAAGCCCTTTGCGCCTAACATTTTTAGCAAATTGTTTTTTCTCCTAAAAACTAAGATTGTTTTCTCTGAAACTATGTATGCTGCTAGTGAAAACAGCTGATTAATGAAGAGTTCCTGATCTTGTAATAAATAATTAAAAAAACCATTTACTGTTGTGAATCGTGGTCCAGCTGCCAGAAGGGTTGGTTGGCAACGCCTACGATGGGCATCCCTGAGGACTTCTGGAACGCCCCGATCAGCACGGCCACACACTGCAGACCCCCATTGGTCACTCCATCGTCCAGCTGACCTACATGGCCACGAATGTACTGGGCTGTGGAGTCTGCTCACACACACACACACACACACGCACACACTCAACACACACACACACACACACACACACAACTTTTGTAAAATTTTGCAATGAAGACAGAAAGAACAATTAAAAAGAACACCACACTACTTTCAGCTTATAGCCTTGCTACTTCAGCTTACCCCAAATGCCCACATCATAACTATGAAAGGATGGGGGAGTGTGAACTCTCTCCCTCTCACACACACACACACACACACACACACACACACACACACACACACACACACACACAACACACACACACACACACACACACACACACACACACACACACACACACACACACACACACACACACACACACACACACACACACACACACAATTTCTCTTTTATTTTCTCTGAACTTTTTACCACTTCTTTTTTATAATCATATAATAACTGGGAAACCTCCCCAATTGCTTGAAGACAATATCCCTGACAGCAACACAACTGAAAATGAGAGCAGCATCTTAATATCTATTGAACAAAACAGACCTTAAAAAAAAGAGTACAGATTTTGATCCACACACATCCTCCTCAACCTCACCAATAGGATCGATCCAGATGCCCACATCCTCCGAAGCGATACAAGTGTGCAGGGTCTCCAGGCTGTCTATGGAGGGTAGGGCCTCTGCTGGACTGTGGACAATGTGGGCCAACAGTGATGCTGCCTCGTCATTGTCATCCAGTACGTCCTCTGCAAGTGTGAGAGCAACATCAATGACGAAATCGAAGAAGTGATCAATAGTGGGTTTTTTTATGGCTTTGAGACTATGTTGTTGTTGTTTTTATTCAGACTAAAGTAGCTCTTATTCTTTAGATAAGAAACAAATGTTTTCATGACTAAAATCAGAAGAAAATATATGTTGAGCATTCACTAGTTTGTTTTCCTTTTCTTTTTTTTTAACCAACTCTCTCCCACTTTAATTAACACTAGAAACACAATAAAGAAACAAACTCTCTCTCTCTCTCTCATGTTAATTAACACTAGAAACACAATGAAGAAACACGTTAATTAACACTAGAAACACAATCTCTCTCTCTCACTTTAATTAACACTAGAAACACAATAAAGAAACAAACTCTCTCTCTCTCACGTTAATTAACACTAGAAACACAATGAAGAAACAAACTATCTCTCTCTCACGTTAATTAACACTAGAAACACAATAAAGAAACAAACTCTCTCTCTCTCACGTTAATTAACACTAGAAACACAATAAAGAAACAAACTCTCTCTCTCTCACGTTAATTAACACTAGAAACACAATAAAGAAACAAACTCTCTCTCTCTCTCTCACTTTAATTAACACTAGAAACACAATAAAGAAACAAACTCTCTCTCTCACGTTAATTAACACTAGAAACACAATAAAGAAACAAACTCTCTCTCTCTCACGTTAATTAACACTAGAAACACAATAAAGAAACAAACTCTCTCTCTCTCACGTTAATTAACACTAGAAACACAATGAAGAAACAAACTCTCTCTCTCTCTCACTTTAATTAACACTAGAAACACAATAAAGAAACAAACTCTCTCTCTCTCACGTTAATTAACACTAGAAACACAATGAAGAAACAAACTCTCTCTCTCTCTCACTTTAATTAACACTAGAAACACAATAAAGAAACAAACTCTCTCTCTCTCACGTTAATTAACACTAGAAACACAATGAAGAAACAAACTCTCTTCTCACTTTAATTAACTAGAAACACTAGAAACACAATCTCTCTCTCTCTCTCTCTCTCTCACTTTAATTAACACTAGAAACACAACGAAGAAACAAACTCTCTCTCTCTCTAAAGAAACAAACTCTCTCTCTCTCTCTCTCTCTCACTCTCTCTCTCTCTCTCTCACTTTAATTAACACTAGAAACACAACGAAGAAACAAACTCTCTCTCACTTTAATTAACACTAGAAACACAATGAAGAAACAAACTCTCTCAGAGTTCTCTCACTTTAATTAGAGTATTAAAAGTCTTGCCTTTGACTTTATACATTCTTAGCATTGGAAGTCCACTATTTTATGAAAGAATGCTGCATTCACACAAACACACTCACACACACACAGTCACACACACACACTCTCTGTCTCTCTCTCTTTCCCTTTTTGTTACCACTATCAGCACATTTGCCCATATTTATACATAATCATTGTATTGTGCTTGTATGACATGTTGCTTGCAAATCAAGACAGTACTTGTGGCGGTGCCATAGCCGATGAGGTTTAACCAAGGCGTGGTCACCGCTACAGCTATCTGTATTAATTTAAAAAATCGGGACTTTACTGGTTTCGTACTGCCTCCGGGCATTGCCTCCAGTATTGTTCCCACCATATTTGTATTTACAAATGTCCCATATGAGTCTGATTCAGACCAAGAGGACGTAAAACACAATTTTCGCCTTTATACATAATCATTGTATTGTGCTTGTATGACGTGTGTATTTTCCCCCATATTTGCTGATTATGGTTCGATTTTTCTCCAGTTTTCATCTTATTTTCTGCAATTGTTTTTCTTATTAATAAACGACGACAGGATGTAAAGTTATGATCAATAAAGATCATTTTGACTTGACTTGACACACACACACACACACACACTCACAAAGTGACACGCGTATGCATTAATGGTGGTTGGTTGATGGTTCGTCTCACATGTGCTGCTTGCAGCCGAGCGGATGTCAAACCCCATTTTCACTCACAGTAACACAAACACACACACACATGTGTTAAATTCGGTGGCTACATGCATTTCTCACTGAGTAGCTGTGTGGTCTGCTGGGGCGTGTCACACAGACGAATGGTGGTGCTCTCTCCCAGAGCGTTGGTGAACTGGTTGCTCTCCTCTCCAAAAATGCTGCCCTCCATCTCTGGAAACTGATACATTATGATCAACTTTATTAACTGAATTGAGTCAAAGATATTCTAAAAGGGTAAGATGGATTACTTAAAAGCTCGGCGAACCGGGCTGATAGAGTTATCGTTAGTGGGGACAGTGCACTATTCACAGTGGAGGCTATCCAAAAACTCAGACTGGAACTTGAACGGAGAATTCAATTGGCACATTCAAAATGTGTCCTGTTTAAAAGGGACATAACCACTGTTTCTGTCCTCACTACTCATATAGGGAAAAGAGACTGGATGCTTATCTTCCCCTATACAGTCTTTGATTGAGTCACATACAAAATGATGCAGTGTCTCCCTCAGATTGCATTATTTTGGTCATTTTCTAAAAATCGCCAAAAATCAAATGCACATCATTCAAACATGCAACATGTACAGAGTAACAGATAAATCAGTATATTTTTTAAGACTTTTTACTTTGAACGAGTGAGCGACGTATATTTCACGATGTAAATAATCTGATGAAATGCGCTTCGTCAGGAAAACAAAAACTTCCTGCTGACCACTTTGTTATGATCTTGATCTAGTATCACAAAGCCACTCAAGTTTTGATTGACTTGGTTTAGTATATAATTTTTTTTTTTAAGGATTGCAAAAAGCATAATATAAACGATAAACATAAACATTTCTTTATAATGTTTGAATAAAGTGAGCTATGTGGTCGCCGCCATATTGAATAAAGCAAATTTGAAGATGATAAGCAGTTCAATTTAAAAAAGTAAGAACAAAAATTACAAGAGTAAGGTCTCAGGATTACTAGGAACAGCAAGTTGTTTCCCTTTTACTGGCTTACACGACATGCAAAACCGCCAAAATCGCAAAATCAATCGAAAAACTCCCTCCGACGTGACTCCAAAGGATTGGAACAGTGTCGGAATGACGTCTCCGACATGACTCTCAAACAACAGTTGTTTGTCAGCTTACATTCTCGTCTATCCTAAATATAAAAGAAGAAGCAAATAAATATAAAAGCAAACAAAGACAAAAACAGAAAAACAAACAAATATGTTGATAGCCACATTATCTAAATCATAATGACGATTCAATAAGGTTTGAGCAAAGACAGTAGTCAAGGCTTTGTTTGACTTTTGTTTCAGTAGTGGTATATTCTTTCTTTCTTTTTATATGTTATTTATGGTGTCTAAAATAGACAAAAAGCAAGAAAGAAAAAAAGAAAAGTAGAAAAAAGAAAGTAACCAGGAAACAGAGAGACTCACTGAAAGAAAGAGCAAAATGAATTATTCTTAGCCATTTTTATCATTGTGAGGCAGAGTTATAAACTAGCTAGAGATAGCTTACAAAAACAACCGATCAATAACTGACTTTACAGTAAAATATTGAGGAGAGAATGTTCAGCAAAAGACATCAATCACAGAGACAGACAGACAGATAGAGAAAAACACATACGATAATAGAAAGACACTAAGACTGAGAGAGAGAGAGAGAGAGAGAGAGAGAGAGAGAGAGAGAGAGAGAGAGAGAGAGAGAGAGAGAGAGAGAGAGAGAGAGAGAGAGAGAGAGAGAGAGAGAGAGAGAGAGAGAGAGAGAGAGAGAGAGAGAGAGAGAGAGAGAGAGAGAGAGAGAGAGAGAGAAACTTGAGAGAGAGATTGAAACTTGAGAGAGAGAGAGAGAGAGAGAGAGAGAGAGAGAGAGAGAGAGAGAGAGAGAGAGAGAGAGAGAGAGAGTGAGAGAGAGACAAAGAGGGAGGGAGGGAGCCAGAGAAAAGAACTCAGGAGAAAGAGAGAGAAAGAGTGACAGAAACTGAGAAGAAAAAAGAAGCAGAGACTAATAGTAAGATACTAGTCAGGACAGACATCACAGAGAAGAAGCTCAGCTCTGCTCTCACCTCGGCGGCGATGTCATGAGCCACCATCTGCTGGATGAGGACGTCGGCCAGCGTCTTGAAGTCCCTCACGAAGCGCTTGTTCTTCTCCGCCCCCTTCTTCTCCTCCACCAGCAGGTCCAGCAGAGCCGGCTCCGACCGAATGATGCGCGCCACGTCCCGGGCCTTCCTCGCTGCCCGCAGCAAGGACAGCAGGAGGTCGGACAGTCTCATGGTCAGTGGCAGTCAAGCTGCACAATGAAACAGAACATACATGTGTCTTGTCTAACTCTGCCCCGTGGGGATACCGGGGAGACCGGGGAGGGGGGGTGGTGTCTTTCATACAAATAGTTCCCCCACCTTCTGGAAGATTTGTGCTGGTAACTTCCTCTAATCTGTCACTCTCTTTGACTCTGCCTTTTCCCTTGCTTACTGTCATCTGCTATCTTTCTATCTTACTGGTCCATTCTCCTGCTTTTTTTCTATAATTTCTTTTAAAAAATCTATTGAGCCGAAGTCGGACATGCTGGGCCTAATTATTTCTTAGTTAGGCACATAACGGCAGCATGACGCATCTACACTCATATGACAGGAAACTGTCTGAGCGAACGAAGAAGAAGAAGAAGAAGTCTAACTCTAAACCAGTCACAGTCCAGGGTGGATTCATTCAAATAGCCTCATACATCTAACAAATAGATGATTCTTCAAGATTCTTATTCTTCTCCCGTTGAGTATCCAAAATCAACAGTTTGATTTTTTGATACTTCATTAAATGGTCAAGGTCCAAAGATGAGGGGAGAGGAATTTAAGTTGACCCAGCTAGCCAGGTTTCGCTGATTGAGTCCCCGATTTTCAACTTACTCTTGTTGGTTTCTATCTGCCTTAATCATGGCCAGCAGGTCTGACAATACAATCTCATGGTCACTGGCGGTCAATCTGGATTTTTAAAACACAGTGGTTCGCCTTGGCTTAATTTAAGGCTGTGTCAGAACATTGACATAGCCTAGAACACCAAGGCTACATCAAAATGTTGTTATGCTCTGCATAGTTATGCAGGGCTTGTCTTTAGCCATGACAAGCTCCTAGCATAACATCATCAGTATCCAAAATCCTCCGCGAAGTCGGAGTGTGGCTGCCCACGTAGCGGGGTAATCAAAACTGGTCACACACGTAACATTCTCATCCCCAGCTACCGTGCATTTGTACAATAGTGTTCAAGAGCTTTGGCTGTTGGGATGATCCCTGGAGTCTTTAAGCCAGGATACGACGACAACAACAACAACAACAAAACAAAGCATGTCAAAGTTCAGTCTGTGTAAGGGGAAGATCTCTTCACATGGCTTTTGATGCAGATGCCTTTGGCAACATTATCATTAACCCCATTTATAAGAAAAGGTAATCTATTGATGGAGATTCCATCTAATCTGTAAATCTTCTTTTACGGGGTCAAATGTGGATATTGTCATACTTATCTACTTCTTCTGGACTAACTTTAAACAGTTTCGTTTCCTTCCAACTGCCTTTCTATGGCCAACAGAAAATCCAATAGTTTTTATGTCAATTTCCTGAAGAAGAGACCGTAATAAAATCTCGAAAGCTTGAATAGCTTGGTGTTAAGTGTGGTCATTTTGAAGTCAGAAGATCCTACAGTCTCATGGTTACAGATGGTTGTGGTAAGAGTCAAACGGTTAGTAACTCCAGAGAATGTATGCGTCAGGTTACGTAATTAGCACGAGCAGGCGTGGGGTGATTTACTCTCTCTCGAGAGAGAGGGGGATGATGGGATTGAACTGGACTGGAGACCCGACTGAGGATGGCTACGGACGGTTAACAGACCTACAGAGTGGCTGACGACGGCGTGAGGTGGGTACTACAACTAGAATGTAGAATTTAGTCATTAGTTTAGTTAGCAAAGTGTGGGTTGGGTTGGTCGGGGGTAGAAATGTCATATGGTCAATAGTAATATGTGACATTCAAATATTTATTTAAATTGTTCATTCCTGGGGATACACACGACCTTCTTGCTCATTGTTCTCAACAAACTGACATCGTCTGCAGGGCGGGATCTGGGACACATTAAAAGGGGGGTTACAAACAAGGACGGGGGTCTGGGGGCCGACGTAGGTCCCTGGTGAAACTTTTTTTTAACAAAATAAAGTGCCAAAACTCCCTTTAAATTGTACCTTAGAACAACAAAACAGTAAGCATAACTCTCTGTCTTTCTTTTCTCTTTCTCTTCTTTTTTTTTTTAGTGGGAGAGGGGAGGTTATGGAACTCAGGTACCCCCTCCCCCCCTCCCCAACCTCTGGATCCGGCCCTGGTCTGGTTCTTTCTGGAGCTGGTTCTGGATCTGGAATTATAAATCTATCAATCAAGCTGCTCCATCGTACCTCTGTGCCAATATTTCAATTTATAGTTACGCTAGCTTGCACATTACGTTCAGTTTCTGACTCTCTATCTCTCTAGATCCCTAGGTATAAACTTTCAACTGTCGGTCGGCGCACTTTTGCTGTTTCAGGACCAACCTCCTGGAACAAACTTCCTCTCTCCCTCTGTCAGCGACCGACCCTCTCTGCTTTCAAATCAAACCTCAAAACCCACCTGTTTCCCCATCATTGAAGATCATTCTCTTTCCTTCCTCATTCTTCCCTTTAGGTCTATTTCTCATACGTGAGTGTCTGTTAAATCTTCTTGTTCGTCTTTGTATAGTGTCTCTGTTTGAATGTGTTGTGAATGTTCAACGTGTGTGTGTGCGCTTCAATTTGATTTCTATCAAGATTTAGCTCTGTATAAATACTGTATGTTGTTGCTGTTGTTGTTTTGATACGTCAAAGGAGCATAAAGGCTATGAACTCGACGGAACTGGGAGAGCGCACTGGAATATAAAAACTATCTTTTTTAAATGGAAGATCTCTAATAGTCCCACTGTCTAGTGGTGATGACAGCTTTTAAGAAGCTGACCATAGGCCTTTATTTCGCAGTATCCAGGCTGGACCACTCCAGCTATCGAAGAGCTCACCGGGGATGAGCCCCGACCGGCACAGCTCCTGCCCTTCATTTGACCTGTGGCCCCTAATTCCCTATTTTAATCTTTGGTTGGTGCAGGCCCCAAAGGTGCACCGCCTGGCGCTGACAGTGCTGCGCTGCCAGGGCCTGCTGTGATCGCGTCGTTAGTCACTTGGTTCCACTTCAACTCTATCACTGTTCTCACAAAGGAGTTGTTGTACTGAGCTGTGTGGCTTGGTGGGACAATGAAGCCTCTTGAATTTTGCACAGCCTGTCTCTGAATTATGTTCTCGGTTATGCAGCCAGTGTACCTTGTGGGCCGGATCCTACGACGATTTGCATCGATTGGGGTTAAAAAAAGGCCTCATGTAATAACATTCCTTTTTTATTTTATATTCCATAGAATACCATAGTATGACTTGAACAGTTAGAATGCCCACATAACTCATCTCTTGAAGCAACAAATCATCATGACAAAAATTATGGAGACACTGATGGACACTGATTAGACCATTAGTGGGTGTGTCTATTCACCAAAAAATGCCGAAAGGTGAATGCTGGATGGTCATGACACCATTATGGTGAAGCTGAATTATGAAACCACATATAACCAAAATATAAATATTGTCATTTAACAGTGACTGATCACTGTTTGAAAGATTTTCACATTGATAGTGAGCCCACTTTTCGCACAAACATCGCAACAAATGCATCGATGTCACACTGCTTTCCACAACAGGAGCAAGGGTAATATACTAATAATCGGACATTGTTGATCAAACAGGCAATCTTTTAAAAAGGTTAGCTTTTAAAATTTACACATGGCCCAGGCCTAGGTCACGGTGACGATCTCTGCCTGTGTGTACGGTGTGCCCCCCCCCCCCCCACCCCCCCCCCCCCCCCCCCCCCCCCCCCCCCCAAAAAAAAATGACATCTACTCATTGAGTTCTTTGAATTATGTTGAGCGCCGATGTGTACGCGTGCGCATGCTGTTTTGTTTGTAAACACGTCGGTATGAGTATGACGTGATTTCTATTCTAGTGTGTGGGATAGCCGAACTACAGAAATGTGTCATCGGGGCCGTGTTAATCATTTTGCTATTCAGCAATTTCACTTTCCATTGTTGTAAATTTTGGGGTTTTCTGTAGAATGTTTTTATAATTCTGCTCTACCATTCAGCATTTTGATCATTCCGCCTTCACCATTCGGTATGGTTTGACCATTCTGCATTCGTTTTTCGGCATTTCCCGACCATTCTGCATTCATTTTCCAGTATTTTTCAGTGCATAGACATAGCGCCATTAGGAATTGAATTTCTTGCAATCTGCCTTATCTGGGGCAATCAAAAATAAAGAAAAGCTGAAGGTACAACAAGGTTAGGTTAGGTTAGGTATTAGGGACAGGCTTTCTCAGCCTAGGCCTTGCGGCCTCCTATAAAAAGTACCATCATTGGCATATATAATATATACATTTTGATTTTGCATTGGTGTCTGACACAAAAAATACATTTATACAAGCAACTGAGGCAGTGTCATCGGCCTCGGTGGAGAGCTTCAAGTCCCGGATCTAAACAGCGCCCCTCCCCTCCCCCCTCCCCCCCCAATCCCCCTCCCTCCCTCTTTGACCCTGCCCCACTCATTTCCCTCCAGTATTCCCCAATCCTACTTCCAACTTGTCCCATTTTTCCCCCAGCCATTCAAGCCGATCATCTGGGCGGCCAAGGAAATTATTCTGTGTATAGATATCTTACCTACATGACTGAAGTCCCCAGTTTTCATACACAACAGAACCATCAAAACGATGATGGCGGTTGTCTACTGCAAGAAGAAGAAGAAGAATCAAATCATCTTTAGTAATTACTAATCAAATTCCAGAAAGAGATCTATAAATTTAGGTAATTCGTCCACAAGATTCTTGAAACAATTAGTATTAGGTGCATATCTGATATTAGTAGGGAGGTCATTCCAGTATGAAGTAACTCTGTTAGAAAAAAAAAAATTCCTAATGTTAGTAGGACAGTGTTTAATAAAATTTAAAAAAATTGCCCCCAGACCTTCTTGTATTATCATATTGTGATACAGTGAGTCAACAGAAATATTTTGGTAGGGCCCATTTTAAGAATTGACAACTACAACAGACACCTTTGCCACAACCTGTAGAATAATATCAAGAGATGACCCCCAAAACAGTAACACAGTCAGGTTCTGGAGGTAAACAAACGCAGTAATCAATACTTCCGTGGGTACTACGTAATTATACGCAAATTCTCCTACGTTTTACGCATTTGCGACATCAGCACTTCTATGATTATACACACATTACCGGCTAACTGTTAATCTTTCATTGTTCTTATTTGCACATAATGTTATTCTAAAGTGCCTCAAGTTTGAGCCATAAAGTAAAGTGGGAGTGAGATTCTTCTTCTTCTTTCTTTGAACAACCACCATCATCTTTTTTATGGTTCTGTTGTTGTACTAAAGGAGGACTTCTGTCAGGCAGAAAGACTGCAGGCAAAAATGTAGCCGCCCAGATGGTCGGCCTCGATTATGTAATTGGGGGGGGGGGGGGGGGGGAGGTAGGGGAAAGGGGGGGTAGGGGGGAAGGGGGGCAGGGGGGGAGAAGGGATGCAAGGAGGTGGGTCCGGGGTTGGGAAGGGTAGGCGGGGTTGTGGAGGGAGGGATTGGGGAAGTGGGTGTGAATTGGGGGGGGGGGGGGGGGGGGGGGGGCGTTGCTTATTTAAATCCGGGACTTGAAGCCTTCCACTGTTACATATACATCTGTATCGTTAAAAAATTCGGGACTTTCCTGGAGTTGCACTGCCTCCGGGCATTGCCTCCAGGATCGTTCCCACCATCTTTATATCTACTAATCAGTGTCCCATATGTGTCTGTTTCAGACCGGAGGACGTTAAACGGATTTTCATTCAGCCTTCCACTGAGGCTGATGTCACTGCCTCAGGTCACAGAAAGGAAGTTCCAATCTCTGATGGTCCGAGGAAAGAAAGAGAACTCCCCGTATTAAAACTAAATCCTTCGGTGAATCTTCTTTCTCATACTCTGCTCCCTCGGTCTGGAATAGCTTAATTACCACACAGTGTTCGCCACTCTTCCTCTGTCCAGTCTTTGAAAACTTCTCTGAAAACTCATCTTTTTGAAACCTCAGGCTCATACTCTCACCTCTAATCCACGTAGTCTTTGATTATATGAACCTGCAGTATGTGTGTGTGTGTGTGTGTGTGAGTGTGTGTGTGTGTGTGTGTGTGTGTGTGTGTGTGTGTGTGTGTGTGTGTGTGTGTGTGTGTGTGTGTGTGTGTGTGTGTGTGTGTGTGTGTGTTCGTGCGTGCATGCGCGCGTATGTGTGGGGGGAAGAGATGGGGGAGGAGCGGGGTGGGGGGGGAGGGGGGAGGGAGGCGAGAGAGATTAATACATGTATTTTGTATTAACAGTCTTACTTATTTTTAATGTTTGCTATTCATTGACACTTGTCTTCATGTTGATTATTCTTGACTTGTCTTTATCTGTATGTTAGTGTTTAGGCCTTTGTTCAGCGCTTTGAACTCCCTGCAAAGGGAGTTAAGCGCTCTATAAATAACCATTATTATTATTATTATTATTATTATTATTATTATCTCGTTTTGCAGGAGGGAAGAAGGTAAGTTGATTGGTGTGACTGTCTTGTTTGTCTGGCTGGCCGATTGAGGGGTATTGATGGAAATGTCCCCATTGGGAAGCTTGAAGAAGGCAGTCAGTCTGGAAGAGCGTCTTCTGTCGGCGAGTGGAGTCCATGCCAGTGTAGCTGGGTATACATGTCTTCCACATGAGTGTCTTATATGCCGTCTATTTGATTTTGACCGAGCCCACTTTCAGATTCCGCCAGTGGAAGCCCAGGGTTTTGTTGGCTTTACTGCCGGGTCACATTGGACGGATGTGGGAGTCATATCTAAGATCTTGTGAGATGGTGACTCCCAGGTATTTCGTCTCCTCTACTCTTTGAAGGTCTTGGCCTTGAAGATTATATGACTTTCTACAATAATTTCAAATTATCATTTACAGTCCGGCGCTTTGTAAATGGCTATAAGCTCTTAACCACGGCTATAACTGAATATTTGGGTGTACACATTAACACACCCATGACCAAAAGGTCTTTGGCTTCCTCAAAGAATAGGAATCATCGAGCCAGTGAAGTTCCTGACTAATCGTCTCATCTCATGTGGCCTTGATAGCTGGTTTTAAAGACCCACCAGATCATGTGTCAAAACCACGGGTTTCACGTGTTTTCCCTCTTATAGCTATTAAGAAATCTTGTTTTTGCCAAGTTTGACTCCCATACAAATGCCCCCAAATTCAAAGCGAAACATCATTTTAAAGAGCAGCCTCAGGTTTGACTCCCATAAAAATGCCCCCAATTTCAAAACGAAACATCATTTCGAAGAGCAGCCTCAATTCAAAGTTGGGGGCATTTGTATGTGGGTCACAGCTACCCAGAAAAAAACAAGGGACTTAATCGTGGTGGGTCAGTGTGTCTTTAATCGGCTGTCACCCACAAAGGGAGATTGGTTAGGGTTAGTACCTAAGTCGGAAAAGATTACGTGGGTATCCCCGGTCTACTCTCGGAGGCCAGGGAAGCCCAGTGTCTTAATTACCACCTGCCCTCTGGTCCTCTGTGGCAGGGGAGTCAACCACTAAAGGTGTACTACCCGAGCTGGGCCCCATTGGATCGTGTGGATCCATATTATACACGGGGGGGGGGGGGGGGGGGGGGGGGGGGGCTGAACATGAGACCTTGATAAGGGTTGACTTAACTCCTGCACGAGAAGATCTACACCAAAGCAGCTGCCTGGCTGCCTGCTACGATCAGATGTCCTCCACGTCCTTTTCACCTTCAGTCATCCTCATCTCATTACCTTTTTCCACAAGAAGACTGTCTTCAGGAACTTTGTCCTATGGTGCCGCTTCATGCTAATAGGACTTTCATCTAATGATCATATGAGGCATTGCATTGGCTCTTGTAAGTTTATATTATTATTACTTGAAAACAGTTTTCTAGGGTGCAATACGCAATGCAAATGTTGTCCATATGTTGTCTGTAACGACTGTTTCTAACATTTTTGTTGTGTGTTTTCATTACAGTATTGTGGAAGCCTCTGCCAAATATGTGCCACGTACTCATGATAGTCACATAACTTAAAAAACCCCACAACGATAACAGATTTTTGGCTGTGGGTTTGGGAACTTACTTTACCAAAAGAAACATTGTTTTTGTTTAATTTATTTTCAGCGTCAGTCAGGTGTCATTAGTTTTTAACATGATGACTGATTTGCTGTTTAATTATGTAAAAAAAAGTTATGGACAAAATTTCATGATATTTTATAGATGGTCAAGAGCTGACCGAGTGAAATGAGGCTATTTGTTATTCGAGTAGATTATTTTTAAAATACAGATGTGTATAAGCGGGAGTTTATTGGAGTTTAGCTGACATAAAGCGATGTCAACGACTGTGAAGACTCTGTACATTTCAATCAATCAATATTTATTATCCCCATTAAAATGAACAAGGAAATTTTGGTTGCTGTCACATTAAAACATACAATAAAACACTGATGCACACGAGAAGTATCATATCACAGATATAAAATTATGAGTATTATACATGCACCCCATTTACTGTATTTTTAAAAATTCAGAACTTTCCTGGTATTGCGCTGCCTCCGGGTATGGCCTCCAGGATCGTTCCCACCATCTTTATATCTACTAGTGTCCCATAATTTTTATGTGTCTGTTCCAGACCGGAGGACGTTAAGCAGATTTTAATCTGACTTTGTGTTGCCAGAGCCTACTCGTAGATCAAGAACAGCACAGCTGCTGTAAACATAAGCTGATACTGTAGTTTGCGATTTTGTGGAACGGGAGACGAGAGCAAGTGGGGGAAAAAATCAGTAAACAATCGGACCGAGACAGAAACATCTAAAGCCAAAAATTGCCGCACGAAAGAAGAAATTTAATTATACTTCAAGGAACAAAATTATTTGTGTGTAAGATTACCCCAATAAGTTAATTGAACTGAAGTTATTGGGCTGCAAAGAGTTTTGAAAGACGCCATTTTGTTTTACAGTGGAGAAAAAAATGCCGTAGTGGAAGAATGTACGAGGAAGTCTGACATGTTGTGAAGTCGGATTGAGGCATAAATGTTGTTGCGTCGTGACAAAAGATGCCTAAAAATCGTAGAGAAATAGTTTCTTCAGATTATGGCGAATTCGACGCAAGAGCCTATGCACATCTTGTTCCAAAAGGACAAAAAACAAATGATAAACGTGTGATACGCAACCAGCCTCAGTTTGATGCTGGACCCCCAAACAAACAATCTGTGAACTCGTCCAAACCACCGAAAAAACAAAAGAAAAAGAAGAAAAAAAAGGACCGAGGTGACAAACAACGTCAAGTGGATCATCAACTTGTGAAACCTTTGGTTGACTACGATGATATTAGCTCCGACTCGGAATTATCAGAGCCACGTCATGTCCAAGCAAGTGTGCCAAACCGTGTTGACGCAAATCGTGCGTCCAACAAAAGACCCCTGTCTCCAGCAACAGACACCCGTTCAGTTAACTATCAGAGAAATGACCGTGGCATTTCTCCAGTCATATCTGTTGCAAAAGACAAAGTGCAATCTCCTCGTCAGTCGTCAAAATCGAAATCAAAACGACCTCGTGAACGACCACAGGAAGCACCTCGCCAGGGACGTACGCCACCGAGAAATTCGCAACCTGCTCCGGTCCCAAGGGATGTCCCTCAAAAGGACCAGCGCCATGACTCGCGTGACAGAGACAAACGAGGAAAAAACGCGAGTCGCCAGTCAAACTCGCAGTCAAACGCCTCAAGTTCAACAAACACCAGTGCTCGAAACCATGTCCCCTCTCACCCACAGCCACCTCCAGTGCCAGAACCTTCATTACCAAAGTCATTTACAGACTTGCCCAAGGCCTACAGTAGTAGTAGAGGGGCAAGCCCCCCACCACGCCCAAGTGCTTTCAAACGTAGATCACGTAGCCCCAGTCCACCTCACAGAGACAGTAGACGGGATAATGCCAGGAGTAGAAGTCCTTTGGGAGGAGGTGGCAGGTCCAGCAGCAACAGGTAAATAAAAGTAAATTAAACTAACTTTAAGATTGGAAATGTACACGCATGCATATTTCAAATCAATCAAATACAAGTTTGCATACAAAGAATGTCATGTATGGCAATATGGACACTGGTCTGTGCAGAGGTTCTGTTAACCGAAAATTCTCAGTTTTTGACGGGAAAAATCTGGTTTTGAGGGGAAAAAATTGAAGCTGTCCTTCATCAGGACGGACAAACCAGGGAAGGGTGGAAGACATTTCAGCATGACAGGCTGTTGTCTGCTCAGCTAAGCAACATAAGCCCTTTTTCCACAGTCCATAGGCTATCGCTTCAAACAAACAATAACAAACAAAACAAAACGAAAATAAATAAAAAACAACACAAAAACTGCCTTGTATTAAGAAAAATTTTCTGCCATAGTTGCTAACAATAAACATGAAAACGGACAGGACAGTTTTGTGCAACGTGGGCGTCTTTGAAAACGTGTTGTTACTGGTCAATTCGTCTTTTTTACTAACTTGTCCCCATGTGCAAGTCAATCGTCGTCTATGAGACTATCCCTTTCATTTCGTCCACTGGTTCATTCTTTCATTAGTTAAAGCATGCACATGGATGAGTTGCCCCCAAATGAGGACAATGCGACTCAGACTCAGAGCAAGGATGTTGTTGTTCCTTGGCTTAACGACTCCAGGGATCATCCCAACAGCCAGAGCACTTGAACAATTCAGTGCACCAGCTAGGGATGAGAACATTACGTGTGTGACCGTTTTTGATTACCCCGCCATGTGGGCAGCCACACTCCGTCTTCGGGGGATTTTAGACATGATGTTATGCTGGGAGCTTGAAGCGATGCAAAAGAATGGGACGAGTTGGAAAAAGGACATATTAACTGGCAACCGTTTTCTTCCCAGAACTTGAACTGTGACAGAAAGCTATCTGCAGTATCGATTCCAGCTTCTTCCAATTTCATTGGGCCAGGCAACGACAAACGGCCATTTTGTCGACTTTTTTTCCATTTCCCTATCTCTTTCCCGGGCGTTCTATCCTAACCCTATCCCTAACCCTATCCTGACCTGGAGAAAGGGATAGGAGTAGTGCTCGCTCAGTGAGTTCATAACTTGAAAAAAAAAAATCATTGGCGTCGATACTGCAGATAGCTTTCTGTGAACTGTGTCTGCTGTGCGTTGAAAAAAAAAGAATTAAGATGTTTTGCTTCAAATCTCTAAAGACCGTGATAAGGATTAATGAGTAGTTATTGTGTTGCTACCAACTGTATCTTGATACTGAATTGAAGGAATGTCACCGTTCTGAACCACATTTAGCTGCTGATAGTTTACCAAACACATGAACGATCAAACTTTGATTGTTTGAAGTTGATTGTTATGACTTTTTCATCAAGATCTAGACCGTGTTCTGAGTTGGTTTAAATTTTAGTAAGGCAAAAAAAATTAAAAGTTTTGGTTAAGGTAACATGGTAAAAAAAAAGGGGGTATGTAGGTAGGCCCTAACTTTTGTTGTTGTTGAATTTTGTTGAGATCGCCGAGTGGTGTTGAAAAGTCCAGTTCGAAAGGTTCAGCTTTGAAAGTGCTAATCACCCTCATATTTTCAGAAATATGAGCGCATGGCTCCATCAGAGCTCATTCTAGGATTTTGAAAAAGGGGGAATGTTTCCCCCCCCCTAAGAATGAATAAAAGGGGGGCAGGTCCAAACGAGGGGAAGGGGGTGGGGTGGGAGGCGGCCGATTCAATCTTCGCTAGCCATGGCCACTTCTTCAGCCACTCGTCTTGGAACCGGTGTTCCCTCGCACTAGTGCCGTTATCTTCAGGCTGCTTCTCCGATACTGTTGATGCAGTAGCTGTTTCTGCAACATCTTCTGCACACTCGTTTGGCAGAGGCTTTCTTTTTTTTCTTTGCCGCCACAAAAATCGAAGTCGAAGAGCGTTGTTGTCCGCTTCATTTTGAAGAAAATTCAACATGGCAGATAGTTAAAGCAAGGACAAAACAACTCACAACTTCTTGTCGTTAAAAAGAGATGAACGATTTGGTTGATTTACACTAACATTGTAAAGGAACCAATGAAATATCGAGAAATCATACATTCCTGCTCGATACTTTCATTTTGTGTAGACTGATTTAGCAGACGACGAAGGAATTCCCGCAGTGCGGGCAGTTCTGCAAATATGCGGGCGTCGGCCAGTGTTTGGACCCGATTTTTGCGGGAAGGAACAGATTTTTTTTTTTGGGGGGGGATTGCCCTAGAATCAGCTCTGCTCCATTGGACGTTCAGCATGTTTAGAGTTATGTCCCCAGATGGGCATTCTCCGATTGAACTTGCGTCTTTTTCTCTCTTTTTTTGACGAGGCCCCCCAAAAAATCATATGGTCAGCCCCCCAAAATAGGGTAGGTCGGGATGCCGTAACCACAACTATTTTTTTTGGGTGGCCTAATGTTAAGACTCAGTTGTCACGTGTCAAAATAATGGTTTTCACATGTTTTCCCTCTTATAGCTGGTAAGAAATCTTAACAAATCTTCCAAACATAAGAGGGAACGTGACCGTGACCTGGGGGGTCTTTAAGGCCGCAGCATTAGATAAATAGGCTAATAGTCCGTGAATGACCATAAGTGGGGACGGATGAAAATGGCCCAGGCCGGAACATTTTTGACCTCAAACATCTAGTGTCTGTCACTGGGACGGATAAAATTAAAAGCTAGCGGAACCTCTGCTGTGCATGTAAATGATGTGCTTGTGTGCACTGACTAACAGTTTCATCATACATAATGTAATCCCCTGACCCCCCCCCCCCCCCCCCCCCCCCCCCCCCCCCCCCCCCCCCCCTTGGTTTTTTCTCTCACTCTCACTGTTGTCTGTGTCGTGTCATTGAGTGTTCTGGTGTGTGTGTTGGCACATGTGTGATACTGTTAGTGTGTAGTGTGCGCATTTATGTGCTTGACTGTGTATACTGTATCGGTATGTGTGTGTGTACCTATATATTGTATGTAATTGGGGTATGGCTGCATGTTATTATGTCTTCAAAATTAACTCTTTAGCACCATGGGCAAATGTATTCGCCCAGTACATCACACGGTTAAAATGAACGACAGTATTGGAAATGTTTTTAGCCTTTTTCGCCCAACTTTTGTACTTCATCGGGTAAGGGATAGGGTTAGAATCAGTTTATGGTTATTTTCGTCAGAATCAAAGATTTATAATAATAATTTGAGAAAATAAACGACTGCACAAAGCGTTACCGTATGCGATCTTGGCATTTAACAGTAGCCATTTTTTCAGGAAATTCTCATGCTAACAATGGCAACGCTGAATTTATAGGGTTTACGTTTTTTTCTTGCTGATTATTTTATTGTTTCAAGCTTTCTGTGGCATGACAATAACCCTAAACTGTTTCTAACCCTATCCCTTACCTGATGAAGTACAAAAGTTGGGCGAAAGAGGCTAAAAACATTTCCGATAGTCATTTTTGTTAACCCATCACACTTCACTCCAACCAAATGCAAAGACATTCACTGCCAAATGCCCTGCCATGTGTTCTAGTTTCAGGGCGTACGTCAGTGATTTTCCCCCCCCCCCCCCCCCCCCGTTAAAGCGTTAACGCATGCACACTCAAAAAAATAGTTACCCCCTCTTGTCAGTTGAGATGCAACAGACAACCAAGTACGTAAAATACATGACATGAGAAGAATTACCATATTTTACGGACAAGTACAAGGCGATACTTTTTTCCTCAATTGAGACCCTGCGTTGTGCCTAGTATATATGACTGAAATCTGATTGAACAGAGTTGTGAATTCCATTCATATCGTAAATATTTTGCAAACGAAAAAACAACAGGCTGAAATTGTAAATGCAGCCAACAAAGCAGACGACAGTCACACCTGTAGAGAAGGGTGGGTGGGTGTTTGAGTCAGGATATACAGCCCTGAAACAGTGAAAGTGGAAAATGTTGTCCACTAGCCTTTATTTTTTTTACCAGCCAAACCGAAAGTTTTACCAGCCAAACTAACTGTACACATTTTTTTGTAAAGAAACCTCATTATGGAAAATAAGGCAGATAACTTACCACAGGTCTATAGGCTTGTTCACTCTCATTTTTCAGACCACAAACTGCTACATCCTTTCATATACTTATTTTGTTATTGTCCATCAAAATGTTGTAGTAGAAGTCCTTCATTCAGTTCATTCTTCTTGAAAGTCGTTAACATATTTCAGTATTCATCGCTGTGAGTGTGATGCTTCACTTTGAAGCCTAAAATAAAATTTCTGATATTTGTCTGCACCACTTGTTTTTTTGTTTTTCAAGAGGTGGAATCAAAATGATGGAAGAACAGGACAAGTTAATTGTTATCAGACTCATCCTCTGGGATGATATAATCTGACCAATCTGTGTACTTCAGTATTCTGTCCGCAGATACTGTCCACTTGATCTGATGTGTGCAAATTGCGTATCGTATTTCCGATCGTATTTCCGGTGCATAGGAAAACATGGATTGGGAAAGGAATCTTGCGCGAGAAAGAACATCGTTTTTTGCCCACTCGCATTTGGCGGGTGAAGTGAATTATAAACTCGCCAGGTTGTTTTTTTCACTCGCAACTTTCAGGGCTGATATATGATCATGATATTGCAGCCTTGGTTTCGACAGCTGAAGACAATAACAATCATGGCAGACATAGCGTATTGTCCAGAGCTGACTTCTGACTTTTCTGGGCTCTCTGAGTCTGACGCAGATGATGTGTATACTATAAGTGTTTCTTCAATTATGTCTCGAGACCCCGGTCATTGGACATTGGCCTATTAAAATTGAAAATGTCCTAAAATATTGTGTTGTCCCCTGTCAGGACAAATGTCTGATTACATTTTTATCAGTCATTGATTTCTGCAAGAGCCAGGACATTGTCCTAGATTGATTTCTCTTGTCTCAGGACAGTTTGTCCTTTCACTTTTTGTTCCTCAGTACACCACTGCTTCTTTACTGATATCCAGATAGTGTCGTGAGTGTACCAGGGGCCGTGTTAACGCATGTTTTTTTAAATATTTGACGCGCTTTAAAAACAGGGTTCCCAGGTGCCTTTTAAGTCCTTGTGAATTGGGTTTTGGTCAACAGGCCTTTTAAGTGCTTTATTTCAGCAAATAGATCCTTTTAATTCATCAAGAGGTCCTTTTAATTTTTGAAAGGTACTGTTAAGTCCTGTTTTATTAAGAAACAAGGGCATCGCCGAGCGGCAGCAACGCATTGTAAGTGCATCGCCATGCAGCAGCAAGGCATTATGACAATGAAAACCCGGCCAGAGTTATGTCCTCTCCCCCCCCACCCCCCAATAAACAATATCCAGGGGTGGGATTTTGTCCGTTTTTTTCCGGAAATCTGGTATTTAATTTTTTTTTCCGACATTGAAAAACAAAAATTCCGGCAAAAAATAAATATATTTCTTTAACCCTAGTAGCGCTGTTCCCGGATTGATCCGGGATAGCCTCCCCTAGAGCCAATAGCGGCTCCAAAAATATTCCGGGAAGCCCATATGACATCACAAAGCACTTATATAGCGGCCAATCATTGAATACTTGTGTACCTACCACACTACGTCATCAAAAAAGGGGTTGCGCTTGACATCACATGCATTAAATGCGGTATTTTCATTGGTTAAAGGGGTGAAAGAATTTTTTTTATTTGGGTCGATCTATTTCGGGGTCAGACTGAAGAGAATACAAATGGCGACCAGATTTTTACTGTCCATTCGAAGAGCTTTCCAGGCAGATTTTTGATGGTAGAGATAGTAATTAGGGCTTGAAATGAGTCAGTTTAGATTATATTCACTGGAGAGTACGATGATGTGAGAATTTTGAACTTTTCAACGGAAAACGAAGTGAAAATTGATCGCAATGTTGCCGAGTTGCAACTTGGCGGCCGGCCGAGTGAATTTCTGCAGGTGCGATCTCGAACATTTCCAGGTATTTTGCTTTTTTCTGCTTGTTTTATACTAAAATCGACAAAGAATTAACGACTGAAGGTACTAATAAAGCTTTTCTGATGAAATTGAGCAACAAAATCATCGCAATATCGAAAATCGACGCCGATGTTCGCGGAAACCGATCTTGCTACGGTTACGACTAACAATCAAAGACTTGACTTCGATTAGGTCTACCTTTATTTTAAACAAATTACCCGATAATTCCAAAGATGCCAGTGTCTAAATGTCTTTGGATGATTATTCTTTTATTATTTGCACACCGTTCATCCATCGATCCAAGTTAAAGGCACAAAAATAGCCCGGAGAGTGGTTGCATTTAAAATTTTTTTAACACACCTGTCCGTTCATTATTTAAAAAAAATTAATTAATGAAATCACACACAGTCTTACAATCACATTCATGCCAACCCATTTTATAGGCTTTATTTTATTGTATTTGTTTATTATTAATCAAATTTTGTTCAGGGGGTGGGCCGCGGGTTGTTGAAAATCTAGTTTTCCTTTTTTTTTTCTTTGGTCAAATCCCACCCCTGAATATCTCTCTCTCTCTGTCTCACTCTCTCCCCCCCTCTCTCTCTCTCTCTCTCTCTCTCTCTCTCTCTCTCTCTCTCTCTCTCTCTCTCTCTCTCTCTCTCTCTCTCTCTCTCTCTCTCTCTCTCTCTCTCTCTCTCTCTCTCTCTCTCTCTCTCTCTCTCTCTCTCTCTCTCTCTCTCTCTCTCTCTCTCTCTCTCTCTCTCTCTCTCTCTCTCTTCATAGTTTACGACACGATTCAAAAGTAGTAGGCCGGAAACATGTCTGCCGCTTGGCAACATTGTAGTTCCGGGGGATAATTTATATACGAATGTTTTATACTGTTACTAGTGTTAGTGTCACATCCTGACACAACATTTGAAGAGTTATGTCTTGTAGTTCACGAGATACAGCTTGGACAATATATATATAGCGCAAAGAAGGAAATTTCGGTTTTCACGGTCACACTTCAAGGTCAAGATCATCATGGCGATAATTTATGCTTGGATGTTTTCTACTCTAGGGTATACAGTAGCACACACAATCTGAAGCGCTTCTGTTAAGTACAAATGTGGAAAATATGGCTTAAAACCCAATTTGTAGACCCCTACCACTTTCAAGGCCTACCGATCTCCCGGACCGTGACATTGACCTTGACCGGTATGCCACCATCAGAACGGGCATAAGCCAAAGTACATACATGCCAAATTTGAAGATTAACACCAACGGTGTGGGAGTTATGGCCCCTTAAAGATTTTTGTTTTTCAAGGTCAAACTTCAAGGTCAAGGTCAGCACGGTGTTGATTAACGAAAGGAAGCTTCCTTTTCAAGCTGTCTACCCCTCTGCCAATTTTAATCAAAATCCAAACAGTAGTTTTTAAGATAATCGATACACAGACACACACACAGACAGACAGACAGACACACACACAGACACCAACCGATCGCAATACCTCGGCCTCTGGCCTGCGAAGTGAATGGTCATGGGCAGGTATTGACTGGCACTGCACTTGCTTTGATCAACATGGCTTGTGACATGTCAGCGGTGACGTAAGCATTAAAAAAAAAAAGGTGGTTATGTGTGGGATAAGCCAGCTGTGTCCCAGGCCCATTGTGTCCCAGGCCCGAAGTGTCCCACTTCTGGTTGATCCCATTGTGTCCCAGGCCCGATATGTCTCAAAAGTGGGACATATCAGGCCTTGGACATGACGGGCCTGGGACACAATGGACCCAACTGTAAATTTGAGGATTCTGTTAGGTCCCAGGCCCAATAGGGCCCAGGCCCAACAGGTCCCAAGCCCAATAGGGCCCAGGAAATTGGTGTAGTTGTTATTGCTTGTGTGTCGTGGCTATGGTATCGATGGTGGTGGTCTGCGTGTGTGTGTGCGTGCGCTCGCGCATGTGTGTGTGTGTGCATGTGTGCGTGAGTGTACATCACTACATAACTCTTAGTCTCTCTTGTCTCTCTTCTCTTTCTCTCTCTGTGTGTCTCTCTCTCTGTCTCTATGTGTCCGTCTCTGTCACACACACACACACACACACACACACACACACACACACACACACACACACACACACACACACACACACACACACACACACACACACACACACACACACACACGCACGCACACACACACACACCAAAGACACCCACACATGCTGAAATGTATGTGTGACACATCGAGCCAGGGACCTAATGGGCCTGGACACAACGGGCCTGGGACATATAGGGCCTGGGACACAACAAGATGGGACCTATTGGGCATGGGACATGTAGGTCCTGGGACACAACGGGCCTGAGACATACAGGGCTGACCCCGTTATGTGCACAGGGCTCCCAATCGTCCCGGAAAACAAGGGGTCCCAGGAACCCCTTCACTTACACTGTTTTAGTTACAGTACAGAGGGTCCTAAAGGAGGGATAGAGGGTCCTATTCCCAATGACATTGTGAATGCTAAAATTAGTAAAAATAATTTTTATAGTGCAGGGATCATTCTTAGCACCGGTCATCAGTCATTGACACATACAATTTTGAAATGACCTATTGTTTTTGCAGACAATAGGTCATGTGACATTAAGTTGACCTCATGTTTGTCAGTAACTTTAAATGATTTTGATTTGTGCTGCAACTGATTCCATAGTGATCATCACATATCACATAAGGCTATAGTATAAGCCTTTTGCCCTCATTAGTGGTAAAAAAATTTCATCAAATATCAATTGTTTTTTAAATATTTTATTTGCCCGTGGGTTTATTTTGGCTTGAGTGTATACTAACACTTAGCTTTATTTTTCATCATATTGACTTTGGTGAAACACTTCTATAAATAACTGTTCTTTTATTACTTTACATTGCATACTAACTTTCAATGTGCTCAAGTTGTATAATTTTCCTTTCTTTTCTTTTTGACCTATTGTTTTAGAAAATGACCCATTATACTTTCTTCGAACTGGTCAAATTACGTATGATGTCCCGTGACAAGATTGATCCCTGTAGTGCATCCCTGGGACCCTCTGCACAGTCTTTTAGAGGCTCCTTTAGAATTATAGTACTTCATAGATCCCCAAATGGGGGTCCCTGGGAGCCCTGTGTGCAGATAAGCCTAAAACATGCATGCATTTTTACGGGATGGGACTTCAGTGTCAATGGATGGGCTGCTATGTCTGTGTCAATGAATGGGGCTGCCACGTTGATGGGGCTGCCATGTCGGTGGCAAGTGATGAAAAGTAGGGCTGCAATGTCAGTGTCAATGGATGGGGCTGCCACGTTGATGGCACTGCCAAGTCGGTGTTAAGTGATGAAAAGTAGTGCTGCAATGTCAGTGTCAATGGATGGGGCTGCCACGTTGATGAGGCTGCCATGTCTGTGTCAATGGATGGGGCTGCTATGTTAGTGTAAATGGATGGGGCTGCCATGTCTGTGTCAATGGATGGGGCTGCTATGTCGGTGTCAATGGATGGGGCTGCTATGTCTGTGTCAATGAATGGGGCTGCCACGTTGATGGGGCTGCCGTGTCTGTCAATGAATGGGACTGCCACGTTGATGGGGCTGCCATGTCAGTGTCATTGAATGGGGCTGCCACGTTGATTGGGCTGCCATGTCGGTGTCAAGTGATGGGAAGTAGGGCTGCAATGTCAGTGTCAATGGATGGGGCTGCTATGTCTGTGTCAATGGATGGGGCTGCTATGTCTGTGTCAATGAATGGGGCTGCCACGTTGATGGGGCTGCCATGTCAGTGTCAATGAATGGGGCTGCCATGTCAGTGTCAATGGATGGGGCTGCCATACAATGTTTGTTTCAATGAATGGGGCTGCCACATTGATGGGGCTGCCATGTCGGTGTCAAGTGATGAAAAGTAGGGCTGCAATGTCAGTGTCAATGGATGGGGCTGCAATGTCTGTGTCAATGAATGGGGCTGCCATGTCAGTGTCAATGGATGGGGCTGCCATACAATGTCTGTGTCAATGAATGGGGCTGCCACATTGATGGGGCTGCCATGTCGGTGTCAAGTGATGAAAAGTAGGGCTGCAATGTCAGTGTCAATGGATGGGGCTGCTATGTCAGTGTGAATGGATGGGGCTGCTATGTCAGTGTGATTGGATGGGGCTGCCATGTCTGTGTCAATGAATGGGGCTGCCACGTTGATGGGGCTGCCATGTCGGTGTCAATGAATGGGGCTGCCACATTGATGGGGCTGCCATGTCAGTGTCAATGGATGGGGCTGCCATGTCTGTGTCAATGAATGGGGCTGCCACGTTGATGGGGCTGCCATGTCGGTGTCAAGTGATGGGAAGTAGGGTTGCAATGTCAGTGTCAATGGATGGGGCTGCCACGTTGATGGGGCTGCCATGTCTGTGTCAATGGATGGGGCTGCTATGTCAGTGTCAATGGATGGGGCTGCCATGTCTGTGTCAATGAATGGGGCTGCTATGTCAGTGTCAATGGATGGGGCTGCAATGTCTGTGTCAATGAATGGGGCTGCCATGTCTGTGTCAATGGATGGGGCTGCTATGTCAGTGTCAATGGATGGGGCTACCATACAATGTCTGTGTCAATGAATGGGGCTGCCACGCTGATGGGGCTGCCATGTCGGTGTCAAGTGATGGGAAGTAGAGCTGCAATGTCAGTGTCAATGAATAGGGCTGCTATGTCTGTGTAAATGAATGGGGCTGACACGTTGATGGGGCTGCAATGTCAGTGTCAATGGATGGGGCTGCTATGTCTGTGTCAATGAATGGGACTAACACGTTGATGGGGCTGCCGTGTCAATGGATGGGGCTGCTATGTCTGTGTCAATGAATGGGGCTGACACGTTGATGGGGCTGCCTTGTCAGTGTCAATGGATGGGGCTGCTAATGCTATGTCTGTGTCAATGAATGGGGCTGCAATGTCAGTGTCAATGGATGGGGCTGCCATGTCAATGTCAAGGGTGGGGCTGCCATATCATCTCCTAGTCAGGGATATTAATTGTACGCCCATAGGCGTATTTGTTTCTCCCCAGTAAGGTTGATTTTACTCCCCAAAGCACCTTCTGTACACACCTCTGATGTCTGAAGAAAATTATGGTTTGTTAGGTTTGTTTAAAATTAGTTGAAAGAATTTAATAGAACGCATAAGAACAGTTAAAAGGTCGTCTACATGAAAAATAACTTGTTTTATTGTACATTTTTGGGGTATAATTTTTACCAATTGATCTCTCAGGAGAGGCCACGAAATGGCTCTCAAGACCACCAAAAATCCGTTTTGGGCTGTGTGACCTTGCTCCCCTGGGCCCGCCACCGACCCTGGTCAGGTCTTTGTATTCCCCACGCACTTTGGCTAATAGTAATACTATGCCTGCTAGTGCTAGCCCTTGTATGAGACTGAGAGCTCCTCGAACCATGATGCCACTATAATCGATCACAGAATGACTTGTTCATTCTACCAGCCTGTCCTCGTGGATGAGCAGTGAAGGCCCCTGATTGGCTTATATAATCACAGTCTTGGCGAATCTGTTGAAACTGCACGCAAGCAACCATGTTTTTTTTAGCAGATGGCCAGTGACTTAATGTTGCGAAGGACAGTCGTGTTTATCGTTGGAGGCAAGGGCGCCAAAAGCTTTTTGTGAGGCCCGTCCTGAGGGCACTCGTGTAGCTGGAAGACTGATAATGTTATGGCCCATAATCAATGATGGTGAATAAAGTGTATGTGGTTGAAAATGTTGACTGCCAAAATGGTGAGTGGTGGTGAATATAAAGTGTATCTAAATTTGGTATTTTTTTTGTGAGGCCCGTCCTGAGGGCACTCATGTAGCTGGAAGACTGATAATGTTATGGCCCATAATGGTGGTGAATAAAGTGTATGTGGTTGAAAATGTTGACTGCCAAAATGGTGAGTGGTGGTGAATATAAAGTGTATCTAAATTTGGTATTTTTGTTGTTTTCGTGGCATGCCAATATGAAATTGAATGCCACAAAAACTATTCATCATAGAGCACTTTTGACCCTTTTATTGCACCATTTTTACATACGTGTGCCAACTTTTAGATCAATAGCATTTCTGTAGCCAAAGATTGAAGGGGGCCAAACTCGTTACTAATACTAGCATAAAAACACAAAATTCCGGAAAAACGGTTTCAAAGATTATAATTGGTTCTAAAGTGTGTACAACATGATATAACAGTATTAACACACCAAGTCTGAAAAGAATTGCCTCTAATGCTTACTGGCAACTCACAGGAGTCCAGAAAGGTCTCAGATTATGTTTGAATGTTCACAGTGCTCCTTCAAAACTCCAGCCCCATATGTCAACCCCTCACGTTCACGCCTTTGTTGTTGCTCCCTGCGGCAAGCTTCTTCCATTCTTTTTCTTTTTTCTTGCGCCTTCTTGCTGGTCTTGGTGGTGGCTTTCTTTAACCTTTTGATGTCCTCCTGCTCTGCATACTCCTCTGTGATGGGGGCTGCAGCAGTTCCAGTTCAAGCATGATGTTCAGCAAGGCAGTGGACCCCTGGTTGAATTTCTGCACTGCAATGGCAAGGGCGGTGTCAACTGTGCAGTAATTGGCCCACCTTTCTTTGGGACACAAACTCCGAACTCCAAAGCACAGAATGAAAACTTTTATTGGAGTTTTGTGTTTTCCCTGGCAGACATCTTCGAAGCAGCTGTGGGTCCCCGAGCCTTTCGTACACCGGCTTCATTGCGTCTCCAACGTCAGCAGGAAGTGGATGGTCATGCGGGGGTGTTTCATTTTTTGCCACTGCTCTGTTGAATGGGCACCATGACTTTGGGCCTTCGGGACACAAGGTGTGGTTGTGGTTGTCGTCAGTGCTCAGAGTGTGGAAAAAGCTGGCCCACACTGCCTGCTGCATTGCCTCCAGGTTCCCCACGTTGGAATTATGGCCTTGCCTTAATAGCTGGTCAGCTTCTTGATCCTCAAATCTGTCAGCCTGCCTCGACCACCTATTGGCTGACTTTGGGCCTTCTTTTGCTGCACAAGATTGCGCAGCGCAGTCCCCATTCTCTTTGTTACATGGTTGACACACTCCAACTTCTCTATGGGAATTGGGATAGCCTTGATAGGGATCTGCTGCCAACACATGATTGTACGTTTTCATGTCGCCATCTCCAATCATTTCAGAGTATCTGAAGCCATAAAGACAGAGAACGCTGGAAATCTTCAGAGCTCCCTCCATCTCCATGGCATTAGATGAGCATTCAATGGTGATCTGGTACTTTTCATCATGCTGGGCCTTCCAGTCTGCATAGCCATCATCATCTGGTTTTGGACTCGAAGCGCAGACCTGGCAGAAGTTGCTGAGTGTGATGAAGTCAATGATGAGGCCTGTCATGGTCTCGATGACAGTGACAATGCCATTGTGGGATGAATGGCCTCTGTTTTGCCAGCTACCGTCAATGGAAACTGATATGTTAAGTATCCCGTCGTCATTCGGATCACCAATGTTCATATTGGCGTACGTCCTGCGGATCTGGTCGGCGGCATCCTGGAGGTGCTTGTCTGCTGCCCGCTTTGCTCCCGAGTGAATTTTCTGCTTGTAGAAATACCAGGTTGGTTCACTCATGGGTGCTGGCATTCCCATCAAGGCAAACAGCCTCTTCATCTGGGAGAAGGAAATCCCAGTAGCTGTGGCAGCGGTGACCAGACACCTGTTGATGTCGTAGCCCGTGTGGACAGTGCCCGACTTCTTCGATGTCCAGTCAGCAGACAGCTTCCCGCAATCAGTGCAGCGCAGTTCAAGGAGGCAGGCAGAGCCCTGACGAAACTCCTTCCCTACTTCACGTACAGCCTGCAGCTGTAAACCAACCAACCAACCAAACAAATTTAATTCCCTTTTCACAATATACAAAGCTTGAAAATCGGATCAAGAATCACACACACACACTCCTACACACAGACAGACAGACAGACACACACACACACACACACACACACACACACACACACACACACACACACACACACACACACACACACACACACACACACACACACACACACACACACATACACACAGACACACAGACACACACACACACTCCTACACACAGACGCACACACACACTCCTACACACAGACAGACAGACACACACACACACTCACACACACACACACAGACAGACACACACACACACACACACACACACACACACACACACACACACACACACACACACTCATAGTCCTACACACAGACAGACAGACAGACACCAGTGTCTTGGAATTCAGGACAATTTTTGTTTGGTGTCCACTCTGCATTTTTTCCTTTTTGGTGGGCAGTGGGGCCAAAGAGGTCTTCTTCAATTTATTTTGTAGGAACCAGACCAGAATTGATGTTGATCAGTCTTGAATCTATCTGTCTGCTAAGATTGAACATCTAACTGATTGATTGACGATTCAATCACATGGTTACAACTACAATTTGACAGAAAGATGCATTTTTTTGTCCAGTTGTAGAGTTCTGCCTGTCAATGGTATTTAACAAAATAAAATAGTGTCTAGAAATCAATGAGGTTGCAACTTTTAAAAATGATATTAGTCATTAAGCTATAATTTTAAAGGAATGTTTAGGTCTAAATTTTAATGAGTACAGACAGAAGAAATGTTTCTAAATTTGCTAGTTTACAACTTTACAGCTGCTGTGCACTGCAGAAAAGAGCTGCCTGGACTGTGCTGCTGTTCTAGGCACGGCTTGTATGTTTCTATGTTGAGATCTGTGTCCACTGGTATCAAGCAATCTCAGCATGCTCCCTTGCTCCAAGTGCTTCATTGGTGCTTGTACCAGTACCCTTGAGACATGCCTGACAGAAGCAGGACAAATTCCTTTTCTTCAGTTTTCCTGGACCTTTTGGCACTAGTGCATGCAAGATACATGTTCCTGGTAGCCTTTTCACAGACATGTCTGTCCACTCCCGGCACGAGTTTGATGTCGGTAAAATGTCTACATTGACCCCAACAATCATGTTAGGGAAAACAGTTTGGATATCGTTCATTTCTTCTTTTTTTCGTGTGGCCGGAGGAACTTGACCCTCAGCACAGGACTGGTCGTCTCAATGATGTTTTTCAAACGACAATTTTTTAAACATAATGTGCGTGCATTTGAGAACTTCTAGCATTAGGACAATGACAAGACTGGAGATAACAAAAACAACAAAATCAAAACTCAATAGTTCAAAAGAAAAAGGTACATGCTTACAGCCCTGAAAGTGGAAAATGTTGTCCACCAGCCTTTGGCTGGTAAGTTATTATTTTTACCAGCCAAACCAAAACCATGAAAATTCTTTCTTCCATTTTGGTAGAAAAGTTTGTATTTCACTCTTACCCTTTTTATGTGATGGCTGTGATGCCTTTGAACTTAAGTTGAAGCCGAAGAACGTTTCATTTCGAACATGCACTGGCTGGCGAGCACGCAAATTGCGTATCATATTTCCGGTGTGTGGGAAAGCATGGATTGTGAAAGGAATCTCGCGCGAGAAAGAACATCGTTTTTTGCCCACTCGCATTTGGCGGGTGAAGTGAATTATAAACTCGCCAAAAATGTTTTTCACTCACCACTTTCAGGGCTGGCTTATATTATTGTCTTCATCTGCTCTTTTGCAGTTATTGTGTTGAAGAAAAGCAAAACCTTTGAACTTTGAATTCTAATCCGTCTACTGATCTAGCAAATCATTATTTATAGTTTTAATTGTGGAGGTATGTTTTTTCCCCTGATCTAAACTAAATTTAACTTTGGATTTATTTTAGGTATTTTCAAAGAAGCAAAGCAATACAGGGAAGTCTTCATTTAAAGATTTATGAAGTGTGTGCTGGTAGCTCTCTTTGTCAGGAATGGTGAGGTTATTTTCACAATTCTTGAATAGATTTGATGCTTTCTCATTCTGTATTGCAGCCCTCTACGATTGCATTTTAAACTCGATCGCCAATGGCTAGTAAACCAAAATGTTTAGTTGCCAGCAGATATTTAGGGGACAAACATGTATCAACACACACAAAATCAAATTAAGAAAAAACAGGACATTGACAGTGCTAGAGCTGGAAGTGAAACAAAGAGAGAACAGAACTTACTAGTCATTGCTGTTTTGTCACCTTGACCTCCCCCTCCTCCCACGCTTTGGCAAAAGGCTTTATTCTCCCACTTGCATTCCACTTCTTCATGGCTGATGCAGGGTCAAACTGCTCTAGCTCAGGACCCTCTGTTGAGATGACGATCAGGTCTGACAACCGCGATGTGCTCATGCTGCTGCGTGTGCTGGATTTGATCCGCTTCTGGGCACTGAATGCACATTCACAGTTGGCAGAACTGATGGGCAGGGAAAACATAATCTGGACGAGATGCAAGATGTTTTTTGAAGTTGTCTCTGTAGGGCTTCTTCATCAACAGCATCTGGTAGAGGTCCAGGTAGGACTTCTCACTGAAGTTGCTGGAGACAAGTTTCTTCAAGCCCCTCCACTCTTCATGTAGCCTTTCCATGTCACACCCTGCTTGCAAAAGCTTGTCGCCAAACCATTCAGTAAGGACCTTCAGCTCCTTTTTGCCGTGTAAGAGCTCCAGTGAAGACCTGTTTGCTGGCCATTTATTATGGTGGAAGATAGAGAAGGCCGACACAGCAGCTTGGGCACCCTGGTCTTTGTTCACTCCCAACAAACCTGCTGTGGAGATGCCCTTCAGCCACCTCACACACATTCTTCATGTGTGGCTTCAGATTTTCAACCACACTGTTTCTGTCTCCTTTCATTTCCAGTCCCTGAAAGGATGTTGTGTGAACACCATGGGTCTGCTTCTCCAAACACTCTGTGATGAAAGTTTCCAGCAAGCCACCTGGAAAAGGGTCAGTCTTCGTGGCGTCCAGACTGGTGAGGCAGCTTTCCACACCATCAACAGCACATGGCAGTATGAGGTCCTTGGACTGGAGCAGCAAGCTGAGTTTGGATATCTCTTGAAAAACATCAGCAAGGAAATGACAAAATGCAGCAAACAGCTAGCCTTTCATTGTCTCTGACACTTTTTTCCCTCTTCCTGCAACATCAGCATTGCGGCTTGTTTTCTTCAAATTCTCCATGGATGGCAACAGCTGAATACTCCCCAGCTTTCATCACCAGATCATCTTGTCCTTTCAAAAAGATCTTCAATGCTCTATCCAGGTGAGGGATCCAACGAGTTCCTTTCACTGGTTTGGGTTTGTAGAATCTTGTAGCAAGTTCTTCACACACAGTTTGTAGTTCTCTTTTGCTCTTTGGGCTGAAGTGGTAGGTTTTCCAAATGAGATGCAGGGTGTCATTGACAGTTTCAACCATCTTCACTTTTCTCAAGACACCCAGAACTGCCAACTCGAAGCCTATGAGCCATGCAGTGAATGTATCAGTTTTGGAATGTCCTCCCTGAGTTTGGCAACAACACCATTTGCTTGTCCTAAATTGACAGACGCACCATCAGCACAAAATCCAACAAGCTTGTTTTTCCAGTTTTCTAATCCAAACTTCACCATGCTGGAGTCGATGCGTTCAAGCACACCATCTGCATGAGCGTAAGACACTTCAGTGAGAGAGACTAAGTGATTTATTGGCACCCCATCTTCTACATATCTCACATAGACAGCTTCATTCTCTGTGACTGAAGAATCGGTTGCACCATCAATCATGATCGATATGTAATTGCAGTCTTTAATCTGGGATGCGTTTTCTTCCTGCAGATCTGTTGCGATGGTCGAAATCAATTCGGCGCAACGAACATCATTGTCGTACGTTGGAGTGATGTCTAAACCATTCTTCTTCTGTAACAGTACCAAAGCTTTCATATGGGTGCAACCAGGGACACTAAGCTCTTCTTTGGTGATGCAGTACTAGGCAGTGTTCATCTTTACTGAAAGTTCGTACTGTTTGGCTTCTTCATCCTGTTGGTCTTGCTTGTTAAATCCGACAGCAATTGTGGACACTTCCACGCCAGTGTTTGCACCAAGCACACTCTCACGGCACACATTGTGTCGTCTGCTTTTTGAGTGTGCAGTCAGA
The DNA here is from genome assembly GCA_017654935.2 of Phymorhynchus buccinoides. Taxonomy (NCBI): domain Eukaryota; kingdom Metazoa; phylum Mollusca; class Gastropoda; order Neogastropoda; family Raphitomidae; genus Phymorhynchus; species Phymorhynchus buccinoides. Next base: position 30,815,486 of record CM065686.1, read on the forward strand.
GATTCCCTTTTGAAAGTGGTACACCCAGAAACAAAGTCTGTGCTACCAGCGCTGTGAATCTTAGCTGTACAATATTTACATGTCATGACATTTTTTTCCTTATTATACACCACCCACTCGAAATCTGTTAGCCATTATTTTGGCTTGGAACTTTAGCGTTGGCTGCATTTTGCCTTTCATCTCTTCACACAGAGGAGTACAAGGTTTTATTTAGGTAGATGGCTGCTCAGTATCTGACGAAACCATACCTGGATCACTTTGCTTATCATTGTGTTTGTTGGTTTCTTGTGACAGTGAAAAAAATGCGGATATTGGCCTAGTTTTCTGTTCAGGTTGCTTCCTCTTTCCACTCGCCATTTTTTCAGAGAAACCACGGCTGCAGAAGTTGATAATGAAAGCGTCTGCTACCAATGTCCGCGAAGACGATGCATTTTGATTGGCTACAAAGAAGTGGGGTGGGGGCTGTCTTGCGCACTGAGTTTAGCTGAGACAAAGACTGTCCAAGATTTTTAAGCCTATCTCTGGCTGAGACAGCGATAACGATGCCTTTACAGCCAAACACCCGTCTCATGACACAGCTAGGCCTATCTGCCTGCGGGGAATTCCCCGAAGATCCTGGCGAGTGGCGGTCAAATATTTCACTAGCCATAGGCGATTGATTTCAATTTATTCAGTTGCCCCCCCAAAAAAAAGGTCGCCAATGCGAGTGATTTACTCGCATTGTAGAGGGCTGTATTGTGTTCTTGCCTGGATGTTTTTGTGGTGCATGCCTTTCCTGCAGTGGTCTCCGTACGAATCACACAAGGACTTGCCATGATAAGACCAGAGCTGTCTACAATGAATTTTGAGAAAGTCAGTAGTCTTCAGTCAAGTTCAGAACGCAATGAACATGACTCCTTACAGTAATCGTTGAGTTCTTCTTTTGCAGCTCTACACTTAAATTAAAAGAAAATAATTATTATTTTTGGGGAAAAACACATAGTGACACACACAAAATAATACATTTTTTTAATCTATGTATTTGTATGCATTAGCTTGCCTTAGACTGTAATTGAAGAGTAATAATTTTTTAAAAAAATTAGTATTTGCAAAAAGAGAGGGTGGGAGTGGGGAAGAACAGACAAAAGAAAGGAATCAAAACTCTTGTTGAGCATGGTCATTCGATTGTCTCTCTCGCTCTCTCTCTCTCTCTCTCTCTCTCTCTCTCTCTCTCTCTCTCTCTCTCTCTCTCTCTCTCTCTCTCTCTCTCTCTCTCTCTCTCTCTCTCTCTCTCTCTCTCTCTCTCTCTCTCTCTCTCTCTCTCTCTCTCTCTCTCTCTCTCTCTCTCTCTCTCTCTCTCTCTCTCTCTCTCTCTCTCTCTCTCTCTCTCTCTCTCTCTCTCTCTCTCTCTCTCTCTCTCTCTCTCTCTCTCTCTCTCTCTCTCTCTCTCTCTCTCTCTCTCTCTCTCTCTCTCTCTCTCTCTCTCTCTCTCTCTCTCTCTCTCTCAGCCTAATAATTTGCTGTGTTTATTGTTTACTAGCGCAACGCCTAGTACCGGAAATACTGAGCACCGGTAATGCCTAGTACCGGTAATGCGAAGTACCGGTAATGCTGAGCAGCAGTTTTTTTTTGGTCCACGAAATATATTATTACTTTTGTGTCTCTCCTTCTTTCCATCTTCTTCTCTCCTCCTGCTCTACCCGGTGGTCGGTACTTTGCACATAATGACCGTCCTGATACAGCTTTGTGGTTGGCTGGGCTACAAGCAAGTACACTTGATCTGACTTGCATCAAAAGAGCGTTTAACTGGAAAAAAATTAGACAACTAATTTGAATACTTAAAACAATTAGGTAATTTCTGTTGTTTTATGTTTGTGTGTGTGTGTGTTTATAGGAAGAGGAAACGTAGCAGTCGAGAAGTGGAAAGTCCCTCCAGAAGTAGAAAGAAAAAGTCGTCCCAGTCATCCAGGTCAAGGGGAGGTCAGCGGGACAGAAACCACCGCTCACGCTCACGCTCACGCTCTCACTCTCGCAGCCGAAGTCGCAGCCGAACACCTTCCCGCAATTCCGGCTCCTCTTTCTCCCGAACTAATGTCAGTGTGTCTGATTTCAAATTTAGTACCAGGTGAGAAAAATTGTGTTCTTTGATATGTTTTTCATTTTCTGGGTCTTCATTTTTGAACGAAGCCTTTTAGTATTAGTTTTATGTTTCAGATGTTGACTGTCACATCAACAAATTCAATTTAGATTTTCAGAGTTTATGCATCATCTGTAAGTGTATCCATGAAAGACATTCGGGTATTATATATTACATTTCCAAGTTGATATTTTGCCCCTGCTGAATTATTTCTTAGGGTCTAATAATATTAGAAGCTCGAAAATACAGGTGGAAAGGTTATGCTCATAGACCCGAGAAATGAGGAAAACAAACGGTAGAACTAGAAGTAAAGAGATTATAATTTTGTATACATATTATTTTATTGTCCTTTTCAACAAAGTTTTTGAATTAAATTTCCAAGTCAAGAATGCGAAGGGCACAACAGTTAATTCAGTATGTTAGCTGAACGCATTCTGCTAGTAAAAATAAATAGCTTCCATGGTTGATGATGGAGAATTGAACCCTAGCAGCTGGTTTTCCAGTTTATATATCGAAGCTGCAGCTTAACCCTTTGTGTCCTAACAGTTGTAACTTGTATCTGGGAGATGCCCGCCTAGGCTGGGAAGCGGTAAACAAGTGAGGTACTTCTTGCCTGAAAGTTTGTCAGGAGCAGGCAATGGTAGCTGTACTGCTCTTCCCGACAAGTTTTTGGGCACAGGGCAGAATGAATTAAGAGTTCAATTTGATAGTACATGTAATGGAAGTTGAAAATGGTGACTGCCAGGTCTAGTCACAAGGATGGTGAAACACAAGATGAGAAAGAAAGAAGTTCTGACCTGTTGTCAATTTGGTAGTAAATTTTGGATGCCATAATACATGTTTTGTTCCACAGTTTGGCTGCAGAGCTTAACAAGCACCGTCGGGCGCGGGAACTCAAGAAGTCCAAGCGGCTGGGCCTCAGCTACCAGGAGCTGTCCTCAGCGTCCACCGGCAAAGAGGCGAGGTCTCTGTCCAACACCCCCATCAGAGATGTCATCAAGGTCGAGTCGGACAACGATCGGTCAGAGTCCAGCGCCTCCACCCCTGTGCCTCCTCCAAAGAGGGGTCTGGGAGAAATCGAGGAGAACCTTGTGATAAAGGTATTTACAATGCTATTGCTAATGACTTTTTGTTTACTCTTGTCCATTTCTGTGTCACTGTGCGTTGTGCATGCCTATCTCTGTGTCCGTTGTCTGCCCCCCTCTCCCTTTCTCTGTCTTGCGCTCTCTCTCTCTCTCTCTCTCTCTCTCTCTCTCTCTCTCTCTCTCTCTCTCTCTCTCTCTCTCTCTCTCTCTCTCTCTCTCTCTCTCTCTCTCTCTCTCTCTCACACACACACACACACACACACACACACACACACACACACACACACACTCACTCACTCACTCACTCACTCACTCACTCACTCACTCACTCACTCACTCACTCACTCACTCTCTCTCTCTCTCTCTCTCTCTCTCTCTCTCTCTCTCTCTCTCTCTCTCTCTCTCTCTCTCTCTCTCTCTCTCTCTCTCTCTCTCTCTCTCTCTCTCTCTCTCTCTCTCTCTCTCTCTCTCTCTCTCTCTCTCTCTCTCTCTCTCTCTCTCTCTCTCTCTCACACACTATTCCCCATTCCCGCTGGCGTGTTGCATATCTCAGATGATTACTGGTATAATTATGCTGTAGTTTTGTTCTTGCTCCCTAAACATTCAGTATTAATTTATGGATTTGTAATACAATTTCACAACTTAACCTTGAGTTGCCTAACAAGGCATGAAAGTATCTCTGCAAGGCATGAACGTATCACATTTGTAAGTGGTTGTATTATCAAATAGTGTCATTTTTGCTGATGTTTGTTGCCAGGTGGAAAATGTTCGGCGGGGAGAGGGGCAGATCTCCCAGCGGGTGGTGACCGGGGAGGAGAAGCCCCCTCCCCCCCACCCCCCTCCCCCTCCCCCCGCTCCTGCTCCCACCCTTACCCACCAAGCTCCCGTTCCGGTCCCAATACGCCACAAGACCCCCCCTCCGCCTCCTACTGGGCCCCCCCCCGCCTAGCAACAGCAACATTCCCCTCCAATCGCTACTACTGCAGCATTCCCAGGTCCTGCAAAACTTCCAAGTAGTCGTCCAAAGAAGCCAGACTCCGCCCAGAAAAAAGCTGCCGCTGCCCGAAGTGCGCGACTATGAGCCGCAGCAGTATCAGCAGCTACAGTCTCAGTATCAGCAGCAGCAGTATCAGCAGTATAAGCAAGAAGATGGGGGCAGAAATTTGGCCAGGCATGGTGAGGGTGGTAGTGGCAGGAGAAGCATGTCCACCTTGCCCAGCCTGCCTCTGCCAGAGGTCTCCCATGACCCCGATCTGGACAACAGTCCATCAAGGTCAGTTACTTTTTGTTTTCTTGTTTGTTTAAGGGGCGATTGGTGGCATTGAGAGTGATGTCTTTATATCGGTTAAGAAACTGAGGCTCATGGTGATTTTGAGCACTACCTGTTATTAAGTTAACATTTCATCTGGGATTCATAAAAAAAGCTCAAATTTGACAAGACAAGAAAGGAATTCCATGGGCTGGGTTCCACTTGCATCATTTTATACTATTTACAGCATAATAGAATATTGAAAAAAATAATTGACCTCTTAGGCCCAGTACACAGTACATCCGGATTTTCCGCTCGGAAAGAAATACGGACAGGTCCGTATATTTTGTCCCTTCTTTGTTTTGCTTATTATTTCTGCGTGTAAAATCCGGATGTACTGTGTACGACTATGAGGCCTTACTATCAGCTGAATGTTTTCATGTGCGTTCTTAGTTCAGGTTTTTATGCGCTGACAGATGGGGTAAAACCAATCTTTTTTTGCTATGTTTTTGAACAGTGATGGTGGTGAGGAAGAAGACCTTTCCCCAGCAGTGAAGCGGCCCAGTCGCAGTCGCCTCACTGACCTGCCCATGCCCCCGGCTGTGGAGGAGCACGAGGAGGAGGAGGAGGACAATGGGTCTGAGGGCACTCCTCCAGGGGCAGAATCCAAAGCTGGCGGGCCCAAATTCCGTCTGCCAAGGTAAGACACTTAGAAAGGAGTGAATGTTGTTTGTTTTCATGTTACTTGATAGTTTATTTCAGAAAAAAACGCAATATGTGGTTGGCTTTAGACTGACAAGTTTTGTTGTTGATGTCTTGCTATGTTTGTTTTGTCTTGACTTCTTTTCTCTTTCCACTCCCAGATTGTTATCAATTCTATCCTAAGATATACAATCCTGGATTAACTTTTTTACAGTCTTGCTAAGTTGACACTGTACGACATTGTTTGGTGTGCTGCCAGGATATGCACTGTCAATATCAATTCACCCATATCCTGGATTAACTCTTTTACAGTCTGTCTTGCTAAGTTGACACTGTACGACATTGTTTGGTGTGCTGCCAGGATATGCAGCCGACGCTTTGAGGAGAAGAGGGTAACATCGTGGGGAGAGCGTTGTGTGGACGTCTTCAGCGACCTGGAGATCATCGGTGAAGGCACATATGGACAGGTCTACAAGGCTAAAGACACCACCAAGGGTAAGTTCAAGTTTTGCCGATCTTGTACTTTACATGTCCTCAAATTTTTGCATTAAAAATTTTCACAGAAAAGTAGCATTCTGCCTTTCTCGGGAAAGGGATAGGATTAGGATCAGTCTAGAATTATTTTCATAAAGCTGAAAGAAGCAGACTTTGAGATTGAGGGTTGTTAACATGAAGGGGTGTGTGTGTCTAACATGCAACTTTGCCAAAACATTTATTTGCATGGTTTGGAACAGTTTAGTTATGACAGATTTATAAAAAGAAAAATACCAAGTGATATAATTATCTCGCTTATAAAAATTTTAGGATGTTGAAAAGTACAGATAAAAGCTGAAATAAACATCTTATCATGGCAAACAAGTTTTCGTAAATAGATTTCTCTTTGCTTATGATTTTTTATTTAACTGTCATTAATCCAGATTTATTCTAAATCATCATATAGTAAAAAGCCAAGTGTCCGTCCGTGTGTTGTGTGTGTGTGTCTGTCTGAAACACAAAACGGGCCTTATAACTCCGCCGTTTTATGACCGAATCGCTTCAAATTTGCTGTGAGCCCTAACGGGGTGATGGCAACGGCAACCGGGGTGGCCGTGTCATTTGCGCGGTTTCGCAAATGCGCGAAACGCGTATCCGCCGGACTCTCAGCGCCCGTATCTCCGGCATTTCTGGACCGATTGCCTTCAAATTTGGCAGGTACATGACCGGGGATGGTGACTATCGGTGTGCCAAACCGGAAGCGAAATGGTTCCGAAACGCGCGCGCTATACGCCGCTTCACCTTTTCACAAATAACTCCGCCGTTTCTTAACCGAATCGCCTCAAATTTGCTGTCAGGCTTGCTATGGCCCGGGCAAAGCCTGCCAGCAAATTGGAAGATAATCGGGAGAGCGCGTCACTCTCAGAGCAGCGCCAACGGGAAACGGGGCCTTATAACTCCGCCGTTTCTTAACCGAATCGCTTCAAATTTGCTGTACTCAGCGTTACCAGTACTTGGCGTTACCGTTACTAGGCGTTACCAGTACGGTGCATTGCCAGTACTAGGCATTGCGCTAGTATCAATTAAATCTTTATCCTTATGACTTTGCTTATATGTGATCATTTGTTTTTTATGGAAATCTTCGATTAAAATTGAAAAGGAAAATCCATTCATGCCACCTTTTCAAAGTAAAGTTGTACAAAAGTAAGCAGACGAACAGTCTCACCAACAAAAACAGAAACAAACTCATCATCCATGCATCCTAAGAATAAGAATTACAGTTGCATTTGCAAAATTTTACTAAAAGACTAGCGCAACGCCTAGTACTGGCAAATTCCAGAACCGGTAACGCCTAGTACCGGTACCACCAAGAACCGGTAATGATGAGTAGCGGTTTCGCCGGGTCCGCAAAATATTATGTTATTAGACAGAGAGACAGACAGGCAGAGAGAGAGTCAGACAGACAGAGAGAGAGACACATAGACATACAGAGACATGAGACAGAGAGAGAGAGAGAGACAGACAGACAAAGGCAGAGAGAGAGAGAAACAGCGACGCTCGCGCCCCCTGAAGCGGCAGATATCGCGCGCGTTTATGAATCGATTCGCTTCCGGTTTGGTACACTGATAGTCACCATCCCCGGTCATGTTTCTGCCAAATTCGAAGGCAATCTGCCCAGACAGCAAATTTGAAGCGATTCGGTCGAAAAACGGCGGAGTTATAAGGCCCCGTTTCGTGTTTCACACACACACACACACACACACGGACACTTGCTAAATTACTATATGATGATGATTATCTGGCTCTGTACATAATAAGGCACCATGAAACTGAAAACTTCCTGTTTTGGAACTTCTTTGAAAAAAAGTTTGAAGAATTTGCTTGGTGTTTTTTCTTCTTCTCCCCTTATAGAAGACATATGGGTGGCTCTGAAAAAAGTGCGCCTGGAGAACGAGAAGGAAGGTTTCCCCATCACGGCTGTGAGAGAGATCAAGATCCTGCGGCAGTTACAGCACCCCAACATCGTCAACCTGCAGGAGATTGTCACCGACAAACAGGACGCCCTTGACTTCAAGAAGGACAGAGGTAAGACCGGCGCCACCATTGTAGCTTCTAATGAATGCGTGCGTGCTTGGTTGAGTACGGGCATCGGAAATTATTGTCAGATGATTTGCAAATGTCAAAGGGTTGAAAATTGCTGGCAGATGTGTGATGGCAGAGGTTTTACCATTACTGGCAGAGGTAGTCTTTACTGTCAGACAATTTTTTAAAGAGAAATTTTGTGATAGATTATGCCTTTTTGGTCTTCAGGCATGAGATTTTTTAGCCTTTGGGCTGATTTCAGGCTTTTTGATGGCCCCAAAGGTGATTTAAAAAAAACCCCAAAATGTCAACTATGTATTGAAATACTTCTAATGAGTGAATGATGAAGTAAATTTATCAATTCTACTTCTAATATTATTTTTAAGGCATAGATTTTTTTTAAAGCTTCAGTTTCCAGGGGCTTCTTCCTTTTATCGGTGGCCTTTGAGCCTAAATCATAATTTCTTAATCTGATGCCTGGCCTTGTTTGGAACTGATTTAAAACGTAAGGCCTTTTACCATGGTTTTCAGAGGATTGGACCTCAGACAATTCTGATGCCTGTGAAAAGAGTGAATGTAGTTTCCAGATAAGATTGTTTCAGGTTTTTCGAGTGTTGAGGAATTACAGTTTCAGGTTTTTTGCACTTGCACGCCAGCATATCATGATATGTGTAATTGCCAATTCTTAAGTAATGTAAACAAGGTGAAAGTTGAAAAATATCAAATTGTGTGCAGAGGCATCTCGACTCTTGACTAAATAATAATGCTTCTGTCATGCTCATACCGTAATAAGAAAATAAATGAAAACAATTTTGGTCTGAAGACAGATAGGTACTCATTTCGGTAAAGATTAAGATGAAAATTATAGCGCTGTTGACAACTAAGGCCATGTCAGGGCTGTCACCATGATGTGGGTAAACATGAAAGTAGCTGAGATATGGCTGCATGCAATTTCAGAGAAGTAGCTGTTTCAACTTATGAACATGAAGCTGCTATCGTGTGAAAGTATTGGCACATTGCCTTGTTAGTCTGTTTTTTTTATTATCTAATGCAGAAATTTAAAAAAAAACCATTTAATTTTGATTTAAAAGTCAAATTTACAGTCAGTGTAATGGTTTGGTCTTGCTTTATAATGCATTTCTCTGCAAAATTAAATTGATTGCAGTCTGGTCTAAGGATGAGCTTAGAAGTCGCCTTGATCCAAACTTGACCTTCTCCATGTGCAGGCAGGACACTTGTGGCACAAGAAGAACTTCTGGAGAACGTCGTAACAATGCAAGGATGAAGGGAATGTTGTGTCATTCTGAAAACATGAATAGCTCAATGCAGACCTGTTTGTTTACTCTACTCTTTTGGAGTAGTATTCTACTCAATTTGGACCTCTACTATTCAAAATTGAAAATAATGCTCTAATTACTCATTTTAAGTGAACATTGTTTGATGAATAAAACTACACATTTCACACCAAAACTACTCATTTCAGCTATCCAGACTACTCAAGACTTGTGTAGGGGGTAAGTCAGTCTGTGAATGTATTTGTTGCAGGTTCGTTTTACCTGGTGTTTGAGTACATGGACCACGACCTGATGGGCCTGCTGGAGTCAGGCCTGGTGCAGTTCAGGGAGGAGCACATCGCCTCGTTCGTGAAGCAGCTGCTGCTAGGCCTGCAGTACTGCCACCAGAAGAACTTCCTCCACAGAGACATCAAGTGCTCCAACATCCTTCTCAACAACAAGTACGTCGATGCAGGAGATGGCAGAAAGGAGTGGTTGTTTAGGTTATGTGCAAGTGTTCTGTTTTACTTCCTGGGATGATTTTATAGTTTTTCAAACTGAAAATGAGGCATTAACAGAATTTCATTGAAAAAACAACATAAAATTATAATACAAAGACATTGTAAACTAAACTGTATGATAACACAAAGACATTGTTCTGATACCAAAGACACACAGTATTGGACCATGTCCAGATGTTGAAAAGTGACTGTTAAAATAATTTTCACCATGTACATTTCACTGCATTTGTGTGTCTTATTTAGAGAAGCTTGTTATTAACTCCTTTCCCTGCCTACGTGGTGTGTGATGATGTCATCGATGATGCCATAACTTTTAATGTCATAGTCCTGGAATTATGTTTTTTGCTTTAGACAAATCAGGAAAGATATTATATCTCTAAGACCATTTTCTCAGATTGAGTCTAACAGGTCTCTTTTAAATTTTATAGCAAGAAAATCAATAATTTTGCAGTTCTCCTGTAGCAGTGAATGGGTTAAAATGATTCAGATGTTTTGCTGGGCACATGCTGATACTTCTTCCTAATAGTGCAGCAGATATGTGCAAAGATTGTGGGTTTGATGATAAAAGCATAGAATTTGGCTCACATTTAGTACACACCACTAGGAAGATGTTTGGATATAGGGACATTGCATATTCCTCCTGGGAAAATGGCGGCCATTTTGTAAAATGGCCGTCATCGGGTATTGCATAGCACATAATCTGTAGGAGTTGTGCACGTTTTTCAACTGGAGATGCATGCAAGTGATGCAGTATCACTTAAAATATAATCTGGGATGCCTATTAAAGGTCATACACCTTACATAACCGATTTATTTGGCCTATTAGGCAACAATTACGCAATTTTTGTTATTTTATGAGTTTTGTCCGTATTTTACAATCTGAAAATGATCGGTTTAGCTTTAAACTGCACTGCCACTGTGGAAGTGCGTTTACCCATACATATTATCTTACATTTATCTTTTACTCTTACATTGTCAGTGGGTACATGTCTACATCATATTAAAACATAACAATCCGCCATGCGGACAAGATCTAGGTGAGCAACCCGAGCATCAAACGTACATTAATGCCAACCACCCGTTTACACATGTACGTTATGTAGTTGGATCTTAGCTTACGAAATATTCTCCTTGGGTATTAAATCATGGTAGTAGATGGGGCCTGCAATCCACAGTTGACCTATGCAAAGGGGTTATGGTTGTGTTCTCTAAGCCGTCCATGATACTGCAAGTTCTACTCCCGAGCACACTGTCCGCCGCAGTGGCATAGTGCCATGCACTGGAGTACAGCCCTCCTACACTTGCATTTAGTCCTCTGCATCCCTTCTTGCAGCCGCATCTGAGAAGTTGCCGGCAAGCTTGCGTTGCCTCCGGGAGGGTTGTCCAGCAGTCGTCCCAGCCAGTGTCATTCTTCACCCACCCCCATTTGCTAGGGGATGGGAGCTCTGCAGCAGCAACCATCATCTGGCCCCAACAGTAGCCAGCTTAGTATGCAGTTCTCCTGTTGTGCTGTATGAGGGCTTCTCGAGTTGGCGGGAGAGCATCTATTGCTCGACGCTTCTGGGTGAAGAGCTGCTTACGTGTATCGTTGACATGCTCGTGGCTGCTAGTGCGATCATACAGGAGAACGATGCAACGCTCCAAGGTGTCCAGGCTGTCATCTACGATTGAGGGGTTTGGTGTAGCGCCCAAGGCACAGAAGGTCGCAGTGACCTCATCACAGGCCTTCCACGTCTCCCATGCAGTCTTTTTGCTCCAGCCTCCAAAGCTTGACACTGCATCACACCCAGTGAAGGCATGAAATGAGGGTAATCCTTGACACTTGTCAGGCCCCAATGCCTGGGCCATCTCGTGAGCTGCTAAGAACCTAAAGCTCTTCCCGGTACCGAAGGCAAACCACAGCTCATCTATGTTGAGGCGTTCGGCTGCTGCCACCGCAAGGACTACGACACCCGTGTCAACTGTGCGGATCGACACCTTGGTGTAGCCCTGCTTCACAGCATCTTCCACGTGGAGCAGCATCCTGGTATCTGCTTCTTCATGTGTACATGGAGCAAGACCAGCGATGTCTCTGGCATGCGTACAGACCACGTCTTTGTGGAGAGTGCTGATGACTTGTTTCTCTGTCTCTTGAGCAGCTAGTCTCGTCGCTAGGAAGGAGAACAGCTCCACCTTGTTCTCGTCGATCCGTAGGAAGGCCTGCCAGTTTCCTGGTATGGAACTAGATGGCTAGACTCTTCTCCGGATGCCTCTACCTCTCTTTGTTCGAGTGTCGGCCTTCAAACTGTCTGGCAGGTATTCATCCCAGACGACATCCACTCTGATTGCATGCTGTAGCTGAGATGTGATGTACGGCAAGAAACCCTGTGTTGCATTGTCAGAGAAGGTCTTCGCACCACCAGGTGCCAGCATGTTGGTGATAGCTGCTCCATCAAGGATGATGACTTCAACATGAGTACTGGCAACATTCTCTTGTGGAGGGATCATATCTTCTAAGCATCCCACGAGGTCACACTTTTTGCCCAGTCTCATTTTGCCAATCTGTGACAGGGCAGAGGGACAGGCCTGGTTCTCATGAGCAAAGAAGTCGAGATCTCCATCACGCATCTGGGATGCAATGAACAACCGGGAGAATAGGTCGCAGTCATTCTTGAGCGACGACAGCTGAAGCTGGGTTCTTGATTTCTCTCTGACTAGAGATCGGCTGAAGAGAGGAAGGTTGTTTCTCGTGATTGGGTCGGTGATGGGCTTCGTCTGGTTCACAAGCCGCTCATTGACATACGTGTGGTACTGCTCCTGCCCCAGCTTCTTGATCTGGCGCACAGTGTTGATGACTGCTGGGTCTGCCAGGTCCCTGCTGTCTAGTACCAGGAGATCATTGCTGTCATCACAGAAGGGGTTCCCCATCTCTCTCATGACACTGGAGAGTGACTTCACATCTCGAGCAAACGCCAGCTGTGCATGCTTTGTCTGCTCATGGTGCCTGGAATCAGTCTTCTTTGTTCTCGTCTCTGCTGTGGCTTGGAACTCTGCAATCACTCTTGCCATCTCAGGACCGGACACCATCCAGCGCCGCAATGCTGCAGGATTCTCAGTCAGGCCGACTGCTCCGCCATCGCCTTTCACTGATGCGTTATTCTGCTCATGTGCCTGGTCGATGGCCAAAGAAGAGAATGCATGTGTTGTCTTCTTCACTGTGAAGTTCCCAGACATGAACTCTGTGAACACATCTGGATGCTTGTCTCCGAGTGTCACCATGTCACGCAAGTGAACTGGAATCCACCTTGCATAATTTGTGTGCCCCAGGGCAAAGAACCAGGGTACAATCTTGGTGAAGGCATCGATGTAGAGCATGAAGTCGCCCTCGCGTAGCGATCTCACGTATATCATGATTTCCAGTTCCAGCTGCAGGATAATCTACCAGAACTTGAACTGGGGACTTGTATCAGCTCGGCTAGCACACCGGTCTTCTACTGACATTGGAACCTGTCCCTCATCCAACCCGTCACAGTATTGGGTATAACCCTCCTGTCGAAGGAGATACAGAACACTAGCTGTGACCTGGTGAGCCCATCGAGTGCGCGTCATATGGGCGGCTTTGATGAAGGAGTCGGCTGTTCCAGGTGTAGCAACTCCTGCCTGGACCAGGGCTTCCGTCCATTCACTGCAATCCAGAAGGTCGCCCAGAGTGTTGAATGATGCCTTTTCGATGTGGAATCCGGGAAACAGGATAATGAAGTAATCTTCTACATGTGTTTGAGGCCAGTTCCATTGGATCTGTTTGGCCAGCGTGTACATTGGTTGATCCTCGGTGATGACCGGGACCTGACCAGGATTCAGGATATCCACTGCCCTCTTGATGACGTCCATGGAGTGGCGAATCATGGCCACGGAGTTGGCCTGATCATAGAAGAGGGGCAGCAATGAGGTAATGGCCACACTGCTTGGATCCACTGCCCTCTTGATGACGTCCATGGAGTGGTGAATCATGGCCACGGAGTTGGCCTGATCATAGAAGAGGGGCAGCAATGAGGTAATGGCCACACTGCTTGGATCCACTGCCCTCTTGATGACGTCCATGGAGTGGTGAATCATGGCCACGGAGTTGGCCTGATCATAGAAGAGGGGCAGCAATGAGGTAATGGCCACACTGCTTGGAAGAAAAACGTTATTTGCGTCCCTGTTAGGCCACCATACATAATTGTGTTCAAGTCCATGTGAGGCCTATGCATAACAAATGATACATAGATCCACTAGAATGTGGTTTTGCACCAACCATTGTTGATATAGTTCAATTTATGGGCGAAAGTAGTAAATTGTGGCCGCCATTTTGTAAAATGGCCACCACAGCTACCATGGGACAAATATGCGATGTCCCTATATCCAAAAATATTCCTAAGGGTATGTCCTAGCTGTGTGCCAAATGCCATGCTTTTATCATCAAACCCACAATTCGGTCAAAATATGTCACATATCTGCTGCACTATAAACAAAACGGGGGAAAAAGCATTGTCGTGTGTGTATGTTGCAGGGGTCAGATCAAGCTGGCAGATCTGGGTCTGGCGCGCTACTTCAACGCGGAGGACAAGGAGCGGCTGTACACCAACAAGGTGATCACCCTGTGGTACAGGCCCCCGGAACTGCTGCTCGGGGAGGAGCGCTACGGACCAGCCATCGACATCTGGAGTCTAGGGTGGGTGTTCACTTGAATTGCCTCAGCACTGAAAATCTGGGCATGGAGTTGGGCTTTGTTTGGCATAATGCTATTCATCGGATTCAGATACTGTATTGTTACCAGAAATGTTTACTCTACTCTTTTCAAGTAGTATTCTACTCAATTTGGACTTCTACTACAGTATTCAAAATTGAAAATAATGCTCTAATTACTAATTTTCAGTGAACAATATTTGATGGTTTAATGAAGAGGACTACTCATTTCACACCCAAACTACTCATTTAAGCTATCCAGACTACTCAAGATTTGTGTAGGGGGTAAACAGGTCTGTGTTGCATTAAGGCGCGCCCTCCGTAATTTTAGAAAAAATTCAGATTTTGTTTTTAAGAGTTTCTTACTAGATTGCTTGTCATATTATAAGGTGCACAGGTCTTAAGGGCCTGCTACACGTCAACTAATATCGTATGACTGTACGAGACGATTCAATCACATAGTCTCGAAGAACAAATCTGATTCACTCTTCGAGACCACGTGATCGAATCGCATCGTACAGTCGTGCGATATTAGTTGAGATGTAGCAGACCCTTTAGTCTGGGAATTGTCGCCTTATATAGTCTGTAACTATTGTATCATATTGATAGGTGCAGGGGCCTCAGTCTGAAAGAAGGAAATGCCTTACAGTCAGTAAAATACAGTACATTTATGTTTTTGGGGTACTACATGTACAGGTGCATTTTGGGTGAGCTGTTCACACGGGAGCCCATCTTCCGCGCCAAGGAGGAGTTTGCGCAGCTGGAGCTGATCAGTCGCACGTGCGGCACGCCCTGCCCCGCCAACTGGCCCGACGTCATCAAGCTGCCCCTCTTCCACGCCTTCAAGCCCAAGAGGCAGCACCGACGCCGCCTCAGGGAGGAGTTCTCCTTGTAAGGCACATTCTTTTTTTGTCCAGTAACTCAATTTAAATTTTGTATTATTATAGTACTGTGCACAGTAGTCTTGGACTTTCATCGTCACTGTCGCCTCTTGACACCACAATGATTGAACACCCATGTCACTGAAAGGCATCAAATGAGGGTCTGGTATCCAGTGACCTTATGTTCTTCGTTCTTCATTTTGGGAGGTAAGAATAGTCCTATTTTATGGATGTCACAAAGGAATCCGAAATATTGCAGATGAAATCTTTTCGGAAAGTTTTGGCTGAAAAATGGCCGGTGTTGAAAGGGTTAAATTGGCTTGTAGGGACAGATCCTCCATTTGAAAAAAAAAGTCTGAAAAAAAATCTAGACATTGGCGTTTTTGAGAGTAAAGCGTTGTAAACTTGTCAAGTGAAGTATAGATAGGAAGCCCACCAGTATCCTGTAAACACTTGTGAATTGTTGCAGCAGTTTTCAGAAACGACAATATGAACATGATTGAAAGTTGCATTTTCACATTGTTTCATTGCTTGCACCTTGTTAAAATTGACTGAATTAGTGAATATATTTCTGTGTGATTGTTTTTAAAGTTACCACTTGTCAAAGAAGAATGTTTTATGTCAAGTGATAAGCTATGGCGATGGTGATAATTTTGAAAGATTTAAAAGTTACCATCCATTTTCTGGGTGATTCTTTCTATTTTTAGTCTACAGTACTTGGAAATCCTCACCAGCCTATCTTATGTATTTTTTTTTATAATCTGCCAATGAAATGTTGTTTATTAGGTGCGGAGATGAAGGCCGAAGAACACAACATCTGTCAAAATAGTTGAAAATTACTGTAGTTGATGTATTTTTAATGTACGTTTGTAGTCTGAAAATTACTGTGGTTGCTGTATTTTTAATGTACGTTTGTAGTCTGAAAATTACTGTAGTTGATGTATTTTTAATGTATGTTTGTAGTCTGAAAATTACTGTAGTTGATGTATTTTTAATGTACGTTTGTAGTCTGAAAATTACTGTGGTTGCTGTATTTTTAAAGTATGTTTGGCAGTCTGCCATTTCTTACTATGATTGTCAGATAGCAGAGGTAGATAGCTGCTTTTTCGGCTACGTTTCAGGCTAAATTTGTTTATTGTGGAGATTCCTTGAATGAGGATGCACAATTCTTGTAAGCTGGATTGTTTGTGTAGTTTTTAATGTTCTACGACTAGAGACGTTTAAGCGCATGTTATCTAAGGACGCATACTGTCACTTGAGTTTCCACTGCTACTGTGTAAGGCTGTGTATCAGCCTGGTGTGTTGACTGCCTGTTTCAGCATACCCCGCCCGGCCCTGGACCTGATGGACCACATGATGGAGCTGGACCCCTCCAAGCGCTGCACCGCCCAGCAGGGCATCGACTCCCCCTGGCTCAGGGACATCATCCCGGAAGATATCGCACCACCCGAGTGAGCACACCAGCCCTTATGGGTTAAAGTTTTATGTTGGCGTGACTTTTGTGTTCCTGTTAGTTGGACTCGGATGTTAAAATTGTCAGATGATTCGCAGCTTACAAATGATTGTTCACAAATTTTTAGGAGGTGGGGGTGGCAAAGGATTCATGTTTTTTTGCTGTCCCATCTTCTTGGTTGTACAGTGGTGTTGCTTCCAAGCCATTCATTCCGAGTCCCAACTCACAGCCTCATCCTGGTTTGTCACATTGCAGACCCTACAAAACCAGCAGTCCACATGGAGCAAATTATGTCGATGAAATCTGTGGGTATGACTTTGTAAGCGTGCCAGTTGTTTGGGCTCAGGCATCAGAATTGTAGGTGGATTGGAGAGTTACAAACAATAAACAGTTGATCATGAATTTTCTTTTGGGTGGCAAATGTTTCTCCTTTTTTTAATTCATATTTTTTACTTGATTAAGTGCAACTTTATTCTTAAAAAAATGCATACAGATTTCTTTAGGGTGACAACATATTTCTCTGCATTTTCAAGTGGGATTTAATACTCCAATTGCGTTCTTAAATGATTTCTTCTTGGCTGGACAACTCTTGTATGGTTGCTTTCAGATTTTTTGTCTTAAGACTATGCTAATGCGTATTTGATTTATTTGCATAGTATTTGGTTATTAAAAAATTGTGTTGTAAGATTATGGGGTTGGTTAGTTTATGTAACATTTTATTGTGGAAGATGCATGTGTGATTGTGAGTGTTGGATAGTTTGTTTCATATTTAATTTTGAAAACACTGTGTGTGTGATTGTATGGTACTATTCATGATTATGAATATGTATGATAATGCATGCATATGTGTGTATATCGGCACGTGCTAGTATTTTGTTTGAGAGACAGAATGCTAGTTCCATCGTAACATAGGATTGTAGTCTTTGACCGGAAAGTGCTGGGCGTATGCAGTGTGTATGGGCAAGTGTATGTATGTATGGTAAGCACAGTGTGTTTGTGTGTGTGCATGTTGAGCGAATAGGTATTTGGTGTGTGTGTGTGTTTTCATGCTTGCAAGGTTTTGTATTTAGATATAGAGAGTGCTTTCAGCATTTCCTGAATCATAAAGTTGTTTTTCACAATTTCAGGCAGGTTCACTCAGGTATTGTGGTATAGATGCATCCTTCTGTCTAAGTTATTTTACCATTGATCACATGCTTTTATAGTTGAGCAGAGAGGCGAGATTTAAGAAAGTCATCAGTTATACTAGGTCCACAATTGGGTCCTTTAACTCATTCGCATCGCAACGATTTTGAATTAAAAAAAAAACACCTCACAAATCACTCCAGCCATACACACAAACAAAACATGCATGAATAAAAGGAGATATGAAAGAAGATTACAGGTTTTTAGTTCAGGTTTAGACATAGGGAAGATCAGACTTTATATCTAGAAAAACTCTAAGAGCACCGATTGGTTTCCCCACAACAAACCACTACAATAGCAAAGTCAGAGGCAAAATTGTGGTCTAAAGGAGCGAAGCGAGTTTAGAAGTGACCAAGGTATGGTGTGTGCACATATTTACTTCCCTTGAAGCAAATGCATCAAATTGACAGCTATATTAATTCCTGACAAATATGTCCGGAACGACTTGAATGAGTTAAAGCCATTGAAATGTTAGTAAATGCTACTGTTAAAAACACTTTGAAAAGAAGTGAAGAGAGTGAGACAGACAGAGACAAATAGATTGACAATGGTTTGCTTGGAATGTAAGGGCTTTGAAACTAAACTGTTCCCTGTGTGCTGTGCAGCTTTCCCAAGGACCAGGACTGCCATGAGCTGTGGTGCAAGAAGTACAAACGCCAGCAGCGGCAGGAGCAACAGGACGCGGGCAAGGCCCCACCATCGGCGACGGCTGCACCCGGGGCCAGACCATCTCTACGGCAACCAGACAAAGCCGGTGCTGGATCCGGGGACAAAGCGGACACCAAACCTCCGCTCTCAAAAAAGCCGTTGCTGGGACTTGTGTCTCAGAACGGGGCATCGGATTCCAAGTCGGCGAAACCTGCTCTTGCGCATGGAGGTTTGGGCGAGGCAAAGCCAGGAGGTAAACAGCCGCTGACAGGACTGTTGCCTACTCCTAGTAAATCGGGGGACTTGACGTCAGTGCCTGGATCGACTCGACGGTCGCTGCTGGGGTTTCCTGCTCGGACCAGTAACGCTGCAGCGGTGTCCAGGCAGCCAGGACACGCCGCTCATAGCGGAATCAGTTTCACATCATCAGAGAACAAGCCGGGGCTGCCTGCGCAGAGCACTGCAGGAGCAGGGTCCTCTGGAACTTTGACCAGCTCTTCGTTGGCTTCTGCTGGGGAACGTAATCCTGCGGTGGAGGAGGTGTCTGCAGAGGCAGTGGCGGCCATGCAAGCCCAGTTGGCCAAGGTTCTGGCCAGCGTGCATGCCTCCAAGGAACCTGTCAGCGTCATGCAGATTGCCAAGAGCTACAATGTCACCATGGACACCAGAACCGCCGACCTCCTTGATCAGTTCCGCCAGCAGATGGTGCCTCAGATGGGGGGGATGGCTTCGACTAGCACTGTGAGCCAGAGCGAAGCCGCTGACCTGGCTTTTGTGGCTTTAGGAAATAGCATGGCTGAAGGACAGTCCATGGACAAACATGCTGGTGTCAAAGCCGCTTTGGCCAGGATGCTTTCATCTCAGGTTGGAGGTGGCATTGGCTCTACGACTCTACCACAGGCTCAGTTTGGTGATACAAACGCCATCAGTGGTGGTGGTGTTGCTGCTGCAGCTAGGCCCTCTGCCCTACCTGATCCGCCAATGAGTGGTCCTCACGTCTCTCACCCACCACCTGTGTCTCAGCCGTGGAATGTCTCGGAGAATGTAGCGCCCCCTCCGTTCACCACCACCAGCTCACAGCAATTTGGTGACGACTCTGTAGCTTCTCGGGGCAGTGTGAGCAGTTTGGATGACCCTCCGAATGTCGGTTCCCATTTCTATGAGCGTGATCTGGATCTTGGTCCTCGCAGAGTGGGGTACTCTCCCGATGATTTTGACAGGCCCAGGCCCTCGTACCTACCTGAACGACCGCCAGCCTTCCTAGACAGGCCCCCTCCTCTGCCTGAATATCCGGACAGGGTGCCACCTCCTCTAGCAGATTATCCAGACCGGAGGCCCCTTCCACTACCTGAATATCCGGAGAGAGTGGGGATGCCCCCCAGAGCCTACCCCCGACCTGATCCTTTCCCCAGGGAAGAAATGGGCGTAGGTGAGGCGGGGTATCGCAGTGGAGCAGTCGGGATGGGTGGGGACGGTTATGATGCCTTCCGTGGAGGTCCCGAGTTCCGCGGGGTTCCCGAGTTTGATCGGCGCGGTGGCGGACCTCCCATGTACCCAGGGGGTCACGGTGGGGAGGGGAGGGGTGGTGGATACTTTGGCGGGCGTGGTTCGTACGGCTGGTGATTGGTTGTCCCTCTTTCCTTTTTTTTTTTCATTTTCTTTTGCCTTTTCAGTGGCTCTCCAATATTGGTTTAGCTGCAGGCAATGTAATGTGATTTGATTTCCTGTTTATGGTGTTTCTTTTGAATAAATGTATTGGTATTGAGGAGGATAGGTTAAGCATAACATTTCTAGGAACAGGATGAGTAGTTTGCTTTTCTGGTTGTAAAGAATTTGTGCATCTTGATTGATGATTGATTGAAATGGATCATTTAGGAGTTTGTGTTTGCGGGTGTATTAAGATATTTGTATCCGATTCGACTGAATATGAGTGTTGGTTCTGAGGAATGGTTTAGTTTGATGATAAAGGAGTTGGTGTTTCCAGGTGTAAAGGGTTTGCATCTGAAGCGATTGAAGATGAGCGTTGGTCGATTTCTGTGGTTCTGTTGTCCCTCTTCATGGAGGCACAGCATTAGACCATTCTCATTTGTCTTGTGTTAACTAGTGTAAATAATTGTCTTGTAGGTGTACTGCAGTGAAAAGATAAAAGTTGGGGTTTGGTTCCAGTATTTCCTGTTCTGTTCTTATCGTTGTGTGCAGTCCATCCTTTCTTGATTTAACCTCATTGAAATTCATTTGCAATAGCCGTTCTCTGATTAGAGATGAAGAAAAAAACAACTGAAAAAGCATACATCTGACAAGTAAGGAACGTTCTAGACTTCTACAAGAAAAGAAAGAAAGCTGAAAGGGTAAAAAGGCAAGCCATCAGTATTTGATTGATGAAACTTGATTATTATTTAGGCCCTATTATTCATCAGACCCAAAAGTCAATTGCCAAAATATTATCACTTGTTGCCCCACCCTTCACAAAACGGGGTGCAAAAGACACCCCATCCCGCCAAAACAAAACGTTTGTTTGAACAACTTTTGTTTTTCCAGGTGGGTGTATCAGCATTTCTTGTTCTGGTCTGTATGAATATGTGTGAATATAACTTGCTACAGTTTGGCCTTTAATTGTATTCAGTGGATGGGTGAACTGATAAAAAGAAAAGGCTGATGTTAAAGAAAATGTTTTTGCCAAGTCATTTTTTTTAACTGATTCAAACCTTTCTTACTGTATTTTATGTCTGGTTTTAATTTATTAAATACTAAGTAGTTCTTGGCTTACACTACAGTAAAACATAGAATCCACACAGGAATGAATTCAACACAGGCCGTATGCTTTGCTGATTTGTGTAATCATTGATTTCCTTCACTTTATTATGCCTTGTAAATAATTCAAAGTTTAAAGATGTTTAATTGGTATTTATTCTTTTACAATTGGATTTATTGCAGTTATTCTTACACCCCTGTTAGGATCCGAAAGAACAGCGTTCAAATTCTAGCAGTACCTTTTCATTGGTTGGTGACCTTGATTATGCTGTGTCAGTCTTCACCTAAAATATGTATATATTGAAAATCATCTTTATATCTGAATGCATGTGTGTGTGTCTGTACAGTTATGTCAGTCCATGTGTTCTTACATTGATTTCTGATCCATGCCGCTTGAGTGTCTGAAATGGTGAGCATTTCTTGTCAAGTATGGATGATCAGTTTCAAAAGTTGATATCCTTAACCTGATAAGACAATTTAAGCTCATAAACAAGTCAGATTTGGAGCTGTGTTGAGGTACATCATGTGTCTCAATCACAAATCTTTTTCAGTTTTCTTACTATGTGCTTGGTTAAAAGAATCCCCCCAACAACAAACAAACAAATACTGGCTTGCTTGTCTGCAGTTGTGGGTCTCTTGCTTTTTGGCCCTAATGATCATGCATACAGCTTATGTATTTTTACAGTAGTTATTGCAGACCTGTTTACCCTCCTGGTTTTGCCGGAATTATCCTGGGAATTTGCTAAAATTCTGGGTAGATTATTTGTTTCCGTTTGTATGAAAAGACGCAAGGGTTGACCGAAACCTTGGAGTTCTGAGATGCGATGTTTGATTGGTCCGTGAACCCCCCTCAACCATTTTGCGCCAAACATGTCGTCAGGCAAGTCAGCCGCATGCGGCAAGCGCCAGAAATCTTCGACAAACGACAGCAGTGATAGGGTGAAACGGCCTAAAGCGAAGCAGAAGTTTTCTCAAAAGTATTTGAAAGTGCCAGGAATAACAAGTTCGCGTTTGGGAGACGAGCATGCACACTGCAAGTACTGCAACGCGGACTTCAAAATTTCGCATGGCGGCATAAGCAACATTGCGATGTGAATTCTGTTTTTTCCCCCTCAATTCTGGGTTTTTGTGTGGCAAATTCCAGGTTGTAAGGGTAAACAGGTCTGTTATTGTCAACATTCTGTTGGGAATCGCTTGAAATTAACAGTTTTCCTTCTCCATTATTCTCATCACCATTATTATCCATGATTAAATCTGTGGTAGTGGGATGTTTTGATTCAGTGTCTTTGTGTTTTGATTGATGCCAATAAAGACCAGATCCAACCAAAGCATCCTATGTTCTTTTGTGTGTGTGTGTGCTAGGCAGCAGCAGCACCCTATCAAATGAAGAATAAGAGTGGTGAAATTTGACTTCATATTTCTTGATAAATCATAAACCGTTATGATAGGAAAACGTTTATGCTGCTGGTGCTTAGCCTTTGTTGTGTGTATTTGGAACTGTTTCTGAGTGCATTGGAAAGTTGTTAGGTGTGTTTGTTATGAAAGCAAACCAATTTTTTTTTTTTTTAATTTTTTTTTTTTTACTGTTTATTGTAAGTGATCAGCTCCACTCATGACATTTTCAGCATTATTTTTATTACCGACCACAATTATATGTCAATTGCGGTAGGCTGTTTGTGACTTGATAGGCAATAATGTCCACACACATACTGTTCTCAAGAACAAGAGAGACTGAAGTAAAGACATTTCAGATTGCAGTCATGCTGTTTTGAAAATAAGCAAAAAACTGATTGATGAATATAACGAGGTATTATATCTGCAGCTGTATAAAACTAAAACATTTTTTTCTTTATATTTTAAAAACGTTTAAACCATAAATTAATAATGCTCCTTTTTATAGACCAACTCTTTGGGCTGTAACATTGTGGTTTGATTGTGATTAAGAATTTGTGAAATGTTTTGTTTTGTGGTTTTATGTCTTATCGTTTCTGAAAGAGTTAAGAAATGTGTTTGTGGAAGATTTTGTTTGTTTCTGAAAATTGTTGACAAGTTTATTTGCCAGATAGTTTGTTCATTTATAAAGTAGCATTTAAACATGATTTTGTTTTGAAATTTAAAGAATTCGTTAAAAAAAAAAAGTATTGAAGAGGCAAAACAGTTAAGGAAACACATTAAAAGAACAGCACAATAAAACAACACATCTTGCAAGGAAAACTTAGCAAACCATGACTAAGCTCCTCCCCCCCCCCTTCCCCAACAAACGTTTTTGTATGAATTTGAAACAAAAACTTTTTGAGCTCATCCTCCACCCCACATCATGTCGCCTCATTACACTTCGTGATCGAGAGCACCCCTGAATGTAAAAGGGAAAGCCAAGGGAACAACTTGTCATTTCTGCCACTTCCAAATGAACCCAATGGCCATGCCTGCGTTTAACTAAGTTCATAGGGATAACTCTAGGGAGCCTTAAAGTTCATGTTAACATTGGAAGTTGCAATAGAAGGCCACCCAGGACAGGGAAGAGACTATGTTTAATTGCGTAGCAACAACAAAAAGGAAAAAACCAAAGCCCTGAGAATTGCAGACGAGTAATGTTATCTGAAAATGTGGTCAATGCTAGTGTCTTTGTGCTTGTGTTACTGTTTTATATTTGTCAACAAAAAGCTTGAGAATACGTAGCAGACAGGAGGAGGAGATGTACCTTCAATTTACCTTTGAGAAGAGAGATAAAAGAATAATTGCATCGTTTTGATCATACTACATATTTCACTACATATCTGTATAAGGGTTTTTGTTAGTTCAATAAAAAGCCTGGGGAAAAATTGATAGGCATCACGTAGGAGATCCCCTTTCATACAATAAAATTAAAAAGAAAGCCAACAACAAAAATAAGTGGCAGCTGTTTACATCTATTTGATGTCGGTGCAGATATGTATGTATTAAAAAAATAATGGATAGGATTAGCCTCGATACCATTTAATATCACTCACTGTTTTCATATTTAAGCTAAGCAATGGTGATTTGGGTGTCAGCTGGCTTGAATTTCTCAAAACTTTCACAGCTTGATGCTTTGGTTGTACACATAAACATGCACATACAATTGCATACACCCATACATAAGCTGACTTGCCTATTTTTGATAATGACACGGCATACAGATGCATATGAAGATTTGAACATCTATAGCAAACGCATGCATATGCATGCACACACAGACAGGCGCATGCACACACACGCTCACACACACACACACACACACACACATTTTAAAGTTTAATTAAAGAAGGGAAATGCATGAATACAAAAGCATGCATATAAACTTGAATTGACTCGCTCGGGACGAATAAGCCGGATCTAGCTCATGGCATGCGGCTCATGAGAATTTTCAAGAGGTTTTGATTTCTGGCGTGTAACCAGCTTTTAAGAGTCGTGTCTTAAATCTATGCACATACTATAAAATTTGACAGCTGAAGAAATGCATTCAAATTCAAGAACTCTTTCACACTAATGCTGGACACAGAGAGAGAGAGAGACAGCTAGATGAATAGCAAGAGATAACTCGGAACTCGAAATGTTTAATGAAGATAACTGAATAAGTAGCAATACTTCTTTTCATCAGGTCCTCTAGAATAAAAATGAACAAAAATCCGAACAAACAAACAAGTAGATCAATCAATTATCAATAATCAACTACTACACACACAAATTATGTAATGGTTCACACATTCATTACAATAAAATATAACAAAACTCCAAGACAAGAAATGTAACATGAAACAACAACAACACACACACACACACACACACACACACACACACACACACACACACACATATACATGAAATCTAACGTAACCATGACATGACATTCCAAAAAAAAAGCATTAAATGTCAAATGGATAAGAAAAAAATACACATCAACAGAATGCACCATTCTTTAACACTCAAAATCCCCACCTAAGCATTACATAGTAATATTCACAAAGGAAATTGAAATGCAATGGTGTTAAAATGAGCATTGATCTATATCACTGGATTTTAGGGAGAGAACATATCAAAGAGGCAATTATAAGTGTTCAAACAAATACCCATGATAACTTTTTTTGAAAGACGCCAAGGTGCTCTTGTTTTTTTTATGTAATCGGGTATCTTATTCCATAATTTTCCAGCAGAGTATAATAGAGATGACATGAATAAATCTGTTCTTGGACGGGGAATATATATCAAACTTTTATTGCGAGCATTATTGATTTGAAATTTTCCACGAAGATATGGAGGTGCAATGTTATTCATTATCTTATACATGAAGACTGCTTTATTAAATTTACACCTTGAACTAAAAGGAAGAATATTAACAGTTCTGTAATCAGTGATTAGTAGAGACGATGTTTTGAGAAGTATAAGTTTGATTGCTCGTCTGTATATACTTTCTAATGGTTTTAAACAGTTCTTACTAGCTAAATCTGAGAGAGAGAGAGAGAGAGTGCAATAGGAGGACATGTTTTGTTGGAAACAAATCTTGGGAAAAGAAATGACGAACAGAAAAGGATGTGGGAAAGAGGAAGGAGAGATGTCGGCTTAAGGCAAATACATTGATATTTTATATACTGAATTAATGAAAATTTAGTAATGACTTGCTCTCAAGGCTCAGGATGTCAAGGGCACAATCTCATACCTATGCACACCCCTCCCCGTAACACTCCCACACACACAAACAGCATGCACAGAAGTGATGAAAAATTGAGAGAATAACGCATGATGGGGGGCTGCTAAAGAAATTAGCATGGAATCCAGATAAGTGCATAACAGCTGTACAGTACAATAGTAAAATGCACGCACGGATAAAGATACTAGCAAAGCTGTCTGGATGGAGCTTAGTGTTGCACAGAATATATTTTAATCTCCACCCACATACACTGCTCAAAATTTGCTAAGGATAGACTTTTATAACCTTGATTGCTAAAAGGTGGTGTAATTGTAAGCAATAAAAATTACATGACCAGAAAGAGCAATCATCCGTGAACACAAGTCACTCAAACTTGTTTTATTATCCAACTTCCTGTTCATGTGTATCACATGAATTTCGAGTGCCACCCCCCAAAAGTGTCATTTCGTTGAAATGTAAAAGTGAGTAAAATTGTCAGAATCAACACCATTTCTTGCTCACATCGTAAACTGTCATACAATAGACAAAGTTTCGTGACCGAAGTGAGATAATGACATCATTTGGCATGCAGAGTTGTCTTTCTGTGTTGGCGTGCTGGAGAACAGTTGTACACAGACTCGTGTCATTAGTGTTTGGATTATAACAATGCATCGCTTGCAAAGCTTGGATTCACTGCCATGAGGTTGGTACTGCTGATACATGTGAAGGTGGCAGAATTTGGGCTACTGGTAATAAAAAAGACTTCCGAATTTTGTCAGGCCTGCCCAAATCGTTTCACACATGCTCTCTGGCAGCATTTTGATTTGCTGAATGCCTCATTGCGGAACATTTCCTTCCAAACTGTGAGGAATGGACTCCTTGATGATGCCTTCACTCCCCCTGAGCATATTTGGGCATCCTGCTCATTCTAGCTCAAAAGCAGCGCTGTCTAATGAATTCTCTTCACCAGGATTTGTCTTTATTGCACTGATGGTCTTGCCAGGGTGTGGAGGTTCTCCGGAAAGCGTTACCAGGAAACGTGAGTCAGAGAGCATGATGGATCTTGAGGTGGGTCTCTGACGGTTTGGGCCTGTATCAGCATGGTCGGGAAAACTGTCACAAATTCTTCAAACGGAATCTCTGATAGCTGTTCACTAATGGTACGAGTTCATCGATGTCCATGTCAAATCTTCATTAATGCATCTTTTCATCGAGCATGGGTTGTTTACGCGTACCTGCAGCAAGAGATCATCGTCCATATGAGGTAGGTTGCTTGATCCAGAGACCCCAGTCTGTTGGAACAATGTCAAAACAAGCTCCAGGCAGCCGTTATAAGCCGTTCACAGCAGCTCAGAAGTCTAAATGACCCAGAACAGTGCCTGCTAGAGGAGTGAACACCCTGAATCAGCAGCAGCTTCTAAAGCTCCTCCAGAACACGAAATGGTGTTTCCAAGCTGGAATTGCAGTGAGTGGGTCTCGCACATGCTATCCATGACTTTTCTTGGCGCAAAAAGCAAAAAATCAACATGAAAATTTCGCTCCATTCGGTTGTTTTATACATTTTGAAGGGTTGACAATCGTTCCTTGGGGTAAGCCAATCAAATCATTATCGGACCTCGTCTTTTATCAAAATGTGAAGATGAAATGTTTATTAAACTAAACAACAACAAAAGATAAAGCCTTTATGTTTATCTTTGATAACTGCATGTTAATATAATATCCTTAGCAAATTTTGAGCAGTATATAATATAGAGCTTGTGCACAACATTGTATTTATGTAGATCAGTTGAATTTATATAGATCAGTTGAAGTACACTCAAAACCTCCCCTTTTTATGCTTTTTAACCTCAAATTAACATGGGTCTGCTCACACACAGATGAATTAATGAATACACACACACACACACACACACAAGGACAATAAAATCGGCAGTAAGCGCATATGCACACATGCATACGCGCACACACCCACACACACAAACACATTGAACAATTTATTTACTTTACTTACACAAGGCTAATATGTTTCTTTAAGAGTGAAAATGTATTAATAAATCTATTAAACAGTGCTCGTTCTGCTAGATTGAATGAAAAAATAAAGTAGGATTGAAATGAAAATTACTCTGGCAATTTATTTTTCAAACAAGAGAAGCTACTCAAGCTTTTTTTCCAGTGAGGCTTTATACTGAAAATTCTATGACCCTGATTTGTGCAACTGAATTGCGCACACCTACATAGAATTATTGCCCTTGCTCGTCGCAAAGTGGTATAAAGCTACTGAACATTATCTGCTCCTGACATCGATTCAGTACATAAAGTTATCGCCCTTGCGCGTCGCGAAGAAATAGTATAAGTAAAGCCCCATTGTCCAGGAAATGTACTGAAAAGCAATTTTAAAAAAATAAAAAAAATTGAACATAAAAACATGAACTTGTTACTTGATCAGTTGATGGCGGTAAAATTTGTCAACAGTTTTCGATGATTAGTAATTTTATCTGTGTTATATATATTTTTGTGTGAGTTTTGTATATTTAATTATAAATGTAATATTTGTTATGTAATAATGTCTTTGAATGGGATGGAACAACACATGGTTATGATAACATGTGATTAAAGTAATAAAAAAGAGGGCATTTTATCTGTATTTGACTTGAAATGGACTTTTTGAGTGTAAGGAGCAAACTACAACCAGTGTAATGCAAAATTTTGTGCGGGTAACCTAACTTAGCAGTGCTTTGGCTAGAAAGTAATTTATTTTCATATGGATAAATCATTAAAAATGAACTTTGA
Source organism: Phymorhynchus buccinoides (assembly GCA_017654935.2). NCBI lineage: Eukaryota > Metazoa > Mollusca > Gastropoda > Neogastropoda > Raphitomidae > Phymorhynchus > Phymorhynchus buccinoides. The sequence continues at coordinate 30,844,049 of CM065686.1, forward strand.
CAGTTACTTGCTGTTGGGAAGAGTGCTTTTAATGTAAATTGAATAAGAATCGCTTGGGGAAGACATGAGTTTCTGAGAAAACATTTTAATCTTGACATTGATGAATAAGAATATTCAGGGGGAAAGGTTGACTTGTGTTATAAGAATATTTCAATGGTGTGTGTGTGTGTAAGTAAGTAAAAAGCAATTTATGATTTTTTTGTTGCTATCTTAATTATCAGATAAAAAAAAAAGATAAAACGGTGTTGTCAGTTTATGTCTATTTTATTAACATAGCGTTCCACAGTCATTATGAGCTCAGTCATATTGAAGCAAAGATGATAAGTGCATAGTATAATATAGTATTATTAGTCCAAAAGTTACTAATCGAGACCTGTGAAGCATTTAAAAAACAAAATGTGAATCAGAAGTGCAAGCAGATTTATATGATGAAAAGCAAACTTGTGAAAAAGACTGCAATATAATGACTCTCATGATGAACTGGATTGTGCTGTAGAACAACAAAACAGTGGAGCTAGTGAATAATAATAATAAATAATAATTTTTAAAAAAATGTTGTCAAACTGTGCTGAAGACTATTGTGAGGAACATCAAGGACTGCCATGAACACTTTGAGTAAATAATATGTCGCGCAGTGAATGTGAAAAACTAATTAACTAATCTTAGGGACGAAAATGGTTGAATGGGGAACACACCAGGGTTTGGGTTGGGTGATCAAGGTAAAAAAAAGGGCTAACTTAGTTGTCGCCGCCAACTTGTGATGTGTAAAGTAACTTATCAGTGTAAAAATGTGTGCCCTTCTATGATCTATTCTATCATATGATTTATATACAACATTACCTAACTTCTGTGACCTGTTTTTGTATGTGTTGTTACATTCTGGACTCACAACTTGTGTATGTTCTATTGTTCTTTGTTTGGATCCTTAAATCATGTGTTATATGTTTTACATATTTTTTGTCACCAATGTTTCTATATACATTTTTTTTTCAACTTTTCATGGAGTATCTGGAGAGATTGAAATACACGTGTGCTCTGACAAGGCTAACTTAGTTGTCGCCAACTTGTGATGTGTAAAGTGAACTGCAGAGGCAAATCCTGCCATCAAACTTGTGCTAGTCTTATTTTTCATCAATGAAGGACTTTTATTGGACAGCAGAACTTTGCATATTCGACTGGTGTTAACGATAATATCTCAAAGACTGGACTATTTCATCTGCATGTTCAAGACCGGAAACCAGACCTTGATTTCATTGCGGATGACTTTACATGATGGAATTCATGCATCAACTTCTTTGCCCACAACTGTCTTGGATTTAATCTACGCATGCACAAGATGCTGAATGAAAATCTTACAGCAACAGGGTTTACCACATCGACATGGAACCAGCTTCTTCTTTTTTTTACCTCTAGACGGGCTGCGGCACTGAGATAAAAGACGGACCATCCAAAGCAGAGGAACCTTGCGCAGACCAAAAGGCGGAAGACCAGGGGGAATTGCAGCCTCGGAGGGGAAGTGCATAAGGATAACTTGGCCTTCTTTGACCTTGAACCCCTGCATTTGACCTTGAAGTTGAAGGTCATCATCACAGGTGGGTGTCCTTGATCAGGACAAACTGTTTACCTACTTGCTATCCATGGCTTGTGTTGACAAATTTATCTCCTTTATTTTTTATTTTTGGAGTTGTGTCGCTTACTACTGTTTAGTGTTCCATCTAGTTGTGAACTTTAAAAAAAAAATCTCTTTTCTGTAATAGAGCTAAATTGTGTATGCATGTCACCGAGAGATGATGTGAAAAGGTTTCTGTTAGACAACCGTCATATAGCAAATGCTTATAGACTACATTTTGCGAAGCACAGCCTTAAGCAAACATAACCATTGTTTTAATCAAATAATTAAAGAATGCAAAATTAATAATAATAATAATAACTAAATGAAGCTTATGTTATAGCGCTCTGCAAAATTAATAATAATAATAAATAAATTAAAGCTTATATTGCTCTTCTGTGAAAAATTCGTCCTCAGAGCGCTTTACAAATATTTTGAGAATAAAAGTAAAAATAAATAAAGTTAAAAAAAACCCATTACATAACATTAAGAAGAAGCATAAAAATAACAACAATTTAAAGTGAAAATCTAAATGCTCACGCAGGCCCTCTCTAACACCTCCACCCTCCACACCCCCTTTTCCCCCCACGTACACACTATAGACACTCGGGGACTCTCAGATCTGGATTAGAATGATATAAATGTTGATTTTTAACTTGCAGTATTAAAATCAGTAAATTCTGCAAATAGCAAAACAATACTGGTAAATGAAGATTCTCTTACAGTACCGGCGGTAGTTATTCTGCCAATACCCCTTCACCCGTTCTTTTCCACAGAATAACTCAGTGCTGTTTAAGATGTCTGACAGAAGATTAAATAGTGGTGAATGTTATGTAACTCATTTCCCTCTTGGAATCTTCCCAATACACTGAGTTCATGTCCAGAAAGTTTTACTGGAGCATTCTTTTATCCAGTCATTTGATTGATCGATTGATACACTTCTTCTCATGTCACGTTTATTTAACCAGAATCCAAAGGACACAAGCCTGTGCTGTTTGTCTCTGAATTGTCTTTTTGTCTCTGAATTAGTCTTTTTGCCTCTGAATTAGTCTTTTTGTCTCTGAACTGTCTTTTTGCCTCTGAATTGTCTTTTTGTTTCTGAATTGTCTTTGTCTCTGAATTGTCTTTTTGCCTCTGAATTGTCTTTTTTGTTTCTAATTTGTCTTTGTCTCTGAATTGTCTTTTTGCCTCTGAATTAGTCTTTTTGTCTCTGAATTAGTCTTTTTGTCTCTGAATTGTCCTTTTGTCTCGGAATTGTCTTTAAGCTTTTCTTTTTATGTATTTTCCTTCTGTCTGCGTTTTGGTGTTGCTCTGTCTGTCCATCCGTGATGCAAATACACACTATCACACATGTATCAAAACAAAGAATATTTTGGAGAAAAACACCCAAGGCATCGAAAATAGCCCATTCAGACAAAAAATTATGCAACTTTGGCACCGTTAATTTACAAGGTACGCTTTTTGGGGCTGTTGTCACACACTGTCTGATTTACTATGACCTAATATAGAGATGAATGTGTCTGATTATTAATACTATATAATAATAGTGTCCTCGATTCTCATGTCTGAGTGTGTATTGTCTATTGAACAATTAGAAAAATGACAACAAAAAACAACCCTATCAGATTGATTTTTTAAAAATCGAATTTGATGGAGGGTTTCATACCCCATTTCCAAATGTTACTTTCAAATTTTTGTTAACTTTGCTGACCTTTGCCTTGAAGTTTGACCTTGCAAATGCAAATTTCTGTGGTAGCCATATCTTTCACATCAAATTTACAGTTACAGACTCCAAACTTGGAATGTGGGTATTTTGACTATAGGTCATTCAGAACTTTTGAATACTGATTGTTTTGTTGACCTGACTTTGGTTTTGATTTTGGGTATATCAAATTGTTGTTTTAGCCATATCTTTCACGTATTGGCTGTTACAATCCCACCCCCTCAAATTTTGTAGGAAGGTAGATTGCTTCAAGGTCATGTGCTGTGCAAAATATTGGCGATCATGATCTTGACCTTTGGCCTTATTTCTTTGAGCGGTAGCAGCAGTTTGAACTCTTGAACCTACACGCCTGTAAATATTCTTGATCAGCATCACCCAAGGAAGAGATTGGAAGATACTTATAAGCTCCTTGACCTTGGACTTGGAATTTGTTTTCCAACAATCTGATATATCGCGTTATTACTTTAAATTTTGTAGTATATTACGTGAAGCTGAGACTTCCTAGGCAGTGATCACATTTACTGGTAATTACCAGTAAAATACTGATTGCAAAACCAAACTACTGGAAAAAAAGACCTGTTGGTCTCAGGGACTGATAGATTAATTTAACAGAGGCTTTGGCATTCTGGTTTTTGTTTCCCTCAGACTGGTTTTGACACCGGTTGTTGGGGGGGGGGGGGGCATTGTCGCTGATGGGACTGGTTTTCGAAATTCCTAGCGGCGATCACTGCTTAGGTATTACTAGCAGTTACGCCCCGCTTGCTTCGCTTTTTGAGAGTTTTCCCCTGGTGGGGGTTTGTTTCGGAGGTTTAAAATGTCCACCGGTACCTTGGGTCATGCTGATGAAGAAATAGGCGTTTCAAACTGACCTGGTTTCAGACAGCTGCTTAGCTCTCGCTTCACTATTTGCTGATGAATAATATATGTAAGGTTATAGGGGTCTCTGGCTGATAGTTTTCAGACTGTGGCCAACACGATCTGTAGCTAAAGTTTTCAGCCAATGGTGTTTGGACCAGCATTGCATTCCCTCTCTCCTCTTATGTCCTTTGGGTGATGCACCTCCACACAAAATTTGAAGTCATTCATTGCAGTGGTTCTCAAGATAGCCCATTTTTATATAACAGCCTCAAGGTCAGGTGACTTCAAATGTCTCCCACTACATTCCTTAGGTCATGTTGATCAAGAGTATATGGTTAAATGTAAGTGTAAACCCAATGGTGTTGGGACTCTTGTCACTGCTAAAAAAGAGTGGTTCATTAATCAAGGTCAAATTTCATTAAGATAATACTTTGCACTACACATGACCTTGAGCCAGTGTGCCTACCTGCCAACTTCGAAGCCTGTAAGTGCAGAAAATGTGAAAAATATGGTTAATACACTAAATTGACTTCTCCAAGGTCTATGTCCTTGACCTTGACATTCATTGGTACCGTTAATTAACCAATACACCTGTTTTTACCGCCCTCCCCAACCTATTTTGAACAGTTTAAGTCCATCGATGTGTAAGATATGGCGTCAAGAATGAATTTTAGTTTTCAAGGCCAAAGGTCAAGGTCAGCATGGTTATTAATTTCTATGGGACCATACCTGCACTGTGATACACCAGCACACAAATGTTGAAGTAATTCTGTCCACTGGTTCATGAGGTACAGCTTGGACATGAAATATACAGTGTAAAGAAAACCTTGACCTAGACCTTCATCTGTACCCAATATTCGGAATCACCATTAGCCAGTGCACCGCCATGCCAAATTTGAACATTACAAGTCCAATGATGTCAAATGGCCTCAAGAAGAAATTTAGTTTTTCAAGGTTAAGCTTTAAGGTCAAGATCAACATGGTCACAATTTTTATGGAACCATCTGTGTACCATGATAGACCACCACACAAAATTTTAAGTGATTGTGTTCACTGGTTCAGGAATTAAAGGGTGAACAGACAGTGACAGACGGATACACGCACTGAATGAGGTATATATGTCTTAATAGCATTGGCATGCTTGTAGCATATTTCAATTATTTGCCCATCTTTTTTTTCTCAGTTTTTAGAAGAAGAAAGAAGAAGAGAAGAACTATCAAATAACCATTGCATCATACATGGTTACATTTAAGAAATTTGTGTAGATTACAGTACGTCTGGAACAATTCTGGATCACAACGTTTCTCCAAGTTTTTGACAGTGAATTGGTGAAGACTCGATTAGGGGTTCTTTTGCCACTGTTAGTGTTACTGCACAAAAAATCAAAAGTGACTTCAACTTCAAGCGTTACGCTACAAGCGTATTGACATTTTTAGGAAACCCTTTTTTATATAGGGGCCTAGGACAGTTTTTGTTCAGTCCTTGTGAATCTATTTTGATTAAAAAAAATTGCCAGATAATTTTTTTTTTTTATACCCCTGCCAGAGTATTGTTTTGGGTCTGTGTATTGATTTTGTAAAAAAAAACTGATGGACAGATTTTAATAAAATTTGGCAGAAATGTAAACATCTTACTTGGGAAGCACAATTTCGGTGTTCACTGTCTTTTTGATTATTGATTTTTGTATTATTTTTTTTAACCTTTATCCCTGTGCTATAGGGAAGCTCCTCTTTATCCAGTGCTGTCTTTTTGCTGAATCACTGGGCCAGCCACTGAGTGGACACTGAGACAGGGAAAGGTGGAGTAGTGTAAGGTGTGGGGGAGGGGGGAAAGAGCACAGGTTTTGAGGTTCGCACATGCATCAGTCAATGTGTTCGTTATACTGGCCGGGTCTCACTGTCGTTGTGCATTTCTAGTTTTTATATTTTTGTTTAATAAATTGTTTTAGTAGTAGGTCTTTAAATTATTTTTTGGAAAAGGTACCCTCATTCTCTTTTAACTAAGCAGCTAAGGCCTATATTTTCAGCTGTTGTGACATCAGTCCTGTCAAGCATACGCACCACACCAAACTCCTCACTCATATTCAATCACACTCGTATACTTCTTACATTTCTTCAGCTTGTCTTATTTTTGTCTTACTTCCCTAAACACATACACACTCTCTCACACGTGCGCATCGATTATGCTCTGATGTGTGGATGTCCAAGAATGGTCTGAATGTTGTATCGTCTTGTCTGGACGTCAGTGGTATTGTAGCAACTCATGCACATTTCAATGAACCATATCTTCATTGGAGTGACACCCAGCATGCACAACAAATCGCGCACTAAAACCGCTTCCTTTGGACGACGAACTGGCGAAGTTTGTTGGTTACGAACTACACTACATCCAGCCTATCCCCACTGTCGGAAAAGGTGAGTTACTATTATTTTTAAATTACTAACACTGAACACTTTCATCAGGAAAGTCACCGTCTGTCATTGATTTCTTTATTTCCATCTTTATCGTTTTATTTATCTATTTTTCGCTTGATGTTTTTTAGGGTGTAGTTCTTCTCCAAAGTAGATTTGACCCTACTCATTCAATATAAAAAACAACTGATGTCTGAAAACATGGCTGGTGTTCGCAAACTGTTTTCTATTTGATTGCGTGAATGTTGTATTTGAGTATATAAACAATGAGTCGGAATTAATTGTTCAAAATAGTCACAGAATCGGTGCTCAGAACCCCCCAAACACAAAACTTGTATGTTCGCTTTGATGCTTACACACTGTTAACTGCATTTAGAGAACCGCTGAATGATGTTCCAGAGCTTTCGTTCTTCTATTTTATAAAAGCCTGTCTTATTCCCCCACCCCTCACGCCTTTCTCCCTCACCTCTCCTTACTTCCCTTTCTCTTTTTATCATTTACTTATTCATTTTTATTTTGGCAAGTAAGCTTATGCAAATTAACAAAATACTTGTTGCATACAACAAACTATAAATGTATTTGCATAAAAAGAAATAGCAGCTGAAAATAAATTACGTCATACACATGTATATGAATTAATGACCTGTAAATTCAGGTATCGCGCTAACTGGCACTGGTAATTATTAATAAAATTTTCGTAAAACCAAAATACTGAAAAAAACATTACCTGTCAGTCAGGGACAGATACATTTTTGCTAGGGCTGATAAATGGTTTCAACAGAGGTTTTGATATTGAATTTCTGTCGTTTTTATTTTCCTGGGACTGGTTTTGACACCGGTTCTTGGGGGAATTGTCGCTGATGGGAATGGGTTTCAAAATTCCTATCGCAACCATTGTAAAGTGTTACAAAAGCTATTGCATAAAGTAATTAAAATGTACAGAATAAGTAAAGATGTTGACAACATTCTGAAAGCTGACTGCTCTCTCTCTCTCTCTCTCTCTCTCTCTCTCTCTCTCTCTCTCTCTCTCTCTCTCCCTCCGTCCCTTTTGCACACACACTTGGTAACTTAAGCTATGCATATGCTTTGCTTGTTTGATGAGAGAGAGCGATGTTCATGCTGTTTAGATTTGTGAAATCAATCATACCATGAAGTAAAAGTAATACAATGCAAAAAACAAAAAAAATACCTTCTAAAAAAAATTCAAAGGCTTTTAAAAATCACTTCAGCAATTGTACTTTATTATGAAACAACATGATTTGGGGGATAAAATGAACATCTGATATGGTATTTGATATTTTTTGTTTTATTGTCCTGCAATTTGGAAGATTTTTTTACAACAAAATAAGTTACACAAAATGGGCTGTTACAAGGATTAGGGAATAATTGATTTGTACTGGAGCTCATACTTAGTTTAACCTGTCAGAAAATCTCGTTATGTGTTTGAGTGTATTATTTAAATGTAAAAGTATTTTAAATTTGTGTTGATCTTGTTTTAAACAAAGGCTCCTTCTTAGACTCAACTTAGATTTATTTTGTGACCGCCATTCATTTAAGCCTGGGTTCTAAGTGCCGAAAATAGTTTCCTATGTTATTTTATAGTGCAAACTAAACAACCAGACCATGGGGACATGGGTATGCCTGCAGTTATAACTTGAAATTATTCTAGATATTTCCGTTTGATGTATGGTGGAAACCAGCTTACTCAAAAAATGGTTATCAAAAGAAAATTCAATAATGCACAGTAATTTTTGGTTCCCGTTTGATGACATTAAAAAAAAATCTCAAAGTTTTTGCCATATATATAATATTAGTCATTTCAATTTTGACTTCCCTGATTTCATTAATCCTACATAGAAGTGTATCTAGCCATACTAGGGTTAGCAATTATGACCAAATCTTCAATTATTCTGCTTCCTCGATATTTATTAAAATTATAATTAGGCTTTAGGATGTTATTAATATTTAACCACAAAGACCTAAGTAAAGAACTTACAGTTTTGAGCCAAACTATAAACATATGGTTAAGTAGTTGGTATTTACCCCAACTAAATAAAAAGTAATGTCCCATATGGCTTCGGCCGGGAGGATGTAAAGCTAAACTTTCGTTCGTTGATATTCAGCTGTGTGCTCTTTTGTAAAAACTTCCGTATGGAAATCCATGTTACGGCACATTTTGTCGCCCTGACACATTTTGTCGTCGGCAACAAAACAGCGACAAAATATGCCAGGCAGTCACGGCACATTTTGTAACCGGTGCTGGGGATTCTACTCTCTCTCTCTCTCTCTCTCTCTCTCTCTCTCTCTCTCTCTCTCTCTTTCTCTCTGTCTCTCTATTTCGTTCTCTTTTACTGTGTGTGTGTCTATGTGCATGTGTTTTTTCATTTCAAAATGAGCATGTTTTTTTGTGGTTTCTTTTTAAAAATTAAAATATGTACAAAGATTTGTGTGTGTGTCTTTGTCATCCCCTCCTCGTGCTGATCCTCCCTATTCTCACCATCTGATCCTCCTCATCTTCATTGTCGTCGTCTTCCTCCTCCTCTTCATTCTCATTATTGTCCTTATCCTCATCTTCATTGTCGTCGTTTTCCTCCTCCTCTTCGTTCTCATTATTGTCCTTATCCTCATCATCATTGTCGTCGTTTTCCTCCTCTTCATTCTCATTATTGTCCTTATCCTCATCTTCATTGTCGTCGTCTTCCTCCTCCTCTTCATTCTCATTATTGTCCTTATCCTCATCATCATTGCCGTCGTCTTCCTCCTCCTCTTCATTCTCATTATTGTCCTTATCCTCATCATCATTGTCGTCGTTTTCCTCCTCCTCTTTATTCTCATTATTGTCCTTATTCTCATTATTGTCATCATCATCATTGCCGTCGTCTTCCTCCTCCTCTTCATTCTCATTATTGTCCTTATCCTCATCTTCATTGTCGTCGTCTTCCTCCTCTTCATTCTCATTATTGTCCTTATCCTCATCATCATTGCCGTCGTCTTCCTCCTCCTCTTCATTCTCATTATTGTCCTTATCCTCATCTTCATTGTCGTCGTTTTCCTCCTCTTCATTCTCATTATTGTCCTTATCCTCATCTTCATTGCCGTCGTCTTCCTCCTCCTCTTCATTCTCATTATTGTCCTTATCCTCATCTTCATTGTCGTCGTCTTCCTCCTCCTCTTCATTCTCATTATTGTCCTTATCATCATCATTGCCGTCGTCTTCCTCTTCATTCTCATTATTGTCCTTATCCTCATCATCATTGCCGTCGTCTTCCTCCTCCTCTTCATTCTCATTATTGTCCTTATCCTCATCATTGTCGTCGTCTTCCTCCTCCTCTTCATTCTCATTATTGTCCTTATCCTCATCATCATTGCCGTCATCTTCCTCCTCTTCATTCTCATTATTGTCCTTATCCTCATCATCATCATTCTAATCCCCCCTCCGCCTTCTCATCGTCGTCATCTTTGTCATCATCATCATCATCCTACTTTTCCTCTTCCTTCTACTCATTATCATTATTCTTATCTTCCTCCTCCTCCTCAAGCAACACCATCATCTTCCTTACCCTCATCCTTATTCTCACCATCCTCATCCTGCTCTCTCATCTTCATCCTATTACTTTCCTTCCTTTCTTCATCATTATTATCAATCATGTCCTCCTCCTCCTCCTCCATCATCATCCGTTATCCTTATCAATCAATCATTGTGTTGTGTTTCATGTGTCTACGATTGGTCCTAGTGGTCATCTAATTATTTGCAAGTATCAATCATCAGTCTCAACCAGTCATCAGTCTTCATCATCATCCATTTTCATCAGTCATAAGCAATCAACATCAATCATCAATAATCACTATTAATTATCGGGGGGGGGGGGGCATTTCATGTACCACTAACCTTGACAGGCTATTGTGATGGGCAACAATATGTGCCGACAAAGACTTGCACATTTTGTCACCAGACGACAAAGTGTGGCGGGGGCGACAGAATGTGCAGAGACTGCTCTGGCTCATACAGTAGGGGTTGTCTCCGGTGACAAAATATGCTGGGCGACAATATGTGCCATAACAACCCATCCGCAAATCGCACACACACACACACACATGATAGAGAGGGAGAGAGAGATAGTTTCATAAATATGAGATAAACTTGAAGGCAATGCTCATGATCTTACATGTGGAGGTGCTACATGAAGTATTTATATAGGTCGGTCTCTTCTGGTGTGTCAGCTCTGTGATGAGCAGGTTAGGATTAATGAATGTTGACGGGAGGAATTGTTATAATGAGGAGTGTGTGTGCATGTATGCGCATGCGTGTGTGTGTGAGAGAGAGAGAGAAGCAACAGAACTGGAAAGTCCATTTAGAGCAGTTATGGTATTCCTTACATGACTAGTTTCATAGCCACAGAAATTTAATTTAGCAACGCTCGCTGATAAGGTTTCTTTCTATGCAGAGAGCAAACAGAAGAAAATTGTTCACAACTGATTATTCCATGTTGGGCGGTACAGGCATGGCCTTTCATGACAGGCTTTATAGCAACAGGAATTTAATTTCAATAATGTACACACGTGAGTTTTTAAATGATTGCTTCTATTTTTAAAGTTAACATAAATAAATGGAAGCATAAAAAGTATCTTTAGAAAAAAAAGGTTTCAGGCTGTATGAACTTTACCATGTGACTCGTACGTTGACAAGGTTGAAAGGAAAGTGGCAGAGTGGTTAAGACGTTCGCCTGCCAATTTCAATGCGTGTGTGACCCAGTCTAAATTCGCCATATCCAGTCCTTGCAACGTTTCAAATCAGCTCTCAAGACCCACCTATTCAAGCTACATCACAACCTTTAGGCCACATTGCTTCTCGACTCTATTCTCACGCACACCCTCCCCTCCCCCCTCCCTCCATATTAGTTTCACTGTGTGTTGACTGCAATGTCTACGTCAGCTTTGTTGCGAGAGAGTCAGACACAGAGAGAGAGAGTGTGTGTGTGTGTTGATGCTTTCTTCAACTGATTGTATTTTGTATTGTGTTCTTGGGTGGGGTGAGTGGTGGTGATGGTAACGGTGTGAGTGCGTGTATGTGTGTGGATATGTGTGTACGTGCGTGCCTGCGTGTATGGGTGGGTGGTGTGTGTATACATGCCTATCTTGCATGTGTGTGAGCGATTACTTGTTTTTGTTTTTGAATTTCTTGCTTTTAATTTTTGTTGTTAAGCGCATAGAGCTCCACATTTGGTGGAGGAGTTTGCTATATAAATGATTCACTATTATTATTATTATTATTATTATTATTATTATTAACTGGCCGGAATATATCCCTGGCCCTAAATATACCTGGGTATAATCTGACCTAGGCCAGAATCTACCCCGGGCATAAACTGGCCCAGGCTAGAATATACCCTCCTTGTATGCGCATTTATGTATATGTGTATGTGTGTGCACGCGACTGTATTGTATGCATGTGAAGTCAAGTCAAAATCATCTTTATTGAGGGTTAAAGAATAAGCTGACAAAGCTTTTTTTCATCCATTTCATGTGTTCGTGTGTGTTTATCTGTGTGTGTATTTATATTCTTACAAGTAAGCTTATGTTTATGCTTGTGTATATTTGCGTGTATGTTTGTGTGTGTGTGATGGGATGAAGGTCTTTGTTTGCACATGCGTCTGCATTATGTGCATGTGTGTGTGTGTGTGTGCATGTGTTTGGTTTTAGAGTGTGTATGTGACTATGTTGATGCTTTATGTATGTTTTCTCTACTTTGTTCACGTTTATTGTTACCTATAGTTCATTGGTTTATGCTTTATTGTTGACTTGTTTGTGTCTTTGTAAAATGCTCAAAGCAGATTTTAATTAAAAAAAACCTAGTGTTATGAACAAATTATACCACAAAACACTACCAAAAAGTATACACAGTTAGTGGTGTTTGTGGTTTCTTTGATCAAATAAAACCTAGTGTTGTCTAAGGTAGTCATATTGGATAGTTATTTATACACATTGTTTTGATTTTTGTGCCTTGTCATTTAGTGCTATCACAATGCCTGTATGCCTCAGGTGTTTGTGAGTGTGTGTGTGTGTGCGTGCATGTGTGTGTGTGTGCATGCGTCCGTATGTGTGTCTGGTGGTGCACATGTGCGTGTGTGTGTGTGAGAGCGTGCGCGTGATTGTGTGTGCGTGTGTGAATGTGCGCATGCATATGTGTGTACATAAATGTGTACCATGAACACATAAATATATGTGCGCACATGCACGCTAAAGCGCTGAACAAAACATTTACACAAGCAATAAACTTAAAAACACATAAACATATATATGCAATCATACACAAATCTTGACACATTAACGCATACACACTCATACATGCATGACAGTGAAAAGTCGAGAAAAGCAAGGGGAGAGTCCTGCTGCCTGGTATGTCCATGAAGGTTGTTCAGAATGAAAAGATATGATAATATTGTATTCTTTAAACTTATAATAGACGCTAAAATGTTAAACAGTAAATTTGTTAGCTGGCATTTGCAATTATGTCATTTACACTGTCGCATACGCACGCACACACACACACACACACACACACTGTTAGTTTATTTGCTGTTTTGATCGAAACAAAACAAAAGTTTTTAAATGTTTGTTTTCATAAGTAGTGTGAAATAAAATAATGAAATTTAATTATGTTCAGAATATTTTTGAATAAATTTTCTTTTCTGTAATGTTTTGTGGGCTGAAGTTAATAGGGTAAAACTTTGATAATATTATGTAAAATATCAGTCTAGTAAACTGCTTAATTTTATGAAGTTCTAAAGCTAAGTGGAGTATGAGTGAGAGGGGAGGGTGAATTATAATCTGCAATGGTATTTTACTTACAATTGGCAGTCGCCTTGGATTTTCATGTGCTTTTTTTCATTACTGCTTATCCGTTTGAGCTCTCTCCTGCCTCTGTCTACTGTCTCTGTCTTTATGTTTTTGTGTGTCTGCCTGTCTACCTACTTGTCTGTCTCTGCCTTTATGGTTTTTGTGAGTCTGTGTCTGCCTGTCTACCTACTTGTCTGTCTCTGTCTATGTTTTTGTGAGTCTGTGTTTGCCTGTCTACCTACTTGTCTGTCTCTGTCTTTATGTTTTTGTGAGTGTTTGCCTATCTATTTGTCTGTCTTTGTTTTTGAGAGTCTGTGTCTGCCTGTCTACCTACTTGTCTGTCTCTGTCTATGTTTTTGTGAGTCTGTGTTTGCCTGTCTACCTATGTGTCTGTCTTTGTGTTTGAGAGTGTGTGTGTGTGTGTGCCTGTCTACCTATTTGTCTGTCTTTGTGTTTGAGAGTCTGTGTGTGTGCCTGTCTACCTATTTGTTTGTCTTTGTGTTTGAGAGTCTTTGTGTGTGCCTGTCTACCTACTTACTTGTCTGTCTCTGTTTCTCTTCTGTCTCTCTCACTCCAGGTGTCTAGGTGAGTCATACAATAGGGTGCATGGATGCACACATGTGCACGCACACACACTCTGCCTCACTTATAGTTATACAGTCACACACACATACACTGTCACACACACACACACACACACACACACACACACACACACACACACACACACACACACACGCACACAGTGTTACATACTACACACACACACACACTCACACTCACTCACTCTTTCTCTCTCTGTCACACACACACCCACCCACACACACACACACACACAATCTCTCCCTCACACTCTCTTCCCCTCATTCTCCCTCACATACACACACTCTCTCTCTCTCTCTCTCTCTCTCTCTCTCTCTCTCTCTCTCTCTCTCTCTCTCTCTCTCTCTCTCTCTCTCTCTCCTCTCCCTCCCACACACATGCACACACACACACACACACATTCTCTCTCTCTCTCTCTCTCTCTCTCTCTCTCTCTCTCTCTCTCTCTCTCTCTCTCTCACACACACACACACACACACACACACACACACACACACACACACACACACACTCTCTCCCTCCCACACACATACACAGTTACACACACACACACACACACACACACACACACACACACACACACACACACACACACACACACTCTCCCTCCCACACACATACACAGTTATACACACACACACACACACACACTCTCTCTCTCTCTCTTCCTCCCACACACATACACAGTTACACACACATGCACACCCACCCACCAGGCATGTATGAGCGCACACACATTTTCATGCAGATGGAAGGTCACACTCGCTTTAATAGTTCATATTTTAAAAATGTAACAATGTTTAACATTAATCAACATAATTCACCAAAGAAAAAAAATATATAGACTATGCCAGTAAAAGTGAGTAAACCTTGAGAGAGAAAGAGACCCACTTTTGACACTTTGATGGTTAAATAACATTAGTCAATTACAGCAATTTGGTGTCTTCTGTGGTGGTGACCAACTTCTTTATATAGAAGTCATTGTACACACTTTAGGGGGTGACCATAGAAAAAGAATCAGAAGAGAGATAGGAAGAAAAAGTGAATACACATGTATACAAACTATCAGATTGGCTTAGAATCAATAGGAAAAATCAAGCAAACTCTGGGCTGGGAAGGGGAAAACTACACGGGAGCTGCCGGCAGCTACTAATTTTCACGTTCACCCCCAGCAAGCTGGGAACTAGCCGACCCTAGACACTCCATAAGGCAATGCCCAAGCCCCAATCAAAAAGACAAACAAAGACAGAACAAACAGATCCCTAACTACTGCGGTAAAAATAATTGGGGGTGGAGATGGAGGGACTAGGGTAGGGAAGTTTGTTGAAGGCTTCAGTGCTGGGTTGTGGCCGAGAGCTCAGCTGACGCCACGCCGTGTCATGGGGGTTTACACAATAACACCATCTTTGTGCAGCATTTTCTTATGCAACTAAGTTTGTGTGCAAACAAAATGGACAATAAAGATAAATATTAACATAAAGTGTATGTACAGAAAAATGAAAGTAAACACAGTAAGGGATTTAAATGGCCATCCAGCTGTCTCCACCTCTGGTTAGACAAACAAGAATTTCTGTCTTACATATATATCTTTTACATCCATGTTTTCCATTGCAACACAATCATGTCAATCATGAATTATATGATTGTGTGAGAGAGGGAGGGACAGAGAGTATGTGTGTGTGTGAAACAAATCCCCCTCAAGCTAAAGTCAGGGATTTTACCACTTTATGAATAGATCTCCTTTCCTTCATTATTTTTCTTAAAATATCTCTCTCTCTCTCTCTCTCTCTCTCTCTCTCTCTCTCTCTCTCTCTCTCTCTCTCTCTCTCTCTCTCTCTCTCTCTCTCTCTCTCTCTCTCTCTCTCTCTCTCTCTCTCTCTCTCTCTCTCTCTCTCTCTCTCTCTCTCTCTCTGTGGTTATAATGTTTTGTTTTTATGTATAAACTAAAGTTAAACACAGACTAATAAGATGTGTGTAATAATATACTTTGTTTTAGAGTATTATAAAGACACAGCACTTTCTGTTCTTGATAACGTTACATACACTATTGCACTACAGTGTTCGTGTAGTGTTCATTTCTGTGTTGATAATGTTACATACACTATAACACTACAGTGTTCATGTAGTGTTCATTTATGTGTTAATAACGTTACATACACTATTGCACTACAGTGTTCATGTAGGGTTCATTTCTGTGTTGATAACGTTGCATACACTATTGCACTACAGTGTTCATTTATGTGTTGATAACGTTACATACACTATAACACTACAGTGTTCATGTAGTGTTCATTTCTGTGTTAATAACGTTACATACACTATAACACTACAGTGTTGATGTCATATTCATTTCTGTGTTGATAACGTTACATACACTATAACACTACAGTGTTCATGTAGTGTTCATATATCTGTGTTGATAATGTTACATACACTATAACACTACAGTGTTGATGTCATATTCATTTCTGTGTTGATAACGTTACATACACTATAACACTACAGTGTTGATGCCGTGTTCATTTCTGTGTTGATAACGTTACATACACTATAACACTACAGTGTTCATGTAGTGTTCATATATCTGTGTTGATAGCGTTACATACACTATAACACTACAGTGTTCATGTAGTATTCATTTCTGTGTTGATAACGTTACATACACTATAACACTACAGTGTTCATGTAGTGTTCATTTCTGTGTTGATAACGTTACATACACTATAACACTACAGTGTTGATGTACTATTCATTTCTGTGTTGATAGCGTTACACCATAACACTAGTGTTCATGTAGTGTTCATTTCTGTGTTGATAACGTTACATACACTATAACACTACAGTGTTCATGTAGTGTTCATTTCTGTGTTGATAACGTTACATACACTATAACACTACAGTGTTGATGCCATGTTCATTTCTGTCTTAATGACGTTACACAGTGGAACCTCCCTTATAAGACCTTCAAAAATCATAACAAAATAAGGGAGGTCATTTTAATACTTGCAAAGAAGGGCAATGTCTCAGACAAGTAGGTCGTATGTGGGAGGGAGTTTATAATGGGAGGTCTTAGGGAGGTTCCACTGTATACACTATAACGCCACACACACTCTAACATGAGTTTAATTTGTCAAGTTTGTGTTGTTGCTCACATTGTATTACAGAAAGGGTCAAAAGAGTTGTAAATTTCCAACCAGATGTGCTTGTAATCTGATTGTTTAAAAAAAAGATGTCTTTGAAGGAGTTTTCTGTTTGTGGTGTTGTATTTCCTGACTAAAAGCAATCTCATTTCATTTGTGCATGGGGTTTTTTCACATGATGATGACGGTTGAAGTTAATGATTATTTTGTCACACAACAACCATTTAGTTAACAGTAGTTTGTATTGTCTCATTGAAATCTAAAATGTAAGCGAATAATTAATAATCAAACAGATCAATAAGTGGGCCTTTTTATTATATAGTGTCAAACCTAGACGTCCCCCCCCCCCCCCCCCCCCCCCCCCCCCCCCCCCCCCCCCCCCCCCCCCCCCCCCCCCCCCCCCCCCCCCCCATGTTTTGGACTTTATTTGCAACCTGATATAACTTGCCCTATGCCCTCCCCCCCCCCCCCTCTCTCTCTCTCTCTCTCTCTCTCTCTCTCTCTCTCTCTCTCTCTCTCTCTCTCTCTCTCTCTCTCTCTCTCTCTCTCTCTCTCTATCTCTCTCTTCTCACAGACACGAACACACACATGCGCATACACTCTCCCCTCCACACACTATATACTCTTCTATGTGTAATGACTGTATGCATGAATGAAATATAAGATAATGAAATATAAGATTTTACGTCATCTTGGCCTGGACTAGGCACATATATAGATAACTGAAGATCTTTTTTTTCTTTTTTGTCCTTTTGGGGGGTGGGGGTGGGGGGGGCAAAACATTCGTAATATACTACGTGTATGCATGTGCCTCTGCCCCAGCCCTTCTTATATCGTGACACCCACCCCTGTACCTCCATTTCCTCCTACCCACCATCCAACAAAATACCCCTTTAAAAAAAAAAATGCTCCACGTGTCTTCATCGTCTCCGTCTTCCCCGCCCCTTACTTTCTTCCTATCTAATCTGTTTCATTCTCTCTTCACTCCTCTCCACCCCCCTCACTCCTTGTGGCTTTTGTGGTTATTTGTAAGACAGTGACGCCGCTCTCTCTCTCTCTCTCTCTCTCTCTCTCTCTCTCTCTCTCTCTCTCTCTCTCTCTCTCTCTCTCTCTCTCTCTCTCTCTCTCTCTCTCTCTCTCTCTCTCTCTCTCTCTCTCTCTCTCTCTCTCTCTCTCTCTCTCTCTCTCTCTCTCTCTCTCGCGCGCGCGCGCGCGCGCGCACGCACACTGATGCAAATGCAGTATTAAAAGATTTTTTGTTAACGAAATAGGCAAATCTTTGTACTTTTAGCTTAACCTGGCTTTATGGTGTGGTTTTTTTTTCAAATTTAAGATTACTGGTATCTTTATGGGAGCACAAAACTATCTGTTAAGAAAAAAAGGAAATGCGACAACCCATTATTTTAAACTTATTGTTATTCATTTGCATACCCCCCAAAAAGGTACAAAAAAAGATGGAAGGAACGAGGATGTTTAAGCTTGTTACATCATAAAGGTTCTTTTGAGATTTCATTCAATTTCACGGTAGCCCACTTTCAAAGGCACGTTAAAGACCCACTGACCCACCACGATTTAAGTCCCTTGGTGTTTTTTCTGGGTAGCTGTGACCCACATACAAATCCCCCAACTTCAAACTGAGGCTACTCTTTAAAATGATGTTTCGATTTGGGGGGCATTTGTATGGGAGTCAAACTTGGTCAAAACAAGATTTCTTACCAGCTATAAGAGTGAAAACACGCGAAACCCGTGATTTTGACACGTGATCTGGTGGGTCTTCAACAGTACAGTACCTGTCCAGTGTGTCACACCCAGAATTATTAGGGGTATGCTATGACATTGCCTTTCTGAACGTTGTTGCCTTACTTACTTTCTTTCTCATTTCTTCTTCTGTAAAATGTTTGAACAGTGAAAAGAAGCCATAGGACCAAAAAAAAATTGACAAAAAGACTTACATCTTTTCACAAATTCTCATCTTACCGTTCACATTAAAGAGAGGTGCGTGTCAAGTCAAAATTATCTTTATGGAGGATACATGAATAAGCTTCAGTGTGTGTGTGTAAAAGGTTAGACACGGAGAAAGGAAACGAAGGGTGAGGGGAAGGAGGGCAGTAGAATTAGATGGTCATAGACGAGGGAGGGAGGGGGACTTTTTTTTTCTGTGATCACCCCACCTCCGTAAAAAGACAACTCGGTTCCCGCTTACTTGAAGCCAATCGAGTAGATTGGTCACGGATTGTAGAAAATCGCTAAAAACAAAAACAAAACAAAAACAAAAAACAACTCCTGTGTCGGAATAGAATTACAGTGTAGACCATTTTCTTCTGAAGGCAGAGGGTAAAGACTGAATGAAAATTAGTTTAACGTCCTCCGGTCTGAAACAGACACATATAGGACATTAGTAGATATAAAGATGGTGGGAACGATCCTGGAGGCAATGCCCGGAGGCAGTGCAACTCCAGGAAAGTCCCAAAATGTTAATGATACAGATGTATGTGGTTTAGTATAATGAAAGAGGGATAAACACTAACAAGAGGCGAGCAAAATGACTCAAGTTAAAAAAGATTAGAAATACACATTGAATAAATACAACAAAAAACGATTTAATAATTCTTGTGTTTGAGTGACAACCCCAAACGAATGAAGCCAAAATTGAAAGAAACTTGAAATAATTGTTAAAGTGATAGGCCTACGCTAATTTGATTTATAAAAAAATTAAACTTTAAACATTAAAAAAAAGGTTAAGTAACTTTATTGTTAGCTTCAGTAGCCAGAAAGGCAGGATCTAATTGATAGCCACACCCTTAACCAAATTTGATTGCAATTCTTTGCGGGTTTTTTTTCTCAGTTGAATTATTTAGAGACTAACGAATAAGTGGACAAACAAAAGAAAAAAAAAACTTTCTTGGAGAAGACAAACACGAGAGCTAATTCGGGGACTAATGGTCGACCTATGGCGATATTTGTCACGCCAGAGGGCAGTCAATGCACTAGGGGCTTATCACAGAGAGAGATGGTAGGACTACTCACTCTCTCTCTCATTTTCTTTATCCCCAACTAAGAATATAGATACGATTAGCCCCACACGAGCGTCATGCCCTCTGGCGTGAAAAAAATCGCACTAAGTCTCTCATTCCCCAACACACTGTAACCACCAAACTCGTGACTGCCAGCGTCGTTACTTCTGGGTTCTCTTCCTGTCTCTGTCTCTGCTTGACTGTCTGTTGGCCTCCATTTCTTTAGTGTGTGTGTGCGCGCGCGCGCGCGTCCCCCCCCCCCCCTCCCTCTCTCTGTCTATGTGTTTTGTCCCTAAGGTCTCCGACATGATGTATTTTCTGCCCCCCCCCCCCTCTCTCTCTCTCTCTCTCTCTCTCTCTCTCTCTCTCTCTCTCTCTCTCTCTCTCTCTGTTTTGTCCCTAAGGTCTCCGACATGATGTATTTTTTCTGCCCCCCCCCCCTCTCTCTCTCTCTCTCTCTCTCTCTCTCTCTCTCTCTCTCTCTCTCTCTCTCTCTCTCTCTCTCTCTCTCTCTCTCTCTCTCTTCTCACAGACATACGTACACGCATGCACATACATTCCCCCCCTCCACACACTCTTTTTCACACACGTGCGCGTACGCATCACCCCTCTCACTGCACCCGCCTTTCTCTTCCTTCAAATCGCTTTCAAGCTTTGTCCTGGCTTTTTTGTGTAGTGCGCCCCCCTGTTATGACACATTTTGTCGCCGATCACATTTTGTCGCCGGCGACAAAATGTGACGTACTACAAGTCACATTTTGTCGCCAAAAATCACATTTTGTCGCCGGCGTCAAAATGTGACAAAATGCACACCTCCGGAAGGGTCCGTAAAAGCGACAAAATGTGCCTTGTAGGAAATCACATTTTGTCGTCACAACTCTTGGCTTTTGTTAGTTTGTCAACGTGTTTGGAGTGTTATAGTCCCCCACCCACACCACCCCCCACTTTCCTATAAGCACCAACACATACTCTCTCATTATCTCTCACCACTCAGTGGTTCTCTCTGTTTCTCTCTGTCTCTCTCTCTCTCTCTCTCTCTCTCTCTCTCTCTCTCTCTCTCTCTCTCTCTCTCTCTCTCTCTCTCTCTCTCTCTCTCTCTCTCTCTCTCTCTCTCTCTCTCTCTCTCTGCACGCAAACAAGCATGCGCGTTCACTTAGACCCCCCCCCCCCCCCACACACTCATAATTATACACACACAAATTAAACAATTTTTGATGTGGTTGACCAGTGGTCAGTGTTACTGACCAGTGGTCATTTTGGCCTATTTTCACTGTTTGACTGCAAATTAGTGTATTAGGAGTTCAAATGAACAATTTTTTTATGTTGATTTGTTGACCACTGGTCAGTGACACTGAGCAGTGGTAATTTTTGCCTATTTTCACTATTTGATCGCCAAATTATTAGGAGTTCAAATGAACAATTTTTGATGTGGTTGACCAGTGGTCAGTGTCACTTGATGTGGTTGACCAGTGGTCAGTGTCACTTTATGTGGTTGACCAGTGGTCATTTTGGCCTATTTTCACTGTTTGACTGCAAATTAGTGTATTAGGAGTTCAAATGAACAATTTTTTATGTTGTTGACCAGTGGTCAGTGACACTGAGCAGTGGTCATTTTGGCCTATTTTCACTCTTTGATCGCAAATTAGTGTATTAAGAGTTCAAATGAACAAGGTTTGATGTGGTTGACCAGTGGTCACACTGACCACTGGTCAACCACATCAAACCTTGTTCATTTGAACTCTTAATACACTAATTTGCAGTCAAACAGTGAAAATAGACCCAAATGACCACTGGTCAGTGATACTGACCACTGGTCAACCACATCAAAAATTGTTCATTTGAACTCCTAATACACTAATTTGCGATCAAAGAGTGAAAATAGGCCAAAGTGACCACTGGTCAGTGACACTGACCACTGGTCAACCACATCAAAATTTGTTCATTTGAATTCCTAATCTCCTAATACACTAATTTGCAAACAGTGAAAATAGGCTAGGCCAAAACGACCACTGGTCAGTGACACTGGCCACTGGTCAACCACATCAAAAATTGTTCATTTGAACTCCTAATACACTAATTTGCGATCAAATAGTGAAAATAGACCAATGTGACCACTGGTCAGTGACACTGACCACTGGTCAACCACATCAAGTGACACTGACCACTGGTCAACCACCAAATTTTTTCATTTAAACTCCTAATACACTAATTTGCAGTCAAAATAGGCCAAAATGACCACTGGTCAGTAACACTGCCACTGGTCAGTAACACTGACCACTGGTCAACCACATCAAAAATTGTTTAATTTGTGTGTGCATATATGAGTGTGTGGGTGGGGGGGTCTAAGTGAACGCGCATGCTTGTTTGCGAGCAGAGAGAGAGAGAGAGAGAGAGAGAGAAACGTAGATTTACCCTTCTAACGTACAGAAGTTGAAAAACGTGATCGGCGACAAAATGTGACTTGTAGTACGTCACATTTTGTCGCCGGCGTCAAAATGTGATCGGCGACAAAATGTGACTTGTAGTACGTCACATTTTGTCGCCGGCGTCAAAATGTGATCGGCGACAAAATGTGACTTGTAGTACGTCACATTTTGTCGCCGGCGTCAAAATGTGATCGGCGACAAAATGTGACTTGTAGTACGTCACATTTTGTCGCCGGCGTCAAAATGTGATCGGCGACAAAATGTGACTTGTAGTACGTCACATTTTGTCGCCGGCGTCAAAATGTGATCGGCGACAAAATGTCATAAAACCCCCTCGGCTCAAAATGTGACTTGGTTGTTTCCATTTTGACCTTTACGTCAAAATTTGATTGGCGACAAATTGTGAGTTTTTACGTCACATTTTCCTGATGAAGAAAAAATGTAATCGGCGAAAAATGTCATATCGAAAGCCTCCTCCCTAGGTTGTTCCAGTGTGGTCTTATTTGAAATCATTGATTCCAATTGTGTTATGAAGTACCCAAACCACTGAGTAACACTAAGATAAATTATCTGACGTCAATAATTTCATGTGAGGCATCCTTTTATTGATTTAGGGTTATGAAGTGCGCGCACGCACGCACACGCACGCACACGCACGCACTTTTAGTGATTACGCACACACACGCACACACACACGCACACACACTCTGTCTTTTCCCCTCGCATTCTTTTGTCAACGAACTCATCAAAATGTATTATGTGTAGCCGTAGCCTAGATACAGGCCTAGTCATCAGCTTCCTGCTATTGCATAGGCCCTCCGATAGTACAATAGTACACGTTACATCATCTATTATATTTGAGCAAAAACAAGCTTAGTTTCCAACCCTTGAAACGTTATCGTGTTTTGTACGTAAATACCAACATGCCTATCAGTTTTCAAAGTTAAATATAGACGTTCAGACATTTAAATCGTAAGTATCTTTATTTCATTTTTTTAATAGTAGGATGATGGTGTGTACATGCGTGCATCTCTCTCTCTCTCTCTCTCTCTCTCTCTCTCTCTCTCTCTCTCTCTCTCTCTCTCTCTCTCTCTCTCTCTCTCTCTCTCTCTCTCTCTCTCTCTCTGTGTGTGTGAGCGTACTCTTGTGGAGAGTGAATGGTGAGTGAGCCGGTTAAAGGTGGCATTATTTTAGAAACGTTAGTCTACATCAACGTTAGCGATGTCAGCTATCAGCGCCTCTAATCGCACTATCAATAACACCTGAGTCTGTTTACATTAGGTTTTGACTTGGAAACATTGAATTGTAAAATAGGTTTGCACTCCTGCATGTATAAGCACTACTGGATAAACACGCACGCACGCACGCGCCGAGTATTAGAGAGTGGGGTGGAGTCAAATTTTCTTCATGGCACCAGATTTTAAGTCAGTGTCGTCACTGTAAATATTTATGGTTTTATTTAGGAGAGTTGTGCTTGCTCTCTCTCTCTCTCTCTCTCTCTCTCTCTCTCTCTCTCTCTCTCTCTCTCTCTCTCTCTCTCTCTCTCTCTCTCTCTCTCTCTCTCTCTCTCTCTCTCTCTCTCTCTCTCTCTCTCTCTCTCTCCCTCTCTCTCTCTCTCTCTCTCTGTCTCTCTCTCTCACTCACTCTGTTTAAGAGAGAGTGTGTGTTTAAGAGAGTGCGCGCGTGTGTGTGTGTGTAAGAGAGTGCGTGTCTGTGTGTGTGTGAATCGTGTGTGTGTGTGTGCGTGTGCGAATCTGTCTCAAGATAGCAAGTCACAAGTGAAACGGGTGTCGTGCTGTGTTGCGTTGACCCGCCTTGTTTCCATCATATCATTAATTTTGTTACTTCAACTAGCGCAACGCCTAGTACCGGAATTACCGAGCACCGGTAAAGCCTAGTACCGGTAATGCCTAGTACCGGTAATGCTGAGCAGCAGTTATTTTGGGTCCACGAAATATATTATTACTTTTGTTTGTGTCTCCTTCTTTCCATCTTCTTCTCTCATCCTGCTATACCCATCCCCCACCATCCCCCGCTCTACTACACACCCATCCGCTATTACTTTTGTGTCTCTCCTTCCTTCGATCTTCTCATAGCGCTGTACTCCCCACCGCGCATTTGTCAAACCATAGTCACTGTCCGTGAGCATGCATGTTCCAAATTATGAGTCAATGTCCGGTCAATGTTACGCCACGATTTGTGAAAAGGTGAAGCGGCACTTATCGCGCGCGTTTATGAATCGATTCGCTTCCAATTTGGTACACGGATAGTCATCGTCCCCGGTCATGTACCCGGTCATTTGTCAAGTACCCGGTCATTTGTCAAGTACCTATATTCATGTTAGATGTTTTAAGTATGCCTATAATTATGCCTAGGTCGTGTGGTAGTGGCGCAGGGTATTTGTGCGCGTTTTATGTCGACTGCTTGTTTGTAATTCTGCCTAATTGAATGTCAGTCAATACCTTGTTGTTTGTACAACATCTTATACCATAACATGAGTCACATTGAGTGTGACATAAAGAAACTCTGTGTGTGTGTGTGCGTGCGTGTGTGTGAGAGAGAGAGAGAGAGAGAGTGAGGCATAGGCTAAGAAACTCTTGTGTTACTGTAGGAAACTCGTCCGTAGACATATTTTTACATGGCAGTATGCACAAACACCGTGTTCCTATGCTCGGGCATGGCATTTGATTACAATATAGGCCTAAAGGCAAAGAACAATGATCGTGTGGGATACTTTCATAGTAGCCCTGATAGACTAGAAAGCATGGACACAATGCAACCTCTGCAAATGAGGCAAAGATGGCTAGGGCAAGACGAGCAAGATCATTATAATGAGGGTTGCGAGTTTTAAAACTTACAAAAAGTAACCCTTCACATTTTATTGAAGTCCGTGCATATCTTCTAACCTACTTTAGTTCACATGCGAAGACAATAAAACTATGTAATCGGCGAAGGCAACATGGTGTCTATTATATAATGTTTTTGTTGTTGTTTGCATTGTCATTGCCTTGTCCATACAACCCAAGTTGGTTTGAAGTGAACCGACAGTTTTTGTTTTGTTTCAGTTTGTTTTTTAATGTATTTTTTTGCCTTTCCGTCATTGAAATTGTTGACACATCAGGAATAAGATACCAGTTTCTGTGTACTAAAACTCCCTTTGTTGCTTAGCCTTTGTGTAGTAGCAGAGGTTTGAAAAGTTGTTTCCCCTATTTGCAGGCTTGTGAATTAAATTGCATCTTCACTTTACACGTATAGTGTTCAGTTCATACTTACGGAATACTGCATCCTTGTTTTGTGCTTTTGTCAACATTTACCACTGTCTTTGTGCTTTTGGATATTTTTTAGACATTTTAATTAACAGATGTAATGATAACATCCTGTTGAGTAAAATAATATACCAAAAATCGAATAGATTGTATTTTTCAATTGAAAGAAACGTGTTTGAGTGTGGGCTTGTGCGAGCTTTTGTGTGTGTCTGTGTGTGTTCGGTCTGATTTAAAAGAACAAGCTCACTTTGACCACATACCAACATCAAAGCTTTGTGTCCGTATTACAATTTTATGGTCTAGACTACAGCAATTGTGAATTTAGGGCAAGGTATCAGGAAAAAACGAATGAAAACATATTCTTCTCTTTTGTCGCCGGTTCTATTTAACTTTCCCTGACTTGTATCGAGTGCCCACTTATTATACCACTGATAAGCAAATTAATACCGATTGGATAGAACATACAACGTACTTAAGCTGTAAATTTTTCAGCCTTTAAAAGATGACGTGATAACAAGATAATTTTGCAAATTGTAACGATTTGTATATTGCGTGAAGCCTCCTCTTTCTCTCAAAAGTTAGTGGATATTTAACGTTTTCACAGCACGCGCCCATAGGGACAAGTTGGCAGTGGTGCTGTAGTCTTGATGTTCTAGGTTCATCCACGTTGGTCTTGGGGAAAGGGTCAGGATGGGAGGCGCTACAATATTTAACGTTTTCACAGCACGCGCCCATAGGGACAAGTTGGCAGTGGTGCTGTAGTCTTGATGTTCTAGGTTCATCCACGTTGGTCTTGGGGAAAGGGTCAGGATGGGAGGCGCTACCGTAGAATCAGCAGGAGCCTTGGTGTAGTTAGTGGATATTTAACGTTTTCACAGCACGCTCCCATAGGGACAAGTTGGCAGTGGTGCTGTAGTCTTGATGTTCTAGGTTCATCCACGTTGGTCTTGGGGAAAGGGTCAGGATGGGAGGCGCTGCAGTAGAATCAGCAGGAGCCTTGCTGTAGACTCGTCTCTTGTAGTATCAGGAAGGCTGAAGTCATAACATCTTTCTCTCAAGTTAATCCACTAGATATAGATCTTAAAGACACACTGACCCACCACGATTAAGTCCCTTGGTTTTTTTTTGTTATGGGTAGCTGTGACCCACATACAGGTGATCCCAACTTCAAATTGAGGCTGCTCTTTAAAATGATGTTTCGTTTTGAGTTTGGGGGCATTTGTATGGGAGTCAAACCTGGTCAAAACAAGATGATGATGATGATGATGAGATAAGCGTCCAATCGGTCAGAGACCCTTATGGACGGTTGAGACAAAACAAGATTTCTTACCAGCTATAAGAGGGGAAACCCGTCAAACCCGTGATTTTGACACCATAGCCGATGAGGTTTAGCCGACGCGTGGTTACCGCTACACCTATCTATATTGTTAAAAACGGGACTTTACTGGTGTTGCACTGCCTCCGGGCATTGCAGCCAGTATTGTTCCCACCATCTTTGTATTTACAAATGTCCCATGTGTGTCTATGACCGAGAGGACGTAAAACATCATTTTCACCTCACCCGTGATTTTGACAGGTGATCTGGTGGGTCTTTAACCCTTTGGAGCAACTGTAGTAACTAGCGAAGACAGAAAGAAACACCAGGCAAGTGCTGCCCCCGTGACCAACATTGTCGCAGAAAGAAAAATTAGAAGCTCGGAAACAAGCTGGCTACCACCATTTTGAGTGGGATTATTGAAGTATGCACATGCTCAGACTTAAAAACCAACAACGACAACGTAACACAAAGGCTTCGACCCACTTGCCCAACTGCAGCCCTACAGCTATCCAACCGGGACATTTGCGAGGCACGATCCTCGTGAAGTATCACTGACTAGACGAATCTGGTGCACTCCTACTAGTTTCGTTCTCTAAGTTTGTAGTCCCCCATACACGAATCTGACGAAATATCTGTGGCTCTGTATGAGACATTTGATCAGATTGGTGTATTGAGGTCCGCATGAACGTAGTGAACGAACACAGCAGTATTCCACATGGATGCTCCTGCTTTCAGGATGTCCTGAAGTTCAGGGTTTTTGTTGTTGCCTGGAACTGGCGTCGCCGTATTATAAGAATTTAACATGTATTTTGCTGGTTAAAGAGGCCATGAAGTTTAACCATAATTGAAAGTACAACGAGAGCCTGTGAATTACATTGGAAACTGTTGCTTCCCTTCAGCTTCCAGGGGGCATTGCCCCCCCGGAACCCCCAGGAGGGGCGCTGTCCTTGCACTCCGCTGGGGCATGGGCGGCCCCTGGACCCCTGCCTTGCAGGATTTTTGAAATTTCCCAGGAGTACCCATGTATTCCACCACGACCATTTAGATGGTAGTATTTCATCAGCATCGTGCTTCTCGAACGTCGTCACAGTTGGGTAGTCGTACGACTGAAATTGGATGTGTAAATGTGTCCCTTAAGTGACAAAAAAAAGAAGTAGTAACATTTCCGTTAACAACCCCCCCCCCCCCCCCCCCCCCCCCCGTCGTCTTAGTCTCTCTCTCTCTCTCTCTCTCTCTCCCCCCCCCCCCCCCCCCCGTGCACACGCCCGCCCGCATTGAGACACACCACACACACACTTATGCATGCAAACGCACACACCGTTCAGGTGCACGCACACACTAACACACAGACGCGCGCGCACACACACACAAACACTCACGCGTGCACTGATTGACTTAGAGACCCAGTGATGCACCGCGATTAAGTCCCTTGTTTTTTTTCTGGTTTGCTGTGACCCACATACAGATTTCCCCAAGTTCAAATTGAGGCTGCTCTTTAAAATGATTCGGTTTGAATTTGGGGCCATTTATATGGGAATCAGACTTGGTCAAAACAAGATTTCTTTCCAGCTATAAGAGGGAAAACACGTGAAACCCGTGATTTTGACACGTGATCTGGTGGATCTTTAACGTTCGCTTATTTTTTTTCTTGGTCTGAAAGTACGGAGAGGTGAAGTCAATAAAGAAAAGGGAAAAAGTACTAAACGGCTGATATCCAAACATTCTACCAAATTTCTTACAAAAATATAATTAACTGTTTAGAATAAGTACAATTCTGCTGGATTATTTAGAATGTTCCAGAAGTGTTGACATGAGCCTGCCAATGAGAGACTTAGTGCGATTTTTCTCACACCAGAGGGCATGACGCTCGTGTGGGGCTAATCCTCTCTATATTATTAGTTGGGGATAAAGAAAAAGAGAGAGACAGTGAGTGGTCCTACCATCACTCTCTCTCTCTCACTACGCCCAAGTAAGAAAATCGCGTGATAAGCCCCTAGTGCATTGACTGCCCTCTGGCGTGAAAAATATCGCCATAGGTTGACCATTAAACAAAAAGTCATGAAAATCGGTTCTGAGCTCTTTTGGAAGAAGTAATGCTAATTAGCCAACCAAAACTCAAATGAACGTCACCAAGATGTTCCACCATGGCGGAGGAAAATGAGTTTTAAAGAATAATAAATTAAATGTGTTTTCCTTCAAGGTTTAGCTATCCTTTACTATGCGTTAATGGAGAGGTAATTTTACATACACTGACACGGTACTCTGGGGCACTGGCAATGAATAAAATTTCATTAATTTGTCTATATCTTTTTTACGCACGCACGCACGCGCACACACACACATACACCCCCCCTCTCTCTCTCTCTCTCTCTCTCTCTCTCTCTCTCTCTCTCTCTCTCTCTCTCTCTCTCTCTCTCTCTCTCTCTCTCTCTCTCTCTCTCTGCGCTACAGGCTTATTGAAATGCAAATTGCATTTCTCCAACCCACTCCACCCTTTGTGGAGGTTTCAAATATTAGGGAAAGGAAATCGCCATTAATTTGATTAGATTTAGCGAATTAGGAACACAAAGTTTTATTGAGGCTAACTTAACACGACGAGGAGGGGAGGGGGACAGAATATGACCAAACCTACTGTACAGTACGTTTGTTTGTTTGTTGTTGTACCCTGGCTAAAAGACTCCAGGGATCATCCGAACAGCCGACGCACTTGAACACTATGGTACAAATACATCAGCTAGGGATGAGAACATTACGTGTGCGACCGGTTTTGATTACCCCACACGTAATGTTCACATAGCTAGCTGATGCATTTGTACTATATCACTGTTTCGAAATTCGGTCTTTTGGGGTTATCTTTCTCTATTGTCTCGTTTTGAAGTCCGTTTGGGCTAGTTCCGGTTCAAAAATAGAATTAAAAAATGGAAGTTACCTACCTTAATCAACAACTATATTTTGTTCTTGTCTTCAAGTCTTAGGGTATTAATGTGGTCGTATCAAGTAAACAAATAAGAACATAACTGTTTATAGTCAACGAATGTAGACACTTTAAGAAAAAAACATGAAACAGGACTTAATATTATTAAATCTCCAAACTGATAACTGAGCAATTAAACACCCCTCCATTACAATTACGGAGCAGCCAAGCCGTGTTTACAGCATTTTCTAACCGGAACTATCTTTAGTAAAAATGTCCCATATGTGCCCCTAGGGGTCGAGAGGACGTAAAACACCAGTTACCACCTAACCGGAACTAAGTGTCCTAACGGGCACATAACTCGTCTGTTACTTCCGTTTTCATTTCGAAACAGTGCTATAGTGTTTAAGTACGTATTTTTCGGACTTGTATCCTGAACATCAATACTCGGACACTTGCGCCTTATATGACTAATCTTCTTATGCGTTCCCATGCCATACGGCCATTCGTATGTGTCCGGTTTTCAGTTTTCACTGGTCTCCCCGCTGCGTAGAGCCGACATATTCTGATTTCGAAGGAGCTCAAAAGAGAAAAAAATATTTGGAGAGAGAAAAAAAGGCAGGAGAATAGGCCAATAAGTCAGAAAGATAGAGAGAAAGAGAATGGGAGGAGGAAGAGAGGTGGGGAGGAATAAAGATTTGTTAGAAAAAAGTAAGTGGGGGGGCATAGTTTGAAAGTCAAAAGTCTTGGAGGGATTAGGTGGGAAGAACTAAAGAGAAGGGACGGGGGTGGGTAGCGAGTACACGTAGATGTGAGTTTACTGCACAGAGAAAGAGAGACAGGCACACAGAGAGAGAGAGAGAGAGAGAGATGAAAAGAAAGGGGCGTCTGGAAACCTGCACTGTACGAAGATCAGCTGTGTGGAATACTGCATTGGAGTTGGCTGATGGGTGGCCCTGGTGAGGTCATCACTGACTGGTGACGTCATTGTTCTCACGGTGACGTCATTTGCACCGGTGGTCATTCACCCGGCTCTTTGCGGTCATCTCATGGCACTGTCATCACGGAGGAACCAGCCAGTGCACACAGAGAGGATAAGAGGGGGGGGGGGGGGGGGGGGGGGTAGAGAGTGAAGGGGTATAGAGAGTGAAGGAGATGGAGAGAGACAGAAGTGGGAGGTTGGGGAGAGAAAGAGGGACCGAAGAAGTAGTAGGAGAGAATGAGGGGGGCGGATAGAGAGGGGGGGGGGGGAGTAAGGATAGGGAGAGTGACTGGGGAGGGAGAGAGGAGGAAATAAATTTGTGTTTGGGAAAATAGCAATTAGTGGTTTTGACAAATGTGTGACTTGTAATGAGCAATTAGTGTTTGGCAAAAGAGCAATTAGTGTCTTTGACAAATGTGTGACTTGTAATGAGCAATTAGTGTTTGGGAAAAGAGCAATTAGTGTTTTTGACAAATGTGTGACTTGTAATGAGCAATTAGTGTTTGGGAAAATAGCAATTAGTGTCTTTGACAAATGTGTGACTTGTAATGAGTTCAATTAGTGTTTGGGAAAAAAGCAATTAGTGTCTTTGACAAATATGTGATTTGCAGTGAGCAATTAGTGTCTTTGACAAATGTGTGACTTGTAATGAGCAATTAGTGTTTGGGAAAGAGCAATTAGTGTCTTTGACAAATGTGTGACTTGTAATGAGCAATTAGTGTCTTTGACAAATGTGTGACTTGTAATGAGCAATTCGTGTCTTTGACAAATGTGTGACTTTTAATGAGCAATTAGTGTTTGGGGAAAGAGCAATTAGTGTCTGACAAATGTATGACTTTTAATGAGCAATTAGTGTTTGGGAAAAGTGCAATTAGTGTTTGGGAAAAGAGCAATTAGTGTCTTTGACAAATGTGTGACTTGTAATGAGCAATTGGTGTTTGGGAAAAGAGCAATTAGTGTCTTTGACAAATGTGTGACTTGTAATGAGCAATTAGTGTTTGGGAAAAGAGCAATTAGTGTCTTTGACAAATATGTGACTTGTAATGAGCAGTTAGTGTCTTTGACAAATGTGTGACTTGTAATGAGCAATTCGTGTCTTTGACAAATGTGTGACTTTTAATGAGCAATTAGTGTTTGGGAAAAGAGCAATTAGTGTCTGACAAATGTGTGACTTGTAATGAGCAATTCGTGTTTGGGAAAAGAGCAATTAGTGTTTGGGAAAAGAGCAATTAGTGTCTTTGACAAATGTGTGACTTGTAATGACCAATTAGTGTTTGGGAAAAGAGCAATTAGTGTCTTTGACAAATGTGTGACTTGTGATGACCAGGCCAAAAGACAAAGTCAATGGGATATATTGCAAAAATATGGAGTATGTTCATATTATAATTCTTGAAAGAATTGTTGGCATACAAAATGTGTAAATGTTCGCAATCTTAATTCAGACAGATCCAAAGCTTTTATGGAAGTCGGTCCGAAATCACACGACTGTACAGTCGGCTTAGCCCCACTTTAGTGATGCAAGATATAACTGCTCCTGTCCAAGGAACTGCCCCACTAAATCACACGAATGTCCAATATCGCGGTTTAGCCCCAATTTAGAGAACTATGCAAGACGTAACTGCTCCTGCCCAAGGAACTGCCCCACTAATTTACCTGACATTTTTAGTGCGTCACCAAGACGGACTATTGCGATGGGCTGGTTTGTATTTTTGTCCGTCACCGAAGGTAACGGACTTTGCGATGGGCTGGTTTGTCTGGGGGTTTTTTTCTTCTTTTTTTCTGTCTGTCCCAAGGATATCTCCCGAACCGCTTGACCGAATCGCGTCAAATTTTGTGTGAAGGTGTGCCTCCTTAATAGGAAGAGATCGGCGCAAACCATTTTGCCGTCGTGACCTTGACGTACGACCTTGAAAACCGAAAATCTATTTTTAGCCATATCTCGGGCACCGATCGACATAGGATGTTGAAACTTGGTATGAAGGTGGTTTGGCTTATGCCCGTTCTGATGATGGCATACCGATCAAGGTCAAGGTCAAAAAGATCGCTGGAGCCTGAAAATCGGAGGGTCATTTTTTTCTTATTCTGTCTGTCCCAAGGATATCTTTCGAAAATCTTTCAGGGGCCATACCTCCCACACCGTTAGTGTT
This sequence comes from Phymorhynchus buccinoides, assembly GCA_017654935.2. Taxonomy (NCBI): domain Eukaryota; kingdom Metazoa; phylum Mollusca; class Gastropoda; order Neogastropoda; family Raphitomidae; genus Phymorhynchus; species Phymorhynchus buccinoides. The sequence goes on from CM065686.1 coordinate 30,877,297, forward strand.
AGAGTCTTCAAATTTGGCATGTAGGTACTTTGGCTTATGCCCGTTCTGATGGTGGCATACCGATCAAGGTCAAGGTCACGGTCCGGGAGATCGTAGGCCTTGAAAGTGGTAGGGGTCTACAAATTGTGTTTTCAGACATATTTTCCACATTTGTACTTAACAGAAGCGCTTCATATTGTGTCTGGCACTGTATACCCTAGAGTAGAAAACACCCGAGCATAAATTATCGCCATGCTGACCAAGCCAGTAAGCTAAAGTAGGTTACCCAAGGTCATTGGCTCTACTCCTCTACTCAAGCAGACAACCTGGTCACGAGCGGGTCATTCACTGGAGTGGTACTGTGGGTGCAAAAATTCACTGGTACCAGATGCGATGCTGAAGTTCGGGGCATTTTGCTGAGTCGATTTCAGTCAAACGTTCTATGTTGATCATGTCACGTTCTGTGTACATTAATTAACTAAAAAGGTGAGGCAAAAGAAAAAGAAATATGACCCAAATAAATGTAAGCATATAACAACACCGTTTGTGAACATGCAAATGTAAATGAACAACATTGGAGAACAGATGTATGCTGCGTGTCTCAGCATTCACAGATAACACCTTCTCCTGCCTGGGCCTTTCCTCCTCCTCCCTCCCTTTTCACTGTGCCTGATTACCGATGCGATTATTTCTGGAAGTTTTGACGATTGCGTTTGCAAACTACATTTTTATTTCAAAATGCCAGGGAAGTGTTCCTTTCAAGATGCATGGTTGACTCAAAGGATTATTGTGAGTGGGTTAGAAAAGATGCTCTGTTTATGAGAGGTACATTTTTTTTCATGTTAAAAGCTTTGGGGTATACTGTAAAGTCGTATTTTTAGTCCGTCACCAAAGGTGATCCGACTATTGCGATGGGCTGGTTTGTATTTTTTTGGGGGGGGGTTCTGTCTGTCCCAAGGATATCTCCCGAACCGCTTGATCGAATCGCGTCAAATTTTGAGTGAAGGTGTGCCTCCTTAATAGGAAGAGATCGGCGCAAACCATTTTGCCGTCGTGACCTTGTTTTGTTTTTTTTTGTTTTTTTTTTTTGTTTTTCTGTCTGTCCCAAGGATATCTCCCGAACCGCTTGACCGAATCGCGTCAAATTTTGTCTGCTGGTGTGTCACCATGAGAGGAAGGCATCCGCGCAAAATGTTTCGCCGTCGTGACCTTGACCTTGCCTTACGACCTTGAAAACCGAAAATCTTTAAGGGGCCATAACTCCCACACCGTTGGTGTTAGAGTCTTCAAATTTGGCATGTAGGTACTTTGGCTTATGCCCGTTCTGATGGTGGCATACCGATCAAGGTCAACGTCACGGTCCGGGAGATCGGTAGGCCTTGAATGTGGTAGGGGTCTACAAACTGGGTTTTAAGCTTTATTTTCCACATTATTTTGTGCTTGACAGAAGCGCTTCAGATTGTATACTGTATACCCTAGAGTAGAAAACATCCCAGCATAAATTATCGCCATGCTGACCTTGGCCTTGAAGTTTGACCATGAAAACCGAAATTTCCTTCTTTGCGCTATGTATTTCTTCTTCAAGCTGTATCTCGTGAACTAGAAGACAGAATCCCTTGCAATTTTGTGTCAGGATGTGACACTCGACGGGGTGTCGCAAGTGCGTGGCATTGCTGGTGACGGACATGTCTGCCGCTCGGCGACGCCCTTGTTAGTTTTTGCGATTGAGTCATCATTGGCCTCTGAGAGGCCAAAGGGTAAATTACGCATTTAGGGCTGTCTTTGAATTTCTTTTATTATGCGCAAATGATAAGATGAAAAGAACAAATTAAGTTGCAGTTTTATGCATTAGTTACGGGTGAACACTGCTAGTAGTATATGCTTTAAATTTTATCGGCACAATCTGCAAATGCATCCCAGACCTGTTTACTCTACTCTTTTCGAGTAGTATTCTACTCAATTTGGATCTCTACTACTCTTCAAAACTGAAAATAATGCTCTAATTTCTCATTTTCAGTGAACATTGTTTGGTGGTTTAATGAATAAAACTACACATTTTTAGCCCAAACTACTCATTTCAGCCATCCAGACTACTCAAGACTTGTGTAGGGGGTAAACAGGTCTGGCATCCCACTGGATCATCGTCTTAACCCTTTCACCGCCAAAGTCGCATTTTAGCACCACAATGATTTAACACCCATGTCATTAAAAGGCATCAAATTGGGGCATATTATCCAAAGACCCGATTGTCTTAGTTTTGGGAAGTAAGAATAGACCTTATTTTATATCTGTCACAGAAGAATCCCCAATACTGCAGATGGATTTTGTTCTCTACCCAGGTAAATTTAATGAAAGTTTTTGGCTGAAATATGGCTGGCGGTGAAAGGGTTAACCGGTCTCCCATCGGCGCATTTGTAATGTGTAGGATATTTGTACATTGCATAGGAGCTATAATATTACAGCATTAGAAGCTGTATCCATTTCAGCTTTAGCTCTCAAAATATTTTGCAGCACGTGGTTCTCAAGTTGCTGTTTTTCAACAGTAGGTCTATGTATTAAAACTCGCTGTACGTCATCACATTTCTGGAAAACGACAGTCAGATATGCTCAGTCCGAGCGAGCGAGAGACAGAGAGAGAGAGAGAGAGAGAGAGAGAGAGAGAGAGAGAGAATACTATTTGTGCACGTACATAACTGAAAGCATTTGATACAATAATTATGTCAAATTTCTTTTCAAATCGTGCAGTAATCATCAACACCTCAACTGTATTTTTTAACCGTATAGAATCAGGCAAGAGCACACACACACACATACACGCGCGCGCGTGCACACAAACACACACACAGAGCTTATTTCATTCGCAGTTTATTTCTTTATGCTGAATAAAGATCATGTTTACTTTGACTTTTCATACACACTGATGCACCCACACATACACACGCACGCACGTACGTACGTACGCACGCACAGGTGCTCAGTCTTCATATAATTCTTCTTATGGAAAGTAAACATGTCTGAGCCATTTACACGCCATATGCCATTATACCTACTTTGTCTTTGTTTGGTAATGACTGAGTTCAAGAACAGCCAGAAACATACAACAAGGTTACTGACATTATGCATAATCTAAAGCAAGACAGGGAAACAGTATAAGTACATACTGATAGTGTGCTTTATAACATATGCCATTATACCTACTTTGTCTTTGTTTGGTAATGACTGAGTTCAAGAACAGCCAGAAACATACAACAACAAGGTTACTGACATTATGCATAATCTAAAGCAAGACAGGGAAACAGTATAAGTACATACTGATAGTGTGCTTTATAACATATACCATTATACCTACTTTGTCTTTGTTTGGTAATGACCGAGTTCAAGAACAGCCAGAAACATACAACAAGGTTACTGACATTATGCATAATCTAAAGCAAGACAGGGAAACAGTATAAGTACATACTGATAGTGTGCTTTATAACATAGACATGGTGGCAAGTAAAGCGGCGTCCGGGCGGAATAGCGACTGTCAAAACAGCGACATCAAATTAATTCACAAGTAAAACATTCTTTCAATCCTAGCATAACACGTTTGAATGTTCTGTGAATCTCCTCAGTCTTTAAAGACTCACTGACCCAGCAAGATTAAGTCCCTTGGTTTATTCAGGGTAGGTGGGACCCACATACAAATTCCTCACATTCAAACTGAGGCTGCTCTTCAAAGTCTCTGTCTCGTTTTCAATTTGGGGGCATTTGTATAGGAGTCACACCTGCTCAAAATAAGATTTCTTACCAGCGAGAGAGGGAAACACGTGAAACCTGTGATTTTTACTCATGGATGTGATGGGTCTTTAAAACCCTTTCATCGCCACTGTCGCCTCTTGGCACCACAATGATTTAACACCCATGTTGCTAAAAAGGCATCACGTGAGGGTCTGCTGACCAGTTACCTTATGTTCTTAATCTTGGGAGGTAAGGATAGGCCCTATTTCATGCATGTCACAAAGGAATCCCCAATGTTGCAGATCAAATCTTTTCTCTACCCAGGTAAGTTTAATGGTAATGTTTGGCTGAGGAATGGCTAGCGTTGAAAGGGTTTTAAATGGTGACCGCATTAAAAAAAAAACATTTTCAATGAGTGTGCTTCTGCATACGCTGGATGGGTGGGGATAGTATAAGAATTGCACATCTATCATTTTGTTTTTAATTTGCCGTCAGTTTGGGCAGAACTGTTTGATTTCATAAGACCAATGTTCCGGATGAAAAGACAGCCAATCCTGAAGACTTTCCATCAGATTTTGCGATCCTGATTTCAGGAGCATGCCTGAACTACTCTCACCAATTAGTTAGTTAGTTTGTCTACTATAGTACCATCAACAGCAATAACGGGAGTATAATAGACTGTCAGGACTGTCACCGCATTAAGTTCGGCCACGTATAGCAAAACACAAATCCATGAATCTTAACAACGTGCAAAACCTGAAAACATAAAACATATAGTACAATTCATAACATGACACTTCCCTCATTGTACCCTATAGCATATAATTCCAGACAGTGCTGGAAACGTAAGCCATTCCGCTCTTTTTATCGAGTCCAGGTTAAAAAAAACCAAGTAAAAAAGCATAACAAATACATACTAGTAAGCTAAGATACATAAAAAGGCTATGTAAGCAAATATGCACCGCAGAATGGACAACAGGTGCTCATTCAAGTGCTTAAGGTCTCACGTCTGGAAGCCAGTGTACAATAAAACAAACAAACTGGCATGTCATAAATTGTAAAAAGGAAAAACATGAAAGGGTTTTATAGAAAAAAATGCAGGAGAATGGACCAATAAGGCAGAAAGAAGTAGATGCCAGAAAGCAAAAAGAAGAAAAAAAGGCAGAGTCAAAGAGAGTGATAGAGTAGGGGAAGTTACTAGCATAGAACTTCCAGAAGGGGGAACTATTTCTGCTGAAAGACCCCCGGTATCCCCACGGGAGGGCTCTAACCACGTAAGCCAGCCTAAGCCGTTGCCCGCCTCCTATGACGATGGCTAGGTTCAACCCAGATAATGTTTTGCGGAAATTTGACAACTTATTATTATAAATCAATTCACGCCATGCTGGTGTCAAACTTTGTGACTTAAGAATAAGTTATAATCGATAATACCTATTTTTCAAGACAAATCAGTCATCACTATCTGCCACCTAATAAAACAAAGCATACCGAAATCTACTAATTTTCTAAACCTTCTAAATGTGTGTGCCAGACAGTCCTGTCTGACTAGCCATGGCTTCCAGAAAGCAAAGGAGACAACTAGGCCTACTGTTCTGGGGGACTGGGTTTGGTGCTATTAGTGAAGAAATCTGGCGCAAAGTATCTCCACTCTCTCGGCCAAAGATAGTTTAGACAATTAGTGTTGTGGCCAAATAATCCCCTTTGTTGCAGCACTAAGAGGCAGTGCAAAAATGCTTCATAGTTCGTGATTCACTGTCATTCACGAAGGTTTAACAATTTATCATGAGTATCCATTTAAAAATTCAAAATGTGGCATATACGTGGGTTGTTCATTAAACAATGGCAACGGGTCCATAAAGCAGGAACAAAAGAGTTCACAGACTTCAAACTTTGCATTCCTATGAAGAACACCTTTCCTCTTTGTATGCACAGTTCCAGCTATCCACGCCATGTTTCAAAGTCATTTTTGGTAGCTTCTTTGAGACAGGGTCGGAGCTGTGATTTTGAGCTTTTTAACATGACACAACAATGATATTGTGCAAGCAAATACGTTAAGGAAATAAGTTTTCTTTGGTGCCACCATGATACCTGGATGTTTTATAGATTACAAATGGCAGGACCGTTGCCAAACTTTACTGAACAACCCACGTACTGTCATAGTGGTTCCAAGGTTAATCTACCTTTGAGAACGAATGGTCCAATGAAACGGACTGAACCATGAAGGCCCCAACTCTAATGAGTGCTTCCATTTATCATCACTTGAATTCACATTAGCAACTTAACTTAAGGATAGTCTTTGTGCATAAAACAGAAAATGAAAACTTTATTTTTCAAGGATAAAGGTTTCAGGCAGCGTATTCTTCCAATCTGCCCTTGATACATAATTATGAACATGATAAAGGTAACAAAGCAAATTAATAATAGTATACATACAAAATTGAACACAAACATAGCAAAAAAAATTATGATATAATAGGTTGGTTTTTTATTCATACAAAGAGAGAGAGAGAGAGAGAGAGAGGGGGGGGGGGGGGGGGGGGGGGGGGGGGGGGGGGGGGGGGGGGGGGGGGGGGGGGGGGGGGGGGGGGGGGGGGGAGGGAGAGAGAGAGAGAGAGAAACATTTGTTTATTGAGGGAAAATAATTAACACACAATGGGCTTGCTTACATCTTGCACTCGAAACAAAAGCATAATTAAAACTTCAATTAATGAACAAAAGCAACAGGAAAACAAAACAAAACAAAAACTACACATTCATACACCCATCCACCCTCCCCCCACCAACCTCGCACACAGCACAGTAATCATATGAACTAATATAAATCAAATTCACAAGAATCAGGAAATACATTGTGGAGGAAGAAAAAAAATCAATCTAAACAAATGCATTATGAGTATGACATCATCAAAACACAAGAAATTACTTTCTCCATCTCTTCTCCCCCCCCCCGCTTCTCGTTCCTCCCCCCTCCCCCCCCCCCCCCCCCCCCCCCCCCCCCCCCCCCCCCCCCCCCTCCCCCCCCCCCCCCCCCCCCCCCCCCCCCCCCCCCCCCCCCGCCCTCCCTTAAAGTGAACAAAAAACCCACACACAACCCTAAAAACAAGATTTATGCATAAATTAACCATGTCATGAATAAACATTTGAAAAAAAGAAAGTAATACAGTTCAGAAGCTACATAAGATAGATTAATATGTGATGTTGTTTATATGTTTGATCATAAGGTACTTATGGTAGTTTTTCTTGAAAACATTGAGACTTGAATGAACATTAAAAGAAGCTAAAATCGTATTCCAGAAACAACCACCCGAATACAACAGACCTGTCTTGAAGAGATCAACTCTTGGAAGAGGTACTTTGATTTTAAGAACATTGCGGATGAGGTTTAATAATTAATCAAATTTATGTTTTAAAGCAGGAGCAGCGCGATCAGACATAATTTTAAACATGAAAATGGCTTTGTTATATTCACGTCCCCATTGTAGAGGCAGTATAGTCCGTGCTGATAGTCCGTATGAGTAATGGACGATAATTTCAGAAGGATCAGCTTAAGACCACGCCTGTACAAACTAAATAAAGGTTTTAGATTATTTCCACTAGCTGAATCCCATAGTGTAGAGGCATAGTTAATATGTGATTGGATATAAGCACAGAGAAAAACAATTTACGACTGTCGATATCAAGAAAATGTTTAATTCTGGAAAGCTGATAAACTTTTTTTAGATATTTGCTTGCAGAGCATAGATATTTGGTAGGACCACGACAGCTTGTTATCAACAATAACTCTGAGTATCTTGTGATGGTCAACTTCTTCCATGATTTCAACATTGATAATGATAGAGAACGAATGAGAACCAAGGCAGAGATTTTGACGTTTTTGTCTAGTGATGATTAGTGAGTATTTATATTTTTTGGGATGTAGTTTCATATGGTTAATTTCAGACCATTAAATTAATTTGTCAACATTGTCATGTAAACAAGTAAAAACCTTATCTACTTTACTATCACTAGTATGCATAGTCGTATCATCTGCAAACATTTCAGTGGGAGTTTTAAGAAAAAGAGGCAGATCATTAATGTATATTGAAAATAAGATGAGGCCAAGGACTGAACCTTGTGGAACACCCAAATCAAGAGGCATTATAGAGGATTCAAATTCATTTAGAAAGACTGCTTTCGATCTGATAAAAAAGACAATAGGAATTCTAAGGTGTTATTAGTAATGCCACAAATGTTTTGTTTTTTTTTTAGCAAGAGGTTACGATCAACAACATCAAAGACTTTCATGAAATCAACAGCAAGAACACCTGTAAAAGTCTGGCCCTGAGCAAAACGCGGGGGTAGTTAGAAGGAACAAGGGACTGGACCTGTTTGGGATAGACTCTGGCATGAGAGGAGGGAATTGGTCACATGATCTGAAGGGAGGGGGGCGCTGCTCACCAGTAACCCTGCCAACATTGTAATAGTCATAGTTGAATGCATCAGGTGGAGGGGGGCGAGCAGAGAGATCAGGGTACCCAGGGGGGTACTCCAATGACTGATTGGTCTGGGAGTGTTGATTCTCATTTCTAGATCTGAGTGACCGGTTGAGTTAGGGATGCCAATACTTATTTGTAGAGCCCAATGACTGATTGGGCTGGAAATGGTGATACTCATGCCTAGAAAACCACTGAGAGAGAGAGAGAGAGAGAGAGAGAGAGAGAGAGAGAGAGAGAGAGAGAGAGAGAGAGAGAGAGAGAGAGAGAGAGAGAGAGAGAGAGAGAGAGAGAGAGAGAGAGAGAGAAGCAGAGACAGAGAAAGACAGAAAGAGAGAGAGAGAGGTAGACAGACAAACACAAAATCCATTCATAAAATTCATGAAGAAAGTGCAATATACACACAGGGTGATCTGGTAGACAACCGTGCTGAACTAGGTTAAAAACAAGAGGCAAAGCCTACAAGGCTCACGTCTGATTATTATTACTATAGCAGGCATGGGAATTCCCATGACAATTCCCATGCCTGTATAGAGAGAATACTGTTATGTAGACACTTGTGCATCTGAAAACAGAATTAATTTTTATTTTACTGTGTAAAAAAAAGATTATTTCTATGCACCCCTACCCCTTTCTTTAAAATTTAATTATATGTATGCGCATGTAACATAGTGGAGCCCTATTTTTATTTTTGGCAAACAAGTAAAATTGAAAAGCATATTGACCAAGCTTTCAGAAAAAAACATAGTGACCAATCCCCCCCCCCCCCCCCCCCCCACACACACACACCCCGCCGGGGTAAGGGGGGTCTACGGACACCTGTAGTAGGCCTAGTCTTTGCCTGTGGGTCTAAGCCTCTTACTCTTAGAAAATTAATAATTGAAGTTGCGTGATCTGTTACTGTTTTAAACTGATTGTTCATGCGATGAAAACTTGTTCCACATCATCTACATTTCTGTAAGATATTTTATATTAGTCCTAATATTTTATTTTCGTTTCGTTAATTCCCCCCCCCCCCCCCCCCCTCTGCCACAAAGCAAAGGTCAAGGTCACAGCCAGCAAGCTCATCCATGTTTATCTTCCCCTGTACAGTCTTTGCTCATGGTGATCAATCGTCTAGGCCTAACAAAGGATTCGTACGTGGAAGGCAGTGAAATCGACGAACCCTGGATTTTCCGTATATTTTTTTTCAAGACTGAAATGAATGTTAAGTACGTCGTCTTGACTATGAGGTAAGGCATGGACTCTAGGCCTAGGCCTTGTTGCCGGAAGTGCAGTAGGCTAAGTTATGCGCAGAGATGATGAGCAAATGAACACGAACAACCGTTTCTCAAAGGCGCAAATAAAGCTAAACAACCGGGCCGTAAACGCACACACTCGGTACATCCATTTGTTACAGAAAATATAAGTTGACGACGTTAAAATGTACCTATTTGTACACACCTGAAGTCTTGTGTTTCTTTGTAAAGAGCGTTTTTGTATACCTAATGGAGAGTCTTCTTTCCAGTATCTCCTACTCGGTACAACACAACAGTAATCTCTGCAACAAATTATTTTCTTTCTTTTGTTCCTTACCGATGTATCTGACTGCTTTGATCGCCATGACTTGAAGGCTCACGTCAAAATCAAGTATCCTGCTAACTTTAACCCTCTAACATCTTATGTTTTTTTGAGAAAATGACAACGTTAAAGTTTCAGTGGATAGTGAGAGTCTTCTTTAGTTTGAAGAGTGTGACTGAGTCAAGGTTAAAGGTTGCACAACAGTAATCTCTGCAACAAATGATTATCTTTATTTTGTTCTTTATCAATGTAACTTACTGCTTTGATCGTCGAGACTTGAAGGCTCACGTCAAAATCAAGTATCCTGCTAACTTTAACCCTCTAACGCCTTATATGTTTAGAGAAAATGACAACGTTACGGTTTTGAGTTAAGGTTAAAGGTCGGGGCCACGGACGCAACACACACACACACACACACACAGACAGACACACAACCGAACATGTACGATACTATAGACTCACTTTGTTTTAAAAAACGACGTGAGCCAATGAAACAGCACCACCACCACCACCACCACCACCACCACCACCCCCACCAAAGTGGAATGTCCCACAGTCTATTTGCCATAGAGTCACTGCATTAGTCATTCATCCTGCATGGGGGTCGATACTGGGAGACGGAACCCAATCCCGGCTCTCCTTCCACCGCCTTACCTCTGCCAACCAGTCAGGTACCCATTTACACGTGGGTGTGTTGAGTCAAATCTGAGTAAAATATCTTTGTACAAAGAAAAGGACACACCACCACACCGAAGGGGCATCGAAATCCTAACCCACATTCCTTCAGATTAACCCTTTCACCGCCGATGTTGTATTTATGCACCACAATGGTTTAACACCCATGTCACTAAAAGGCATCAAGTCAGAGTCTGTTATCCGAAGACTCGATTTTCTTAATTTGGGGAGGTAAGGACAGGCTTAATGTTATACATGTCACAAAGGAATTCACAATATTGCAATTTGTTTTTCTCTACCCAGTTAAGTTTAATGGTATATTTTGACTAACTAATGGCTGGAGGCGAAAGGATTAAGAGACACCATGCTTGAAATAGTGAGGCTAGGAGAAAATAAACAAAGGTTAACATCATCACCACTAACACCTACCCCACCCACCCCTACAGAGAGAGAGAGAGAGAGAGAGAGAGAGAGAGAGAGAGAGAGAGAGAGAGAGAGACGCAGACTCAGTCACACAGACAGACAGACAGACAGACAGACACACACACACACACGCGCACACACGCGCACACGCGCACACACACACACACACACGCGCGCGCGCGCGCGCAAACACAAAGTCACACGCACACGCACACACCAAAGTTACCATCCCCGCCTAGGACTGCATGAATTAAAGGCCCATAGGAACAACCCAGTAACTTCCTCATGAGAACAAACCCAGTAATTCCTAAGAGAACAAACCCAGTAACTTCCTAAGAGAACAAACCCAGAAGCTTCCTCGTGAGAACAAACTCAGTAACTTCCTCAAGAGAACAAAATCAGTAACTTCCTTAAGAGAACAAACCCAGTAACTTCCTCAAGAGAATAAACCCAGTAACGTCCTAAGAGAACAAACCCAGTGACTTCCTAAGAGAACATTCACAAACCCAACAGCTTCGTCAAGAGAACAAACTCAGTAACTTCCTCAAGAGAACAAACCCAGAAGCTTCCTCAACAGAACAAACCAAGAAGCTTCCTCAAGAGAACAAACCCAGCAACTTCCTAAGAGAACAAACCCAGTAACTTAATTCCCCAAGAGACGTGCAGCCTCTTTACCCACTCGGCCAAGACGCCTCCTCTCATACTTAGCCTGACCGTGCAACACCATGCTGGGATAGCTCTGAGGTTTACACACTCGTCTCTTAAGCAGAAGTGGTCTGAGTACTATTTGGGAATAACAATGCTTTGTGTGACTTCAGAAATGGAAAGCGCTTACAGCAGGGTCTGCGACGGAAGACGGGCTCTGTAGAAACACATTAAAACCGAGGCGGTTTATCTAAAAGCATCATAACCCGGACACGACCACCATTGGTGAAATACAAACTGCAGCTGCGTTCCTCACAGAACTTGCGCAAATTCTGTACACACTCACAGTCCTTATCTGCATATCTTTCGCCAATGGCCTGCATTCTGACCAGTGGGGTTTCTGGTTTGATGACATTGGTCAAAGGCGGTAAACGCTCCACCACTCTGATGCAGCAATCCACCGTCAAGGATGGGCATGCTGCCGTCAGCTGGCGCCAAGCTTCTGATGACACACGCGGAAACGCTACAGCGGCCATTGGGTAGTTTTTGTGCAAAAGCACCAGTCTTTCCAAAGGGCTTCGGCTGCTAGACGCTAGTTCCAGCAAAAGGGCGTCACTGAGGTTGCACATACTCAGCGCCAGCAGGCGAAGAGCGGGAAAAGAGGAAATGAACACGGCTGTTGGTGCTTCAGACTGCTGCGGACAAGAGGCCATGAACTCGTATTCGGGACACCCTGTCTCGGGTAGAACCAATGTTTTCGTTAAAGAACAACACTTCTCCATCTTTTGCAAGCTGTAGAGTTTGTGAACTCTGCTTCGGAACTTAGTGAAGATGTGGACACTAATTTCGACGTTCTCTAGTTTATTAATCAGATCCCCAACAGTTGGAAATCCTTTCGAATACTTTGACTCACAAGGGTAAGTCAGAAAGGCGGGGATTTCACATTCAGTTCTGACGACCAGCTTCAGTCGCTTGAGAACGCCTTTTTCGGCAAAGGCGATCAGCTGTGCCATGGTTTCTTTGGTGAACTTCATCGCATGGTGAACAACAACTTCCATGTCTTGGATGAATGCATCAAACCTCTTGATCATAGCGACATCCTTCTTAGTTATACTGCATAACCAGGTGCCCTCATCCTTAAGTGAAATGGGGCGCAGCTCAAGGGTGAGGCGAGTCCAGACATCCTTGCTATGCATGACATCATTCATCCTCCTGCATGTGCGGGCCAGGCAAGCACGGTCAGACAACGGGAGTACCCTGAACAAGTTCTCCAACACCAGATCTGGAAGCTCGTCAAGTGGTAGTGGTGGCGATTCCATGCTGTGGGTCCTTTTTGAAACAGCAGTAGAGTTGCTACTCGAGCCATCTTTTGGTACTGATGGTAATAATGTTTCTATACAGTGATCATCAGCGTTGGTAGAGCTAGGTTGTTGCAGTGATGGCGCTGCTCGAGATGTCACTGCTCCCAGACAGTGATCGTCATTGTGAACATCAATACTTGCACTGTTGGCGGCACTAGCTGCTGCTGGTGGTGATGGGGATGACGCTTGTACACTGTGATCACCCTTTGAATCACCAGTGGTGTTGAGGACGGTGCTAGATTTTTGCACCGATGGTAATGCTTTTTTCATATTGCAGAATCGGAGGTACCGGCCTCTTTTTTGTGGTGGTGATATGAGCGGTGGATCCATTATTGTCCTAGTTTCTTCTCTGTGCCTTTTTCTGTCGATAATTACGTGGATGCTATTTTCTTCTTCAGCGTGGCGATCTGAAAACCAGTAAAACCAGTAATAGTTATTACTAAAAATATTGACAAGAGATTTAAGATATGCAAAGACAGTAATTCAGACAGTAATTCAGGTTGCAATTTTTTTAATTTCAAGGTCAACATTCATGGTCACGGTCAACAAGTTTCAAAATAGAGTCATACTGCATTCCTTGGCTGATGCTGGCTAAGAGTACCCAGCACCACGAAAGGGGCATTAAGTCGGTGGGCTAGTTTCTCACAACAGGCTTACACAGTGAAAAATATTTTTTTTGTCAATTTTGAGTTATGGGTATTTTCGTGTTCTCTAACATCTTATTTTTCATATTTATAAAGATATTCATTAATATGCCTGGGTATCTAAATGGGTCTTATAAGTGTCTTAAAACAAGTACGTCATTGCATTTTCTTCAGCTAGGCTAGACTTTAGACTGTTTTCTCAAAATGACTGACGCTCACCCTACTAACTTTAAATGCTCATAATCCTGGGACAGAAACAAAAAAAGGAATGGTTCTTTTATAATTGGAAAGAGAATTGTCTGAAGCTTTCAAATGCATAATTTTCTCAGAATGGTCAGTTTGACACTTAATGTCCCTTTCGTGGTGCTGGGTCACATAAGGTTATAGTGGTGTACGATCAGTGGTTTCTAGGCTGATGCCACTGGCACACCCAAAAGAAACATTGCTAAAGTCAAATCATTAATCAAATACATGAACACTTTGCAAAGCATATGTTTTGGGGCCAATCTACCACCTGATTCAGTTTTGAGCCTATGATTGTGAAAATGTGTAAGATTATGTCTATAAATCAAGTTTGACCTTGAAAAGCGAAATTTCCTTCTTTGCGCTATATAGTTCTTGTCTGAGCTGTATCTTCACATTTTGTGTGAAGGTGTGAGATTTAGAGTACAATACATTGATACATAAATTATGCATCGGGAATAAAATGTCGCCGAGCGGCAGACAAATAGCAGAAAGATATATAGAAGAAAGACAAAACGAGAGTGGAGTTGATAGTTTAAGAACAGTAATCATTGAATTCAAATCCTTTTGACTGCAGCACTGGAAAAAACAACTAATCCATTGGGAAAAAGGAAAAGAAAAAACAACAACCTAAAAACAACCTAATCCCTTGGGCTACATCACTAGAAAAGACGGTGCAACCTTGTCCTTTGCACTGTCTTTTCTAGTGCTGCAGCCAAAGGGATTAGGTTGCACTGTCTTTTCGAGTGCTGCAGCCAAAGGGATAAGGTTGTCTTTTCTAGTACTGCAGCCAAAGGGATTAGGTTGTCTTTTCTAGTGCTGCAGCCAAAGGGATTAGTTTGTCTTTTCTTGTGTTGCAGCCAAAGGGACTAGCTTGCGCTGTCTTTTCTAGTGCTGCAGCCAAAGGGATTAGGCTGTCTATCCTAGTGCTACAGCCAAACGGATTACATTGCACTCTTTTCTAGTGCTACAGCCAAAGGGACTATGTTGCACTGTCTTTTCTAGTGCTGCAGCCAAAGGGACTAGGTTGCACTGTCTTTTCTAATGCTACAGCTAAAGTGATTAGGTTGTCTTTTCTAGTGCTACAGCCAAAGGGACTATGTTGCACTGTCTTTTCTAGTGCTGCAGCCAAAGGGACTAGGTTGCACTGTCTTTTCTAATGCTACAGCTAAAGTGATTAGGTTGTCTTTTCTAGTGCTGCAGCCAAAGGGATTAGGTTGTCTTTTCTAGTGCTGCAGTCACAGGGATTAGGTTGTCTTTTCTAGTGCTGCAGCCAAAGGGACTATGTTGTCTTTTTTAGTGCTGCAGCCAAAGTGTGTGTGTGTGTGTGTGTGCGTGTGTGTGCGTGTGCGTGTGCGTGTGTGCGCGTGCGCGTGTGTGCGTGTGCGTGTATGTGGTGTGTGTGTGTTGTGTGTGTGTCAAGCAAATCACCAGAACGCCCACTGTGTGTGTGTGTTTTTATTTCTCTGTCACTGTCTGCTGTCTCTGACTTTGTACCTTTCTGCTGCGCGCGTGCGCGTGTGCGTGCGTGCGTGTGCGTGCGTGCGTGCGTGTGCGTGTATGTGGTGTGTGTGTGTTGTGTGTGAG
Organism: Phymorhynchus buccinoides; assembly: GCA_017654935.2. Taxonomy (NCBI): domain Eukaryota; kingdom Metazoa; phylum Mollusca; class Gastropoda; order Neogastropoda; family Raphitomidae; genus Phymorhynchus; species Phymorhynchus buccinoides. The sequence goes on from CM065686.1 coordinate 30,892,606, forward strand.
TGTGGTGTGTGTCAAGCAAATCACCAGAACGCCCACTGTGTGTGTGTGTGTGTGTGTGTGTGTGTGTGTGTGTTTATCTCTCTGTCACTGTCTGCTGTCTCTGACTTTGTATCTATCTCTCCGTTTCTGTCTCTGTTTCTCTGTCCTCCTTGTCAATCTGTGTAGATGTCTGTCTATATGTAGCAAAGTGCATACAACTAATCAATGTGTGGGGGAGAGCATGTGTGCTTGTGTCTTTATCATGTGTGTGTTTGCATTAATATAAAAAAAGAAACATGCAGGGGTTGCCCGAGCACAGAACCTTGGGGAACTCCTGATTCGACAGTAATTTCTTCCAATGCTACTCCTTCTACCACTCCTTTCTGCTCTTCGCTTGCCAGGAAGTTATCAATCCATGTGTTGATAGGGCAGCTGTTGCCATAGTGGTAAACTTTGTGGATGAGGAGTGGGTGGGAGACTTTGTGGAAAGCCTTTTCAAAATCCACAAAGTTCTGTTTGTATGTATATATGTGTGTGTTCTTTGATTTTATGTCCTTCCGCTAAAAGTGATTCAGACAATGTGTGTGCGCATGTGCATGCTTGCATCTGTCCATAAAATGATATGTGTTTATGAGCGTGTGCAAGCGCTTGCACATTAATTTTTGGACGTGTACAAAATGCGCATGCATCTGTCCATAAAACTAGTACTTGCACACAAACAGAACAACACACACGATATAGACACAAGCACGCATGATACAGTACACAAATACACACTTTGCTACACAGACAGGGGAAACATAGAAACAGAGACAGAAACAGAGATAGAAACAGTCAGACAGAGAAAGCAGACAGTGACAGATTGCATGGGTGCAACTACACAAAATGAAAAAACCCTGAAAAGCCGGGGTCCAGGGGTAATGTCCCCCTGCAGCTGAAGCAAAAATTGATTTATGAAGGTATTTTAGTCTGCTTTTTCCACAATTTATACAAATGCTTATTTTAAAGTGTTTGAAAAATACAGTAGACACACAAAGATCTTGTTCGACAAATTTAAAAAAAGGAACTTCCTTTTCTGGTAAAATTAAAAAAACAGGCAATCCTTGTATGCCAGGAAAAGTTGCACCCAATGAGATTGAGAGATAAACACACACATACAGACAGACAGACACACACACACACACACACACACACACACACACACACACACACACACACACACACACACACACACATGGAAGAATCATTGGCATACTTATTGAAATCTATTTTTAGTGCAGAGAGCGTTTGTGACTGAAGGGAGGGAAAATAGCCTGGGTTCTATTTTCCCACAAGAGGTTAAATATCCACTGCATGTTTTTAATTACTGATTTGTAATATTACTACAATCATCCTTATCAACATCATCATCATCATATAGTAAAAAGCCAACTGTCCGTCCGTGTGTGTGTGTGTGTGTGTGTCTGAAACACGAAACGGGCCTTATAACTCCGCCGTTTTTCGACCGAATCGCTTCAAATTTGTTGTGAGCCTTAACGGGGCGATGGCAATGGCAATCGTGTCATTTGCGCGGTTCTGCAAATGCGCGAAACGCGCATCCGCCGTCCTTTCGGCGCCCGTATCTCCGGGATTTCTGAACCGATTGCCTTCAAATTTGGCAGGTACATGACCGGGGACGGTGACTATCGCTGTGTCAAACCGGAAGCGAATCGATTACTTAGGCGCATAACAGCAGAATGATGCAAAACGGGCCTTATAACTCCGCCGGTTTTCAATCGAATCGCGTCAAATTTGCTTTCAGGCTTGCTGTTACCGGGGCAAAGCCTGGCAGTAAATTTGAAGAAACTCGGTAGAGCGCGTCACTCTCAGAGCAGCGCCAACGGGAAACGGGGCCTTATAACTCTGCCGTTTCTTCACGGAATCGCTTCAAATTTGCTGTACTCAGCGTTACCAGTACTTGGCGTTACCGTTACTAGGCGCTGCCGTTACTAGTGTAACCCACTCCTCGTAAAACCCCAAATTACCAAATTACAGGAGCGGGACTCGGGTTCGGGTTGAGCTACAAAACTAGAGCGTTAGAGTCAATCTTTCAGAAAGTCTTTCAGAGACACGAAAACACCGAGATTCGGTATGAGTTCGCTGATTTATTAAAAGAAAAACAACTTAAAAAATAAACAAACAAATCAATAATCCGGAAAATCCCAGCCCAAAGAAATGTTTTCCAATTACACTAATTTGCTAAATGATACCGCCAGTGTCAAATTCAAACAAGATTGATATAACAAAAGAAATAAGAAGAATCACTGAGAGGCGAATTGGGTTTAAAATTAGAAATAGGCAAAGAAAGGAAAGAAGAATATGCGCTCCTGAAAGATAAACAATATTATGCATTAATATTCATCAACTAAAACCTAAAATGACTAAAAATAACATTATAACAATGCGATCATGTCTTACTTTGATTTCACCATCAGGTTTCAACTAATAAAATAACATCAAATCAAACAAAGCAATTATTACTAACCGACCTGAAAATAACCGAATGTAAGCTTACCGGTACATTATTTTCACACAACACAAATTAAAACATGCTTCAAAAGTCATACTCCCATTAATCCATTATAACTATAAGCAACTACAGCACAAAATTGTTACACAACAGAATACTCTGACTGGTAGTGGTATGCACTTGGATAACTCAAACCGAGTTCCCTCAAAATATTATTGGTTTCCAATAATCCATTTACCCCGAGCTGATGCCACAGCTATTCAAAATCAAAACCAAAATATCATGGAAAAGTCAAGTTATGTCTAACTCATATTGAGGTGACCACATGGAACACCCAGCTAGGCTATACTACTTTCCATGGATGAATAATCCTATTCATCCTCAACAACTAGCCTTCCCCTGGTAGAAACATCATAATTTTACATTCTAATTACATGATCTACACCACATGGCTAGTTGCAATGTTCTCTTTATACCATTTCTAAAAGAGAACATTTCCATCCAGAACTTTCCAATAGTTTATCCCAAAAATACCTTTAACCAGTCAGTATATTTTACCTTAAAACATACACAAAAATAAAACACAAGAACATTCATTCATGAATACCAAAATAACATCCAAATAATACAACCAAATCCCTAAACTCACTGATGTTCTTTGCATCAGTCAAATTACAGCTTGCCACGGCTCTTTGTCTCCCCTTGCCTCATGGTATCAGCCATGTGACTTTCACAATGAACTACTGGCACAGCTCTTTGTCTCCCCTTTCACCTTGCCTCATGGTATCAGCCATGTGGCTCTCACAATGAACTACTGTCACGGCTCTTTGTCTCCCCTTTCATTTTGCCTCATGGTATCAGCCATGTGGCTTTCACAATGAACTACTGGCACAGCTCTTTGTCTCCCCTTTCACCTTGCCTCATGGTATCAGCCATGTGGCTTTCACAATGAACTACTGGCACAGCTCTTTGTCTCCCCTTTCATCTTGCCTCATGGTATCAGCCATGTGGCTTTCACAATGAACTACTGGCACAGCTCTTTGTCTCCCCTTTCACCTTGCCTCATGGCATCCACCATGTGGCTCTCAACAATGAACTACTGTCACAGCTCTGTGTCTCCGCTTGCCTCATGGTATCAGCCATGTGGCTCTCAACAATGAACTCCTGTCACACTTTAGTGACAGTGTTTTACAAATTTTCACCCACAAATAATTCTACCATCATTACACATTGTAATGATTATTGTTTTACACTATAAATATAATACACTTGGGCTGTAACAGTTTGGTCACAAACCCTATTATTGCTAAGCAATTCACTAGAAAGGTTGTAGAAACAACTAACAGCTCAAAGAAAGAAACCATGTGCTTCTTTGTCGAAAAGCACATGTTCACATGAACTACAACCTGGCCTTTTAATTCAGTCTTCACTATAAAGTATAATTTAATTTACAATATTACTCTACAGCTGTATTAGTATTACATTTCTATTAACACCAAAGACTAAAATGACAATAATTACTATACCTTGTCCAGGCATGCTCTAGGTCTTCTTTCTTTTCAATGAGAGACTTCTAATCTAGGTCTTCACCCTTTCAAGTCTGGTGGAACACTGACAGAAAAGTTGTAAAGGAATAGGAAGTCCTATTGAAACAGGAAGTTAAAATGCGGATTAGTTAAAATAAGAATTTGTAACAATAATAACATTTTACTTTATTCTTTTAAAATAAATTCGCATAAAATCTTAAATATATAGTAGAACTAAATAATCATTACTATGTACCTGTTTTCTTTAATATAGTTTTCTTTCATTTATAATTACTTCCTAAAGCAATACAAGGGAAGTAAATCAACTGTCTGTTACTAGTGTTAGTAGAAGAAAGTTATGTCCCCTGTGCTCCTTAATTCATTCTCTCTCTCTCTCTCTCTCTCTCTCTCTCTCTCTCTCTCTCTCTCTCTCTCTCTCTCTCTCTCTCTCTCTCTGGTATGTAAATCCTCCTAAACTTAGCCATCAGTTGGAGGAGGTTACACTAGCATAAGCTATTTATTGGTGAGTTTCTTTGTACTTTACTAGTAGTGGGTATTTTTACCTGCCTGCTATTACAAACCATTACAATATTTTCATTTTGCATGCACAGTCAGCATTTAGTAGCTATTCCTCCATAATACTGCACTAAGCTAACACACACACACACACACACACACACACACACACACACACACACACCACACACATACACACACGCATTGTCCGGTGTTTAGACACACCCAGGTCATACGCCAAGGTCAAGGTCACGATTGGGATTATCATTCTCTCTTGGTGACACACCACCATTCAAAATTTGAAGCGATTCTGACAAGCGGTTCGGGAGAAAACGCGGCTTGACGGACGGACGGACGGACGGACGGACGGACGGACGGAACAATACTTCCCGAAGCCGAAGTTGAATTAAAGACTGTCACACAGAGATGAGTCCAACCAGAGGCTGTTCGCCAAGTCCGCGAATACAGAATAGGGTCAGGGACAAGGTTCGAATTGATCGGCCATGAAAGGGATAGGGTTAGGAATGGGGTAGGGCCTAAGGGTTAGGGTTAGAACTGAAAACAGCCAAATCAAATGAAAGAAACACTCCGCATGTGAGAACAAAAGTAAAAATTCATTGTTTGTCTAACTTCGTTGTGCTTAGGGTAAAAGCAACTTGCGGTCAGATAGGCCCAGCTAGGGCAAGGGAACAAGGGAATAGGATTATGAATAAATATCATAAACAAGAGCATAACGACGAACGGTTTAGACGCATGTGTCATCAGAGACAGAGAGAGAGAGAGAGAGAGAGAGAGAGAGAGAGAGAGAGAGAGAGAGAGAGAGAGAGAGAGAGAGAGAGAGAGAGAGAGAGAGAGAGAGAGCAATTAAAGCAATTTAAATTAGTGCTGTCCACACCTATAATTGGAAGCTTACTGTGGACGTTTTTCTTTGTGTGTTGTAATTTGTATTTATTTTTTAATTTGGTTCAATTTTTGCATGTTGTCTAAAATCACTGTTCATGTGAAAAGACATTCAATTAAAGGTTCATTCGTTACACAAACACCGCAAATGAATAAAACTAGGCATGTCACAAGACAAAAGAAATTTCTGCGAATTCAAAATCCATCCATAGTTAAGTTAAATTCTCTCTCAATCTCATATCACAGTGGGTGAGTCACTGAGTGGGACAAAGAAAATGAAAAACGTTTCAGCACCCAACTCGTAGGCCTAACTATCAAACCATTCGCGCTTAAATCTACACAGACATTATTCTAAGAAATTAAACTTACCTTTGGTCTGATCAAACGCGAGATTGCCACAAAGATGTGCTACTGTTCATCTGTACATGCAAACCGGGCTTCACTCAAAATCAAACTTGACTGGTTGAAAACTCGTGACTTGCTACTACGGCCTACTATACACTTATGCTAGGACTATGCTAGGCCAATCTACTGTAGACACAAAGGAAGCTTGGCACACAATGGGGTCCAATGGGCGGGCTGTTCGTCTTACCACGTTACCTCAATCACTGGTCAGATTACGCAAATTGAAAGTTGGTGGTCAAAATAGACACGCGTTTCCAATCGGCTAGCTAAGCTAGCGCTAGCGAAGTTACCGTGGCAAGGATAGAGGAAAATGGCCGTCTGAAACGGTCGTACAATCGACAGCGCGATATTTAATGATATTCAACACTGACTTCAAAAATCCCTCTGGTTGTTAGGAAACTAGACAGTGTTCAAATAGGCCTACAGATGGATTCGAACAGAAACTCGGACAAAGGTGCAGACCAACACCCCCTTCTATTTTCCCGGTTCTTTAAGGTTTTTTTTATAGTTTTTTTAGCGGTCTTGCCTTTATTTCTGCAGATTGAGCATGTAAGCCTCATTCGTTTTCTATTGAATATTAATGTTTATCCCTTTAAACTAATAGTAGTACTAATAGCTGAATATAAAGGCATGACTGAAAAAACAGCAATGAACCAAGACGATGTGTGTGTGTGTGTGTGTGTGTGTGTGTGTGCGTGCGTGTGCGTGCGCGTGTGTGTGCGTGCGTGCGTGCGTACTTGCGTGCATGCGCGCGTGTGAACCGAAACTTGGCAGCCATTTTATTTAGCAATCGTAGATACCCGCGAGGCCGATGCGTAGCGATGAAAATGATGATTTACGTCCTCTCGGTCATAGACACATGGGACATTTGTAAATACAAAGATGATGGGAACAATACTGGAGGCAATGCCCGGAGGCAGTGCAACACCAGTAAACTCCCGAGTTTTCAACAATATAGATAGGTGTAGCGGTAACCACGCCTCGGTTAAACCTCATCGGGTATGGTACCGCCACATTGATTATGAAGTAGTGGTGTCCAGTGACTGAAACGCCTTCCTAACTCCGCCACGTAGCGGCTGCTTTCCCTACGCTTCTGAAACGCGTCTTAGTTCTTCTTCCTATTACTGGACTGGGCCTCACGGCGTTTAAAGTCCAACTTGATTTTTCTATGGGGCTCAAAAATTATAACATACCGGTTAAGTAGTTAACTGGCTTTAATATACCAGTTAAGTAGTTAACTGTCTTTTCGTATTTCAGTTAAGTAGTTAGCTGATATAATCAACTTCCGCTTCCGGCAAAAGAAAAGTCAGTTAACTGTTAAGTGGCATTTTGTCAGGAAAAGCAACTCCTTAACTTTTTTTTGTAACACAAAATCCCATTGGATGGACTGCAGATAAGCAATCTTTTCCCATTTATACTGTGGAAGAGTTACATACTTTCAATTTCATTTTTTATTAGCAATTTTCATCACGGATCGGACCTGCAGTACCTCCAGGATCTGCTCAGAGCTTTAAATGATGGTTCATCCCGTATGTGCTGTTTTGCAGCCGAGTATACGTAAAACCTAAATTGAATTCATTCAAACGCCGACTAATTACAATGTGTGTTACAAAACCTTCAGAAAATAATCGCTCTCAGACGGAAAAGCAACTTAACAGTTAAGTGATATTTCGAAATATCAGTTAACCTGTTAAGTAGTATAAACGATTTCCGCTTCCGGTAAAACAAGAAAAGCCAGTTAAGTAGTTAACTGGTATTTTATCAATTCTGAACCCCATATTTTTCGTGCTCGAAATTTTCCATCCACATCTTTACTTTCACACCCATTTTGCTGCAGCAGCTTTTCCCCTTCTCTATTTGGCGATTTCCGTCTCGTCAACAACATAACATCTTAGCGGATGTAGGCTTGTCTGTCTTTCTGTCTCGTCTACGGACATTTTAAACACATAAATAAAGAATGAATATGATGGGTTATAATTGGTTAAAACTGAGGCAGAAATATGCTGTAAGTGCCATCAGGTTTGGAGCTTCATAAACGTCTTAGATAAGAACAGATCTTTGTGTCTTTATTTTTTGAATTAAAAAAAACCCCAACACGGAAAAACGAAGTAGCTGTCTTGCAGACCAACACTAGGTGTTCAAGACTGCGGTATGTATCAGAACGTTGGGGTATAAATAAAGCAGAGAAACATAGGCCTAATGGAAAACGGTAAGAGAAACATTTCAGACTTTTGTGAAAATAAAAACAATGAAAAACTGTACAAAAAAACACATTTCAGACTTTTGTGAAAATACAAACATAACGAAAAACGGTAAAAGAAACATTTGAGACTTAAAAAACATCATAAAAAACGGGAAATGAAACATTTAAGACTTTTGTGAAAATAAAAAACATAAAAAACGGGAAATGAAACATTTCAGACTGTTATGAAAGTGTGTGTGTGTGTGTGTGTGTGTGTGTGTGTGTGTGTGTGTGTGTGTGTGTGTGTGTGTGTGTGTGTGTGGTGCTCGCTCGCGCGTGTGTGTTTTAATACAAGTTGTCCTGTAGGATTGTGACTTTCCATCTTTAGTGCTGAAAGAAGTGTCAGTCGTGTACGTGTGATTTTGATTGGTCTGCTTATCCATATTACACCGGGCATGCAAAACTTAGAACACACACATAGACGCGCACATAGCCACAGACAGACCGACAGACAGACAGACACACACGCACTCTCTCTCTCTCTCTCTCTCTCTCTCTCTCTCTCTCTCTCTCTCTCTCTCTCTCTCTCTCTCTCTCTCTCTCTCTCTCTCTCTCTCTCTCTCTCTGCCTGCGGCTTCTTCCTACCTATTAAATGCACAAAGTCCAGATGAACAACAAGAAAAGCAAGAATGAAAGTCACTAAAGCGTTAAGGCGCTAGATCACCAGCCGCGCCGAGCACAGTATTTTTGGTTGAAGTGCTTCGTCTCGGCTGCTGTAACGAACCTTTAAGATGTGACAATGTGAATACGGGCCCAAATGCCCGGCAGCATTTTCGGATCCTGGGACCTTGACCTTTGACTTTTATTGATTTCGAATAGATCCCTCCATTCAAACGTTATCATGCCAGCTGCTCTGCAGTATTTTCGGCTCCTTAACCTTGACCTTTGACCATTTTCGAACTTGGCCTTGATGTTCTTAGTATGATACCTATCCGCATGCAAAGTTTGAGCGTCATAGGTCCCTGCGTTCAAGCGTTATCGTGTCAGGTATTTGGCAACATTTTCGGCTCAAGTGACCTCGACCTTTGACATATAACCTTCATTTTCGAACTTGGTCTAGGTATTCTTAGAACCTACCTGCATGCAAAATTTGAACGTCCCATGTCCCTCCTTTCAAACGTCATCGTGTCAGGCTCTTGGCAGCATTTTCGGCTTCAGTGACCTTGACGTTTGACCTATGACATTCATTTACGAACTAGACTTAGATATCCCTAGGACGTATCAGCATGCAAAATGTGAGCCTCCTGGGTCCCCGCTTTCAAACGTTATCGAGCCATGTCCTCTGTAGCATTTTCGGCTCCAGTGACCTTGACCTGTGACCTATGACCATTTTCTATCTTGGTTTAGATATCTTTAGTACCTACGGGCATGCAAAATTTGAGAGTCCTTGGTCTCTCCGTTCAAACGCTATCGTGGTAACATAGATAGATAGATAGAAAAAATGTTTTAAACTTTTTTGTCCCTATGTCTTTGAAACGAACATTAAAACCAAAACCAGTTATATTTATAACGTGGTATTTTGATCTATGTTCTAAAAAAGCTTAGTTTCTCCTCCTTATTAGGGAGGCAATGGCAGAACCCAAGCCGATTTTTTTTTTTTGGAGGCTCCAAAAAACCAAACCAGCACTCAAGTAAATTATAAATAATACAAATCTTAAGTAAAAGTGTGAACATATGAATGTTCCAAAATTTAAAATAATATAGATATATAGACAACTTTTTTGTCCCTATGTCTTTGAAACGAACATTAAAACCAAAACCAGTTATATCTGTAACTTGGTATTTTGATCTATGTTCTAAAAAACAAATACAGGAAGAGACATTCCATTTGTGGAACAATCTTCTTGTTGGTTTAAACAAGATTTATTCAAATAAAGCACATACAGCAGCACATAATTTAAATACGTAGAGCACAACAAGGCACTCCTCTTGTTGAGGGGAGAGTAGTTCCACCTTGGTAGGCTAAGACCCCATCCAGTGCCGAGCTGATGAGACTCCCTAGAGTCGAAACAGCTGTCCTCGGCTTGGTTCTGCCATTGCCTCCCTAATAAGGAGGAGAAACTGAGATAGCACTCTGTTTTTTAGAACATAGATCAAAATACCAAATTATAGATAACTGGTTTTGGTTTTCATGTTCGTTTCAAAGACATAGGGACAAAAAAGTTTTAAACATTTTTTTTATAGATAGATAGATAGATAGATATCAGAACATTAAAAAAGAAAACACAACAAGTAGAAATAACTGTAAAAGGAACATTTATTAAAAGCAGATATTTCGAGCTATGTGCTCTTTGACCATGCTGGTCTCCAAATGCCAATACAAAGTCACATATTTACTAAGAATTACAACAATGATTAAAATTCAGACAAAAAATAAAAAATATTTAAAAGATTCACATTAGTGTCAAACTGTGAATGTTGTACGCACAAATGAAATCAGTTCACAAGATTCTCACTTCACACGACGCACTATCCCCACCACTATTATTCACCACCCCAACCAGTATCCCCCCCCCCCCCCCCCCCCCAACCGGCAAAGCTCACAACTCTAAGCATGATAACTAATAGAGGATAGTGAAGTTGGTAGGAGGTGTGTGTGTGTGTGTGTGTGTGTGTGTGGGGGGGGTGATGACAGCTAAAGTGAGAGAAAGAAGGTTAGTGAAAATAAGGGAAGATAAGTGTGTGTAACTGCACATTATGAAGATGAATAAGAAGGAGAAGCAAAAGAAGAGGAGGAGGAGAAAAAGGAGGAGAAAGAAAGTGTGGGACAGGGAGAGAGAGAGAGAGAGAGAGAGAGAGAGAGAGAGAGAGAGAGAGAGAGAGAGAGAGAGAGAGAGAGAGAGAGAGAGAGGAGGGAGAGGGAGAGAGAGAGAAGAGGTGGAGGGAGAGAGAGGGGGGGGAGAGAGAGAGGATGAAGGGAGAGAGAGAGAAGAGGGGGAGAGAGAGAGAGAGAGAGAGAGGGAGGGGGAGAGGGATAAAGAGGGAAGAGGGATGGAGAGAGAAAGAGAGAGAAGGGGGGGGGAAGGAGAGAGAGAAAGGGGGAGAGAGAGAGAGAGAGAGAGAGAGAGAGAGAGAGAGAGAGAGAGAGAGAGAGAGAGAGAGAGAGAGAGAGAGAGAGAGAGAGAGAGAGAGAGAGAGAGAGAGAGAGAGACTCAAAAATGTTTTAATGTCAGACCTCCGGCCTATAACATTGAGGGTGCGCATAACACACATAATGTAATAAATGAAAACAGGACAAATGTGAATATTTTTTCACTTAGCACTAGCATGTTATCCAAATAAATTTCATAATGCATAAGTTCATGTATTAACTGACATAAGTTCATCTCTTTTTTTAAGCGCATAAAATACAAACATGGCAACATCTCTAGTTTTGAATGTATTTTCATTGGCAAGGAGGCTTTTTAATTCAATGGAATAGTTGTTTCTAAATTGATTATGTTTGAAAATATACTTGTCTCTTAGCTCGAGAGAGAGAGAGAGAGAGAGAGAGAGAGAGAGAGAGAGAGAGAGAGAGAGAGAGAGAGAGAGAGAGAGAGAGAGAGAGAGAGAGAGAGAGAGAGAGAGAGAGAGAGAGAGAGAGAGAGAGAGAGAGAGAGAGAGAGAGAGAGAGAGAGAGAGAGAGAGAGAGAGAGAGAGAGAGAGAGAGAGAGAGAGGTTAGGTGACAAAACAAATGCCAGCCACACACTAACCATAGGAGATGATGAAGGAAAACGTTTCATTTTAGATAATAAACTGTATACGTTATGTGAAAAAGAAAATGCCAAAGAACATAGTAACAATAAACCAAAACCTACATTAATTAGCATTGGGCACCAGTGTATAAAGGATCAACACAACATTATGGGGTGTAAACTGAAATTAGCAAGACATACAACGCGCACGCACGCACGCGCGCACACAAACACTTTTCCCACAGTATAGACACACCATACACCGCGGACATCGATAAGTATATTATGTTAGTAGGGGAAGACGGGGTAAAAAGCGCATGGGCGGGTAAGAAGCCCACCCCAATTATCTCATGAAATGAAGCAAATTTCAGTCTCATTTTGCCCATGAGACGAGCGTTAATGTCTAGCATTCGTCTCATGGACAAATTTGACTGAATTTTTTTCTTTATTTCATGAGATAATTGGGGTGGGCTTCTTACCCGCCCATGCGCTTTTTACCCCGTCTTCCCCTATAGGTTGTGTAGAGTCGGCAGTGCATACACCGTGACTTAGAGAGGGGGCAAGAGGGGGGGGGGGGGGGGGGGGACAAAAGGTGGGTTTTAGTGGTAGGATCTACAAATCTAGATGGATAGATAGATACCTACCTGCATGCAAAATTTGAGCCATTCTCTTTCTTGACTTGGTCAATGGCTGACGCAGGCTTTTATTAACTGACAATAAAGCGGAAAATGTCTTCATTTTCAGGAAAAAAAAAGGCTTGTTGTTTTGTGTTCTTCATCGTATGGGATAGATTGAAAGCCCCAGACAGCAGTGAAAACATTACCAGCTTCGCTCTCTTCCACGCGGCTGGTAATTACAGTCAACAATCAAATCCAACCAAGTTTAGTCACACGTGAAATGGACAATAAATCGTTTCTCAGTCACTAAACAATGGTACACACAGCCACATTATCGCATGACACTATCAACACGAGCTCACTAGCCAAGGGGACTTCTGTCATTGTACACAATGGCCGTAAGTCTAGTCAGTTTTGGAAACGGCAGCCCTTCCGCGTTACTTGCTGGATCTAGCTATTCCCCGTGGGGATGCCGGGGGTCTTTTGTAAAAATAGTTCCCTCACCTTCTGGAAGTTCTGTGCTTGTAACTTCCTCTAATCTGCCACTCTCTTTGACTCTGCCTTTTCCCTTTGATTTCTATCATCTACTATCTTTTTGACTTATTGGCTCATTTTCCTGCTTAAAAAAAAAAATCTTCCTAATAATTTTTCTCCTTTGAGCTCCTCCGAAATCTGCGCAGTGGTGAGACCAGTGAAAACTGAAAAACCAGACACATACGTACCTTACCCATTATGGCCATATGGCCTGGGAACGCATAAGAAGAAGAAGAAGAAGAAGGAGGATCCAGTTAAAAAAAGACAACAGTAAAACAAAAAGAATAAAAACATTTACTAGTGAGCAAAAATACATAAAAAGGTCGCTATAGGCAATTATGCACTTGCAGATTGGACAACGGGTGCCCATTCCAGTCATAATCCATTCATACAGTGAAACATCAAGAATAGGGTGATCTGGACGACCACCATGCTTAACTAGGCTAAACAACAACAACAAAGGCTCAAATGGCCCACAGCCTGCTGGCCGTAGAGTCATTGCATTAGTCGTTCATCCTGTATGGGGGTCGATACTGGGTGACGGAATCAGTCCTCTCCTTCCACCGCCTAACCTCTGCCAATCAGTCAGGTACCCATCTACACCCGGGTGACGTGAATGAGAGACTTAGTGCGATTATTCTCACACCAGAGGGCATGACGCTCGTGTGGGGGGCTAATCCTCTCTATATTATTAGTTGGGGATAAAGAAAGAGAGAGACAGTGAGTGGTCCTACCATCACTCTCTCTCTCACTACGCCCAAGTAAGAAAATCGCGTGATAAGCCCCTACTGCATTGACTGCCCTCTGGCGTGAAAACATATCGCCATAGGTTGACCATTGAGTCAAATCGTTGTGAAACACAAAAAAGGGACACAACACCGAACCCCTAACCCACAATCCTTCAGATTAAAGACACAACATGCTTAAAATAGTGAGGCAACGATTGAAGCAGGGCCTGTGTATCTAGTAAATACACTGGCTGCGATTGATGGTAGTGAAATGAAAGGTGAAACCATTACCACCCACCCCATCCCCCTACACACAAATAGGCCTACACACACTATATTTACCAACCCTGCCTAGCAAGAATTAAAGGCACAGAAGAACTAACCCAGTAGCTTCCTCCACAGACAGCACATTTATTCACTTGGCCACGACGCCGCCTCTCATACTTAGCCTAACCATACAACAGTCACACCATAGTGGGATAGCTCGGAGGTTTACGCTAGAGTAACGTCTCATAAGCAGCAGTGATTTGAGTACTATTTGGGAACGACAATGCTTTGCGTGACTTTGGTATTGGTAAGCGCTTAGAGCTGGGTCTGAGACAGAAGATGGGCGCCATAAAAATACATTAAATCCCAAACATCGAACCAATCCAAAACCGAGGAGTACCCCCCTTGATGAAATAAAAACTGCAGCCACGTTCCTGACAGAACTTGCGCAAATTCTGTACACACTCACTGTCCCCGTCTTCACGTCTTTCACTAATGGCCTGCATTCTGACCAGTGGGGTTTCTGGTTTGATGACATTGGTCAAAGACGGTAAACGCTCAACCACTCTGACGCAGCACTCCACCCTCAAGGATGGGCATGCTGCCGTCAGCTCACTCCAAGCTTTTGATGACACATGTGGTAAAGCTGATCCAATGGCCATTGGGTAGTTTTTGTGCAAAACCACCAGTCTCTCCAAAGGGCTTCGGCTGCTAGACGCTAATTCCTGCAAAAGGGCGTCACTGAGGTTGCACATACTCAGCGTCAGCAGGCGAAGAGCGGGAAAAAAGGAAATGAATGCGGCTGTTGGCGCTTCAGATAGCTGCGGACATGCCGCCCTGAATGCGTATTCACCCCACCCTGTTTCGGGTAGAACCAATGTTTTTGTTAAAGAACAATACTTCTCCATCTTCTTCAAGCTGTAGAGTTTGAGAACTGCACTTGGGAGCTTAATGGCGACGTTGAAACTAATTTCGATATTCTCTAGTTTAATAATCAGATTACCAACAGTAGGACAATCTTCTGAATAACGTGACTCACAAGGGCAAGCCAGAAAGATGGGGAATTCACATTCCTGTGTGACAGTCAATTTGAGTCGCTTGAGAATGCCTTTTTCCGCAAAGGCGATCAGTTGCGCCATAGTTTCTCGAGTGAGCTTCATTGTAGTGTGAATAACAACTTCCATGTCTTGGATAAATGAATCAAACCTCTTGATCATAGCGAGGTCCTCATTACATATAACGCTTGTCTCAGAGTGAGGAGTTTGTACGGGGTGCATGTAAAGGGTGAGGCGAGTCCAGACATCCTTGCTATGCATGACATCATTCATCCTCCTGCATGTGCGGGCCAGGCAAGCACGGTCAGACAACGGGAGTACCCTGAACAAGTTCTCCAACACCAGATCTGGAAGCTTGTCAAGCTTGAAGGAGCCCCGTTTACGGGCGCGCCGGGCAACAACAACTGATGGCTTGTTGGCGCTGGCCATAGCTTGTGGTAGTGGTGGCGATTCCATGCTGTGGGTCCTTTTTGAAACAGCAGTAGTGTTGCTACTCGAGCCATCTTTTGGTACTGATGGTAATAATGTTTCGATACAGTGATCATCAGCGTTGGTAGAGCTAGCTTGTTGCAGTGATGGTGCTGCTCGAGATGTCACTGCTCCCAGACAGCGATCGTCATTGTGAACATCAATACTTGCACTGTTGGCGGCACTAGCTGCTGCTGGTGGTGATGGGGATGACGCTTGTACACTGTGATCACCCTTTGAATCACCAGTGGTGTTGAGGACGGTGCTAGATTTTGGTACCGATGGTAATGCTGCTTCCATACTGTGAAGATCAAAAGCTGTAGAGTCGGCAGTGCCAGCCTCTTGTGGTGGTGATATGAGCGGTGGATCCATTATTGTCCTAGTTTCTTCTCTGTGCCTTTTTCTGTCGAGAATTACGTGGATGCTATGTTCTTCTTCAGCATGGCGATCTGAAAATCAGTAAAACCAGTAATAGTTATTACTAACAATATTGACAAGAGCATGTATTTGAAGATGTGTAAAGACAGTCAGAAAGAATATATTCAGGTTGCAAGGTTTTTCTTTTCTTCAGATGAAACTCCAAGAAACAAAAACAAACAAGCAATAATAACCAGAAAAAAATAGCAAAGCCATATAAACTGTTTCTTCCATTTCAATGAAAAGAACATAACACAAACAAGAATCAAATGTATGGAGAAAATTATCATTGGATGGACGGGCTATCGCCTGCAATGCACCCACTTAACTTGTTATTTTAAGAAGTTAAACTTACCTTTGGTCTGATCAAACTAGAGATTGCCACAAAGATGTGCTGCTGTTCATCTGTACTTCACTCAAATTCAAACTCGACTTGTTGAACACGTCGTGTCTTGCTACTACACTATGCTAAGCCAATCTACTGTAGACACAAAGGAAGCTTGGCACACAATGGGTTGAACAGGGCTGTTCGCCTTACAAGTGTTACTTCGTTCACAGGACAGGGATTACGCAAATTGAAAGTTGGTGCTCAAACTAGACCAAATCGTTTGCACGCAATTTTCGCAATACAAGCCTTTTTTTCTTCTTTTCTTTCTTTTTAAATTGTATGTTTTATTTAAAGGAGTTTTCCTCACAACAAAGGAAACAGATCCATTTATTTTTTATTTTTACTGCACTACAAAAAAGAAAACGTTTCAACCAGAATGAGTGACCTTCACCCACCCCATCCAAAATGGCTACTCTCTCCGGCATCTACGCCAAGGAGGAATCGCCGTTTTGACGGTTTAATTTCTAGGAAACCAGAGCAAAGTGAGTGTTCCGATCCTTGAAAAGGTTGTCTTTCTGGTGATCTTGACGTGTTTCTTGCAAAAACTAATCCGTCAGGGTCCACCTTTAAAGTTAGCAAAGATAGAGGAAAATGGCCGTCTGAAACGGTCGCACAATCGCGTGGTATTTATTGGTGGATCCTGACAACATTCGTTGTGGTGGTACCATAGCCGATGAGGTTTAGCCGAGGCGTGGTTACTGCTACACATATCTGCATTATTAAAAAATCGGGATTTTACTGGTTTAGCACTGCCTCCGGGCATTGCCTCCAGTATTGTTCCCACCATCTTTGTATTTACAAATGCCCCACATGGCCGAAAGGCCGAAGAGGGCGCAAAACCCTATTTTCACGGAAATGCGGGAAGCCATTTTGGATGGGATGGGTGGAGGCCACTCGATCATTGTGGTTGAAGCTTTTTCTTCTTTGTAGTGCAGTAAAAAAAAAAGGATCTATTTCCTTCGTTGTGAGCAAAACTCCTTCAGGTCAACTGCAAAAAATTAAAAAAATTAAATAAAAAGGCTTCTGTTGTGGATATTTCGTGCAAACGAATTGGTCTAAACCCAGGCGGCATTAGAAAAGAGAAGGCACGTGCTTTCCCTTTCACTGAAATAATTTGACTTCCAGCACCTCCGCCAAGGAATAATTTTTAGCCGATTTAACCGTTTGATTTATAGGAAACCAGAGCAAAGTGAGTGTTCCGATATCTGTAAAGAGTATTTTGCTGGTGATCTCGACGTGTTTCTCGCAAAACCTCATCTGTCAGGGTGCCCCTTTAACGGTAATCAACACTGACTTCGTCCCAAATCCCTCTGCTTGTTAAAGCCGGCGACACACTATGTGGCTGCCTCATGTGACTCAATCAGGTCGTGACGTTTCACCCCATTTGCATACCATCTTGCTCGATCAGTCTGACTCAGTCGGGCCCAGTCAGGTGACAGGGCCGAATATGGCGGGTTCTAAAATTCACTGATCGAGTCTGATCGAATCAGATGGCTTGTGACCTCTTCTGTGCGGGAAACAAAATTTGATCTACGTCACGACCTGATCGAGTCACATGAGGCAGTCGCATTGTCTGTCGCCGGCTTTAAGGAAACTAGACAATGTTCAAATGCAGATCGATTCGAACAGAAACTTGGGCAAAGGTGCAGACCAACACCCCCTTCTATTATCTCGGTTCTTTCCGGGTTTTTTTTTAGTCTTGCCTTTATTTCTGCAGACTGAGCATATAAGCCTCATTCGTGTTCTATATTTAAAATCAATTTTTATCCTTTTAAGCAATTACAAATATGCATTTACTAATAGTAGAATATAAAGGCACGACTGAAACCCCCCCACAACGAACCAAGACGATGAGTGTGTGTGTTCGTAATATAAATGAAATGAATGAAAAATGGTGTTTTGCGTCCTCTCGGTCTGGAACAGACACATATGGGACATTTGTAAATACAAATATGGTGGGAATTGCACTGGAGGCAATGCCCGGAGGCAGTGCAACTCCAGTAATGTCCCGATTTTTTAACAATGCAGATATGTGTAGCGGTAACCACGCCTCGGCTAAACCTCATCGGCTATGGAACCGCCACAATTAATGTAATAAATAAAGAATGAAGCAGAAAAAATGTGTTTTACGTCCTCTCGGTCAACGCATATGGGACATTTGTAAATACAAAGATGGTGGGAACATGATACTGGCTGCAATGCCCGGAGGCAGTGCAACACCAGTAAAGTCCCGAGTTTTTATCAATATAGATATGTGTAGCAGTAACCACGCCTCGGATAAACCTCATCGGATGGCCACAATAAGTATAAGTGATTTTGATTTAATAAATAAAGAAGGAAGGAAAAATGGTGTTTTACGTCCTCTCGGTCACAGACACATATGGGACATTTGTAAATACAAAGATGGTGGGAACATTACTGGGGACAATGCCCAGAGGCAGTGCCATACCAGTAAAGTCTCGATTTTTAAAAATACAGATATTACCATAAAAAACCCTATTCGATTAATAAATAAAGAATGAATATGATGCCGGTTATAATTGGTTACAACTGAGACAGAAATATGGTGTAGGTACCATCAGCTTTGGAACTTCTTAAGCGTCTTAGATAAAACTCTTATGAACGGAATGGTGATATTTTAGTGACTTCAAATGTATTGTCACTTTTTCTTCTTCTTGGGAATGGATTGAAATCAAATTAATCTTTCAGCCAGCTATGAAGGAAACGCAACCGTGAAACGCTGTTATTCTTGCAGCAGTAATCTCCCTTCCATCGCTCGTCAGCAAGCAGTACGCTCGCCTTGATCAGGGACACACACAGCCAACCCTCTTTGCCTTGATGAGGCGGGCCCTAGCGGGGTTGTCCACATAATTTTATTACTACATGTGGCGGTACCATAGCCGATGAGGTTTAACCGAGGCATGGTTACTGCTACACATATCTGTATTGTTAAAAAAATGGGACTTTACTGGTGTTGCACTGCCTCTGGGCATTGTTCCCACCATCTTTGTATTTGAAAAATGCCCCACATGGTCAAAAGACCGCAGAGGGCGTAAAATCCTATTTTCACGGGGGTGTCCACTTGCAATAATACAATGTGGCGGTACCATAGCCGATGAGGTTTAGCCGACGCGTGGTTACCGCTACACAGGTGACCTATCTATATTGTTAAAAACTCGGGACTTTACTGTTGTTGCACTGCCTCCGGGCATTGTAGCCAGTATTGTTCCCACCATCTTTGTATTTACAAATGTCCCATAGCCTATGTGTCTATGACCGAGAGGACGTAAAACATCATTTTCATCGGGGGTGTCCGCGCACTGGCTCGCATTGTGCTACTGAAAAACAAAAAACAAAACCACAACAAAACAAATTTAGATTGTAGTCTTTTTAGCCTGTATGATTTTTTTCTTTACCTTACGATTCGATTGTATTTTGTTGCATATCAGACACTTCTTTCCATTGATTAAAAATGTTTAAAAAAACACACAACTGAAACAGACTGCAACGTCACTGGAACATACAACAAACAAACAACTGAAGCAGACTGCAACGTCACTGGAACATACAACAAACAAACAACTGAAACAGACTGCAACGTCACTGGAACATACAACAAACAAACAACTGAAACAGACTGCAACGTCACTGGAACATACAACAAACAAACAACTGAAACAGACTGCAACGTCACTGGAACATACAACAAACAAACAACTGAAACAGACTGCAACGTCACTGGAACATACAACAAACAAACAACTGAAACAGACTGCAACGTCACTGGAACATACAACAAACAAACAACTACACGACAAGTGCAAAGTGACGTTATTTTATTCACAAGACACAAAAGCAAAACTGCTAGATATTTCGGCGAATGCGCCTTTATCAACATAGACAAACAAGAAAACAGCAAATATAGCAAAAGGAGCAAAAAGCAGACAACAAAAGGAGCAAAAAGTCAAAAAGATACAAAAAACTATAATTTTTACAATGTTATAAAAAAACCAAGCAAATAAAACCCCACTGTACAAATACATATATTTCATCCGATTCGTGCAAGGGGATTATACAAATAGTGAACGAAACGAGCAGTGTTTCGTCGTCTTTTATGCCTCGCAACTGCCGCAGTTGTCCAGAGAATGTTAGGACTGAAATTGGATGGGAGAGTCTACCCCTTAATGTAAGGGGAACAAATGACGATTTGCAAGTCGCAAGAATGAAACGGGCTACGAATGCAATATGAATGTGAAGAAAACAATCTCCCGTAGATTATGATTATATGGAATGCATTCTCTAATGTATTCATTTTCATGGAGATGTGTGGTGAGGATACGTAAACCAGTCTGTTGGAAATGTTTGTACGAATGGTGAGTGAAAAGCGCATTGAGTTGCTTAGCAAGATTATGCACTATATAAGCATTATTAATTATTACTATTATTATTATTATTATTATTAGAGTCACAATTGTAAGGATTGCTAAGCAAACATGCACGTAGACCTTTTCGTGGCCAAGAAGGAACAGAACTTTAGTTTTTTCCCACTTTCTTTAATTATTTTTAGTTTTTGAAAAATAATTTAAAACTGTAAACGCGGAAAAACGAAGTAGCCGTCTTGCAGACCAACATTAGGCGTTCAAGACTGCGCTTGGTCATCTCCAAACATGGAACACTCCATTTTTAGTAAAGTTTTATGTTTTGTGTGTATTTGACGGTTTAAGGTTTTGGTTAGGGTTAGGGTTAGGGCTAGAGTCAGTTTAATTTCAGATTGAATGGCTAAAAGATACACATTCTAAAGTTTCGCTGAAAACCGACATTGTCACGCGAATGGCGTCACTTTCCATACTTGGAGATGACCAAGTGCAGCATTGAACGTCTTGTCAGACCAACACAAAGGAACTCCCTCATCAGATTGACTGTAAGTGTAACCCCATCTCTTTTGCATCTTCCTCCCTCTCCCTTTCTCTCTGTTTACCCCCCTCTTCATCCCCATGAGGAGGAATTTCATGACCATCTGTCCAACCGTCTGTGTGGAAAGGTGAATCGAGGGCGCAGCTTGGCACGTGATATATGGCATAATGTGGCCGATTAGGTAACGTACATATTATGTAGGCCTATGTGCGCGCGCTCAGCACACTACACAAACGCGCACACTCGCATGCGCGCACACACACACATACACACGTGCATGCGCGCACACACACACACACACACGCGTGCATGCGCACACACATACACCACACTACACTTCACACACACACACGCGCGCGTGCGCACACACACACACACACCACACCACACACACACACACACACACACACACGCACACGCACACGCACACGCAACACACAACACACAACACACACACACACACACACACACACACACACACACACACACACACGCGCGCGTTGGTAACCAGCTCGGGACTAACCACTGGGACCACGAACGTATCTGGGACTGGGACTGAAAATCAAGGGCGCTCACTACACGTGAAAGCCTTCTCATAAAAATGAAATGAAAACACACCTACCAAAATAAAAAGCTATGTGGCCACTGCAACTAGGGTTATTAACGCCCTTGACAGCGAGAGTCAAGCCCTTGTTGGTCAGAATCGAAAAGGGAAGGCAGCCATTTAATGGCCTCAAATAGGGTTATTGGCGAGATGTATTCCCTTGTTTGGTCAGTACTCAAGCATCTACCAAGGGCATTCACTCTAGCAAAATGTGGTTGTTGCAGTGGCCAATAGAGGGCAGCTTAAAAATAAACAATTGAAAAGAAGAAGAGATCAATAGGATATGAAATAGACAAGGAAAATGAACACCATCTTACATCAAAAGCAGTTTTGAGATTAATTTGATTAAACAAAAGTAACTACAAGAAAAAGAAGAAAGAAGAAGGTGAAAAAAATGTATCAGAACGTTGGGGTAAAGCAGAGTAACGTAGGCCTAGTGGAAAACAGTAAGAGAAACATTCAGACTTTTGTGAAAATAAAAACAATGAAAAACTGTAAAAACAACAACCTAACATTTCAGACTTTTGTGGAAATAAAAACATAACGAAAAGCGGTAAAAGAAACATTTAAGACTTTTGTGAGAAAAAAACAACATCATGAAAAACGGTAAATGAAACATTTCAGACTTTTATGGAAGTGTGCGTGTGTGTGTGTGGCGCGCGCGCGCGCGCGCGCGTGTGTGTGTTGTTTTAATACAAGTTGTACTGTAGGATTGTCACTTTCCATCTTGAGTGTCGAAAG
>CM065686.1:30930090-30947590 GCA_017654935.2 Phymorhynchus buccinoides
AAATTCTTGGCTGAAAAATGGCTGGCGGTAAAAGGGTTAAGCATTGCTGCGTGGACAGTTAACTGCAAGGCAAATGCAGATTCAGATTCGGGATATGAAACATTTTATAATTTGAAAAACATGAACCGATTCAGCCCCAGCAAAGACTGATCTATACTGATTATGCCTGCATCGTCCATACTAGCCGTTGTTTTGGTCTTTTGGTAATTACAGTTTGTCAAAGAACGTTGGGAGTCTCTCAGCAGAGCGGATGGATGGCAGGCAGGCAGCTGGTTTTAAGTGGTTTTACACCAGTGACCCCCCGACCACTTAAGTCACGGAAGCACTTTTGTTCTGGCAGCGAGGTCGACGTGACGTCATGACTTGCTATAGTGAGCACATCGAGGTACTTTTCTACTTCTATGAGTGAGCAGCCACTTTAAGAAAAACCCTCAGCTTTGTGGTTTATTTTGAGGACGACTGGGCGTGTATTCACGAGTGCGTCTTAGACAGTCAACACGGGTAGTAGTATGTAAATTAGACTAAACTCCCAAAACGACTGGCTGTTTAGCCTAAATTTACATGATGATACACGGCCTGGCCCTGTTGTCATGAGTGCGAATTAGACAGTCAACACGGGGAATAGTATATAAATTAGAATAAACTCCCTATGTTTCCTATGTTTATGTTTTACGTCCTCTCGGTTACAAAGAACCATATGGGACAGTTGGCATATAAGCTCCCAAAACGATTGGCTATTTAGTCTAATTTACACACTAATCCCCGTTTTAAATGTCGAAGACGCACCCATGATTACAGGGACTGGTTATTAGCCCAGTGATAGAGGGAAGCCTTCGAAAACGTCTGGCGCCCGGCAAGAATTGGGTCAAAGATAAACTTTAGAGCACTAGTGTTACAACGCTCGTGCTGGATGAATGATGAATGAAGAGGAATTGCAGCTTTTATGCCAATCTTACTTCGACAGTTTGAATGAACGGAGAAATCTTGCCAAATTGTTACGTTTTGCTGCTCTTTTAATTATATTATCTCTGTAGCTCTGTATACAGTTTTGTCATCTGAAAGGAAGAATAACAATTAGATTTACAGTACTACATATTGCGAAATATCTATTGAAGGCAAAGTTTAGATGAATTTGTTCAACTTAAAGACCCACCAGATCACGTGTCAAAATCACGGGTTTCACGTGTTTTCCCTCTTATAGCTGGTAAGAAATCTTGTTTTGACAAGGTTTGACACCCATACAAATGCCCCCAAATTCAAAACGAAACATAAGTTTAAAGAGCAGCCTCAATTTGAAGTAGGGGCATTTGTATGTGGGTCACAACTACCCAGAAAAAACTTAATCGTGGTGGGTCAGTGTCTTTAATATACATAACATTCATTCACGAGAAACGTAAGACCTTCCGTGTACAAACTTTTGGAAGTTTATAGTACATATTATGTTCTCATTGGCTCAACTTAATTCACGGCTCATCGTTCTTTCCTTATGGTTTGCAGAAAAGATCATGTGTTGTAAGTTCTTTTACATTTCTTACGACGTTTCATTTCCACATTTGCTGGGCAAAGACGTTACATCTAAATATTTCAACCGCTTTACTCTATCTTCTCTATCTCATTCTTTTCAGAAGCCATACATTGCCCAGGCAACGCTACTAAATTTAGAATTACAACCCTTGCATCTTGTTGAAGGGGGAAGAATTTGTAGGGTTGCCGTTGAATTGGCTATCCGCGAAAGAAACGTCTTCTGGTCTTCATGTAGAAATCATGTTGTTCATATTCGAAAATGTCTGTAGAGTTCCAAAGAAAGATAAGCATAATCGTAACATTTCTTACAGCCACTCACGACCGGTTAAAACCATTATTGGAGATGCCAACGTGACAATGCTGGTCATAAAAACGATACGGACTCGCAATGTTAAATTCGCCATAAAATAAATAATGTTGTTGTGAAGTAATAAATAAATTGATGTTTGGGTGGTTTGAGGACAGACTTATCAAATATCTTATTAAGATAAGAATGTGTTTTTCAATTTCGGTTTGTGTATGATCAGCACAAAACTGGGGCCACGTTGTACTTTATCTCCCCCCCCCCCTTCCTCAAATGTTGCATTGAAAATGTTCACTGAGAAGCAACATTCTGACATGTTTGAGAAAGGGATAGGGTTAGGATCAGAGTAGGATTATTTCATAAAACTGAAATAAGCAGACTTTGAAATCGAGTGTCGTAAGCTTGAGTGGGATGTCTAAAGTACAACATTTTCTGAAACTAGTTCTTGTCTTCGTTTATGAATATTTCAAAGTAAGATGCTCTGGAAGTTTTGACGACTAAAGATGTGCCCCCCCCTCCTGGCATTTCTCGGTTAATTGTATTTTTCGGTTTTTGCCGTTCTTACCATACATAAAGCTGTATTTTAGGAACATATTCAGCTAATTCTCTTTTTGGAATACTAACCCTAACCCTAACCCTAGCCCTAAACCTAACCCTACCCCCCACTATGTACTGCAGTACACCGTGATTTGTCACAGTTGTGGTTCGTTGCGTTTTCCCGTCTTATAGGGTTAGGGCTAGGGTTAGGGCTAGGGTTAGGGCTAGGGTTAGTATTCCAAAAAGGTTATTAGCTAAAAAGGTTCATAAAATACAGCTTTATGTATGGTAAGAAAGGCAAAAACGGAAAAATACAATTAACCGAGCAGAAACTTGCAGTTAAAGCGTTTTCTGCGCAACATTTACTCCCCATCCCACAATAATCATGACTGATCCATAATAAGCGTTTTATCACTCCCTATCCCATCTATTTACTAAGTTTCATTTAAACAGATGAAGAAACTCCTGTAATATTGCCGATAGACAAGACACTCATTTAGCCTACACCCAACGACGAAAAATAATTGATAAACAAAAACTGAATAATAAGATATTTGACAATTTGTAATGTAAGGTGTTCATTGTGATTCTCGAGATAATATAACCCAATTTCGCTTACATAAATAAAAATGAAACACAGAGGTCTATTCTCTTTATTTCTTTGTCTTTTCATGATGCATGTATTTGTGGGGGAAATCATTTTAAATTCAGAAATTAAAATGATTTGTTTTAACTCCTGTTTATTTTTTCACAGTCTGGGCAGTATTGTTTTCTTGGCAGCTTGAAGTTAGATAATTCAACGGGCGTTTGAGTGAAACAAAACGTGTGTTTGGAAAGGACGTGATAGCACGAGGACCTCATCAATTGTCTGTTCATTGTTTGCTGTCATGTTCCCTCTGCCTGATGTATTGTCGCAATTACACTTGTGTCGTGAAATTATAGACGAGGAGTGTGAAACAAAAAGGCGCTTTATATTCCAAGGCAGGCGTAAAGGAAACAGTTTTTTTCTTCTTCTGTAATCGTACTTGATAAAAGTGAAAGCTGTGAGTCAAGTAATGGTCGATATAAGTCGCTCTCATGGGAAGCAAAGGAAGAGGGAAGTAGTGAGAGAGGTCAAAGAATGAAGAGAGACATACAAAGACAAAGGGGGGGAGAGAGAGAGAGAGAGAGAGAGAGAGAGAGAGAGAGAGAGAGAGAGAGAGAGAGAGAGAGAGAGAGAGAGAGAGAGAGAGAGAGAGAGAGAGAGAGAGAGAGAGAGAGAGAGAGAGAGAGAGAGAGAGAGAGAGAGAGAGAGAGAGAGAGAGAGAGAGAGAGAGAGAGAGAGAGAGAGAGAGAGAGAGAGAGAGAGAGAGAGAGAGAGAGAGAGAGAGAGAGAGAGAAAAGAAATTATAAAGAAATTTTGTTTACTATTTGATTTGGTTTTTTTATGGACAGCCAAACTTAGCAATAATTTGTGCAGTGATGAAAAGTAAAGTTATAAGTTAAAAACAACAACAACAACAACAACAACAACAACAACAACAACAACAACAACACAATAACAAGAAATGTTGTAAAAAAAACTGCATTAAAATACATGCAAAAATTCGCGAGATATTAGCGATTATGTGTTTCGGGGTTTGAACCCCGTAACTGGCGCGACCTTTACCTTAATGTAACACTAAATACATCAGTGGATAGCTTGCATCTTGGCGAACTAGTATGCCAAATTTGATGATGATAGACTGAATAGTTTTTGAGAAAAACGGACGAATAGCCGGACGGAGGCACGCCGGACGGACGGACGGACACCGGACGGACGGATCAGACAAAAACAATAGCTCCCCGAACCTTCGGCTCGGGGACTAACAACAACAACAACAACAACAACAACAACAACAACAACAGAGAAGCCAAGCTTTTTGTGTGCATAGTTTAGTTGATACAAACACAAATCCAGCCCAAATGGATCAGATATTTTTTAAAGATGTAATATCTACATAGGGGGTCTACGTGTGTAGATTCAATGACACATCAAATTGTTAATGATTTTTGCATATCATTTCTGGTTAGAAGTTTAACAACGGAATATTTCAGTAAATCGTCTCTACTCTATGGAAATGGGAGTGGGTATACATGTAATTAGAATGCTTCAGCGTCGTTTGGGTGTTAAAATAACTTTCTGAACCAATTTAGTTTCAAACCGACCTGAAGGTTTTATGATTACGTCATTATAGATGTAATGATTTGGGGAAAAAAGGATGTCAAAACATGAGTTGGCGAAGAGAATATGATAGTAAGACGACGTCATCAATCCACTGTCAGTTCGTTTCTTGCTGTCACTGTCTCTGCTAGAATCTTGGATTTGGGGAGAGCTTAACATTGTTTTTGCAGACATTTTTATCGCTTTCTGTATGACTTATCTTCACAGCAGGTTTGTATGGGCTTTTAAAACGAACGATAGAGTGTTAATTGGGGAAAGACAGAGGGGTTATGGCGGCGAGGAAACCTCATCTGTCTGCTGCCTATTCAATCTGCTCCATCATTTTCTCAGCTGGTTGACGTATTGCCGCAATGCCAGTGTGGCGCCCTCAGGCGGAGAATGGGAAAGTCTGCCCTCTCTGTGTCATCAAGAAGATAGAAGAGGCGGTAAAGGGGTGGTTATTGTGATGAGATCTGGTGAGAAGTCTAACCACGGAATATTTAACTGAAAACAAATCGCCTATTGAAAAGGAAGTGGGTATAATTAGAATGAAATACTCAGAAGAGTCAGTGCGAGGGGTATGGTTGGTGTTGACAAATGGTTTTGATAAAACGAAGAAGGTTCTTGAAGTTTTATTATTTTTATCATTCCGTCCAGATTACGTTAAGAATTTACTAAGCTGAGATTCACCAGGCTGAAAGGACGTCAATCTCACCATCCTATATGAAGAATTAAAGCGTGGGTTGGTATCTGATGATAATAATATGAAAGATAGGGCTTCTGTGGTGGAATTGAGAGAGAGAGAGAGAGAGAGAGAGAGAGAGAGAGAGAGAGAGAGAGAGAGAGAGAGAGAGAGAGAGAGAGAGCAACGAACAAATGGTTTGCTGATTAGGCTTTGGCCCATATCACTGCAGGTGAGATACAAAAACAGGAAAATATTGTAATTACCACAAATAATGAGGATATAAATGCATGAAGAGAGAGAGAGAGAGAGAGAGAGAGAGAGAGAGAGAGAGAGAGAGAGAGAGAGAGAGAGAGAGAGAGAGAGAACAACGAACAAATGGTTTGCTGATTAGGCTTTGGCCCATACCACTGCAGGTGAGATACAAAAACAGGAACATATTGTAATTGGCATAAATAAGGAGGATATAAATGCATGAAAAGAGAGAGAGAGAGAGAGAGAGAGAGAGAGAGAGAGAGAGAGAGAGAGAGAGAGAGAGAGCAACAAACAGTGAACACTGACCTTGCTTAATCGTATATTGACTGTATTAACTCACAGTCCTAACTTGGTCCTTATCGGTACATATTGTCATACTTACTCGGAACACGTCGACACGCGCACTCACATTCATAAACAGCACACCAAACGGAATGAATGAGTCAATACACCACACACTAGGTCAGACAGAAACCCTGACATTTTTGTATCAAAAATAACACTAAACGTTCGCCACAAAATAATGTCCATTGTAGTAGTTCACACACATAAAAATGTAAGAGAGAGAGGGAGAAAAGAGAGAGAGAGAGAGAGAGAG
Organism: Phymorhynchus buccinoides; assembly: GCA_017654935.2. NCBI lineage: Eukaryota > Metazoa > Mollusca > Gastropoda > Neogastropoda > Raphitomidae > Phymorhynchus > Phymorhynchus buccinoides. The sequence goes on from CM065686.1 coordinate 30,936,173, forward strand.
AGAGAGAGAGAGAGAGAGAGAATATGTTGAAAAAAAAAAGAAGATGAGGCGCCTCAAAAAAAAAAATCATTAAAAAAGAAGAAAAGAAAATGAAAAGAAAGGCGGGGATAGTGGAGGGTTTGAAAAAAAACAAAAAACCCAAAAAAACCCAGAGTGCTTTGGAACTCATGGGGGGAGTGCTTGGGGGGGGGGAAATGGGGGGGGGGGGGGGGGGGGGGGGGGGGGGAGGGGTCCTGAAGACAATTTTGCAACAACGAGAGGACTTGCCTATGCCTGGCGTGATTCTAAAAAAGAAAGTTAGAGAATAATATGATTAGGTTTCTTTTAAAAAAAAGAAGAATATTTGGACGATGAAAATGGGCCATCTCTTGGGGACAAAATCATTTCTGGAATCACTCCATCTTTTCAATTAGTAGAAGCCTACACAATCAAATTAGCTTTGGAAAAAAAAAGGGAGGGGTGTTGAAAGGAGAGGTTCAGGGGAACGGCATTCAATGGACCTCATCAATCCAGAGTCTATTCCCTTTTCACCATCGTGTTCTCAACCTGTTGACACATTGCCTCCATTCCAGTCGCTCCATGAGGCGGAAAGTGTGAAAATGTACCCCATGTATCATCAGGGAGGCGTGGGGCACCCGAGGAGATGAGAGGAAAAAACAACTAATGCGATTATTAAAGAAGGTGGGAATTGTAGCCACAGGTTATATTACGTTAGCTATGAAATCAATCAATTATTGTGTGTGTGTGTGTGTGTGTGTGTGTGTGTGTGTGTGTGTGTGTGTGTGTGTGTGTGTGTGTGTGTGTGTGTGTGTGTGTGTGTGTGTGTGTGTGTGTGTGTGTGTGTGTGTGTGTGTGTGTGTGTGTGTGTGTGTGTGTGTGTGTGTGTGTGTGTGTGTGTGTGTGTGTGTGTGTGTGTGTGTGTGTGTGTGTGTGTGTGTGTGTGTGTGTGGGTGCGTGCGTGTGTGTGTGGGTGCGTGCGTGCGTGTGTGAGTGTGTGTGTGTGTGTGTGTGTAAGAGAGAGAGAGAGAGAGAGAGAGAGAGAGAGAGAGAGAGAGAGAGAGAGAGAGAGAGAGAGAGAGAGAGAGAGAGAGAGAGAGAGAGAGAGAGAGAGAAAGAGAGAGAAAGTCAGAGACAGAGACAGAGAGAGAGAGAGAGAGACAGACAGACAGACAGACAGACAGACAGACAGACAGACAGACACAGACACAGAGACACACACAGAGAGAGTTACGGTTACGAAGAGCCCATGACATAATAGTGCTACAGGGAAAAACAGGAACGACAAGAACACAAGTAGTAGAAACACACAGAGACACGGACTTTTGCTTTTCAGTCTTTTCTTCGGTTATTGGCCACGGAGGAAATGAACACCGTTCAATCGCACTCGGTAAGATGATGAAAGAGCTGCGGTCATTAGATGAACACGTTGGCGTCTGTTTCCTGAAGACCCGTGTGGTCCACAATTATCGTCCATCCTCCTCCTCCTCCTCACCATGAAGCGGGCAGCCAACGTGCTGCGGTCTCGCTGGACGAGTGGTTGTTTACTGGGTATATTGATTCACCATTACCGCAAACAGCATGCTGTCATTGTCTGCTTCTCTGTCTTTCTGTGTCGACCTGTCTGTCTCTTTTCTCTCTCTTTCTCTCTCTCTCTCTCTCTCTGTGTGTGTGTGTGTGTGTGTGTGTGTGTGTGTGTGTGTGTGTGTGTGTGTGTGTGTGTGTGTGTGTGTGTGTGTGTGTGTGTGTGTGTGTGTGTGTGAGTGCGTGCGTACGCGTGTGTGTCTCCCTCACCTCTCTCTCTCTCTCTCTCTCTCTCTCTCTCTCTCTCTCTCTCTCTCTCTCTCTCTCTCTCTCTCTCTCTCTCTCTCTCTCTCTCTCTCTCTCTCTCTCATATAATTGTCCTTTGCCGATCTACGATCGCAAAGGAGTATTTTTTTTGGAATATAAATTCAGTAAAAAACAAACAACCCACAATACTATCTGATGACAATAAACTGTTCATAAGTTTGTATATTATCTATCTCTGTGTCTGTATCGATGTTTCCATTTTTCTCTATATCACTCTCTCTCTCTCTCTCTCTCTCTCTCTCTCTCTCTCTCTCTCTCTCTCTCTCTCTCTCTCTCTCTCTCTCTCTCTCTCTCTCTCTCTCTCTCTCTCTCTCTCTCTCTCTCTCTCTCTCTCAGAATTTTTAGAATATAAATTCAGTAAGAAAAAACCCATGAATACTCTTTGATGACAATACTGAACTATTCATAAGTTTGTATATTCTCTCTCTGTGTCTATATCTATGTCTCCATTTTTCTCTATATCAAAGATTCTAAAAGGGTAAGATGGACTACTTAAGAGCTACAGCGAACCGGGCTGATAGAGTTATCGTTAGTGGGGTAGTTATACACCATTCACAGTGGCGGCTATCCAAACACACAGACTGGAATTTGAACGGAGAATTCAACTGGCCTATCGACGTGTAAATGTGTCACGTTTAAAAGGGACATAACCAGTGTTTCTGTCCTCACTACTCATATAGGGAAAAGAGACCGGATGCTTGTCTTCCCCTATACAGTCTTTGTCTATATCACTATTTGTCTCTCTGCCCTCCCCTCTCTCTCTCTCTCTCTCTCTCTCTCTCTCTCTCTCTCTCTCTCTCTCTCTCTCTCTCTCTCTCTCTCTCTCTCTCTCTCTCTCTCTCTCTCTCTCTGTCTGTTTTTATGTCTTCGTCCTGCCTCTGTCTTCAAATTCTGTCTTTCTGCCCTTGTTTCTGTCTCGCTTCCATCTCCTTTCATCCATAGCTCTCCTGTTCATGTCTGCCTTTTGCTACACTGTAGACATACTCTATTCCCATCCAATTTTACCTTGCGGATGATTTAGAAGGAAGGAAAAAAAATCCACGTAGCAAACAGCTACACCCACTCGCCCATTCCGCCAAAACCACTCTAGTGCCAATCATCATTGGGCCAACTGGATCACTTCCAGAAAGCACGTGACCGGAAGGAAGTGAAATGGCGGTTAAATAGACGATCCGCCCAGGGAAAATGGATCACAAAAGCGGTTTGTGGCGATTTAAACACGCTTCAATCACCATAAGCAGCGAACGTAACAGGCCTTCTTTCTCTTGTTTTCTTCTCTCTTTTGTTTGCAAGCTAAACAATTTTCTTCGTTCTCCCTTCCCATTATAGATCGCCCTCCGCACGCATGCACGCGCACACACAAACGCGCGCACATGCTTTGTCGCAGGAACAAAAACGCTCGTGTATGCACACATGGATTCAGCACAACGTGAAAACACATACACAGACACACACGCACGCACGCGCGCAGACACACACACAAACACACACACACACACACACACACACACACACACACACACACACACACACACGCACGCACGCACACACACACACACACGCACACGCACGCACACACACACACACACACAAATCTTGTCAAAACAAGATTTCTTACCAGCTATAAGAGGGAAAACCCGTGATTTTGACACGTGATCTGGTGGGTCTTTAAATCTTGTTTTGACCAGGTTTGACTCCCATGCAAATGCCCCCAAATAAAACGAAGCAACATTTTAAAGAGCAGCCTCAATTTCAAGTTGGGGGCATGTGTATGTGCGTCACGGCTACCCAGAAAAAAAACAAGGGACGTAATCGTGGTGGGTCAGTGTGTCTTTAAGGCTAGTCATTGAAATGGCCAATAATGATAAAGTGAGAGCAAAAAAGACTGAACTGGGAGTACGTTTATAAGGCGTTCGCCTTCTTGTTCAGTTGTCAAATAACAGTGTTTTGAAGGACAATGGTCATGTCTAAGGCCTGGTTCACATTAGACGCGTAAATTTCCGTACGGAAAACCCTAAATAAGTGGAAGAAAGACGGATAAAATTTTACGTATATAGGGAAATTCGGACCCGTGCGCAAATATTTTCCCTTATTTATGGATTGCGCACGGGTTTCCGCATGGAATAGCCGCTTATGTGTGTACACGGCCTTAGGCCTAATAAATTTGCAGTCCTCTAACTTATACTGCGGTTTTCCACTTGAGTTAAAAACACACACATTTTTTAAAAACCATTGTGCATAATTATATTACCATATTCCTATGCTACAGTTTCCAGCTGGGCTTATTTGGAATCAACAGAAGACCCCAATAAACTGTATCCCAAATAGATCGGGTGGATGCCCGTTTCATTGCCGGCAAACATTTGACCAGAACAAAACGGAGTGGGAGAACGAGTGATCTTAATGGAGAAAATGGAACATCAATGTTTTTATGACAATATTATTTCCTCGCCACTCCCCTCTCTCTCTCTCTTACACATACACACACACACACACACACACACACACACACACACACACACACACACACACACACACACACACACACACACACACACACACACACACACACACACACACACACACGCACGTACGCACGCGCGCACGCACGCACGCGCACGCACGCATGCACGCGCGCGCACACACACACTCACGCACGCACATGCACGCACGCACATGCACGCACGCACGCACGCACGCACGCATGCACGCACACACACACACGCACACGCACACGCACACACATACACACACACACACACACACACACACACACACACACACACAGAGGTCCAGGTACCTATCTTCAACTTTCCAGATTTTTCACTCTCGTACCTCACACCTGTGATTCCAATTCATCCACCACCTTTCATAATTACCTGTAGGCTCCTGGCTGTTTCTTTCATCTATGTGCCTATCTCCACCCCATCCCCCTTCTCACCCTCACCCACCCACCCCCACCCACCCCCACCCCTTTTTTTGTCTCTGTTAAAGGCAGAGGAATAGTAACAGAGGAGAGACATAACACCCGCTGCAGGAAAAAGCAAGAGTTTAACCCTTTCACCGCCAATGCTGCATTTATGCACCACAATGGTTTAACACCCATGTCCATAAAAGGCATCAAACCAAGGGCCTGTTATCCAAAGACCCTATTTTCTTTATTTTGGGAGGTAAGGATAATAGGCCTAATTTTAAATATGTCACCGAGGAATTCCCAATATTGCAGATTTTCTCTTTTCTGTTCTCAGTTAAGTTTAATGGTATATTTTGGCTGACAAATGGCTCGCGGCGAAAGGGTTAAGTTTCTGGGTTGATCTAAATCTTGGGTTTGGGTTTGGGCAGTAGGTAATAGGAGGGGGGGGGGGGGGGTAATTTGGTGCCTGGTTCCGACCCCCCGGTTCAACCTCTGAGCACGCCATTGGGAGGGCCTGTCGCGGCATCCTTGGAAGATGCGTAGAGGAAGCGAAAGGGATGCTTGTTGTGGCGGGTGCACCTCCCGTGATTAAAAACAAAGGGCTGGAGATAGAGAAAGAGAGAGAGACTAGTGAGGCTGAAAGAGTTCAATTCCTACTGTTTTGGGACAGAAGAACTACTGGCTCCATTACCAGAAATTGAGGTAAATTCATGTTAAAGGGTGATTTTATTTCTCAGACTCTTAGCCATGGGCATCTTTCATGAAGAAAGAGCGGAGAGGGGATGGAACTGAACATCACCTTCAGTAAGTCCCCTAAAGAACTTTGCGTCTTTTCTTGACAGCTAATTCTAGTCAAGCGTTTTGGCCAAAGGGGACAGGACAGCACATATAGATACTAATTCCTGGATAATAATCTGCTGTCACCACCTTTTAATGATCGTTAACAAGATTCGAACCCACACCCTCTGAAGCCGTTCGCATGGCGGACAAGCAAAAGGTAAAACTCAAACTTACAAACTGAATCACCGAACAGCAAACCAGTCGGATCATTGTAGAATTTTTTTTCATTCACCACGGAGATGCTTGGTAAACGAATGGTCCGCCCAGGGAAATTGGAACTCAAAGGCAGTTTATGGCGATTTCCTTTAGTTTTAATCATCATAAGAAGGGAAGTCAAAAAGTCTTAGAAGCTGAGCAATTTTCTGTTATTTAAGATGATCACCCAAAACACAACACTGTTCATTGCAAGCTTTCGTATGTATTACAATACTTCATCAGGCTTCTGTTATCTGCACAATTATTCACTTCCTCCCATCGTCTGTACTTATACAGTACATATCCAACATTTCCACTTCCATCTTCAATTTCCAAGTTTTCTCAAAGGCACCACGCTCACCGTTGGAACAATTTAACTTTTAGTTTTCATTACTGTAAGTAGTATGGATTTTTTCACTTCCGGCATGCACTGTGTGTGTGTGTGTGTGTGTGTGTGTGTGTGTGTGTGTGTGTGTGTGTGTGTGTGTGTGTGTGTGTGTGTGTGTGTGTGAAAGAGAGAGAGCGAGAGAGAGAGAGAGAGAGAGAGAGAGAGAGAGAGAAGAGAAGAGAGAGAGAGAGAGAGAGAGAGAGAGGGGGGGGGGGGCAACAACTACGACGACAACGAAAGATAATTTCAAAACGAGCGTATAGTCAAACTCAGTGATAGGGTTGCGATCGTGTATGGGAATGCGTTAAAAGGTGAGCTGACTGACTGGGGCAAAATCATAGCAGGTGAGTAATGAAAGAAGACCTGGGATAACTGCAGAATGAAGAAGAAGGAGAGGGAGGAGTCCTAGGGGAGAAGAGTTGAAAGGAAAGAGGAGGAGAAGGTAGAGAAAGGGATAAGTTTCTTTAGCTAAATCCAACTAAACCCCGTGTTTGGGACCGGGGCAGTAGGCAAATGCCAGCAATTTGGAGCCTGGTCTTGGGACTGTCTCTGGGCACGCTAGAGGGAGGGTCTGTCACGGCAGTTCGGAAACTGGAGAGGTGGTGAGGGAACGAGGAGGTGCTTAAAGAGAAGGTGCTCGTAATAAGTAAGCCAAACGTGCAGAAGCAGGGGAGTTGGAAGAGGTAGACTTCTGTTCTGGAAAGGATAACGCAGTCATCAGTGAGGAGTTGATAGACTGAGTAGTAAAGTAAATCTGTTCAACGTCCTCCGGTCTGGAACAGACACATATGGGACATTAGTAGATGTAAAGATGGTGGGAACGATACTGGAGGCAATGCCCGAAGGCAGTGCAACACCAGTAAAGTCCCGATTTTTTAAAAATAATACAGATAGTTTACAGAACCTTGATAGACTGAAAGACTCACTTATATTTATAAGCTGGAGCATAATTAGCGGAATCCTACAACGGTTCTCTGTTACACGTTGCCTTTTAGCCCTCAATGATTGAGTCAGAAACGGTTACTTTATGTACTAAATATCTGCACAGGAATAAACCTCATCAAATCAAACCTGACACTTTGAATTAAAAAACAACAACCCCAGAAAGAGTTTCTTTCTTCTCTAAATGTGTTTTGAAACAAAAAACAACCCTTATTTAAAAACGTTTGGAAGCACCGTGACTAACGTTTGCTAACACCCACGAATTGAAGAGTCATGGTAATAAAGGGATTCAGAAGCTGAAAGAATCGTAAAGGCACAATAACGTATTTTTTAATCAATACATTTTTGGCATGAATACACGAAAATGGAGTTATAAAAACTGAATTAAATATAAATTTTTAAATATATTTTCTGACTTTTTGAACAATCGATGTGTGAAGACAGCTGAGAATAAACCAGTGTTGAATCATACACACTTTTCATCCGATTGAGAGAACTGCAGATAAAAGAACTTCAATTTTTGGGGAGCTTACATACTTTAAAAAATCTGTTATTTTTGCAATCTCTGAATTGATGAGAGATTTCTACATCAGTTTCCCAAAGACCACAGTGAAATGTGGTCCACAATTATTACCGTCCATCATCGCCATGCAGACAGGCAGAATGGTGCTGTCAGCTGGTGACTTGTTACTGGGTGTATTGATTCATCATTACCACGGTCTGTCTTTTCTTCGGCACGCCAGTTTGGGCACCATTAGCCTTTTTGTGGCATGCTAGAATCGTTGGAGCAGAGAAGCAAATTATTGCGATTCCTATGAGATCTATTTTCTTTATTGAAATTAAATGAAAATAACTTCCTTTTATGATTGTATAATGTGTATTGGACACGTCAAAACTTAATATGTCAGGGTTGTGCATGTGTGCGTTTGTGTGTGTGTGTGTGTGTGTGTGTGTGTGTGTGTGTGTGTGTGTGTGTGTGTGTGTGACTCTGTGTGTGTGACTCTGTGTGTGTGCGTGTGTGTGTGCGTGTGCGTGTGTGCGTGTGTGAGTGAGAGAGAGAGAGGTGAGAGAGTGAGAGAGAGAGAGAGAGAGAGAGAGAGAGAGAGAGAGAGAGAGAGAGAGAGAGAGAGAGAGAGAGAGAGAGAGAGAGAGAGAGAGAGAGAGAGAGAGAGAGAGAGAGAGAGAGAGAGAGAGAGAGAGAGAGAGAGAGAGAGAGATTTGAATTCAAAAGACAGTGTACGAGTTGCAATGAATTCTAGGTATACTGCGGCAATCTTCCTTTGATGCATCGGCCCTCTCCCTCTCAGTCTGTCACCCTCTCTACTTTATATAGGTTGACCTTGAGTAAATCTCCGCCTCAAGTTTCGTGTCTTCTTCCATCTATCTGAATGACTGAATATGTTTTACTGTCCTCCCAACCAACTAGGGGTCATGTGGGACTCTTCCATCTATCCCGTGCCAGTTAGTTAGAGTGAAGCTGAAATGCAGTATGAATTAATTCAGAAGAATCTGGAACTAACGCAAGCACCAATCATTGAGCCGCGTGGCTCACTTCTGGTAAACGCATAACCGGAAGGAAATGAGCTAGCGGTTAAACAGACGATCTGGCCCCCAAAATATAAAGGCAATTTATGGCGATTTCACTACGCTTCAATCATCGTACGAGATGAAGTAGAGACCGCCCCGCCAGTAAACCGTTCCTCCGCTTATTTTGTCCTCTCAGTGTTACCAAAATGCCTCTATGCCGAGGATAGAGGGATTTGGGTGTTACTACCTCTCACCTATCCCTACCATACACATCCCCCCATCAATCCTCTATACCGAGGATAGAGGGGTTTGGTGTTACTACCTCTCACCTATCCCTACCATCCACATCCACCCATCAATCCTCTATACCGAGGATATAGAGATTTGGGTGTTACTACCTCTCACCTATCCCTACCATACACATCCACCCATCTATCCTCTATACCGAGGATAAAGAGATTTGGGTGTTACTACCTCTCACCTATCCCTACCATACACATCCCCCCATCAATCCTCTATACCGAGGATAGAGGGGTTTGGTGTTACTACCTCTCACCTATCCCTACCATACACATCCACCCATCTATCCTCTATACCGAGGATAAAGAGATTTGGGTGTTACTACCTCTCACCTATCCCTACCATAGAGGGGTTTTGGTGTTACTACCTCTCACCTATCCCTACCATAGAGGGGGTTTGGTGTTACTACCTCTCACCTATCCCTACCATAGAGGGGTTTTGGTGTTACTACCTCTCACCTATCCCTACCATAGAGGGGTTTTGGTGTTACTACCTCTCACCTATCCCTACCATAGAGGGATTTTGGTGTTACTACCTCTCACCTATCCCTACCATAGAGGGGTTTTGGTGTTACTACCTCTCACTACCATAGAGGGTTTTTGGTGTTACTACCTCTCACCTATTCCTACCATAGAGGGATTTTGGTGTTACTACCTCTCACCTATCCCTACCATAGAGGGTTTTTGGTGTTACTACCTCTCACCTATCCCTACCATAGAGGGTTTTTGGTGTTACTACCTCCCACCTATCCCTACCATAGAGGGTTTTTGGTGTTACTACCTCTATTCCTACCATAGAGGGGTTTTGGTGTTACTACCTCTCACCTATCCCTACCATAGAGGGTTTTTGGTGTTACTACCTCCCACCTATTCCTACCATAGAGGGTTTTTGGTGTTACTACCTCTCACCTATTCCTACCATAGAGGGTTTTTGGTGTTACTACCTCCCACCTATTCCTACCATAGAGGGTGTTTTGGTGTTACTACCTCTCACTACCATAGAGGGGTTTTGGTGTTACTACCTCTCACTACCATAGAGGGTTTTTGGTGTTACTACCTCTCACCTATCCCTACCATAGAGGGTTTTTGGTGTTACTACCTCCCACCTATTCCTACCATAGAGGGTTTTTGGTGTTACTACCTCTCATTACCATAGAGGGGTTTTGGTGTTACTATCCCTACCATAGAGGGTTTTTGGTGTTACTACCTCTCACCTATTCCTACCATAGAGGGTTTTTGGTGTTACTACCTCTCACCTATCCCTACCATAGAGGGTTTTTGGTGTTACTACCTCTCACCTATCCCTACCATAGAGGGTTTTTGGTGTTACTACCTCCCACCTATCCCTACCATAGAGGGATTTTGGTGTTACTACCTCTCACCTATCCCTACCATAGAGGGATTTTGGTGTTACTACCTCTCACCTATTCCTACCATAGAGAGTTTTTGGTGTTACTACCTCTCACCTATCCCTACCATAGAGGGGTTTTGGTGTTACTACCTCTCACTACCATAGAGGGTTTTTGGTGTTACTACCTCCCACCTATCCCTACCATAGAGGGTTTTTGGGTGTTACTACCTCTCACCTGTCCCTACCATAGAGGGTTTTTGGTGTTACTACCTCTCACCTATTCCTACCATAGAGGGTTTTTGGTGTTACTACCTCCCACCTATCCCTACCATAGAGGGTTTTTGGTGTTACTACCTCCTATTCCTACCATAGAGGGTTTTTGGTGTTACTACCTCTCACCTATCCCTACCATAGAGGGTTTTTGGTGTTACTACCTCCCACCTATTCCTACCATAGAGGGTTTTTGGTGTTACTACCTCTCACCTATCCCTACCATAGAGGGTTTTTGGTGTTACTACCTCCCACCTATTCCTACCATAGAGGGTTTTGGTGTTACTACCTCTCACCTATCCCTACCATAGAGGGTTTTTGGTGTTACTACCTCCCACCTATTCCTACCATAGAGGGTGTTTGGTGTTACTACCTCTCACTACCATAGAGGGGTTTTGGTGTTACTACCTCTCACTACCATAGAGGGTTTTTGGGTGTTACTACCTCCCACCTATTCCTACCATAGAGGGTTTTTGGTGTTACTACCTCTCATTACCATAGAGGGGTTTTGGTGTTACTACCTCTCTACCATAGAGGGTTTTTGGTGTTACTACCTCTCACCTATTCCTACCATAGAGGGTTTTTGGTGTTACTACCTCCCACCCATCCCTACCATAGAGGGGTTTGATGTTACTACCTCTCACCTATCCCTACCATAGAGGGATTTGGTGTTACTACCTCTCACCTATCCCTACCATAGAGGGTTTTTGGTGTTACTACCTCCCACCTATCCCTACCATAGAGGGGTTTGATGTTACTACCTCTCACCTATCCCTACCATAGAGGGGTTTGGTGTTACTACCTCTCACCTATCCCTACCATAGAGGGGTTTGGTGTTACTACT
>CM065686.1:30957590-30975090 GCA_017654935.2 Phymorhynchus buccinoides
GCGTCAGTGAGTGAGAAAGACATATACCCCCAAAAATTGACATTACAAAACTGCACGTAAATTGTCTCGGGGAAGAGAGGGTGGAGAGGAGAGGAGAGAGAGAGAGAGAGAGAGAGAGAGAGAGAGAGAGAGAGAGAGAGAGAGAGAGAGAGAGAGAGAGAGAGAGAGAGAAAACACTGAACACTGAAAAACGTTATTTAACAAAGAGAGAGAGAGAGAGAGAGAGAGAGAGAGAGAGAGAGAGAGAGAGAGTCTAAAAACCAGACGGGTCCTACTCCTATTTCTTTCTGATTTGACACTGATCCCAGTTAAATTTGACAGAAAGAGTCTGCAGGGCAGGAAAATGCGCCACCCATTTTTTGGGGCATGCGATTTTTCTGACTGACGAGGAAAGCAAAGTGGGTGGGTGGGGTAAATTTTGACCAAATGACAACTTTTTCGTTGCCATTGGGTTTAACGTGTGCTATGTGCATGGGCACACGGGCCCTCGGGTTATCGTCTGATCCGAAAGATTCCACGTTCAGACTTTAAGGCAGAGCGATTGGAACCATCCCCATGTACCCAGGTTCGAACTCGGGTTTTTGTGCACGAGGCGAACGCGTTACCTCAGTGTCACTCTACTCCTCAGTAGTGGTAGTACCATGAGCAATGCCTTCAGCAGTAGCAACAGCGGATGTCTTCATTATTCCGAGGCCGCAGGAGCGGCTTCGCCTTTAGCCCGCAGCTGATTTCCGTCCTATGTAGCATGCTTGACGTCACTTCTGCTTATGGAGCTTTGCATTCACATGGATAAGGAAGGAAGGTGAAATTATCGTCCAATTGGTCAAAGACCTTCCTGAAGACGGTAAGGTCTTCCCGGGGTGAAGACGATACAATGGCGATGAGAGAATGGTCGTGGAGGAAGGCGGATCGCGGCAGAGGACTGCTTCTTTGTCGGGCTCGTGCAGATAGTCTGTATCTGATTTTGTCATTGGATAGTGAGTGGGTCTGTTGGTTATCATTGTGATGGGCCCCAGCAGGCCTGGCATCATGGATAAGGTACTCTACATGTAGATTTATTGGCCCCCTTGTTTGTACATGGCGAAAGCCGATACGCGACGTTAAACTGAACTTCCATCCTTTTATTGTTTCGTTGCAATGTCTTGTTCGTCTGTGTGTGTTTCAGGTTGCTGGTCGGTGCCCCCAAAGCCCAGACCTCTCAGCCCGGCGTAGAGAAAGGAGGGGCCGTGTTCAGGTGCCGCACGGACAGAGTCAACTCCTGCCAGGAAATGCCCTTCGACCCGTTAGGTAACACACCCAGCCACAACTAGGAACGTAGTCCTAAGTCGCCTAACGTACTTTTTGCATGCCTGTATTAGTGTATATACATGTATTTTGAGAATAGACGAATTGCGGAGAAAAAAACTAACGGAGAGCACTTCGTGAGAATTAGAGTTGATTACCTCGACTTACTCGATCAAAGCCATGGCAACCATGGCGTCGAAGCTTGAAACCGCAGGATGCCAGTCAGCGACTTGCAAACATTTTGTTTTAGAAGAATAAGGAGTGGCCAGTTGCTATAAAGCTACTGTGTGTCTCCTCAAACACACGAAGGGAGGGCTGGGGATTTACCTGATGGTAGAGTAACTTCCCCTGTTTGGCCGACTGAATTAGGCGAGATCACTCCCACACACCATAAAATTACTCCCCTTGACCATTTCCGAACAATTCCTATTGTCTACATTCTTCTTTGGGTCCTCTCACTGAATATGTGAATTGTTATTTATGTTGACAATGGTGGTTGAAAATGGTGAGTGTCAGGTATAATTACGAAGATGAAGAAAAACACTTTGATGGAAAGGTAATTCTGACCTGAAGGAGTAGACATTGATGAGCTTTCGAACGTATGTATTCGTCGTCAACTCTATTTATGTTGTCTCTGTCTGTCTGATTGTCTGTCTGTCTGCCTGACTCTTTTTCTCCCTGTCTCTTACACATTCTGTCTGTACGTCGTTCCTTCTTTCCGTGCATTTCTTCGACGGCAGCTACCATTCACCAGTTATCCTCTGAACGGACAACATTTTAAAAAATTAGGATTCAGTCAACATAAATACCCTGTCCAAGACGTAACCCTAACTAGCAGCTACGCACTGCTCGTTACGCTTCGCGGTTTTGAAACTATGAGCACCAGTTTTGGAATGAGTTGCATCCATGGCCACTTCAAAATGTCTCCTGAGGTCATACACCTCCACACAGAATTTGAAGAATTTCCTTCCAGTGGTTCTCGGGATACAGCCCGTTTTTATGTAACAGTCTCACGGTCAAATGTTACGGTCAAGGTCAAGTGGCTTCAAATGTCTCCCAATGCATTCCTTAGGTCATGATGATCAAGAATATATATGGTTATGTGGGTGCAAACCCAATGGTGTTCGAACTATAGCCACTGCTAAAAAAAGAGAAGTTAAAAATTCACGGTCAAGGTCATTAAGGTAATCAATCACCACACATGACCTTGAACCAGTCTACCAAAACGGACAATTTGAAGCCACCAGTTCATGAGATACAGCTCGGACATGAAACACACAGCGGAAAGAACAACAATTTGGTTTTCAAGGTCAAATTTCAGGGTCAAGGTCAGTGCGGTCACACGTTGTCTATGGAACCATCTCTGTACAATGATACACCCACACACACAATTTGGAAGCGATTGTGTATACTGGTTCGTGAGTTACAGGGCGAACAGACAGACAGACAGACACACACACACACAGTTGTTGAAATGTAAGATGTTTTAGATCATCTTTCAAAGCAGATAGCTTTGGTATAGTTGTGAATTACCCCCCACATGCTAACTAACAGCGCAATGAATCACTACTACGCAGTGAATCCTTATTTGCATGGGACGATCCTTCCCCGAAGACCAGGTTGTCATAGTTCTGATTCCTTATTGCAGTGGAATACCATTGTATTGATCGGTCATTCATATAGTTCCAACATTATCGTTATGTCCATCAGTATCCTCCCAAGTCGGAGTGTGGCTGCCCACGTGGCGGGATGATCAAAAACGGTCACACACGTCATGTTCTCATCCCTATCTGTTGCATTTGTACCATCGTGTTCAAGTGCTTCGGCTGTTGGGATGATCCCTGGAGTCGTTAAGCCAGGGTACGACAACAAACAACATCATGTCCATCAGTGAAAAGGTAGTTTGGAACGCTGAATTGTATTGTGTGTGTGTATACGTGTATACGATAGCATTCAAGTTCGTGCGCACTTTACGTAAGCTTTTAGTTGTGGCAAGTATTGAATATGCACTACCCCAACAGGCTCGTTCAAGTGTGAGCGTCTGTGTTTTCTCAGAGAATACAGAGAGAGAGAGAGAGAGAGAGAGAGAGAGAGAGAGAGAGAGAGAGAGAGAGAGAGAGAGAGAGAGAGAGTGGGGGGGGGGAGGGCACTGTAACAGGAAGTGCCCAAAACAGGAACAACCCGGAAGCAAAGCAAAGGTCAGGCAAGGTCAGCGGAGTGACACTTGACCCAATGATGTTATCTCTCTGCCCTATTAGCAAAACCTATTGTACGCTCTGAGAGGAAGGGAGAATGGAAGAACGCGTAAACTATGTTATGCTACTATTAACGTAATGAACAAACCCCCTTTGTTTGTGTCTCCAACCCTGTCTCTCCTTGTACCCCTTTAAAGACCCCCCACGTCACGTGTCACATTCCCTCTTATGCTTGGAAGATTGCTTAAGATTTCTTATCAGCTATAAGAGGGAAAACACGTGAAAACCATGATTTTGACACCTGACGTGGTGGGTCTTTAAGGGCCAGCCATACGTCCACTAAAATCGCACCACTGTGCGATACGGTTCGATCACGTGATCTCGATGCCCCAATCACATTTGTTCTTGGAGACCACGTGATCGAATCGTATCGTACATTCGTGCGATTTTAGTGGACGTGTGGCTGGCCCTTTAACCCTTTCACCGCCATATTTCAGCCAAAAATTGCTATTAAATTGACCTGGGTAAAGAGCAAAATCCGTCTCCAGTATTGGGGATTCTTCTGTGACATAAAATAAGGTCTATCCTTACTTTCCAAAACTAAGACAATCGGGTCTTTGGATAATATACACCATTTTGATAGCCTTTTAATGACATAGGTGTTAAATCGCTGTGGTGCTAAAATGCAACGCTGGCGGTGAAAGGGTTAAAGATGGCACCAGTTTTGCCGTTGTATGCATAATATACAAATAATGTTTTGTTTATTTGTCGTTCTGTCCGTCTGTTTCTCAGCAGAACTTTAAGAGATTCAGTGGAGGGTTTGGATAATACCCGACTTTCATTATTGAAAGGCAAAAAAAAAAAAGAGGTGAAAATTCTAACTTTTTTGTGTGTGGTCTATGCTGTTAATGTTACGTGTGTGAATAAAAAAGAAAGAAAGTTAAATATCTTTTTGAGCAATTTGGGGGTAAAAGGGCTTAGGTTAGGATCAAGCCTAGGAATATTTTCATAAAACTGAAACAAGCAAACTTTGAGATTGAGGGTCGTAAACATGAGGGGGTGACTAAAAAGCACAATGTTGTCCTGATTTGAGCATCGTGAATCTCATATTGTAGAAGTAGAAGAAAAACGAAACAATTATCAACGTATTTTTGTGCTTACTCGTGATGCCACCAATATGCAAGCAAGCAAGCATATTACTCAAAATGGGGATTTGCGTAGTATATAGCTAATAACAACAGATTCTTACCCTGGAGCTTCACAGACTAGCTCAATGCAGGGTTCCCATTGCACATGCAGCTGCCCCCCAACGTCAGTGCCAGAGGTCACATGTCACTCTAAGGTTCCAGGCCATCAGGATTGGGAAACAGCTCTGGCGTCATCAGCTAATAGAGCAGACCTTGTGATGATGGGCCAGGTAGATAGGATGGGAAGGGTAGAAAGCGGTGTGTAAAGACCCGCCATATCACGTGACAAAATCACGGGTTTCACGTGCTTTCCCTCTTATAGCTGGTAAGAAATCTTGTTTTGACCAGGTTTGAATCCCATACAAATGCTCCCAAATTCGAAACGAAGCATCATTTTAAAGAGCTGCCTCAATTTGAAATTGGGGACATATGTATGTGGGTCACAGCTACCTAGAAAAACCAAAGGACTTAATCGTGGTGCGTCAGTGTGTCTTTAAAGGGGGTTATGTTGGATGCCTCCTTACCTGCAAAATATTCTCGACGTGACTAGTGCATAAGAGTAAAACAACAAGAACAACCAAAGTTATATAGTCTTTTGAGAAACTGATGATCAACCTTTCAAAACCAAGTTTTCAATAGTATTCTCAACGCTTGATACCGAGACAGGGTTGGCTCATATTGCACGTGCAGATGACCCCCAGTGTCAGCGATTGTAGAAGAAAGTCACCTGCCATTATCAGGTTCCAGCCCATCAGCATCGGAAAACAGCATGGCACAGCCTCTGGTGCCGTTAACTATTGGACAGGTGCGCTGGGGACCAGCGTGCATAGGCTGCTGTTTTCGTTTCTTGCCTTTCTACATATATCTCTAATTCTTACGCCCCCCCCCCCCCCCCCCACTCAGCCTTATAGATGTTAATAACATAGACCATTCATAGACATTGAAAGATGGAAGCACAAGCATACCACGCTCGGGAAAAAAATCGAAGGTTTTCTGCCGAAACTACACATCTCTTTTTTCTTTCTTTTTTTCCCTTTCGAGAGGTATTATTATAGCCAGCAACTCTCACAATGCTGCGTGTAGAGGTTGATATACAATGGGATAAAACCGTTTATCTAAGACTCACTGAGCACTGATTTGGAACCAATGGTTATATGCATACATGCACGCGCGCATGCACACATGCACGCATACACGCACGCACGCACGCACACACACGCGCACTCACACACGGACACACGCACACATACACATGCGCGGACACACACACACACACACTTACACATACACACACACACACACACACACACACGCGCGCGCGCGTCTAATAGTCACGATAAGTGGATAGACGTTTAAATAAAACACACACACACACACACACACACACACACACACACACACACACACACACACACACACACACACACATACTCACTCACACAACGTCTAATATCACAATAAGTGGATAGACGTTAAATAGAACACACACACACACACACACACACGTCTAATATCACAATAAGTGGATAGACGTTAAATAGAACACACACACACACACACACACACACACGTCTAATATCACAATAAGTGGATAGACGTTAAATAGAACACACACACACACACGCGCGCGCGCGCGCACACGCACACACACACGCACACACGCAGTGTTCATTTCAATGCAATGTGTATTATTTCTTCTTCAGGGAACAACATACGATGGAATAAAACGGCTTACGTGGAGACTGAGGATAAATCGCACCAGTGGTTTGGAGCCACCGTTCACAGCTCTGGGGAAAATGGAGTCATAGTGGTAAGTAGGCTGTGCCCACTGACGGTGGTCTTTGTCTATCTTGTCTGTCTTGCTCTGTTTGATCTGGTTTTTTTGTATCGGGCCCCCCCCCCCCTCTCCCTCTGTCTGTCTCTGTGTCTCTGTGTGTCTCTCTCTCTGTGCCTCTCTGTCTCTCTCTCTATGTGCCTCTCTGTCTCTCTGTCTCTCTCTCTCTCTCTGCCTCTCTATCTCTCTCCCTGTCTCTGTGTCTGTCTGTCTGTCTCTCTCTCTCTCTCTCTCTCTCTCTCTCTCTCTCTCTCTCTCTCTCTCTCTCTCTCTCTCTCTCTCTCTCTCTCTCTCTCTCTCTCTCTCTCTTTCTCTCTCTCTCTCTATCTCACTCTCTCTCACTGTTTGTCAGCTCCCCTTGTCGTTATTTACAACTGTGACGAGGTAATGGGTTAAAAGGCTAAGCCTCTAGGGAAGACTTTTAGTGTGTTAAATTTTCAAGTAGAAAATTTGCCTTTAACCCACTTCTCTAGGGTATGGGAGATGAGCAACTTTCCCGGCCCCTTTTCATCTAATAAATTTATATTTGTGCCCGGGTTCTGGCTCGTATGGTTGTAAGAAATACAAGTGGTTGAATTGCTCTAAATGGCAGACAGAGAGAAGTAGGGTTTTACATGAAATTACAAGACTCCCACTCTCATCAGTCTGACCAAAGGGTTCAGGATTATTTGACACTTGTATTTTATTTACTCCCAAAATCTGCATAAGATTATGCAGCAATAATAATAAAGCAGCTCAATGGCGCCAAAACAAAATATGAATAAAAAAACAGTGGAATCCGAAAGGATTTACAAGACTTTTGTCTTTCTAGAAGGTTAGCCCCAAGCGGGAAGGGTCACACTAATCATCATTGTCCGGAGGAAAGTTCAAATGATTGGCGCGGTCCGGGGGACTTAGCTGTTGTCAAGTTCCTCCGTAGTGATCGGCGAATGCTGGGGTGGCTGGGCTTGCTCGTCAGATGAGAGTAGCTCCCAGTCGTTCCGGTTACGGCTTCGCGGGATGGCACGGTTCAGGCGTGGTCTCCTCGCGGATTCTGGGTGCGGGGCGTCTTGGCGGCGTCCCCGTCTTGGTGCTTGTGAGTCCGGGATGATCGTCCGGCCCACGATGCCCTGCTGATAATCACAGGAGAAGGTGGATGTAGGTCTCTATGGCTTAGAGACAAGGGGCTTCAGTCGGCAGGGAATTAGTGAATCCCAACCGGCTAGAAGGCTTCCCTTGTACAATAGCACTAAGAACACATAATCTGAATTTCAGTTAACAAACTGAGATCAGTAAAACATAAAAGGTGATCAAGCCAACATCACTCTCCATCCAACACCTGGAAAGGAATGGTATCATAAAGTGCAAGATTGCGGCCCATAGGTTTCCTACTAAAAATAGACAAAAGGGTTAGTAGGCATAAACTCCGGTTCTGGTACCAAAAGTGTTCAAGTCAAAAACACACACACACAAATAATCAGTGCACATAAATAGAACAGAATGTTTACCACTTCTTTTCAATAACATATCTATCTACTCCTTATTCATCATTGAACATAGGATCTAGATCAAAACTAGGGTCAAACAAACCAGATCTCAATCACCAGCCATCAATAATACTTACTAGTGGGCTTATTATGACTGGTTGTGAGTGTTGCTCTAGCTATGTTTCAGCGTCTTGTGTGAAAACTTTTTCTCACTACTCCAATTATAGCCTTCACTTTCAAACAATGAAAGCCTGTCATTGGTTTATAGCAGTCGACACGTCACAAGATGATGCTATAATTTTATGCATACTAGTACCGAACAATCACGCGCCGACATTCCTACCTTGCTCGTGATAGGGAAGGAATAGTTGTCTTCAAAGGGAGCCGAATGTTGCTATCACTTTCTCGTGATGAGGAACGGAGATAAGGGGGGGGGGGGGGGTTAAAGGGAGATAACCTCTGTAGGTGGTACATGCTGACAGGGGAGGTAAATCGGGGTTCAAAGAGACAAATGCCTTAATCGGCGTTCTTTTGATGGAGGATGGCAATTAAAGTGGCGGCCAGACCGAGAAATGAAAAGGAGAGGGGGGGGGGGGGTGGGGGGGGGGGGGGGGGGGGGGGGGGGGGGGGGGGGGGTGTAGATAAGAAAGAGGGGTCGCGCGGGACACTTACGTCACAACAACGCATTAACAATTTTTCTCGTGTTCTTTTTTTCTTCACACGATTGAAAAAAAACGACCAAAAAAAGAAGAACGAAAACAAACAACAAAATCAACAAATCGAATGTCGAATTTGCATATATATTTTAAAAACGACTTTCCACCTTTATCATTCAATTTCCCGTCTCTCTCTCTGTTTATGTCTGTCTTTATATTTCTTTCTTTTTCTTTTTCTTTCTCTTTCGTTCTGTCCTACTGTTTCTATCTGCATGTGCAATGTCCTTTCCCTCCTTCTCAGCATCCTTATCATGCCTCACTGTCTTTTGAATCCCCCCCTCTCTCTCTTTCTCACAATATGGTTGTATTACATTGCCCTCGTTATCAGGATTTGAGAGACAGATATATTCCAAGTAAATATTATAACCAACCCTCACTGTTCAAACTAACCATGCTGCTTGCAACTGAAAATAAATCTCTGATTATCCGTTTAGCCTTTTATCTCGAAAAAGCGTTTAGAATCCGGGAGATGCACTTAAATGGGTAAAGATGATTGTATTTATCTGATATTCTATGTATCATGTATGTATGAAGTTTTGAACTACGTATATGCTAAGTTTGTTATGTGTGTTCATGATAAAATCCGGGAGATGCACTTAAGTGGGTAAAGATGATTGTATTTATCTGATATTCTATGTATCATGTATGAAGTTTTGAACTACGTATATGCTAAGTTTGTTATGTGTGTTTATGATAAAATGTTGTTAATACTGCTACTTTGTTATACTTTTGTAACCACTCAAAATGACATGGGCCAATGGCCTACTCATTAAACCATTTCGGCGTTCAGCGTTCTCTCAATATGGTTCGGTCATAACATCAATCTCTTCCTCTAACCCTGTGCGCAGGTGCGTGTCGTATTATCTCCTTCTGATCAGCAAATAACCCCCTATGTCTTTTGCTATTTCTGAATTCTTTTATGACTGTTTCTACCTTTTCCTTCTCTCTCTCTCTCTCTCTCTCTCTCTCTCTCTCTCTCTCTCTCTCTCTCTCTCTCTCTCTCTCTCTCTCTCTCTCTCTCTCTCTCTCTCTCTCTCTCTCTCTCTCTCTCTCTCTCTCTCTCTCTCTCTCTCTCTCTCTCTTCCTTTCTTTCTTCTTTTTCTTCTTCGTCTTGTTCTGCTTTGTCTTGTTCTTGTTGTTCTTGTTCTTCCTGTTCTTGTTCTTGTTCTGCTTCCTCGTTTTCTTCTTCTTCTTCTTCTTCCGATACGAGTGCAAAGATTCGAAATGGCATGGTAACCTGTAAGTTTGTTTTTAAAGCTTTTCTTCTTCCATTATTTTGATCTTTCGTGTATCCTTCATCTTGTTGATTCTAACGTTGCTAGTTATATATTACATCCTTTCACATATTGTATCATTCGCCAGTTCTCTCTTTCATAGCATTTCATCAATCTGTCATTGTTTTGCATATTTCGTATTTCAGCGCGTTGGTCTTTTGTTGGTCTTTTGTTGCATTTATTCCTCATTGAAATCTTCCTGTTTTTCTTGTGTAGCTGAGTGTGTTTTCCTTGTTTATTTCCATGGTGTGTTCGAATAGCATGTTGTTGACGTCCATGGCAATTTCTCCATTTACCTGCGTGCTGAGAGATATGCTTAGGTGAGGCGTTCGCCTCTGCTTGAAAGATGATAGACATGATGTCTATTGAGCAGGAAGGGGAGAGAGAGAGAGAGAGAGAGAGAGGGGGGGGAGACAGAGAGAGAGAGAAAGAGAGAGAACATGGAACACACATGGATTTATTGAAAAGGGCCTATGGCCCCTGTGACGGGGAGGGGGGCAATAAATATATAACAAGAAAAAGAATCGGAAAAAGAACAATGGAAACTATGAAGTAAGTAGAGAGAGAGAGAGAGAGAGAGAGAGAGAGAGAGAGAGAGAGAGAGAGAGAGAGAGAGAGAGAGAGAGAGAGAGACAGACAGACAGAGAGAGAGAGAGAGAGAGAGACAGACAGAGAGAGAGAGAGAGAGAGAGGGAGAGACAGAGACAGAGAGAGAGAAAGAGAGAAAGAGAGAGAGACAGAGAGAGAGAGAGAGAGAAGAGAGAGAGAGAGAGAGAGAGAGAAAACAGACAGGCAGGCAGACAGAGAGACAGAGAGACAAAGGGAGAGAGGCAGTAGGGAAACAAAGAGAGAGAGAGAGAGAGAGAGAGAGAGAGAGAGAGAGAGAGAGAGAGAGAGAGAGAGAGAGAGAGAGAGAGAGAGAGAGAGAGAAACAAAGTTGATGAGAATTGATAGACACAAAGGGATACACTGAGATACATTGTTTTTGAGCAAGAGGCAGACAGGGACAGGAGCAAATCACTGTCTACTGGACACCAACAATCAGTGCATGCAGAAAAACATTCCTACTTACAAGCGTATGTCGTGTGTAATACCACATTTAATTTTGTAGACCTACATAAAGCTTTAGACAAACACCTGTGTGTTTAGGCTGTAACCTTCACCTACACCCCCCCCCCCCCCCTTAGTTTGTCCTCCCCCGCCCCTCCTGCAACTTGGTTTACAGCCATACCTAGATAAAACATCAACCCACCCAACCGTTTTCTGATAACTCTGAACGCGGTATCAGAACAAGTACAGTTGACGTCACAAAACAAAATGTATGGTTGGTAATATCCCGTACCATACCCCCATGAGGGGGACAAAGCCAAGCCACGGCACATAATTTCTCCGTACAGTACTGATACTCTATCAGCGGCAGATGGATGTTGGCCTGTGTGCCAGCACAGCCACAACTGTGTGGTAATGTAAGCCGTGAATCAAGTCAGCTGACTCCCCCCGTGGGGATACCGGGGGTCTTGTATAAATAGTTCCCCCACCTTCTGGAAGTTATGTGCTTGTAGCTTCCTCTAATCTGTCACTCTCTTTGACTCTGCCTTTTCCCTGTGCTTACTATCATCTACTATCTTTCTGCCGTACCGGTTCATTCTCCCGCCATTTTTTCATGAAACATTTTCAAAAACGTTTCCTCCAGCCGAAATCGGACTTGCTGGGCCTAACTGTTTCTTAGTTAGGCGCATAACGGCAGCATGACGCATCTGAGCTCATAATTGACAGGAAACTGTCAGCGATTGAAGAAGAAGTCAGCGGACAACACGGCCAAACATAGTAAAAACAAGGGCGTCGCCGAGCGGCAGACATGTCCGTCACCAGCAATGCCACGCACTTGCGACACCCCCCGTAGAGTGTCACATCCTGACACAAAATTGGAAGGGATTCTGTCGTCTAGTTCACGAGATACAGCTTGAAGAAGAAGCATATAGCGCAAAGAAGGAAATTTCGGTTTTCAAGGACACACTTCAAGGTCAAGGTCAGCATGGTGATAATTTATGCTCGGATGTTTTCTTCTCTAGGGTATACAGTACCACACACAATCTGAAGCGCTTCTGTCAAGTACCAATGTGGAAAATATGGCTTAAAACCCAATGTGTAGACCCCTACCACTTTCAAGGCCTACGGATCGCCCGGACCGTGACCTTGGCCTTGATCGGTATGCCACCATCAGAACGGGCATAAGCCAAAGTACCTTCATGCCACATTTGAAGACTCTAACACTAACGGTGTGGGAGTTATGGCCCCTGAAAGATTTTCGGTTTTCAAGGTCGTACGCCAAGGTCAAGGTCACGACGGCAATATGGTTTGCGCGGATGCCTTCCTTTCATGGTGACACACCAGCACACACAATTTGACGTGATTCTGTCAACCCGTTCGAAAGATATCCTTGGGACAGTCAGAAGGAGAAAAAAATGACCCTCCGATTTTTAGGCTCCAGCGATCTTTTTGACCTTGACCTTGACCTTGATCGGTATGCCATCATCAGAACGGGCATAAGCCAAACCACCTTCATACCAAGTTTCAACATCCTATGTTGATCGGTGCCCGAGATATGGCTAAAAATAGATTTTCGGTTTCCAAGGTCGTACGTCAAGGTCAAGGTCACGACGGCAAAATGGTTTGCGCCGATCTCTTCCTATTAAGGAGGCACACCTTCACACAAAATGTGACGCGATTCGGTCAAGCGGTTCGGGAGATATCCTTGGGACAGACAGAAAACCCCCCAACAAAAAAGAAAAACAAACAAACAAACAAACAAACAAACAAACAAACAAAAATACAAACCAGCCCATCGCAATAGTCCGTCTTGGTGACGGACTAACTAACAATTTGAAGATAACAGTCATGGTGTGGTGGGTGACCTGGTTCGTAATGAAAACCAGGTTTTGGAATTCAGCCTGTATTGTTTTGAGTAGTTGACCTTTCAAGAAGCCTTCCACTTCCTTGCATACTTTCTTCCAACTTTCCACGTCACACCACAAACTATTTTTTCTTCCTTTCATCAATATGTTGTTGTTGTTGTTGTTGTTGTTGACGTACATTGGCTAAAAGACTCCAGGGATCATCCCAACAGCCGAAGCACTTGAACACTATGGTACAAATGCATCAGCTAGGGATGAGAACATTAATTTTACATACATGTTATTGGTTTTTTTTTATTATTACCCTGCCACGTTGGCGGCCACACTCCATCTTCGGGGGATTTTTGGAGACTGATGATGTTATGAAAGGAGCGTGTCATGGCTAAAGACAACCCCCCGCATAACTATGCTTAGCATAACAACATTTTGATGTAGCCTTGGTGTTCTAGCCTATATCAATTGGTCTGACAAGGTGAAGTCACCAATCTGTTTTTCAATTTTTCTCTATGTATGGTGTATCTATCTGTCTGTCTGTCTGTGTGTCTATCCAGTAACATTTGGCTTTTCAGGCAGCTGACCTGATCATATTTCAATTAGGACCATTGAAACACTGTTATCGTCTTCCTCAGTTCGTTTGTTTACTTCACTTGTTATGACTGTGTGAGGGTGGGGAACAGAAGGGAATGCTGGAGCTGAACATAAAAAGCCAAGAAGAAGTTGAGTGAGGCCTATAATAAGTGATCTGGATAGGATGGGGTGGAGTGATGCGGTGCTGTTACAGGAAGATTGTACATTGAGCTATCAGCTTGGAGCAGCATCATGAAAGAGATATTATATCAAGCTAAAACGAAAGAGTCCTGTTTTAATAGTTTTTTTGATCGCTTCTCGGTTACCAGCACAGGAGAGATAAAATCTGTTTAACGTCCTCCGGTCTGGAACATACACATATAGGATATTAGTAGATATAAAGATGGTGGGAAAGATCCTGGAGGCAATGCCCGGAGGCAGTGCAACACCAGTAAAGTCCCGATTTTTAAAACTATACAGACGTAAACAAACCAGCACAGGAAAAAGACACGTTTCCTTTTATGCCGTAATGGTTGAGTTCCTTTGTATAAAGTTAATTTAGTATGCACACTTATTTGTAATATTGTATACCTGAGAGAGGGAACAATGAGTTTACCATCTGCCCATGTCAAACGGCACAGTGGTGAGAGAGAGAGAGAGAGAGAGAGAGAGAGAGAGAGAGAGAGAGAGAGAGAGAGAGAGAGAGAGAGAGAGAGAGAGAGAGAGAGAGAGAGAGAGAGAGAGAGAGAGAGAGAGAGAGAGAGAGAGAGAGAGAGAGAGAGAGATGCGAATGCGAATGGTTTATTCAAAAGGCCTTGGCCACATTTGAAGGGGGAAAACATGAACATTCAAACAATACATTCATCTAATTTATATATATATATCTTTGAGAGAGAGAGAGAGAGAGAGAGAGAGAGAGAGAGAGAGAGAGAGAGAGAGAGAGAGAGAGAGAGAGAGAGAGAGAGAGAGAATGCGAATGCGAATGGTTTATTCAAAAGGCCTTGGCCACATTTGAAGGGGGAAAACATGAACATTCAAACAATACATTCATCTAATTTATATATATATCTTTGAGAGAGAGAGAGAGAGAGAGAGAGAGAGAGAGAGAGAGAGAGAGAGAGAGAGAGAGAGAGAGAGGAGAGAGAGAGAGAGAGAGAGAGAGAGAGAGAGAGAGAGAGAGAGCGAGAGCGCGAGAGAGCGAGCGAGAGCGCAATGAACAGACCGACAGGTAGACAAACACAGCCATGCTGACATGGCGTATTTTGCTACATGTAGGCAGAGACAGACATTCGCAGACAAATGGCTACGATTATAATAATTTTTTTACTAATCGATAGACTGTCTTTGCCTCTCATCGAATATGACACGTATCTATTTGCTGTTGCAGCCCCCTTTTCTTATGCCTCTTTCCATCTCTGGTAGGTCTGGTTCTGTTATCTTGGGCTCCTCATTACCGGGGACAGAAAGAAAAGGAAGAAAGGAAAAGAAAATAAACACCTTTACGATTTCTAAATCCCAGCTGATATCTACGGACAGTTGGCTCCTTGAGTTTCACCTGGTTCATCATTAGTGCTGTTTATCTTCAACGTGCAGGGGAAGGGGTAGAAGATGTGTCTGGGTGGATGTCAAAGGGAGAAGGGGGTGGGATGAAAGAGAGAGAGAGAGAGAGAGAGAGAGAGAGAGAGAGAGAGAGAGAGAGAGAGAGAGAGAGAGAGAGAGAGAGAGATAGAGAGAGAGAGAGAGAGAGAGAGAGAGAGAGAGAGAGAGAGAGAGAGGGAGGGAGAGAGAGAGAGAGAAGGGAGATAATTATTTATCCCGCTCTCCCGTAGGTATGTAACCTTTCCTTTCAAACAAACACCCTTTCTTTCAACAATCCTGGACTGGTTTTTGTTTACATAATTAATCCCAATAAAACAATCATCATGTAAGCAACTGGTAGGTCAATAATGATCTCCCATTGCATAAACCAGTCAGCAATTCGCGATTGAAACACCTTCCCTAATTGCAAACGTTTGTTTATCATTTTAATTTATCTTATCATCGCCTTCTTGTTTGTCCCTACCATATTTAGTTGAGTCTCACGCCGACTTCAACGCCGCTTGACACGATGCTAATCCAACTTGCTGCAAAGCGTACCCTTTCGAATTATAATTTTCTGAATTATAGTAACTATTTTCCTTGTCCAAAAAAAAAGAGCATAGCTCTATCTTTATCTTTGCTGGAATTATGGCGCGGTCACTTAATATGAACTGGAAGAAGATAGGGATTCTGGGACTGGACGAGCAGAAGTTGAGGGTGGTGATGGGATAGGGGACATGGAGGTTAGGGAAACGTGAAGCTGTTGTTGAGTTCTAACAAGGGCTAACGTTACGTTGCGCTCGCTCAAATCGGCAAAAACGGTCTAAGAAACACCCTTCGTTTGCCGATAGTTCGCGTGACGTTTTGTTCTTGCCAAACACCGAACAAGCGGAGAACTATCCGGAACTAGTATGCATTTCTTGTTGTTGATTGGTCCATTAACTTTTTTTGGACCAACCAGACAAGAGCTTGTAATATTCTTCCGCAAACGTTTTCTAAAGTGTTTCTTATACCCCTTTTGGCGTAACAGTTATGTGCGCGGTGACCGTTGTCTAGAGAAACTCAACCCAGGTGTTATCTGCAGAACATTCATCACTTGCTGAATCCTTCACAGTGACTTGAGTAGTAATATAAACCTACCTGTAGCCAAGGTTTGTTGTGTATTATGAGGCAATCCCCCCCCCCCCCCCCCCCACCCCATGTGTTTCTGTTTCTGTCTGTTTGTCTATCCCGTCCCGCCTCTCTCTGTTTCTCTGCGTCTCTCTATAAATCTGTTTGTCTTTCTGTCTACCTGAAGGTCTGTCTGTCTCTCTCCTCCTCTCTCTCTCTCTCTCTCTCTCTCTCTCTCTCTCTCTCTCTCTCTCTCTCTCTCTCTCTCTCTCTCTCTCTCTCTCTCTCTCTCTCTCTCTCTCTCTCTCTCTCTCTCTCTTCTCAGTGCGTGCGTGTGTGTGTGTGTGTGCGTGCGTGTGTGCGCGTGCCCGCGTGTGTGTATGTGTATGAGTGAGTGTGTGTAATTTTTGTGTATATGTCGATGTGTATGTGTGTGGCTGTGTGGACAATTGGTATTTACAAATATTTGTCATTCGTGCATTGATCTGTTTTGTTTTTTTCTTCTAATATTTTCTTATTGTTGTTGGCGAGATGTAAACAAGCGTATATTGTGCTTATTCTTTTCCAACATTAAAAAAGATTCGTTCGTTCGTTTCTCTCTCTCTCTCTCTCTCTCTCTCTCTCTCTCTCTCTCTCTCTCTCTCTCTCTCTCTCTCTCTCTCTCTCTCTCTCTCTCTCTCTCTGTCTCTCTGTCTCTCTCTCCTCTCCCTCTCTCTCTGTCTCTCTGTCTCTCTGTCTCTCTGTCTCTCTGTCTCTCTCTGTCTCTCTCTCTCTCTCTCTCTCTCTCTCTCTCTCTCTCTCTCTCTCTCTCTCTCTCTCTCTCTCTCTCTCTCTCTCTCTCTCTCTCTCTCTCTCTCTCTCTCAGGATTGGAAGTATCTGTATAATATTATTGGATGGTAGGATTGAATTTCGAAAACAAGCGACACAAGGCACAACTAATGAGACAGCAGCATAGGTACATTGTCAGTCAGTTAAGTTGAGAGTTTATGGACAAAGTGAGGGGTTTTCCCAAGAAATTCTAATAAATCACAGCTAACGGGGAACATTTACAACGCGATGTGTTTGCCAAACAGCCTGGAAGGAAGAGCACGCGGTACCATTAGTCCAATTACGTGGGAGGATCAATTAGAGGATATTAATTAGTGCTGTTAGTGTTGATCCCCAAAACATTGCATCGTCTGACAGGAGAGGTCATCTGGTAAATGTACACCCAACTTCTCGTCTGCTACCATCGTGTTACTGTGCACTGCTTTCTCCTGTTATTAACTTATGAATTAGCTGTCGTTATTCGTTGTGAAAGGGGGGTGTGTGTGTGTGTGCGTGCGTGCGTGCGTGCGTGCGAGCAAGCGTGCGTGCGTGCGTGCGTGCGTGCG
>CM065686.1:30990090-30995090 GCA_017654935.2 Phymorhynchus buccinoides
GTAAGAGGAACTATACTAGACCTTTAACTGTGTGGTGTGTGTGCGCGTGTGTATGTACGTGTATCACTGTATGTGTCTGTGTATGTGTTTGTGTGTATGTGTGTCTCTCTCTGTGTGTGTATGTGTGCCTGTGTCTGTTTTGTAAGATGTAAATGGAAGGTGTGGGAGAGTCGTGGAATTCAATATTTTGATAATAATTATACTTGTTTTAAGCGAAAAATCGTTCCTTTGGCGTTCATTCTTTAAAAAAAAGAAGAGAACTGCACACTCTTTTGATGAAAAAAACAACAAGCAAAATTGGGAAAACTTTTTGTCATCTTTACGATTGAAAACTGACAGAACGTTTTCGAATTAATGTTTCACTTTTACTAATGACAGTAAAACCAAGTGTTATTAATTGTTGGTCGTTGTACCTTCTCACTAACATAGACCTTCACGAGTTACCTTGATGCTACATGATAACGACTTTGCCAGAACCAGAGCCTGTGTATATAGGCCTTTGCAACTAGGGTTATTAACGCCCTTGACAGTGAGCGGAGTAATTGCTCTTGCTGGTCAGTACTGACAAGGGCATTCACTCTTGCGAAAGGCAGCCATTTAGTGGCATCAAATAGGGGTTATTGGCGAGAGTTATCTCCATGTCTGGTCAGTACTGAACCATCTTCCCCCACCCTCCAAGGGCATTCACTCTTGCAAAAGGTGTTCGTTGCAGACCCCAATACACAGGCTATGGACAGAACCGCCTTAGGAGAGCAAAGCGGGTATGAGGATGAGAGTGTGAGGGGAATGGGAGGGTGTGCTGGGCGGAGGGGGGAGGAGGGGGGAGGTCAGGACGTTACAGACTGTGGGTCAGTAATCTACTGGGTCAGTTTAGGCCCAGAAGACCGGCGACGTGCAATTAACGCTTGATTGCTGTCTCACCTGCTCCGTTCATCTAATGAACCTGAAGGTAACGAGGAAGGAGTGGTAGATGATGTGTTTAGTCCATGTCTGCTGAAATCATTTACCCGTCATTCGGGCCGATGGTGATGAGATTAGCGTCCAATCGGTCAGAGACCCTTATGGACGGCATTCCTGAAGCCATGATCGGATTGTGAGAATGAAAGCGTGTGCGGATGAGGAATGGCATGGGAAAGGTGGGAGACAGAAAATGTGTGTGTGCATGCGCGCGCTGGCATGTGCTTATGCACCTGTGTGTATGTATGTATGTACGAACGTACGTACGTATGTATGTATGTATGTAATGTACTGTATGTATGTGTGCATGCGCGTGTAAATGATATGCTATGTTCGTCAGTGTGTGTGCTTGTGTGCGTGCGGGCATGGGTATTGACGTGATTTGGTTAAATGTATTTTTTGTAAAGCGCCATGGGCAGCTAGCCTGGAATGTGCGCTATATAAGTTTTCTTCATTCATTCATTCATTCATTCGGGCGCTCTCCTACGATTTTATAGTGAAAAGTACCTCCGAACTGTAATGTATGGGAATGCAGAGTTTTCGAAAGGTCCAAATGTGTATTTTCACGATGGAAACAGTAGTTCATATTAAAAAGAAAGCGAATTCTTATGCATAACTTTACCATTTAATTAATTATTTCATAATTAGTTCACCTGTACTCACCCTCCAGGTCTCTCCGTTCCTCTTCTGACAAACTTTATCCTTTCTATTCCTCGTACAAACACTAAGACATGGTGAACGTTCATTTTCTTTCAGCGCCCCTTCTGTCTGGAACACCCTACCATATGAACTTCGTTCTGCTAAATCTGTCCAGTCTTTCAAAACCGCTCTTAAAACTCACCTCTTCCGGCAATACCTCTGATTTGTCCTGTTTCCTGCCTTAAAATGATGTCCCCCACATTGTGGGTGGGTGGGTGTGCGCGTGTATGTGGGTGTGGGCGTGTGCGTGTGCGTGCGTGCGTGTTGTGGCTGTGTGCATGTTTGTGATAGTTGATATTGTAGTAGCTTATTTATGATTTATGTATTTATTTAAACAATTGTGAAGCGCCGTGAGCTCAAGAGAGAAAGGGCGCTCTATAAATGTTATTTATGATTATTATTATTAATTAAAGGCATGTTATAGACATTGCGGGGTTCAGCAGTACTACACAGTTTGGCTACATACATGTAGATATAAAAAGTTGATGCAGAAAATACCTGCTTCCATCAATAAACCCTACAATTCCGGCACACTCATGATTACACGCCCAGGGCCTTCTCCTTTGCACAGGAAGATACAACGTGATGTGATAATCTCTTCAACAGTATTTTGCTTCGGGCGTCTCTTAAGTCCTCTCGTGCACATTTTGTCCTTATGTACACATTAGTCTAAAATGACCCTGTTTCTGTTTTGTTGGTATTTATTGCAAGTATTTATTTCATTACTGGCCATGTTGCATTACCACACAACATTTGAAGCCATTATACCCACCGGTTCATGAGATACACCTTGGACATGAAAAGAAGGACATTTCAGTTTTGTGTCTTCTTTGGCGGATATTTGCACTAGTGGTTCAAAATTCAGGATCTGAATAGGTGGTGACATGCTGATCAAGAATATATATGTTTATATGAGACCCTAGGCTTATTGTAGGTCATGGTATCCGCCAGAGGACAAATGTTCGCGAAAGGACTTAAGGTCATGGTATCCGCGAGAGGACAAATGCTCGCGAAAGGACTTAACAGGCGTCTTTGGATGGATTTCAAGTCAAACAGCCTCAAGATAAATGTTTCTGGTTTCTAAGCTGATGGTAACTGTCCTGCACCTACTCAAAGCCTTATTGGCGGCATTCATCTCTGCAAGGCTCACATTCTGCGGCAAACCTCCCGAGAGGCCATTCACATCGCATTTAGACATCCACTCTACAGCTTCCCTTCAGTTTGTATTTTCAAAGATAAGGATTTTATTACCCGGCCAGAGGCCGAGGTATTGCGGTCGGTTTGTGTGTCTGTCTGTCTGTCTGTGTGTGTGTCTGTCTGTGTATCGATTATCTTAAAAACTACTGTTTGGATTTTGATTAAAATTGGCAGAGGGGTAGACAGCTTGAAAAGGAAGCTTCCTTTCGTTAATCAACACCGTGCTGACCTTGACCTTGAAGTTTGACCTTGAAAACCGAAATTTCCTTCTTTGGGCTATGTAATTTCCCCCAGCTTTATTTTGTGAACTAGTGAACAGAATCGCTTCACATTTTGTGTGGTGGTGTACCATGGTGCAAGGAAGTTTGTATAAAAGTTCAGCTGTATCTCGTGGACTACTGAACAGAATCGCTTCAAATTTTGGGCTATGTATTTTATGCGTTCTGTAAGGGTGGAAAGTGGTGTGTTTATTGGGGGGTGGGCAGGGGGGGGGGGGGGGGGGGGGAGAGGACATGGTGCAAGGAAGTTTGCATAAAAGTTCAGCTGTATCTCGTGAACTACTGAACAGAATCGCTTCAAATTTTTGGCTATGTATTTTATGCGTTCTGTAAGGGTGGAAAGTGGTGTGTTTATTGGGGGAGGGGGGAGGACGCTGTATCTCGTGAACTACTGAACAGAATCGCTTCAAATTTTGGGCTATGTGTTTTATGCGTTCTGTAAGGGTGGAAAGTGGTGTGTTTATTGGGGGGTGGGGGTGGGGGGTTATTGGGGGGTGGGGGGGGGGGAGAGGACATAACTCTGGCCGGGTTTGCATTGTCACAATGCGTTGCTGCCGCTCGGCGATGCCCTTGTCTGACTTTGTAGCACAGAGTATGACACCCATCTATGTTCTGCGGGCCTTACATACTGCTCCTTCAAAGCATATTATTCTTCTTCGACTATCAAAGCTCGCATGAATCATAACGATTACCTCACCACAACAGTGCTCCAGACACGAACCTTACTCTTGTGACATGCGCCAGCAGTCTGCAACAGAGCTCTCTGTACATAACAACCACAGATCTGCCTCCCACTGTTTTCAGCCCCCCCCACCCCCCACCCCCCACCCCTGCTGATCTGGTCATAGAAACATAAAACTGTTTTTCTTTTAAAGATTTCTGTGGCTCTGGTGGTACATTTTGGATGCTTTTTGAAGGTCTTATTATGGAGGTAATTGTAATACTTACAAAGAAGAGCAATGTCTCAGAGAAGTAGGTCTTATGTGGGAGGGAGTTCACATAATGGGAGGTCTTATGTGGGAGGTTCCACTGTAATTGCTTGTAATTGACCTGCTGCCAAGCCGCTTCCGACTTCCGCTCTCCAGATGGCACTGGCAGGTTGTATGCTACTATTGGCCACTGCAACGACCACCTTTTGCAAGAGTGAATGCCCTTGGTAGATGCTTGAGTACTGACCAAACAAGGGAATAACTCTCGCCAGTAACCCTATTTGAGGCCACTAAATGGCTGCCTTTTGCAAGAGTGACCAACAAGGGATTAACTCTCGCTGTCAGGGGCGTTAATAACCCTTGTTGCAGTGGCCAGTAGGTGTAACCTAGCTGCCATGTTGTGTGGTGATTCGTCTGGCTTAGGCTTAGTTCTCGGTCTCTGATTGCATTCCTGTCTGGGGATGAAGAAGGGTGATCATAATTGTTGTGCCCCCCCCCCCCCTTCCCCCTTTGTCTGATAACGATCAGGGGTAAGTTGTTTCGGTAGATGGATAATCCGTCTCCGCTCCATTGCTATCGATTCTGTAGAAACATCAGCACCAGACCAGCATCATAATCAGCACTACTACACTACTACTACTACTACTACTACTACTACTACTACTACTACTACTACTACTACTACTACTACTACTACTACTACTACTACTACTACTAACTAACATTTATAGAGCGCCCTTTCTCTCTGGAGCTCACGGCGCTTCACAATTATTTAAATAAACACATAGATCATAAGCTACTACAATATTAACTATCAAAAACATGCACATAGCCACAACACGCACGCACACACACACACACGTCCGCACACACACACACACACACACGCGCGCGCACCCCACCCCCCCCCCCCCCCCCCCCACACACACAATGTGGGGAA
>CM065686.1:31007590-31025090 GCA_017654935.2 Phymorhynchus buccinoides
CTCTCTCTCTCTCTCTCTCTCTCTCTCTCTCTCTCTCTCTCTCTCCTCTCTCTCTCTCTCTCTCTCTCTCTCTCTCTCTCTCTCTCTCTCTCTCTCTCTCTCTCTCTCTCTCTCTCTCTCTCTCTCTCTCTCTCTCTCTCTCTCTCTCTCTCTCTCTCGTTTTTTCACCGATTCTCTTTATGCGTCATATTTATGCAGTGTTCGTGAAAGGTTTCCATTTGGTATTATGTATGCTATTGTATGATTTTGGATTATTCTTTTTTTTCCCGTCCCTTCCCCCCTGTTCCTTTATTTCACGGGCAGAAAGGCCTACTCATTAAAATGGTTCGCTCTCTCTCTCTCTCTCTCTCTCTCTCTCTCTCTCTCTCTCTCTCTCTCTCTCTCTCTCTCTCTCTCTCTCTCTCTCTCTCTCTCTCTCTTCTCTCTCTCTCTCTCTCTCTCTCTCTCTTTCTCTCTCTCTCTCTCTCTCTCTCTCTCTCTCTCTCTCTCTCTCTCTCTCTCTCTCTCTCTCTCTCTCTCTCTCTCTCTCTCTCTCTCTCTCTCTCTCTCTCTCTCTCTCTCTCTCTCTCTCTCTCTCTCTCTTTCTCTCTCTCTCTCTCTCTCTCTCTCTCTCCCCTCTCCCTCTCTCTCTCTCTCTCTCTCTTCTCTCTCTCTCTCTCTCTCTCTCTCTCTCTCTCTCTCTCTCTCTCTCTCTCTCTCTCTCTCTCTCTCTCTCTCTCTCTCTCTCTCTCTCTCTCTCTCTCTCTCTCTCTCTCTCTCTCTCTCTCTCTCTCTCTCTCTTCTCTCCTCTCTCTCTCTCTCTCTCTCTCTCTCTCTCTCTCTGTATCACAGTATGTGTGTTTTGACCTTCTCTTGTTTTAAATACGTTTTCATCATGCCCACGTTGTTCGTTTTCTACCTGCTTAATACATCATTATTGTCAGTTTGAACTTGTGCGTTTCCAATCCACCTCCCACCAACTTTGTTTTGGTTTGTTTTGTAAAATTATCTTTGGTGTCTTTGGTTTAGTTCAGGGGTTCTTTTGTTGTTGTTGTTGTTTTTTTGTTTGCATCTTGGGGGATGGAGAGATGGGGATGCATAAGGGGTTTCTTATTCATTTAGTTTGTGTTTGTTTTGGAACTCGTTTATTCCCATTTTATTAATCTCTTCTGTGTTTTTGTGTATGTCCCTTCTTCTGTTGCACATTTATGAATCTTTCTTCTTCTTACCTTCTCTAGATTCATTTGTCCGTCACCATTGTTCTCTTCGTTTAAAAAGAATCCTGGGATATATTTCTTTAGATTCTTTACCTCGTTTTTCTTTACCCTTCTCTTCACAAAAGCAGAATTCTTCTGCCTACTTTTTGGATTTTTAAAAGTTTAGAGTTGTTGTTGTTGTTGTTGCGTTTGTTTGTGTTCTTCTTCTCCTTGTTTTCCTTCTACTTGTTCTTGTTGTTCTTCTTCTTTGGTTGTGTTCTCTCTCTCTCTCTCTCTCTCTCTCTCTCTCTCTCTCTCTCTCTCTCTCTCTCTCTCTCTCTCTCTCTCTCTCTCTCTCTCTCTCTCAACCCCCCCCCTCTCTCTCTCTCTCTCTCTCTCTCTCTCTCTCTCTCTCTCTCTCTCTCTCTCTCTCTCTCTCTCTCTCTCTCTCTCTCTCTCTCTCTCTCTCTCTCTCTCTCTGTGTGTCTCTGGCTCTATGTTTCTGTCTGTCTTTCTCGCGCACGCATTCGCCCGGTCTTACATTTTACCTCTGCATTTTCAATGATCTTTCTTCTCTTGTTTTTGTCTTCTTGTTATGACATGCTTACTCCATATTGTCGATTTCTCACAGTGATCTGCATTCCTTCCTTCTTTGTTGTCTTTCATCCCCATCCCTCCATTTAGGTTTTCTTCTTCTTCTTTGTTTTCATCTCTCCTTTTTGGTCATGCTCTTCCTGTTCTTTTTCTGTTTTTGTGTGTGATTTGTCCATGCATTGTTTTGGTACTCGTCCATTGTTTATATTTTGTTCTTCCTTTCATTTGTGCATTCCCCTTTCCCCTCGTCCATTGTTTATATTTTGTTCTTCCTTTCATTTGTTTCCCCTTTCCCCTCGTCCATTGTTTATATTTTGTTCTTCCTTTCATTTGTCCATTCCCCTTTCCCCTCGTCCATTGTTTATATTTTGTTCTTCCTTTCGTTTGTGCATTCCCCTTTCCCCTCGTCCATTGTTTATATTTTGTTCTTCCTTTCATTTGTCCATTCCCCTTTCCCCTCGTCCATTGTTTATATTTTGTTCTTCCTTTCATTTGTCCATTCCCCTTTCCCCTCGTCCATTGTTTATATTTTGTTCTTCCTTTCGTCTGTCCATTCCCCTTTCCCCTTGTCCATTGTTTATATTTTGTTCTTCCTTTGGTTTGTCCATTCCCCTTTCCCCTCGTCCATTGCTTATATTTTGTTCTTCCTTTCGTTTGTCCATTCCCCTTTCCCCTCTTTTCCTTTGTTTGTTCCTGTTTTCTTTGTATACGGAAGCCAAACTGTTTGTGACAGACACAATGAAGGGGCCATCAGTGTCGGACCGCTTAGCTTCTTGACCTCTGCTGTATTGGCATTTCTGCTCTTCCAGACAACCCTAACTTTCTTCCACCCTCACCCCCACCCCCACCCCCTGTCGTCATTGTCCGCTATGCTATGTCTGTCTTGTGGCTAGCTACGTATCTATGGCTTATGTTTTGCCCAAATCGTCTTTCTATAATGCGAACTGTGTGCGTGTCTGTGTGTGCACGCTAAAACCATATTTAGCTTTCTCTGATCTCGCCACCAAACCGCTTTCCCAATATCGAAATGAACACACTGCCGGTAAGATAGGAGGCATAACGTTTTACAACACGCTCGCTAATCGGCTTAATTAACTAATTTCTACACTCAGTCGGCAAAACGGATATTACCTTGCTTCCATTTCTTCATTACTCCTCTTTTGATATATTTTTGTTATAAGCATATCTTTACTCCAAATATTACGGCACTGTCGTAGTTCAGTGGATAGCGTGTTGCACTCGCACGCAAGACGTAGTGAGTTCGAATTTTCTCTGGATACCCTTTTTTCCCTTTTTTTTTTGTTTGGGGGGGTTGGGGGGGGGGGGGGGGGGGGGGGGGGGGGGGGGGGGGGGGGCATTTTCTTTTTGTGTGTGTGTGTGTGTGTGTGTGGGGGGGGGGGGGGGGCATTATTGTGTGACTTTCTTACTCTTCGTGTGGGGATGGTTTCGGGTCGCCTCACAGGGTTACACCTACTCGAAAGAAAATGGACGGGGCGAAGGCGGACTAACTAACGATCGTGTAATGAACTAACTGGGTCCTTTCTTGTTTTGCCTGCAGGTCTAGCACCAAACAGTTGGCTGGAAAGCGCTACAGGGGGGTTGAAATGGGGTTCATTAAGGATTTTATGTTCCCCTGTAAGGATACTGGGGTGGGGGGTGGGGGGGTCCTCCGTACAAATAGTTTCCCCACATTCTGGAAGTTCGATTTTATGGAAGGAAGGGTACAGTGTGGAGTACTTGGGGTGGACGAGTGATTAACAATCAGCTGAAATGGTTAGGTTGCATGGGGAATTGGTTGGTGAGCGTCAGAAAATAATATGGGGCAGTCACTAAATACACGCAGAGAGAGCGAGAGAGAGAGAGAGAGAGAGAGAGAGAGAGAGAGAGAGAGAGAGAGAGAGAGAGAGAGAGAGAGAGAGAGAGAGAGAGAGAGAGAGAGAGAGAGAGAGAGAGAGACAGACAGACAGACAAAGAGAGAGAGAGAAAGAGAGAGACAGACACAGAGACAGACACAAATATAGAGAGAGAGGGTGAGAGAGAGAGAGACAGACAGACAGACAGACAGACAGACAGAGACAGAGAGTACG
Organism: Phymorhynchus buccinoides; assembly: GCA_017654935.2. Classification (NCBI taxonomy): domain Eukaryota; kingdom Metazoa; phylum Mollusca; class Gastropoda; order Neogastropoda; family Raphitomidae; genus Phymorhynchus; species Phymorhynchus buccinoides. Next base: position 31,011,447 of record CM065686.1, read on the forward strand.
GTAAGAAACACATAGCAGTAGTCAGGTGGTGGTCATCCATACAGTCCATTCTCTCGCCTGGTTGAATAGGTGTACTCGGTCAGGGAGAGAGAGGAGAGCAGCAGATGCAGGGGTCGTGATTTATCAATCTGTGAACTGAACTTCATGACCAGCCCCTGAACCCTGGTCTGCAAACTCCTTTGAACCCCCCCCCCCCCCCCCCCCCCCCCCCCCCCCCCCCCCCCCCCCCCCCCCCCCCCCCACCCCCCTGTACGTTTCCCCCACGCCCCCCCCCACCCAATTCTGTACGTTTCTATCACGCCCACATACACCCCTATTTTCATACATTACTCCACCCAGGGGCGGACCATATGATTCGTAGGGGTGATGATGATGGTGGTGGTGTTCCGCCGTTGGTTAAGGGAGCTTCATAGCCAGCCAAAACATCCTTCCACCAGGATTTTCCACCACCATCTGAAGTTTTGTTGGGGGGAGGAGGGGCCTACATTGCCTTCCAACACTCAGTTGCACTATTTGCGGGGCGCTACATTGGCATATTATTGCTTACTAGCGCAACGCCGATTACCGGTAACGCCTAGTACCGGTAACGCCGATTACCGGTAACGCCTAGTACCGGTAACGCCAAGTACCGGTAACGCTGAGTACCGGTTTCGCCGGGTCCGCGAAATCTTCGGCTCCGGCTGTCCGGCTATTCGTCTGTTTTTCTCAAAAGCTATTCAGTCTATCATCATCAATATTTGGTATACTAGTTTGCCAAGATGCAAGCTATCCACTGATGTATTTAGTTGTACATTAAGGTCAAGGTCGCGCCAGTTACGGGGTTCAAACCCCAAAACACATAATCGCTAATATCTCGCAAAGTTTTGCATGTATTTCAATGCAGTTTTTTTCCACAACATTTCTTGATGAATGGTCTATAACACAGTTGTCATGAATTTTTTTGTGCGCTCGTGTGCGCATGATCGCGCGCGCTCAAATCACGGGTCCGAACCCTAAGGCAATATATCAAAAATATTCGGTTTCGTGCTGTTTTCATGCGTTTTTATGTAGTTACGTGCTGTTTTTATGCGTTTTTATGTATGTGTACAGCCGACACATTCTGATTTCGGAGTAGCTCGGCGATGCTGCGAGGGGACTTTGCAGCCGCCCGGCGTTGCACTTGTTATTACTTTTGTCTCTCTCCCTCCTTCCATCTTCTTCTCTCATCGCGTTCCACCCCCCACCGCACCCCACCCCACTCCTAATAATAGGATGAAGCCAAAAATCGAGTCATTTTCGTAATTTTCACCCTTCTATAGCGTACATTTCGGGCAACAGGGGGTTTCTTCTTTTCTTTTCTTTTTTGGCGGGGGGTGGGTGGGTCCGGAAACCCTGTAACCCACCCAGATCCGCCCCTGCCACCCGACCTTTTTGCTTTTTTGTGTGTGTAAAGTAGCCTAGTCCCAGCTCACTGTATAAGTACGATGAGATGCAAAACGAGCCTAAGTGTAATTATGAAAGTCTGTTTAAAATTTCCGACCTGGAACAGGTACATGTGGGACATTGATAACTGCTAAGATAGTGGGACGATCCTGGAGGTACTGCATACCAGGAAAGCTCCGATGTGTTTGGTTAATCAAGATGGGTATGTTATATTGCTTTATTAACTCTTTCCGGACGAATTCCGAGTATACTCGGAACAGGAGAACGCCAGTCAGGGCCTAGTTCCGAGTATTCTCGGAACAGCGAATCCATGTTTTGTCAATCCAGACCATGTTTATCGAGTTACTTCTCTTTGTCGCTCTTCCAGCCTTCGTTTCACTTAGGTTTGACGCATCTATTTCATTTTTTCATGTTAAACATAAAAACAATCGGCCCTACGCGAGCCCCACAAAATGCTCCAATACCTGTTCATTAACAGTGATATCAATGAGACTAATAATTCCGATTTTAGTGCAAGTAATCACGATTTCAAAGTGAAAATTAAACTTGGATCAGTCAGTAATGTTGTTGAAAAGGAATCACAGACAAAGGCAAGTTTTGTTGCAGTTTTTATTATTTTCTTTTCTTTTCTAGGCAAACCCAGGCCTCTGATGATTATTGCCTCAGGCAGTGACGTCTTGAAGGGGTTAAGCGAACCTAACAAGTGTTTCTCTTTGTATGTTTACAAACAGCATTCACCCGTGCATTCCAGTGGCAAAGTTTTAAGAAAATTAGCTGACAACATTCAGTGAGCATTGTAGCGTAGTCTCCAATATCCCAGCATGGAAGCCTATCTTTTAGTTCGTCCGAATGGCTCCAACCCACCTGCGTGCGCATCTCGACCATTCCAACGGAAGTGTCGCCATCTTAGTCCTTATTTGTGTGGAAGCAAAGTGAAAATGTTATCTAAATGTGTAAAGAAAACATCCAGATGTTATAAATACAGTTTAGATAAGTTTCGAATTGGAACAGCCAAATACGCAGCATCGATCTGGCATTTTTCAAAACAAGGTAAGGACTAAGATGGCGGTCTCCCATAATATGGCGCTCCTTGTGGCCGGATATGACGACACGTGGGTACTAGCCATATCTAAACATTTCATCCCCCACCCCCACTGACCCACACCACACCAGAAAAAAGGTAGACACTATCGCAGCGATTTGTATTGAGTATTAATTAATAACCATACAGTTTCCATTCCATGAAAATAAAATTTACAATTTCATGTAAGTGCGGTTATAATATATTATTGACATGCACTCCGCTTTTATCAAAGTAGTCTAGACACTGGTGAAGTAAGGAAAGGTATCTCTCTCTCTGTAATTAACTCCCTTCACCAAAGTTATTTTCGGCACCAGTTCGCACATTGAGACTGACCCTATTGAGTGTGTGTGTGTTTGTCTCCGCACTGTTCTGTGTTGTGTGTTGTTTAAGTGTAACATAATTCAAGACTAGAAGGCTATGCCATTCTTGAATTAATGTTGATTTGTTAGTGCACAAATTCTCTCCACTACTGCTGTTGTGTACTGTATGGGTGATGGTCATAATAGGCAGACCTGGGTCATCCCTTTTTTTAATTTATAGGATGCGTGTTTCTGCACGCCTAAATATGTTTGCGCGCCCGAGCGCCGCGCACGCGTGTATGTTAGTAAGCGCGCGTGTGTCTGTGAGTGTGTGTGTGTGTGTGTGTGTGTGTGTGTGTGTGTGTGTGTGTGTGTGTGTGTGTGTGTGTGTGTGTCTGTATCTTTCTTTGCTCGCCCCGGAGGCAGGCCCTATGTGTGTCTTCCTCAGTCTGTTTCTCTTTTTTTTGTTTCACCGATTGAAGTTCAATCATCAATCTTTACTCTTCTATTTTAACCGCTCAATTCTCTCTCTCTCTCTCTCTCTCTCTCTCTCTCTCTCTCTCTCTCTCTCTCTCTCTCTCTCTCTCTCTACCTCTCTCTCTCTCTCTCTCTCTCTCTCTCTCTCTCTCTCTCTCTCTCTCTCTCTCTCTCTCTCTCCCCGCACTTGCTTGTGTGCGTGAGGGTATGTATATTAAGTTTGTTTTGTTTCTGCACGCCTAAATATGTTTGCGCGCCCGAGCGCCGCACACGCGTGTATGTTAGTAAGCGTGCGTGTGTCTGTGAGTGTGTGTGTGTGTGTGTGTGTGTGTGTGTGTGTGTGTGTGTGTGTGTGTGTGTGTGAGAGAGAGTTTGTGAGTTTGTGAGCGAGTATGTGTGTGAGTGTTTGTTCGTGTACAACTTATGTTTGCATGCGTGTCTGCACAAGTGTATAATATGGGTTTTTATGTATGTGCTATCATGCGCGTATCCGTGTGTATGCATGCGTGTGCTGCATGCGTGTGTACTCTGTGTGTGTGTGTGTGTGTGTGTGTGTGTGTGTGTGTGTGTGTGTGTGTGTGTGTGTGTGTGTGTGTGTGTGTGTGTGTGTGTGTGTGTGTGTGTGTGTGTGTGTGTGTGAGTGTGCGTCGTGTGTCTGTGTGTGTGTTGCATGTACGTGCGTATGTGTTCGGATCTTATTTTGGTCTCCATATATTCTTTTTATACAGTCCGTATATTTTTGTTACTATTGATTTAATGCCTTAATTAGTGCGTTTGAATAATTATGATGAATGTTAACAGTAATTGCCGCTTCCCCAGCATGCGCAAATCAATATTATGCTCTATGTGGCCATGGAAGTGATTATAACACGACATGTAACCACACAACCAGGGGCTTGCGTATAGGCTTTGCACACAACACTACAGTCTATTAACGGTCAACGGCTGATGCGTTGTCTGTTGGACAGAAACAGATTAAGGCGTAATTGTTATGAATGCATTGTTTCTTTATTACATATTGGTTGGATGGTTGAGTATGGATACGAATATTACCAACATGTGTTTGTAGTATAATGTGTGTGTGTGTGTGTGTGTGTGTGTGTGTGTGTGTGTGTGTGTGTGTGTGTGTGTGTGTGTGTGTGTATACTATATTTAGTAAAACCCAGCTTTCCAGCATAGCAGCATAATCCGTTAACAATCGGGAGGCCATTGTAGGACGCAACTGAGTAACAGTTCACACACAAACGCACACTGTCGGCTTTAACTTTTTTTCATGGGAACCTAAAATGGCAGTATGATTGTCATTTTAGTCAACGTTGTATCAGACCTACCATGGAGTATGCCTTAACCTCATGGGGAACAGCCTCAGACACAAGCAAGAGCAGGCTGGACAAAGTCCAAAGCATTGGACTCCGCCTCATTCTTGTTGCCATTAGGTCAACACCAATCCATGTGATGGAAAAGTCTGCCAATCTTGAGCCCCTGGAAAGTAGACGCGACCGGAAAGTCCTGATGCAGGGCGAAAAACTGCGAAGATTGCCTTCCCATTGCCTTCATGACAGACTACAACAGCCCACCAAGAACTGCCTCAAACGCTAGAGCCTCAACCACCAGTACAAGGCACTCAGAGCACAGTACAGCGACATCCTCCAAGAAGAACAGTCATGTACAGATCTTGCCCTGCCATAGCGTTCCTGGCATCACTGTCAAAGATCAGCAAACAGCTGCACTCAAGTCCCTGACTCTGGCCATGATAGACGACAGCTATCCTGCCAGCTCCTGGACCCATGTCTACACAGATGGATGGGCGGAGGGTGCCACACGTAATGGCGGAAGTGGAATTGCATGTCCGATATTCAGACGGAGACTGCAGCAGTATGGCAATATCAGGTGGAAAGCTCTGCTCCAACTTCAGAGCCGAAGTACTGGCCATCAAAACAGCAGCAGACTTCCTCTTCACCTGTGATAAGCCTCTGGGCAGCATCTCCATAATCACGGACTCAATGTCCACTCTCCAGGCCCTTGACTCTGCTGATCCAGAGCCACAAATCCAATCCCTCAAGGCCTCCCTTGTCACCCTGACCCAAAAGGCTCCAACTACTCTCCAGTGGGTGCCTGCTTATGTCGGCCTTTCAGGAATTGAGCGTGCAGATCGCCTTGCAAAGGAAGGTAGCCATCTCACCCAGTCTGATGTCTCTGCTACATATGAGGAAGCCAAGACCCTCATCCACAGCATGTTCAAAACCAACTGTCTCCACCAAACTGGCGGCTATCAGACTCAAGAATCCAATCCAGACAATGGAGAGGAGAAATCAAACCAATATTTTTCGCCTGCGCACAGGACACTGCGGCCTCCGTGCACACCTACGAAGGATTGGGGTCGCAGACTCATCCCTGTACCAGTGCGGACAAGCTGACCAGACCCCTTCCCACATCCTTCAGGACTGCCCTCTGTACGACAGGATGCGACAACTGACCTTGCGTGGAGGGATGGACCTCAGAACCAAACTCTGATCTGGGGGACTGCAGACGACCTCCGCTGGACATCCATGTTTGTGACATCACTCGGTCTGAGGTTTTGATGAGTAGCCAGTTGAACGGCGAAGAAGAAGAAGAAGAAGTCAACGATGTGATCAGATTTCTTGGTTTTATATTCTTTTTTTCTCTCTGAAAAATCGGTTGATGGACTTAGGAAATATATGAAGAAGAGCCTTATATTACAACGTTGGTTAGATTGTTGTTGCAAGAAAATCTGTATTGATCATTTCCTATAAAGCGGTAATATTAAGAACAATGATATTTTGCAATCAATAATTCTGCAACTATGACCAATACATGCCCAATCAATCATTTTGTCATTGAAAATAAATGTCTAGAGAGTTGAATGTCACGTTTTAAAATCTTGTGTACATCCATTCTTAAATTTTGAACATAACTTCTTACATGAAACTTCAAATGTTTACAAAATCCAAGTATGACTTTTACAACAGACCTTCTAAATAAAGAACGTAACAGATAACAAACAGTGTGATATATCGCTAAAGCACGCTTTCACAACCGAAATGCGTGTAACCGACGAACTGGTACTTTTTAGTAGTACCTCATCACATTCTGAATACAACGTTGTCCAGCAAAACACATCGTCAGTTCACGATAACTGTATCCGAGTTGTCTTCAGTGAGATGGAGTTCTTACCTTGGGACAACCCTGACAACATCGTCAGTGCAGAGGTGGAAACCTTGGTCTTTCGGATAAAAAACAACCTGCTTGTGCTGCTCTTTATGATTGGGGGACCAGCGAACGTAATCAACATGGCGGTGTTTTACAAACATGGCCTCCAGGATCGTGTCAACCTGTGTCTCTTTGCCCTGTCTCTGGCTGATGAGCTCTATCTTGCAGCATCAATGCTACTGCACGGCGAACAGCTGTACCTCCAGCTCACCTCCAAAGAAAGGTTCGGCCCTGTTTATACTTACCTGGCCAACAGAAACCTGGTTGTGCTCATAGCGACATCATTTATCTCCCAACAATTGTCTGCAATCATTGCCACGGAGAGATGTCTCTGTGTGTACAACCCGCTGCGATTCCAGACTCTGCTACGAACCAGGACAATGGCCATTATCATCATCATGGTCAGTCTTGTGTCCACTGGTCTGTTTTTCATCGTAAGTTTTCGATATCGTGTCGGGTGTGTGTATGATCCCACACTAGGTATAGCCATAACCACATTTGTTGAAAAGTCTAGCTTTTACATAGCTCATAAAGAATTAATCGACTACATGGACAGCGTTGTTTTTGGGGCGGGGTTACCCGTGGTCGCGATGCTTGTAGTAACGACAACAACGGTCATGACCATAGTAAAACTACGCCAAACGGTGACATGGAGAGCTGGAACCTCTTCTTCAATCTCCCCTAAGGAGCTGGCTCTGACGAAGATTCTGGTGGGAAGTTCCATTCTGTTCATTGCCTGTATATGCCCCGCGGCTTTCATACCCTTCAGTTGTCTCTTCGTACCGGAGGTGACTCCTGGTGGGCGCCATCACAACTTCTTTCTAGTGTGCTTTGCGCTCTTTGAGATGTTCAGCTTCATCAACTCCACCTTCAATTGTTTTGTTTATTACGTCATGGGGTCCAGGTACAGGGCTACGTTCTGGTCGTTGTTCAGCAAGAAGAAAGGCAAAGAACAAACCACAAGTCAACAGCAGAGTAAAAACGAAATATGCCAGCAGTTTGAAGAACAAGCTTGATAAGCATAACATTACAACACAAGGGCGTCGTCGAGCGGCAGACATGTCCGTCACCAGCAATGCCACGCACTTGCGACACCCCGTCGAGTGTCACATCCTGACACAAAATTGCAAGGGATTCTGTCTTCTAGTTCACGAGATACAGCTTGAAGAAGAAATACATAGCGCAAAGAAGGAAATTTCGGTTTTCAAGGTCAAACTTCAAGGCCAAGGTCAGCATGGCGATAATTTATGCTGGGATGTTTTCTACTCTAGGGTATACAGTACCACATACAATCTGAAGCGCTTCTGTCAAGCACAAATGTGGAAAATAAAGCTTAAAACCCAGTTTGTAGACCCCTACCACATTCAAGGCCTACCAATCTCCCGGACCGTGACGTTGACCTTGATCGGTATGCCACCATCAGAACAGGCATAAGCCAAAGTACCTACATGCCAAATTCGAAGACTCTAACACGAACGGTGTGGGAGTTATGGCCCCTTAAAGATTTTCGGTTTTCAAGGTCGTAAGCCAAGGTCAAGGTCACGACGGCGAAACATTTTGCGCGGATGCGTTCCTCTCATGGTGACACACCAGCCGACAAAATTTGACGCGATTCGGTCAAGTGGTTCGGGAGATATCCTTGGGACAGACAGAAAAACAAAAAAACAAAAAAACAAAAAAAACAAAAAACCAGCCCATCGCAATAGTCCGTCGGTGACGGACTAAATACAAACCAACCCATGCAAAGTCCGATCACCTATTTTGACGGACAAATACAAACCAGACGACCACAAAGTCCGATCACCTATGGTGACGGACAAAAACAAAAATACAAACCAGACGACTGCAAAGTCCGATCACCTACGGTGACGGACAATTATGCTACGGCGTGTCGCAAGTGCGTGGCATTGCTGGTGACGGACATGTCTGCCGCTCGGCGACGCCCTTGTTCGGGAGAGCGGTATAGTTGGGGAGGGGGGGGGGGGGGGGGTAAAACCGAACGTTGCCCGTTCCCGGTGGTGTAATTTGATCTTCTGTCGCCGTGTTCCTGTGGGTGGGCTCTCTGTGTATGTTTGTCTGTCTGTGTCTCTCTCTCTCGCTTTCTGTCTCTGTCCCCCCCTCTCTCTCTCTCTGCCCTTGTCTGTAGGGCCTATGTCTCGCTGTCTGTCTGTCTCTGTCTCTGTCTGTCTGTCTCTCTCTCTCTCTCTCTCTCTCTCTGTCTGTCTATCTCTCTCTGTGTCTTTATCTATCTCTCTCTATGTGTCTCATGTATCTGTATGCCTATGTGTCTCTCTCTCTGTCTGTCTCTCTCTCTCTGTCTCTCTCTCTGTCTGTCTATCTGTCTCTGTCTCTGTCTCTCTCTCTCTCTCTCTCTCTCTCTCTCTCTCTCTCTCTCTCTCTCTCTCTCTCTCTCTCTCTCTCTCTGTCTGCCTCTGTGCCTGCTCCGGGGCGGAGGACGTTAAACAAATTTTCATTCATCCAACTGGAACAGCAGTTGTCCTCTTTGCTCTCTGTCTATGTCTCTCTGTCTGTCTTTCTTTCTTTGTGTTTGTCTGTCTGTCTGTCTGTTTGTCTGTCTGTCTGTCTCTCTCTCTCTCCCCCCCCCTCTCTCTCTCTCTCTCTCTCTCTCTGGAGGACGTTAAACACATTTTCATTCATCCACATCCTGACACAACATTTGAAGAACTTATGTCTTGTAGTTCACGAGATACAGCTTGAACAATAATATATAGCGCAAAGAAGGAAATTTCGTTTTTCAAGGTCACACGTCAAGGTCAAGGTCAGCATGGCGATAATGTATGCTCAGGTGTTTTCTACTCTAGGGTATACAGTGCCAGACACAATATGAAGCGCTTCTGTTAAAGTACAAATGTGGAAAATATGGCTGAAAACCCAATTTGTAGACCCCTACCACTTTCAAGGCCTATGATCTCCCGGACCATGACATTGACCTTGATCAGTATGCCACCATCAGTACCTACATGCCAAATTTGAAGACTCTAACACCAACGGTGTGGGAGTAATGGCCCCTTAAAGATTTTCGGTTTTCAAGGTCGTACGCCAAGGTCAAGGTCACGACGGCAAAATGGTTTGCGCGGATGCCTTCCTCTCATGGTGACACACCAGCACACAACATTTGACGTGATTCTGTTAACCCGTTCGAAAGCTATCCTTGGGACAGACAGAAGGAGAAAAAAATGACCCTCCGATTTTCAGGCTCCAGCGATCTTTTTGACCTTGACCTTGACCTTGATCGGTATGCCATCATCAGAACGGGCATAAGCCAAACCACCTTCATACCAAGTTTCAACATCCTATGTTGATCGGTGCCCGATATATGGCTAACAATAGATTTTCGGTTTTCAAGGTCGTACGTCAAGGTCAAGGTCACAACGGCAAAATGGTTTGTGCCGATCTCTTCCTATTAAGGAGGCACACCTTCACACACAATTTGACGCGATTCGGTCAAGCGGTTCGGGAGATATCCTTGGGACAGACAGAAACCCCCCCCCCCAAAAACCAAACAAACATACAAACCAGCCCATCGCAATAGTCCGTCGGTGACGGACTAAAAACAACAAAACTGTTGTGATTTGTGCCACAAATCTGAAAACAAACCCCAGACCCAACGCTGCAGCACAAAGCGTGCAATGCCTACTAAGTTTGAGGCCTGAGTTTTTCACAAAAGACTAGGCTGCAGGAAAACGATTTCAAATCCTGCAGAAAATTGTTGGTCGTTCTCTCGTTATTGTTGGATGCAACTTAGACTATTATTTCACCGCCCCTTTCCTACCCCCTGTCTCCCGTACCCACACCCCTCAAGACAACAATTAAATATACTGATGATAATAAAATAAACAGACCAGTTATAAATTAATTATCATCTTATGAAGATAGAGAGAGTGTGTCAGGCGGTGGTGTACAGCTGGTTTTAGTTTATATGTATATATTATATTAAAAAGAAACAAACAAAGACTGCGCACGTGTGTTCATTCATCACTTTCTCTCTCACCAACTGCAACCACACAAACCTGAACAAAGAAAAACCAAAAGTAAAATTTCAGCCCTTACATATATTGAAACTTTTTTTCTCTGCACACATACATTTACTGACACATTACATAATGTATTTCCAAATACATAGTTCGACCATCAACAAAAATGCCAGAATTTTACTAAATTCCCCAAATCCAAGATAACTCAAGCAACATAAATTTTAGTACAAAATACCACTCGCAAAAAACGTCACTGTGGTTTACAAAATAATTATTTATTTCATTTCATTTCATTTCTTCAACAGTTTTTTTCATAAAACTCAATCCAAATCATTATTTTCTCCTTTAATTATTCTCAATATATCTTTTTCTTTCAATATTTCCTCTTCGTCGAGGAAGACAAACACGACGCGATTTTGCGACGAATAAGGAGACCTCACCCAGGGAATAAACAAGCAGAGGGAGTCGACCACATCCATTCAGTGCAGGTCCAACATCGCCAAACAGCTTCGCCAACAAGACCACGCCTCTGGACATCGTCCCTATGTGGAAAGCTGAAAATAAATATGCCTCAATAAGCCTGAAAATGATGTTTTACGTCCTCTCGGTCATAGACACATATGGGACATTTGTAAATACAAAGATGGTGGGAACAATACTGGGTGCAATGCCCGGAGGCAGTGCAACACCAGTAAAGTCCCGAGTTTTTAACAATATAGATAGGTGTAGCGGTAACCACGCCTCAGTTAAACCTCACCGCCACAGTTAAATATTTAATAAGCCTCCACCACAAAATATCTTCTCTCTTGAAAACCGAACCGAGAATCGATGCACATCACACACAGAACGACTGAATCAATCCAATGCGCACACATGAAACTAGCAAGCAGACGACAAAATTGTCACTGACCCAACATCTTCAAAAAGCTGCAAGAAAAAATACGAATGATTGAAATATAAACCTTCTAAACAACCAACATGTAACAACAACAGGAAGAGAACCCTTGAGTCAGGCTTCTTGAGTCGACCTAACTGGGAGAGAACCCATCTTCGAATGTCTGCTCGTCTCAAGACGCTCGAAAAGACTGACAACTCAAACTCAAGTTACAACGAAGAGGAGATGTAGTGAGCTTATGTAAATTAAGGGTTAAAGGAAGTGCAGGAAGTAAAACGAAAGCTGCAAAATACAGGACACCACACCATAGTTACAAAAAACATACAATACTTCTTCTTCTGCGTTCCCAGGCCATATAGCCATAATGGGTAAGGCACACATGTGTCCGGTTCTCAGTTTTCACTGGTCTCCCCGCTGCATACAGCCGACACATTCCGAGTGCGGAGGAGCTCAAAAGAGAAAATTCTTTGGAAGATGTTTTTGGAAAAAAGGCAGGAGAATGGGCCAATAAGTCAGAAAGATAGTAGATGACAGGAAGCAAAGGAAAAAGGCAGAGTCAAAAAGAGTGACAGATTAGAGGAAGTTACAAGCACATAGCTTCCAGAAGGTGGGGGAACTATTTGTACGAAAGACCCCCCGGTATCCCCACGGGGAGGATACAATACAAATACAAACCTCTAAAACGAGTTCGTCAGAGAGAGAGAGAGAGAGAGAGAGAGAGAGAGAGAGAGAGAGAGAGAGAGAGAGAGAGAGAGAGAGAGAGAGAGAGAGAGAGAGAGAGAGAGAGAGAGAGAGAGAGAGAGAGAGAGAGAGAGAGAGAGAGAGAGAGAGAGAGAGAGTGAGTGAGTGAGTGAGTGAGTGAGTGAGTGAGTGAGTGCATTTATTACCTTCAGATATTCGTCTCCTCTCTCTTCCCTCAATCCGTCTCAAATCTGCTGGCCAACGTTCTTTTTTCCTATCAGGCACCATCCCTTTGGAGTTCTTTGCCTCCTCCTCTTCGACACTCGGACTCTTCGACACTCGGGCTGCCGTCCGGCAGCATTTTCGGTTCCATCGACTCACGAAGTTGTTCGGTTGTGTGTGTGTGTGTGTGTGTGTGCGTGTGCGTGCGTGCGTGCGTGCGTGTGCGTGCGTGCGTGCGTGTGCGTACGTGCGTGTGCGTGTGTGTGTGCGTGCGTGCGTGTGTGCGTATGTGCGTGCGTGCGTGCGTGCGTGTGCGTGCGTGCGCGTAATTAAGCTACATTAAATGTTTAAGGTTTAGTAAAGTTGTGTGACATTTTGGTGTGTTAATTATATTAGTTATCTTTTGTAACCGTTTTCAATTGTTGCATTTGTATTTGCTTGATTTGCTTCAAGTCCTCCATGCCCCAAAAGGGGTCAAAGGATTAAACAATCTTTGAATCTTTGTATGCATGTGACATAATGTGCTTAAAAAACTACAACACAAGGAAAGAAAACCGCTATGATTTGCTTAAACGTAATGCTTTCCTCTATTTTAAACATGCTGACCGGCGGAGAAAGTAGGCAGCATGACCTCACTTTGAAAATCCAGCCACTGGTTTAGTGGGGGAAAGAGGCCAGCGGCCTCCACTTGGCTGGCCCCTACATACACAGGCCCTGGTTCATGTCTTAGTCTTGACACTGTTGTCTTTACTATAACTCTCCTGATCTGGATGTTTGCAATCGCAGTTACCGAGGAGATAAGCAGAATGGTGGATCAAATTGATTTACTGTAATGCAAACTTATCAGACTGACCCGAAGTACTGTTATATGGCTTGCTGTTTCTGTTCTTTTTAGTTGCCCAGCCTAGAATGTTCTTTATAGGAGGGCATTTTGGGATGATTGGTTTACAGGAGGGCATTTAGGGATGGTTGGTTTACAGGAGGGCAATTAGGGATGATTGGTTTACAGGAGGGCATTTAGGGATGGTTGGTTTACAGGAGGGCAATTAGGGATGATTGGTTTACAGGAGGGCAATTAGGGATGACTGGTTTACAGGAGGGCATTTAGGGATGGTTGGTTTACAGGAGGGCAATTAGGGATGATTGGTTTACTCGAGGGCATTTAGGGATGATTGGTTTACAGGAGGGCATTTTGGGATGATTGGTTTACAGGAGGGCATTTTGGGATGATTGGTTTGCATAAGGGCATTTGGGGATGATTGGTTTACATAAGGGCATTTAGGATGATTGGTTTACAGGAGGGCATTCAGTGATGATTGTTTACAGGAGGGCATTTAG
>CM065686.1:31030090-31060090 GCA_017654935.2 Phymorhynchus buccinoides
ACATTTTGTACTTGCTTGCCCATTTTGTAATGAGTTGAGAAAAAGATTGACAGCACCTACTTTTTTTAAACAGAAATCCCAGTTTATTTAAGCTTAGTCTGTTGATGTCTAGTAGAAATGAGAGAGAACACGATTCATAAACTGTCTATATATTTGTACAAGGCCTTTAAGATTAGAAGTGTTGCTTTGCTATAAGTATTGTATTGTTGCTAATTATTTATTGATTGATAATCTGCTTCTTTACATGTTGACACCCCCCCCCCCCCCCCCTTCCTAATGGGGTGATGCCTTTTCTGGAACAAAAAATATTGTCATTGTCATTCTCTCTCTCTCTCTCTCTCTCTCTCTCTCTCTCTCTCTCTCTCTCTCTCTCTCTCTCTCTCTCTCTCTCTTGTACAGTATACAGTATTTGTTCTACAGAGTCAACTGAATGTTTTAGAAGAAGCGGACAGGCTGTGCTTAACAGTCAACCTTGTGAAAACTAACATAATAGTTTTTTGCAATGGTGGACATCTCGTTCCCGTTTTGAAAATTGGCTTTATGGAGATACAGAAATTAAAATTGTTATAAGTATCTAGAACTTTCATTCACAACTAAATTAAATTTAACCTCTGCTTGGGAAGAGTCTTGTCGCAAAGGAAAAAAAAGGGAGCAATTCAATTCAATTGACATTTCCCTTTTCTGGAAATTGTTTGATTATCAAATTGTTCCAATGTTGACATAAATCGGGTCTCTTGAGAAATAATAATATGGAGGAAGTACACACTTGTGCCATAAAGCGAGTTTTATGTGTTCCTATCCATTCATCAAATAAAATGTTGTATGGAGAAACTGGGCGGTATCCGTAGCTTATTAAAACATTATGGTTAAATTTGTTAAATATTGGTTAAGGCTTCTAAAACTCCCCAAGTCAAGACTTTGTAAACAGGTATATGATATGATGGTTAGACAGAGTGAACATATCAGATACAATTGGGCATACAGAGTTAAAGTTATTCTTTCAGAAAATGGGTTTGGAATAGTTTGGTTGTCCCAAGAGGTAGAGCAGAGCAGAGCAGAGCTTCATTTCGGAATTTAAAGAACGATTAATTACATGTTGCAAACCAAATTGGCATTCTGATTTTGAAAGTAAAGAAAAATACACATGGTTTAACTCATTGAAAACATTTTTGAAGTGGAACAATATATTTTAGCGATTACAAACAAATGGCATAGGATAAACGTCTCAACATTCATATTAAGGACATTTGGATTCCATGCAAACAGAAGATGGTTTTATCCTGGTACATCCACAGAGACACTTTGCCCAATGTGTGGATATGTTGGAGATGACGAGAAACATTTTTATTTGACTGTAAAGCCTTTGCAGATGTACAAAAAAAAGTTGTATTTAAGCATGATACAACTAGCCCACATAATCTCTGTGTCATACTGACATCTACTAATGACATTATTCTACAATCTGTTGCTAAGTTTATTTCTGATGCTTTGTCTGTTAGACAGAAAAAAAGATTAAGGCTTAATTGTGATGAATGTATTTTTTGTTTATTTCATAAAGAGAAGAAATCCTGTTTATTCCCATGTTGGTTGGATGGTTGAGTATGGATACTAATACTACCAACATGTGTTTGTAGTATAATATATATATATAATTTGGTCATGTGTTCCTAGGAATAAGGCAGACGCCGAAACGTTAGGACATTAAATAAACTAAAATAACCAAAATTGCTTGTTGTCTTGGAATTAAATGTTTTATTTTATTATATATATATATATATATATATATATATATATATATATAAACGTACAAGAATTGAAGAAGAAAAAACAACCACACCATTAAACTTTCCTCTTATATATATAGTTTGCTTGAAAAAAACTTGTTTTGTGTCCAATATTTAAGTTTGTGAGCCTAAGAAAGAAACTGAATAACTTTAATTTTAACTTTACAATTTATTCTGTGTTCTGAAAAGAATAAAAGAAAATAATGTGCTGATTTACTTTTTCTCCCAATGGGGGAGATAGACAATGCCTATGCAAAGACAGCTGTTTCGTCTTTGAGAAAGACACTTCAGTCTGCATATCGGCCTGCAAAGTATGTCCACAGTGAACATTCAAACTGAGCTAGAAGACTTTCTACAAGAGAAAGGTTGTCCTCTTTGCACCAGATTGAAAGTCCACAATAAAAGCAAACCAGCACTTAATTAAAAAGAAATGGTAACAATCTTGTGTAAAATAACAAAAATAATAATGTTCTAAAGTTACAATCCCTCGAAGAGAGTAGAAGAGATGGGATGCCATGTTGGTGGATCCAGTGAAGGATTCAATAAGGGAGGTCATAGAAATCGTAGTAAACACCAACATACTCCCGGTGAGGAGGAATGTAGAGAGGTGTGCCTGGATCAGGTAGACTGATGCGCTTTCCTTCTTCCAAGTATAATATAAACGTACAAGAATTGAAGAAGAAAAAACAACCACACCATTAAACTTTCCTCTTATATATATATAGTTTCTTGAAAAAAACTTGTTTTGTGTCCAATATTTAAGTTTGTGAGCCTAAGAAAGAAACTGAATAACTTTAATTTTAACTTTACAATTTATTCTGTGTTCTGAAAAGAATAAAAGAAAATAATGTGCTGATTTACTTTTTCTCCCAATGGGGGAGATAGACAATGCCTATGCAAAGACAGCTGTTTCGTCTTTGAGAAAGACTCTTCAGTCTGCATATCGGCCTGCAAAGTATGTCCACAGTGAACATTCAAACTGAGCTAGAAGACTTTCTACAAGAGAAAGGTTGTCCTCCTTGCACCAGATTGAAAGTCCACAATAAAAGCAAACCAGCACTTAATATATATAGTCCTACAGAGTTGTGTGGAGTGGGAAGTTTATATGTCACAGTTGTGGTTCCTTGCGTTTTTCAGTCTTATAGGGTGGGGGGTAGGGTTAGGGTTAGGGCTAGGGTTAGGGTTAGTATTCCCAAAAGATAATTTGGTGAAAATGTTCCTAAAATACAGCTTTATGTATGGTAAGAAAGGCAAAAACGGAAAAATACAATTAACCGAGAAATGTAGGGGGGTGGCACATCTTGCATAACAACACTGTGTTGCCATGAGACAAGAGCGAAAAATGGGAACGTATATTGTGACCATAACTCATCTTTCGGTCTCGTCTAGCTCCCTTCTTTAAGAGGCCGCCAAACTGCATACGACTCAATCCAACTTCGACCCAACTGTGACATTTGTGAGGCATGATTCTCGTGAAATAATACTTTTCTTATGAAATCCTACTAGTTTCGTTCACCATATTTGAAGTCCCTCGTACATGAATCTGATGAAATATGTGTATTTTTGTATCAGACATTTTTTGTTTGTGGCTCAAGCCACAAACCTATAACTCACTTTGTCGGTCGGTCGGTCGGTCCAACATTGTTGCACTTCAAATCGAGGCTACAAAATTGTCGCACTTCAAATCGAGGCTGCACTTCAAATTGAGGCTGCTCTTTAAAATGATGTATTTTAAAGCGTACAAGATAATAAACATACGTAATACAGACACTGCAACAGACACGACGAGTATGCGATGCTTCTTTCAATGAGTATGAGTATGGTTTTAACTGTTTTCCAAAAGATATAAAAAGTTACGAAATGGTGCAGAGTTAACATTCTGGTTTACAGATTAAAATTATTGAAAAGCCAGGGGAGGTGACTCATGATTGGAGTGGTAAAAATAGACCGCGTGCCACAAACTATTGCGATTCCACGCTTGTTTTTATAGATTCGTGCATGAGTATGGTGAACGAAAGTAGTAGAATTATTTGAAGACGGAAGCATTCCACGTGAATCATGCTGCACAGACGTCGTCACAGTCTGATCGCATTTGGTTAGAAATCACACCTGTGTGGTGGCCCCTTTAGCGATGACAGTCGTTTGGCGACTGGTGGCTCAGTGCCTGCGACCGTGAGTACAGATCAAGGCTGCACCCATGCCGCAGACTGGACCAGAGACGAGAAGGCTGAGGGCAAGAAAATCTCCCACGATTTTGCGATTTTAAGTCTGGCAAAGCGTCTCTACTTGGTAAAACCCAGCATAGCAGCATAATCCATTAACAATCAGGAGGCCTCTGTAGGACGCCACTGAGTAACAGTACACACACAAACGCACACTGTCGGCTTTAACATGTTTTCATGGGAACCTAAAGTGGCAGTATGGTTGTCATTTTAGTCAACGTTGTGATCAGATTTCTTGTTCTTTGTAATTCTGTTTCTAAAGCAAATGGGTTGACGGGCTTAGGAAATATATAAAGAAGAGGCTTATATTACAACGCTGGTTAGATTGTTGTTGCAAGAAAATCTGTGTTGATCATTTCCTATAAAGCGGTGATATTAAGAGCAATGATACTTTGCAATCATTCTGCAACTATGACCAATACATGCCCAATCAATTATTTTCTTTTTATTAGGAATAAATGTTTAGAGAGTTGAATGTCACGTTGTAAAATGTTGTGTACATCCATTTTAAAAGTTTGAACATAACTTCTTACATGACGCTTCAAATGTCCACAAAATCTTAAGTATGACTTTTACAACAGGCCTTCTAAATAAAGAACGTAAAAAAATAACAAACAGGTAGTGTGATATCACTGTGATTCAAGCGTGAACAAAAGAAGAGAAGAATCTAAACTTGTTATCTCGCTAAGCACGCTTTCACAACAGAAATGAGTGTAACCGACAAACTAGTACCTTTTAGTAGTACCTCGTCACATTCTGAATACAACGCTGTCCAGCAGAACACGTCGTCAGTTCACGATAACTGTATCCGAGTTGTCTTCAGTGAGATGGAGTTCTTACCTTGGGACAATCCTGACAACATCGTCAGTGCAGAGGTGGAAGCCTTGGTCTTTCGGATAAAAAACAACCTGCTTGTGCTGCTCTTTATGATTGGGGGACCAGCGAACGTCATCAACATGGCAGTGTTTTACAAACATGGCCTCTGGGATCGTGTCAACCTGTGTCTCTTTGCTCTGTCTCTGGCTGATGAGCTCTATCTTGCAGCGTCAATGCTACTGCACGGCGAACAGCTGTACCTCCAGTTCACCTCCAAAGAAAGGTTCGGCCCTGTTTATACGTACTTGGTCAACAGAAACATGATTGTGCTCATAGCTGCATCTTATATCTCCCAACAATTGTCTGCAATCATTGCCACGGAGAGATGTCTCTGTGTGTACAACCCGCTGCGATTTCAGACTCTGCTACGAACCAGGACAATGGCCATTATCATCATCATGGTCAGTCTTGTGTCCACTGGTCTGTTTTTCATCGTAAGTTTTCGATATCGTGTCGGGTGTGTGTATGATCCCACACTAGGTATAGCCATAACCACATTTGTTGAAGAGGCGAGCTTTTACCTAGCTCATAAAGAATTAATCGACTACATGGACAGCGTTGTTTTTGGGGCAGGGTTACCCGTGGTCGCGATGCTTGTAGTAACGACAACAACGGTCATGACCATAGTAAAACTCCGCCAAACGGTGACGTGGAGAGCCGGAACCTCTTCTTCAATCTCCCCGAAGGAGCTGGCTCTGACGAAGATTCTGGTGGGAAGTTCCATTCTGTTCATTGCCTGTATATGCCCCGTCGCTTTCATACCCTTCAGTTGTCTCTTCGTACCGGAGATGACTGCTGGTGGGCGCCATCACAATTTATTTCTGGTGTGTTTCGGGCTCTTTGATGTGTTCAGCTTAATCAACTCCACCTTCAATTTTTTGGTTTATTACGTCATGGGGTCCAGGTACAGGGCTACGTTCTGGTCGTTGTTCAGCAAGAAGAAAGGCAAAGAACAAACCACAAGTCAACAGCAGAGTAAAAACGAAATATGATTTGAAAAAAGCCAAAAAACACCAATGCTTACAAGCTTTCGAGATTTTTTTAATTATCTCTTCACCAGGAAAATGAGCTTAAAACTGACATGAGATACAAAGGTACAGCTAAAAAGTTTATAAAACTTTTCTGTGTCCAATGTCTGTATTTGTGAACCTCAGAAACAAAACCAGTTAACGTTAACTTTATGTAAATTGTGCTGATTTACTTTTTCTCCCAATGGGGGAGGGACAGTGCCTTATGCAAAGACATGTTTCGATCTGTGAAGATCTCATCAGTTTGCATGATCGGCCTGCAATTTGACTGCCCAGTGGATGTCAACTTGAGCAAGAAGACATTCTACAAGAGAATGGTGTCTTCTTTGCACCAAATCGAAATTCCACAATAAAAGCAAACCAGCACAAAGTTAAACCAAAAATAGTAAGCAATCTTATGTAAAATGAAGAAAATAATAATGTTCTGAAATTTTAATTTAAAAACCTAATAGACATGACTAGAGAGGGCCAACTGCTGAGATGATATCCAAATTAAGGATAAAAACAGATCTCAGCACTTGAAATGCTGAGCTCCGTACCCCTACTCTGAACGGGACTAAAAAGTTAGTGCTAGAATAGTGGGAGGTGTACCTTTCAAGTTTCTCTGTTAGTCTCTTTCCCTTGTTTGTCTCGGACTTGTCGCCAGATCCATTTTTGGATGCAAAATAGTTATCATGAGGGGTTCATGCCCCATGGCGAAATATGCTAACAGTTTGAAGAACAAGCTTGATAAGCATAGCATTACGACAAACAACAAAGCCGTTGGGAATTGTGCCACAATCTGAAAAACAATGAAAAACCAGACCCAACGCTGCAGCACAATGCGTGCAATGCCTACTAATTTTGAGGCCTGTGTCTTTCACAAAGGACTAGACTGCAGGAAAACGATTTCAAATCCTGTGGAAAATTGTTGGTCGTTCTGTCTTTATTGTTGGTTGCAACTTACACTGTTTTTTATTCGTATTCTTCTGTGATTGTCCGTTTATGTTTCATTGGATGATTTGTTTTGTATGGCTGGGATATTCTATCTTTGTTTTCATTTTAGGTAGTTAGGATCAGTTTTAGATGGGGGTTAGTGTGATGGCGGACCCGATAAATGTATGAATACTTGGGTATGCATACCTAGAAAAGGCAAAATAATGGAAGGGCGGATAGAACATGAAATGTCAAGACAAGACAGCGATATACACATTAATTTTCCTGGATTATTTTAGTCAAGAAAAATATTGTTGGTAATTAGTTGGTAGGCCGACTTCAAGCGATTGAACATGGATGTTACTTGTTGAAGTCTAAAATTTTTTAAAAAGGTAACCTCAAACCTTTCTTTCTACAACTTTGATTTTTTAGGCCCGTCCTTAAGTTGCGAATTTTGTTTTTTTAAGTTGAGTACTTTTCTATTTCCCCCCTAATTTCAGTTAGGTTTTAACTAGTGCTATCCTCTTTTGCCTTAGAAATATGAACTTGTGCTTACCCCTGCATTTCCTTTTATATTCTTTTAAGAGGTTATTTAAAGGTCTTTGCGTCCGTTTTTACAATGTTCCTGACGAAGAGAGAATAATAAATCTCGAAAGCTTGAGCCAAGGTGTTTAAGGGAGGTCTTTTTGAAATCATCTAAACCTCCTTTGGTTTGCTAAATGATGTATCAAAGCTTTCCAAAACATCGCTGGTATGCTGAAAAATGACAGGATTGAAAAGGGGGCAATGTCATAAAAAGGTTATGTCTCGTGCAGTTTTAAATCAGAAAGAGATAGAGATAATGAGCAACTGAGACTGGGACTAGACTACCTCCAGATAGGTAGTGGGGCGACCATCCTCAACCCAGCGGGTAGCAGTTGGCGGATAGCGACACGGCCTTCAGATATGGAGGCTAGCAGCGATATAAGCCAGGCTTGCCAGGACGAATAAGCTGCTCCGGACCAACTGGCGGTGTTCCTATTAAGGTGGGGTGGGTCAGCAGGTGGCACTGCTGTCCTCTCAAAATGCCCCAGTGTCCATATAGGAACATCATGCGACTAAGAGCCGCATTCAAACCTCTTGCCCCCTGTGCTCACAGGGCAGGTCTTTTGACCATGAGCTAAGGGAGAGGTAACCCTAACATAAACCCCGAGTGCTGGAGACGGAGGTGTTGGGCCGCAAGGCGCACTCTGACAAACCACAACACCACGCATCAACTTCCATTATGACACATGAGCAACTGAGAAAATGATGCGTCCTTTCTGTACGTTCACGTCTCTTGCTCTGCGATGAATCCAAACTCCTGAAATGGCAAGACAATCCACGCAATGTTTGAGTTCAACGTTTTGTGACCTTACGTATTCGTTTCGATTGATGTCTTTGGTGTCCTTGTCTAGGTGTTCTGCTTAATAATACTTTGTCCTGTACTTTGAACAAAACGGTTTTGGTTTTGAACCCATTCCTTGCAGTTCTGTGATGTATGCTAGTCAGTCGTTTCTGACTATGACTACCAGATAGCAGAGGGGACAGATGCTATTCTGGCGGGCTGGGCTAGAATTTGTTTATAGTGGAGACGCCTTACCCAGGGTACATCCCCACTCTCTCGGGCAAAGGGATTTGAGGACAGCCGGCGTTGGGGAACGTCCCCAAAGGCCAACCCATCTCTTTGGCTGCAGCACCAGAGCCGGTGCAAAGCCTCCCTCGTTTGAGAGTCATAGTCTTCAACACTATGATTTTCAATTACTGTAGAAGACCATCAATTGTACAGCTCTCATATTACTGTTGGCCCCTACTGCAGGCTATTATCAACCAAGGATAGAAGCCATTTGAGCAAAGGCCTCAACTACTGTGATATAGAGTGGATATCTGCTTCAGAGCGATACAGAGACAGACAGACAGACATGTAGACAGACGGACGGACAGGGAGATTAGAGGGAAGATCCCTGCACGCTAAATGAAGGCACTGGGGTGGTAACCTACTGCCCCACTATCTTCCCTTAATTAAAAACTGGTGGGGGGGGGGGGGGGGAAAGACTTGGGGGGGGGGGGGGGGGGGGGGGGGGGGGGAAGAGTTGGGGCTGGGGGGTCGAAAAGCACGTACACGCACACACGTACACTTTTGAGAGTTAATTTTCTCCATCTTCCCTAATTATCCACAATCTTTCATAGCCAACTCTCTACATTAAAAAAAAAGAGCCAAGATAAGAAGTTCTCTTTGAAAACCTCAGGATATCGCTACTGAAGAGTTGATGAACAGTCTCTGTCCGTCTGAAAGGAAAGAAGACCCTGTAGTACGTTGCTGAAAACGTTTGGCTGTGGTTCTAATTCAAAGCTTCTGTTATCTTCAGCGAATATAGTGCGTAAACGTCTAATTCTGCCCAGAGCTTAAAGGGGCACCTTGACGGATGAGTTTTTGCAAGAAACACGTCGAGATCACCAGGAAGACACCCTTTACAGAGATCGCAACACTTATTTTGCTCTGGTTTCCTAGAAATGAAACCGTCAAATCGGCGATTCCTCCTTGGCGGAGGTGCTAGAAGTCAATTTCTTCCAGTGAAAGAGAAGGCATGTGTTCTAATGGCCGCATGAGATGGATCAAATCGTTTGCACGAAATTTGCACAATGCAAGCTTTTTTATTTTTATTTTTAATTTTTTTTATACAGGTTACCAAAAGGAGTTTCGCTCACAACAAAGGAAATAGCTCCTTTTTTTATATTTTTTTTTACTACACTACAAAGAAAAAAAAAGCTTCAACCACGACGAGTGGCCAGTGAAAGAGAATGGCCGCCAGAGTCGCTTAGACCAAATCGAGACATATCCACAATACAATTTTTTTAATTTACAGTTTACCAAAAGGATTTTTGCTCACAACAAAGGAAAAAGCTCCTTTTTTTTTTACTGCACTACAAAGAAGAAAAAGCTTCAACCACTCTGAGTGTCCTCCACCCACCCCGTCCAAATGGCTTTTCTCTCCGGCAACTCCGCCACGGAGGAATCGCCGTTTTAACGGTTTGATTTCTAGGACACCATAGCAAAATGACTGTTCTGATCCTTAAAAAGGACTGAAAATTTATTAACCCAAAAAAGGAATGGTTCCAGCAAAAAACTAGTATAAGTGCATGGCTTTGTACATCGCTTTATCGGCAAACATGTACATTTACACCCTCCTGCTCTATTTCTTGGTTCTTTCCGTGGTTAGGGATAGGGTTAGGGTTAGATGGTCTTTTCTTTTGCCACAAGCATCTGTTGTGTGAAAATCATCTATTTTTTGGAGCCTTAAATCGCTGCCCTTAAAAAGGCTGTTCCGTCTGGTGATCTCGACGTGTTTCTTGCAAAAACTAATCCGTCACGGTTTAGTTTAAGTCTTTAAGTCTTTAAGTCTCTCTCTCACTCTCTCTCTCTCTCTCTCTCTCTCTCTCTCTCTCTCTCTCTCTCTCTCTCTCTCTCTCTCTCTCTCTCTCTCTCTCTCTCTCTCTGACTCTCTCTCTCTCTGTGTTTCTCTCTCTTTCTCAATATACTCTTTCAAGTCTCCTCCCTATCACATTCATATCAGTAATGCCTGTGGAGGCACTTGTTGGTTGGTGTGACGAGAACCATCTCCTCCTGAACGTGGCCAAGACCAAGGAGATGGTTGTCGACTTCAGGAGGAATCAGCCCAAGTCAGCTCCACTGGTCATCAAGGGAGAGGAGGTGGAGTTGGTGGACCAGTACAAGTACCTGGGATCAATTATCGACAGGAGGCTGGACTGGTCTGCCAACTCCCAGGCCCTGCTCAAGAGGGGCAACCAACGCCTCCTTTTCCTGAGGAAACTGAACAGGTTTGGGGTGGGCCCGAGACTGCTGGAGCTCTTCTACGGAGCGATAGTAGAATCGGTGCTCACCTTCAATTTCCGCAGTTCCTTGCGCAGCCTTAAGGAACATGACATGGCCAAGCTGGTAAAGATCACTAAAGTAGCTGGCAAGCTGATGGGGGGGGTTCCGGTCCCCCAGCCTGCAGGAGCTCTTTGAGCGCAGGGAAGTGAGGCGGCTTAAGGCTATGCAGGGCGATCCAAGTCGCCCGTTGTGTGAAGTGTTGGCGGCTCAGACTTCCTCGAGATCTGGGCGGCTGATCAGCTTTAGTGCCCGAACGGACAGACTGCGGCGATCGTTCCTGCCCACTGCTGTCCGCCTCCTAACAGCAGGCTGTGAACTGAGCGGCGGCCAACCTGTGCTCAGCATCCGTGGTTTCGGTGCAGGAAGAATGGCAGAAAGTGTGTGTGTGTGTGCGTGCGCGTGCGCGCGCGCGTGTGTGCGTGTGTGTGTGTGTGTGTGTGCGTGTGCGTGTGCGTGTGTGTGTGTGTGTGTGTGTGTGTTTGTGTCGGAGATAGAAAGTGTTCTTGGATGAAAATTAACCCACACTGTACAGTCGCCATTCTCAGACATAAATACCCATGTACTAATATTCAGGCCCTACGAAAATGAGTCATTGTTGGTTTTTTTGCTGTTGAATGTTTGTCGATACATAATGTAATACGTACGACCCATGCATGCGTCTTGTTTGAACACAATATGCATCTAAGGCACTGCCTGTGCACATATATCACCACCGCTGTTGTTAATACCGTTACCTATTATTATTTATATGACTACTGTGATCTTTATTGGTATTACTGGTTTTAATGCTCATGTTATCCCATGCTAGCATAATTATGTGCATTTATGCTTGATTATGCACTATTGTTCTTATTGTTGGTCTGCTTATTTCTTTTTATTGATATTCGCTTTGTTCAGTTCTTGTCTTTTTGTTCTTCTTTTCTTTTTTGTATGTGTGCGTTCTGTCCTTTTCATATTTCATTATAAAATGTGTTGAAAAAAAAAGTTGTATGTCTATTACATGTGCTTTTATGTTATTTTACAAATTGTCTCTTCTGTTAGGTTATAACGATGTCTTATTTTGTGTTCACTTTTATGTGCATGCCGAAAATTCTTTTTCTTAACTTGTTTGGAGACAATAAAATTGTTGAATTGAATTGAATTGAATTGAGTCGCTCTAACATATATTTATAACTTATGTAATGAAAAATCTCACTTTCCACAGGCTTTAAAAGAATCTAAAGTTTTGTCCGTTTATAAATCTGGAGATGCTTCTGATCCTTCAGCTATCGACCCATTTGTCTACTGTCCATCTTATCAAAGCCTATTGAAAAACACATAAAAAATAACATACAGTCACATTTGATAGCATTTGACTTATTACATCCAAATCAAAATGCCTTTAGGAAAACACATTCGTGTCAGACAATGCTAAGTAATCTTGTAGATAAATGGCATTCAAATATTAATAACGATTTATTTACTGGAGCTGTTTTTCTCGACTTCGCAAAGGCTTTTGATATAATCGACCCTACACTTCTCACTAGGAAACTTCAATTATATGGCTTAAATGATGCTTGTGTTAAATTCATTTCGTCTTTCCTAAATAACAGAAGGCAGGCAGTATTGCAAGATCGTCGATCATTATCAACTCTCTCACTCCTATCAAATACGGTGTTCCCCAGGGATCAGTTTTAGGGCCATTACTATTTTCAATATACATAAATGATCTTCCGCTTCATATATCATCTTCATGTGAACTTTTCGCTGATGACTCTACTATCCACCATGCAAACAAACAAATTGAAAATGTATATGCGTCCTTACAAGAGGATATAAACAAACTTGTCACTTGGACAGATATGAACCACATGGCTATCCATCCTCCAAAACCGAAATTTATCATAGTGACACTAAGACAAAAACGTCAAAATATTAAGTCCCATTCATGTAATCTACGCGTCTTTGATAAACAACTGGAAGAGGTAAATTTCTACAATCTGCTTGGCCTTACTATTGATAATAATATGTCATGGTCCAAACATATTTCCCTTCTGTGCAACAGAGTATCTATGAAAACTTTTAAACTAAACCGAATAAAGCATTTTCTTGATCAACATACGCGAAAACTGTTTTTCCATGATTACATTTCCCTCATTAAAAAGTTCGTATTCGTATTCTCTCTCTCTCTCTCCCCCCCCCCTCTCTCTCTCTCTCTCTCTCTCTCTCTCTCTCTCTCTCTCTCTCTCTCTCTCTCTCTCTCTCTCTCTCTCTCTCTCTCTCTCTCTGTCTCTCTCTCTCTCTCTCTACTCTTTCACGTCTCTTCCCTATCACATTCATATCAGTAAAGCAATCTAGCAATTGTTTTTATATTGTGTCTGTAAGTCTGCCTCTCTCTCTCTCTCTCTCTCTCTCTCTCTCTCTCTCTCTCTCTCTCTCTCTCTCTCTCTCTCTCTCTCTCTCTCTCTCTCTCTCTTTCTTTCTCTCTCTCTCTCTCTCTCTCTCCCTTCTCTCTCTCCTTCTCTCTCTCTGTCTCTCTCTCTCTCTCTCTCTCTCTCTCTCTCTCTCTCTCTCTCTCTCTCTCTCTCTCTCTCTCTCTCTCTCTCTCTCTCTCTCTCCTCTTTCAAGTCTCCTCCCTATCACATTCATATCAGTAAAACAATCTAGCAATTGTTTTTGTTTTGTCTGTAAGTCTGCCTCTCTCTCTCTCTCTCTCTCTCTCTCTCTCTCTCTCTCTCTCTCTCTCTCTCTCTCTCTCTCTCTCTCTCTCTCTCTCTCTCTCTCTCTCTCTCTCTCTCTCTCTCTCTCTCTCTCTCTCTCTCTCCTCTTTCAAGTCTCCTCCCTATCACATTCATATCAGTAAAACAATCTAGCAATTGTTTTTGTTTTGTCTGTAAGTCTGCCTCTCTCTCTCTCTCTCTCTCTCTCTCTCTCTCTCTCTCTCTCTCTCTCTCTCTCTCTCTCTCTCTCTCTCTCTCTCTCTCTCTCTCTCTCTCAATATACTCTTTCAAGTCTCCTCCTTATCACATTCATATATCAGTACAACAATCTAGCAATCGTTTTTATTGTGTCTGTAAGTCTGCCAATCTCTCTCTCTCTCTCTCTCTCTCTCTCTCTCTCTCTCTCTCTCTCTCTCTCTCTCTCTCTCTCTCTCTCTCTCTCTCTCTCTCTCTCTCTCTCTCTCTCTTTCTCCCTCTCCCCCTCTCTCTCCCCCCCTCTCTCTCTCCCTTCTCTCTCTCTCTCTCTCTCTCTCCCTCTCTCTCTCCCTTTCTCTCTCTCCCCCCCCCTCTCTCTCTCTCCCCCTCTCTCTCTCCCTTCTATATCTCTCCCCCCTCTCTCTCTCTCTCCCTCTCTATCTCTCCCCCCCTCTCTCTCTCTCTCTCTCTCTCTCTCTCTCTCTCTCTCTCTCTCTCTCTCTCTCTCTCTCTCTCTCTCTCTCTGTCTGTGTGTCTGTCTGTCTGTCTCCCTCTCATAATGACTGACAGTTCAACTCATGGAATCACATCAGTTAGTAAGGGATGCACAGCGATGAACATATTGCATCTTGCTGCACCTGTTGCCACATTATACACAGTTCAGAAACGGTGCCCTTCAACTGTACTCACTTTTTGTTTTTGTTGTTGTTGGTGGTGGTTGTTGTTGTTGTTGTTGCTTTCTTCTTCTTCTTCTTTTGTATGTGGTAGGTTTTTGTTTTGTATTAGAGAGTTTTGGAGAGAGAGAGAGAGAGAGAGAGAGAGAGAGAGAGAGAGAGAGAGAGAGAGAGAGAGAGAGAGAGAGAGAGAGAGAGAGAGAGAGGGGGGGGGGGTGTAGGGAGAAGACAGGAGAGAAGAGTAACCACCCATACACTTGATTCTTTTAAATTAACTTCCGCTCTCCTTGCTTCCCACCTGCCCGCAGAAGGGAAAGCAATGGGAAATGTTCACGTCTTCAACAGCTGATGGGATGGAATGAGTTGTGCTGTCAATCAGAGAGAGAGAGAGAGAGAGGCAGATACAGAGAGAGAAAGAGAGAGAGAGAGAGAGAGACAGAGACAGAGACAGAGACAGAGACACAGACACAGAGATAGACATTGACAGACAGAGATGCGAGTTGCAGAGCACCTGATCTCAATATGAGATCGAAATCTAAGCACTTACTAAATCAGACACCGGGCTGGTTTTGTTCTTCTTGTTGTTGTAGGTTTTTGTTTAACACAACCAAAATCACTGCTGCCGTTGTCCTGATTCTTTAGTCCTTCCGTTGTTATGAAACTTGGAGAGAGGCAAATAAAGAGATGCAGATGCGGATAACTTATTCAAATTTAGTTTAGGCCATAGCCTATTACGAAAGGAGTAGTGGTGTGAAAAATGCTTACCTGTACATTCAAAACGTGAAACGCGTAGAGGCAATCACGAACATACCATTTACCAGATTTGAGTTACGTTGATTTGCAAAAAATAAACATGGACCTGTTTTGTGCATAGTATCTTCATAAAAAAAAGTAACAAGCAATAAATAAGCGTGAATACACACATGTGTCTGTAATACTTTGGGCTTGAGCAACTAACTATATCTTTATATGTAATCCAGTGAGAGCCAAGCAATAGTATTTGTTTTTCAATTTATGGTAGACCTCCCAGTAGCAGAGTGGGAAAAGCTAGAACCTATGAAACCTTTTAATTAATCCCCCGACCTTTTCGTTTTTTTCTCTACCCCCAATGCTTCTGGATTCCCCTAAGGTTGTTCTGCAGCGCCCCTGGTCTTCGTAGATTGTTTTCATTTTCCATTTTAATGTGTGTTTTTTCTCCACAGCACACACAAATCCCCCACATTCTGGCTCCTTTTACTTTTCCACAGAGAGCTATTTGTTTCAAGTTATTTCCGTTAACAGAGGCAAATATTCTTTTCAATGATTGTGGGTAGGGATAAACAAAAGACTGTACAAAGCGGTATGCCACTATGAAACATTGTAATAAGCATAATGGATAAAACACTTTACATTGGAAAACAAGCGAGAAACTGCATAACATCATTTTAAGAAAATACAAATACACTCTGATTGATTATTTGATTGATTGGTTGGTTGGTTGATTGATTGACTAACTGACTGGTTGATTGATTGGCAATGCCAATTTTATCCGATGTGTCCAAGCGTGTGCCCCTCCATGCGTGTATCTCTTGGCCACGTTAGACGAGCAGGAAAACCAGCTACCAGTATGGCATGATTTTAATAACTTACTAATTTATTGATTGATTGATTGGTTGGTAATATCAACTGTTCTATGCTGTGTGCAGGCGTGCGCCCCACGCTACGTGTATTTCTCGGCCAGCCTGGACAAGCGGGAGCCAGTGGGCAGCTGCATTGTGAACGTGGCCGCCACCACGAACTACGACGTCTTCGCCCCTTGCAGAAACGGTAACAGCCCTTCGTTCCCTTCTCCTCGTAGCACTGTCTGTTGGGAGTCTCGTTCGTCTCTTTGTTTGCGTTGTGCTCCAGAAGGATACCGTCTCCCAAACGCATAGAAAACGAGATTGTTCATTTTTAAAAATTTATTTGAGATGGCTAAAAAAAATTCAAACTGGTATTGGTAGTATTATGTTTAAGAAGTAGGACAAGGGGGAGCTGAACTAAGATCTGCAGGCTCCTGAGGCATTTTTGTTTCATTTTTGTTTTGTTCCTCCTCTCTGTTTCCTTCTTTCTTCTCCTTTGGTCACATCCCTAAGTGCGAACATTTACTTCTCTAAATAGAAGTTGGTCGCCACCACAGAAGAAGAAGAAGAAGAAGTATAGTAAACAAATCGCCACTTATATCCTGATCAACATGATATATCTTTATCTCCCAAAATGAAGAACACAAGGTCATTGGATAACAGACCATGATTCAAGGCTTTTAATGACATGGATGTTTAATCATCATGGTGCAAAAATGCGACATTGGCGGTGAAAGGGTTAAACGGATATATCTTTGTATTGATCAGGATAAAAGTGGCAATTTTGTTTACTATAATACTTCTTAAACATCATGCTACCAATACCAGTTGGAATGTTTTAGCCCTCAAATAGTTAAGAACATGGAAAATTTCGTTTTAATGCCCCACATGGCCGAAAGGCTGAAGAGGGCGTAAAGCCTTATTTCGTCAAATCTCGTTTTCTAGGTGTTTTAGAGAGGCTTCCTTCACGTTGATTCAATAAAAGACTGTGTGAAAGTCTCTTTCTCTCTCCACCCCACCCCGAAAGTGAAATAAGTAAACAGCAAAACGTCCCTACTCGTGCTATTGTTGACACGCTCTAATGTGTGTTTATTTGCAATGTCTGTGATGGCACTTCGCTAAAATAGTTACGTTTGTTTGCGTGGGTGATTGTCTGAGTATGATTGGTCTCTTGTGTGTTTGTGTGTGTGTGTGTTTCGCTTGCCTTGTTATTTCTCTGACGTAATTTAGTTGTGCTGTTACTAGTTTGGTTATTTTGCTTGTTTGTCCCATTCGTGTACGTTTTTTGGCAGTGCACTTTGCACATCATTCTTGCTGTTGTGGTTGTGACAACAGTAGTGGTCGTGTTGGTGATGGTGTAAGAAAGTCTTTATGTGGAAAGCATTATGAGAACGTTCATCTGGTTGCCTTCAACTAACAATCTGCAGCTGGTTTCGAGCTCGATATAGTTAAATGGGATATTGATATTGATACGATGCATACAGTGTAAAACCCTTTAATATTTCAAAGATTTTTTCTTCTTCTGACGGTGGTTCTAACTGTGTTCCTATTTTGCCCATACTATTGTATTACTTACTCACCCATCTTTACTTACGATCTGGTTTTTCAAAGTGTCCATTCCCTGATTACTGTCGTTATAGGTGTTGTACTTGTCTGTTTTACTTATCCCCGGTCTCTCGTCCCTTCCCCATAACAATTATCCTTCTTGGATCTTCGTGGTCGTCATAGTCAATTGTCTTCACACATAGCTACATTCGCTCAGGACCTTGCTTTTGTGCAAAAAGCTGTGTTTTTGTCGTTTTTGTGTGTGTGCCACATGGTTGAATAGTTATTTTTTAGACAATTATAGAATATCGATTTTGAAATGCTTACCCTTTCCCCTCCCCAATTTTGTATAATGATCTCCTTGTTACAATTAAAGTGCCAGATATCTTTGGCTTACTTTCAATGCTACCTCCCCACCCCACCCCACCTTCGTTATTCCTTTCGCTCTGCGTTTATTAATATGTTTGCAATTGTAATAAACCCTAACTTTCGTCCGTTTCATTTCCATCAACTTTCAGTTATTTTGTTGGATTGTGTGAGTACAATACGTGAATGTTGTTTTATGATGCAGTAGGTTGCCACTGTTTTCAGTTATGCTGATCTTATATAACTGATTTTGTCTCGGCCAGGGCCTGTATTCACGTTGAGATAGCATGAGACTTAGCATCATGCTAACTTAGAAGCTCTTCCAGTGTCCTATAGGATTTAATAGGACTTTTGGAAGAGCTTCTAAGTTAGCATGATGCTAAGTCTCATGCTATCTCAATATGAATACAGGCCCTGGTCTCTTAGCGAAGCTATACTGTTTTTGTTCTTTCATTTTTGTCTCATAAATACTTTTTCTTCTTTTCGTTATTTGTGCCTTACCCAGTTAAAACATGTCAACTTTGTCTTGTCTACACATATTTAGTAGAATATTATTTTTTTGTCATGCTTGTTTTTGTTGTAGTCGTTGTTTTGTATGCTGTACTGTTAGTATAACTTAAAGGAAATCGCATCATTTTGCCGATTTGGAGAAAGTGTATATGTTTATTTTCTTGGAACAAACATTTAGCCAGAAACGTGGGTCCCAGTGACGGTCATTGGAGAACAAAGACCCCTCGTTTCCTGGAAGTCTTCATTTCTCCATCATCATTTGTCTCCATTGTTTCTTCTTCTTCCTGGTTTCATTCCCCTCCAAGACATCTGTCCCAGACCACTATCTCCAGCTATATATCTTTCTTTAAGTCTTCAGATATCCAGCATTATAACTTACTTGCTTGTCCAGTCTTTTCGCCTTTGATGTATCTAGCATGCTGGGGTCCACAATGCTTTCTTTTCAGGTTTGATAATTTTGTTTGTTTGTCGAAAACATGTTCGTTTTTGCGTTTTATTTCTTGTTTGATCG
The DNA here is from genome assembly GCA_017654935.2 of Phymorhynchus buccinoides. Lineage (NCBI taxonomy): Eukaryota > Metazoa > Mollusca > Gastropoda > Neogastropoda > Raphitomidae > Phymorhynchus > Phymorhynchus buccinoides. The sequence continues at coordinate 31,048,930 of CM065686.1, forward strand.
AGATTTTGTTTTGTTTTTACTGTGAAGTAATTGAGAGTGGGGATGGGGGTGGGGCAGAAATTTGGGTTTAGGATATTATCTCGATATATCAAACAATTATATGATTTGTTTTGGTCTTATTCAGATTACTGTTGAAATGATAAAATAACTTTGTCTTTTCAAAGAAAAACAAACAAACCAACCCAAGAACCGCATTAGCAACCAGCCAGATTAAAGATTAAATCGCTCTTGATGCGCATTTTAAGACTACAGAAGCATGTGTCACATCATGTTTTCTTCAAAATCTGTTACAGGCTCCTTCTGTTTGTCGAATCGGCCAGAACTGGTTTTCTTAGTCTTTTCTTTGTTTCTTGTTTAGTGTAGAACTGTGGTGCAATCCATCAAGCAATAGTTTTGTTGTGTGTGATGACACAGCAGTGCCTTTGAGAGTAGATTTAATTAATGCTTATTGGGTGGGGGGAAAACTACTCTAAATGAAATATGCATTGCATCGTTTCGGGGAAAAGAGCTTTAACGTCACTCTTGTTTCTCACCACCCTTTCCTATTCTTTAACCTACCATTTGCACCCCCCCCCCCCCCCCCCCCACTGCTCTTTTATTTGTACAAATGTATCAACATTCACATTCACTTCACTCAACATTCGGTATTTTGTACTTTTGTCACCCCCCCCCCTCCCCCCCCCCCCCTCCTCCCTCCCCCCCCCTTAATTTTCGGAACGAAAATGTTCAATAAGAAGCAACATTCTACCATCTTTGGGAGATAGGATAAGATGGGATCAGCCTGGGATTATTTTCATGAAATTGAAAAAATAAACAGATTTTGAGATTGAGGGTCGTAAGCGTGAGGAGGGTGACTAATGTACATGATAATGCCCTGCATTCTACTTATTTCCTTCTCTTGTGTTTCACCGAAAGAGAATATAAATAATGGCTGGGCTTTCATTTGCAATTTGTTTGTTCTTCCTTCCCTTTTTTTCAACTTGCGCTAAGATGAACCCTGGTAGAAGATGCCTTTTTTGTGCTCCATGCTTACAGTTTTTATGTCCCAGTCCTCCAATGTATGCTTCTGTTATTGCCCTTGCGGAAAACTCTCCTGTGTTTGGGGACTCATTTTGTGATTTCACGATCGTGAGCGCCCGGTTATTTCTGTCTGCGCTCGGAAACGAATTAGGAATGACAGTAATTTGGATGGAAATTCGAAGCCGGTTATGGATATTGTTTTTTCTCTTTGGTTGCCTTATGCATTGATTTACCAATTCTGTTTGTGTTGCGCGCGCGCGCGCGTGTGTATGTGGTTTCATGTACGTGGTAATTAACTACATCTGCCCAAGACTGCGTTTTTGGCATTTGAATATAAAATGTAATAATGTGCATGGTTGTCTGTCTTATTATTTACTTGAGAACTAATTTATATTTTCCGTATCTGTTCATCTCATAATTTCTTCTGATTGCATTATTTTTTTAAAACTGTTTTTATATGTTTTTTTCGCCGTCCCCTCTTGCATTTGATTTTGTTTTATATTCAAGATGTTTCCTCTTTTAATAATCAGTCGCTACAGGTAAATCAACGTTTTCTACTTTCTTTACAATGGCTTATAGTTTTTGATTTCCACACAGAAGCTTACCGTACTTTCCAATACTGTTCCATTTCTTCTTTCATTTAAAAAACAATTCTTGCATTCCATTTTGCAAATAAAATGGCTTACACAAGCTGAATAGGTCAACAAACGAAAACAATGACAATATTTCACTCGTTCCTGTAATACTAAGGAGAGAGAGAGGGGGGGGGGGAGAGAGAGAGAGAGAGAGAGAGAGAGAGAGAGAGAGAGAGAGAGAGAGAGAGAGAGAGAGAGAAGGGGGGGAGGGTGGTTGGGAGAGGGAACTGGACTGCGGGGGGGATAACGAAGGGGGATAACTAGGAGGAAAAGTCTCTGGTGAGCAGAAAGTGTAAATCCATGCCCCCCACCCCCACACTCCAAGCATACATTTGGAGGACTGGGGCATAAAAACTGTAGGCATGGAACACAAAAAAGGCTTCTTCAACCGGGTTCATCTTAGGGCAAGTTAATAAAGGGGGGGGGGGGGAGGAAGGACAAACAAAGGGGGAGAGGGGAAGAGAATATCCAACTATGAATGGAGTTTTAACCCCTTGACTGCTATATAACGTATCACATATACTGACTTGACGACATCACTGATGACGTCATCAGATGAAGAGGAATAACTCTGATATGCTGGTTTGTGTTCTAACGCAGCCAAGAGAGTAATATCCCCAGACCATGTTGCCAGTTTGGCTCTATCGGTTGTCAATTTTCAGGGCATGGTTTGTACAATGATTTTTTCTTTAATTTGGTTTGGCAGTCAAGGGAATTTGCGCATTTTCGATGTGGCCAGCGGGGTGCACTGTACGCCATAGAGTTGTTCAGTGCTGTGTACTGGGGCTTTCAAATTGGCCTGTTGTTAATAGGAACTGACGTGGCTGATCTGCACGGAGTGACATCGCAACTCGATTCAAGAATCTATCATAATGGGAAGAATACAAAAAAATAAGGCTAGTCAGCATCAATAGTCAATGTATATAGTTACATCTATGTTTAATGTACGCGCGCGCGCGCGCGCGCGCGCGCGCGCGCGTGTGTGTGTGTGTGTGTGTGTGTGTGTGTGTGTGTGTGTGTGTGTGTGTGTGTGTGTGTGTGTGTGTGTGTGTGTGCCAATTTAATGGCTGTTGCAATGTTCATACTGTTTTTGACTATTGTGCATGTTTGTGTGTGCGCGTGCGCGTGCGCGTGCGCGTGCGCGTGCGTTTATTTGTTTGTGTGCATGTATGTGCGCGCGCGTGTGTGTGTGTGTGTGTGTGTGTGTGTGTGTGTGTGTGTGTGTGTGTGTGTGTGTGTGCCAATTTAATGGCTGTTGCAATGTTCATACTGTTTTTGACTATTGTGCATGAATATCTTTTGCTATTTTGTTTTCTCTCCCTCTCTCTCTTTCTCCAAGAGAAATGGGAAGATATGTACGTGATGGATCGTCGATCTGTGATCAATGACTTTTGCTATCATTAAGCCATGCACAGACGGGGCGTCGGACATGAATCTCAATCAACTATGTATGATCTGTAATGTACTGAACTGCTTTACATTCAACGTCTCTCGGATCGCTCTTAGTTTTAGGCTTCTAATATGTTACTTCAAAACTCCTTAAAAGTAACTTGTCGCTTACAATGAAAAGCATATGCTTAACCTCTAGATCATCGTAGAATCTATTTCGCACACATTGTTGCCACTACACAAAACGTTATTTTCATTGAAATCGCTTCTGATAAAGAAAGGAAAGGAAAGAAGACATTCTAATCTTTGAGTGCATTACAAAGTCATGTACTCGTCTGTTTGCGGGCATTTTTGATTGTTTAAGCTTTACTTAGGTCAGCCAGACATCAATTAGCCTACAGGGATATGTCAAACTGCAACACAAAGTCTGGTATAATAGTACATCTTGATTCTCCGCGCGGAAATAACCAATACATAAAAGTAGTTATTGTGATTTCGTTTCGTGTTGTTCCTTATGATAAGTGCGTTTTTTTAAATTTAAATTTTGCTCAGATTTGTAAATTCTTTGTGAAGCGCTTAGAGCCCTGTAAGGAGAATAAGCGCTATTAAAATGGTCATTATCATTTAATCTTCTTTCGTTTACTTATTGATTATTTCCGCGCGGAAAATCCGGATATACTGTGTACCAGGTCTAATGCACAATTCCAAAAACAACAGCATGAAAATTCGTTCTTAGATGTATGTCCTAAAGAAGTGGAATCTTCGAGTTTTGCTTAATGCTCACAGCATTAACTTCCTTTTAATTTATTTTTGAACGACTCTTAAAAAAAGACAAGAAAAAAAAGACGATTGTAAATATCCGACCGCAAAATCTCAAACTTGAATGCGTCGATAATGTGAACGCTTGCAAAAAACCAACCAAACCGTCGTGTTTGTGAATGGACGCCCCCGTGTGAAGCAGGCTTTTACTAACAGGCTGTCGCTGTTCTGCTGTCTTTTGCATGGTGGGACCCCATCCTCTTCATGCATCCTCCTCTGCTGATGCCATTGCCCCTCCTCTGCCTCATCCTCCCTATCATCATCATCTTCATCGTCTTCTTCATCGTCATGGTCACGGTCATCAGGGGTTGACGACAGTTGGGTCAGTGACCAGTATCACAGGCAGGGCTACTGTCAGACAGGCTGGTCAGCGGCTTTCTCCGATGTAAGTCTTGTCTGCTTGGTGGCTATTGTTGACCTCGACGAGGACGAACGTTCAAGTTGACCGTTACTCTGGTATTTTGTTTTACCTTGACGCTGCTTGGTGGCCATTGTTGACCTCGACGAGGACGAACGTTCAAGTTGACCGTTACTCTGGTATTTTGTTTTACCTTGACGCTGCTTGGTGGCCATTGTTGACCTCGACGAGGACGAACGTTCAAGTTGACCGTTACTCTGGTATTTTGTTTTACCTTGACGCTGCTTGGTGGCCATTGTTGACCTCGACGAGGACGAACGTTCAAGTTGACCGTTACTCTGGTATTTTGTTTTACCTTGACGCTGCTTGGTGGCCATTGTTGACCTCGACAAGGACGAACGTTCAAGTTGACCGTTACTCTGGTATTTTGTTTTACCTTGACGCTGCTTGGTGGCCATTGTTGACCTCGACGAGGACGAACGTTCAAGTTGACCGTTACTCTGGTATTTTGTTTTACCTTGACGCTGCTTGGTGGCCATTGTTGACCTCGACGAGGACGAACGTTCAAGTTGACCGTTACTCTGGTATTTTGTTTTACCTTGACGCTGCTTGGTGGCCATTGTTGACCTCGACGAGGACGAACGTTCAAGTTGACCGTTACTCTGGTATTTTGTTTTACCTTGACGCTGCTTGGTGGCCATTGTTGACCTCGACGAGGACGAACGTTCAAGTTGACCGTTACTCTGGTATTTTGTTTTACCTTGACGCTGCTTGGTGGCCATTGTTGACCTCGACGAGGACGAACGTTCAAGTTGACCGTTACTCTGGTATTTTGTTTTACCTTGACGCTGCTTGGTGGCCATTGTTGACCTCGACGAGGACGAACGTTCAAGTTGACCGTTACTCTGGTATTTTGTTTTACCTTGACGCTGCTTGGTGGCCATTGTTGACCTCGACGAGGACGAACGTTCAAGTTGACCGTTACTCTGGTATTTTGTTTTACCTTGACGCTGCTTGGTGGCCATTGTTGACCTCGACGAGGACGAACGTTCAAGTTGACCGTTACTCTGGTATTTTGTTTTACCTTGACGCTGCTTGGTGGCCATTGTTGACCTCGACGAGGACGAACGTTCAAGTTGACCGTTACTCTGGTATTTTGTTTTACCTTGACGGTGCTTGGTGGCCATTGTTGACCTCGACAAGGACGAACGTTCAAGTTGACCGTTACTCTGGTATTTTGTTTTACCTTGACGCTGCTTGGTGGCCATTGTTGACCTCGACGAGGACGAACGTTCAAGTTGACCGTTACTCTGGTATTTTGTTTTACCTTGACGCTGCTTGGTGGCCATTGTTGACCTCGACGAGGACGAACGTTCAAGTTGACCGTTACTCTGGTATTTTGTTTTACCTTGACGCTGCTTGGTGGCCATTGTTGACCTCGACAAGGACGAACGTTCAAGTTGACCGTTACTCTGGTATTTTGTTTTACCTTGACGCTGCTTGGTGGCCATTGTTGACCTCGACAAGGACGAACGTTCAAGTTGACCGTTACTCTGGTATTTTGTTTTACCTTGACGCTGCTTGGTGGCCATTGTTGACCTCGACAAGGACGAACGTTCAAGTTGACCGTTACTCTGGTATTTTGTTTTACCTTGACGCTGCTTGGTGGCCATTGTTGACCTCGACGAGGACGAACGTTCAAGTTGACCGTTACTCTGGTATTTTGTTTTACCTTGACGCTGCTTGGTGGCCATTGTTGACCTCGACGAGGACGAACGTTCAAGTTGACCGTTACTCTGGTATTTTGTTTTACCTTGACGCTGCTTGGTGGCCATTGTTGACCTCGACGAGGACGAACGTTCAAGTTGACCGTTACTCTGGTATTTTGTTTTACCTTGACGCTGCTTGGTGGCCATTGTTGACCTCGACGAGGACGAACGTTCAAGTTGACCGTTACTCTGGTATTTTGTTTTACCTTGACGCTGCTTGGTGGCCATTGTTGACCTCGACAAGGACGAACGTTCAAGTTGACCGTTACTCTGGTATTTTGTTTTACCTTGACGCTGCTTGGTGGCCATTGTTGACCTCGACGAGGACGAACGTTCAAGTTGACCGTTACTCTGGTATTTTGTTTTACCTTGACGCTGCTTGGTGGCCATTGTTGACCTCGACGAGGACGAACGTTCAAGTTGACCGTTACTCTGGTATTTTGTTTTACCTTGACGGTGCTTGGTGGCCATTGTTGACCTCGACAAGGACGAACGTTCAAGTTGACCGTTACTCTGGTATTTTGTTTTACCTTGACGCTGCTTGGTGGCCATTGTTGACCTCGACGAGGACGAACGTTCAAGTTGACCGTTACTCTGGTATTTTGTTTTACCTTGACGCTGCTTGGTGGCCATTGTTGACCTCGACGAGGACGAACGTTCAAGTTGACCGTTACTCTGGTATTTTGTTTTACCTTGACGCTGCTTGGTGGCCATTGTTGACCTCGACAAGGACGAACGTTCAAGTTGACCGTTACTCTGGTATTTTGTTTTACCTTGACGCTGCTTGGTGGCCATTGTTGACCTCGACAAGGACGAACGTTCAAGTTGACCGTTACTCTGGTATTTTGTTTTACCTTGACGCTGCTTGGTGGCCATTGTTGACCTCGACGAGGACGAACGTTCAAGTTGACCGTTACTCTGGTATTTTGTTTTACCTTGACGCTGCTTGGTGGCCATTGTTGACCTCGACAAGGACGAACGTTCAAGTTGACCGTTACTCTGGTATTTTGTTTTACCTTGACGCTGCTTGGTGGCCATTGTTGACCTCGACGAGGACGAACGTTCAAGTTGACCGTTACTCTGGTATTTTGTTTTACCTTGACGCTGCTTGGTGGCCATTGTTGACCTCGACAAGGACGAACGTTCAAGTTGACCGTTACTCTGGTATTTTGTTTTACCTTGACGCTGCTTGGTGGCCATTGTTGACCTCGACGAGGACGAACGTTCAAGTTGACCGTTACTCTGGTATTTTGTTTTACCTTGACGCTGTTTGTCGTAAGCAAGCTTCCTCGAGTTCCATTGCATAATTCTAGGGGTATTTGCCTGAAAACTACTACCAACTTTGTTTGTTCTGTTTGTGATGGCACATTCTGGTGTATACCCCATCGAATTATGTGCCCTGTGAAGTACGTGACTTTTGACATTGTCTCTAACGAGCCTCTATGACTTAGTTGTGTATGACAGTTGACGGTGTCGACGTTGAGCTACGAGGACCTGTGAAGGTTGCGCTACAACGACCTGGTCTTCACTTTGGACTTTGTGTGACCTCGAGTATGACATTGACATTGTAAAATGGGAGCTATTATAGTGACTTACTTGTGTGCTTGACCTGGACTTTTGACTTGTAACTGTCAAAGACAAATACTGCTTGGTTTACATATAGAGAGCCCTACATTAAAGTAGGCCTATAATTATGCCATTGACTTCTGACCTTCAGACTGTCAGGGGTGGCTCCAACAACTTAATGGAGAATGACCTTCACTTTTATTAGGACTGTCAAAAGGCGAGACCGACAGTGCAGCCCCGTCGTTTTCAGTCGTTATTTGGTTACACGTTGCGTTATCCCCTTAATAGTCCGCTGGAGCCAAAATACTCACCAGCCTCAACGTAATGATGCTTTCAAGACCCCCCACGTTACGTGTCACATTCTCTCTTATGCTAGGAAGATTTCTTAAGATTTATTACCAGCAATAAGAGGGAAAACACGTAAAAACAGTGATTTGACACGTGACGTCTTGAAAATTGATCATGATGATTTCTCATTATAAGAGTGTGTGGTGCCGTTAAGATTGCTCTAAACCTGGGTGACGGTTCTCTAAAATCTGTTTGGAAGTGACATTGATTAATCTAATCATTTTTGTTGTTGCGGTGAATATAATTGAATATAATTGTAAACGTTTTATTTCCCATCGCATGTCTTTTTATATTAAACAAACCAGTGCATATCAGTTTCATAGCTAGTTTCAAAACCAAATGCGAATAATGCAGTTAAAATGGTCTATTGATAACACGTTTGCAGCGCGTGCGCGTGCGTTTATTTGTTTGTGTGCATGTATGTGCGCGCGCGCGTGTGTATGTGTGTGTGTGCGTGTGCGTGTGCGTGTGCGTGCGTGCGTGCGTGCGTGTGCGTGCGCGTGTGCGCGTGTGTGCGTGCATGCATACGCGCACGCCTTTGTCGTTTGTTTGCTCTTTTTTGTGTGTGTGTGAGCAGGTACGTGAATGTGTGTGCATTTCTATTTTTATGTCTGAAAGTGTATAATGTACCATCGCAAGATAATTTTACATATTTTCATAAGGAAACTAAAATTATACGTTTTCCTAGTAGCTACTATTCAATTGCATGTTTTATATGGTAAATGGTGCTACTGCTATTAACGTCAATAAGAATAGACATGGTGGAAAGTTTTCTCTAATTGTTAAAACCTAGCAAAACCCAATGCCAATTCCAAAAAGGACTCTTGGAATCGATCTGTCCAAGCTTGTTGGATGGACCAGCTTGGTCCAATTATAGGAACCTGCGATCAATTGTAGTCCGAAAGGAGTCTTGGAATTGAACTGTGCCTTCTCGTTTGGTACCAGGTTTGGTCTAATGAGGGAAGAGTGATCGTACTGATCAATGGAGATGGAAGGGAAGCTTGGAATCGAGTTCTCTTGGCATTGTTTTCCATTTCTTTAAACCTACTCCTGTCCCATTTGCCTTTCACATGTTTCTTAGAACTTTTACATCATTTGTCTGTCTACCCACCCGTCTCCCCACCTGTCGGTTTCACGGTCTCTCTACCCCCCCCCCCCCCCCTGTCCCACTCTCTGTCTCTTTGTATTCCTTTTTCTCCATCATTCCTCTCTGTCTCTGTCCCTGCCCCCCCCCTCTCTCTCTCTCTCTCTCTCTCTCTCTCTCTCTCTCTCTCTCTCTCTCTCTCTCTCTCTCTCTCTCTCTCTCTCTCTCTCTCTCTCTCTCTCTTTCTCTTCTATTGCCTTCAGTGCTATCCAGCTGAACGTTCATTAATAGTAGGGGCCTAGGGTGTCTATCCAAAGACTTATAGTACTAGGTTTAAGAAGATAGTATTCTTGAAGGACAAACAAAACACAAAAATACAATAAGTGCTCTATAGTCTATACTTAGATTAAAACGAATTGACTATCAAACGCTTGGTGGGTTTTGAATTAAAGGGTCAGAACACAGAAAATAGAAAGAGACACAATGATATAATTATCTCCTTGGATCGCCAGTCGATGACAGTGTATATTATGATAATCCTTTGCTAAGTGGCCAAAGAAGCAGTAAAATGAATTTTAAGTTCATCGTCTTTGTCTGGACTTTCAGTTCCCGCCAGGTATTGTGTAAGAAGTGACTACGTTTTAGATACAGTTCCAGACAGCCATGTAGGTGCTAGTATTTCCCCCTGAGCGACATCAGGCGGCGATGCACTTGTTAGCATTATACATGTAATAGAGAGTTTGCAAGAGGAACCTTCATCCAACGACAACACCAGATGCAGACCTTTATCTGCACGAACCCTACAACAGAGCAGTCACGTGCCACGATCCGCCTTCCTCCACGACCTTCCCTCATCGCCATTGCATCGTCTCCATCCCAGGAAGACCTCACCGTCTTCAGGAACACCGTCCATAAGGGTATCTGACCGATTGGACGCTAACCTCACCTTCTCTAGCAATCGGTTTCACTCCAGTTTCATGGAAAAGTTTAGAATTGCAACTCGTTGACATTATTAGTGCGCAAGTTATTCAACCATATATGACATCTGGGGAAAATTGAGTATGACAGGCAAAGCAAAACAAAGCAAAACAAAACAACTTATTACAGCTGCACAGCAGTCAAGCTACATTAGAAAGATTTCGACGTATTATTTACTCTGTCATTGAAAATAAGTGGTAACAATGATATGCACGTGCAGCAAAACCGCTTCTGCAGTCGCGTGCACTGTATCACACGGAATGACGTGGCGATCAAGTAGCAATTAAGGGATAGACGAAATGACAGCGCGGAAAGCTCGGGCTAAATTGGAGATACGGCAGCACAGTGATTATGCTGTCGATATAATTGGGGCGAACGAGGCTTATAATAATGATTAGGTAGTTCATAGCAATACCAAGGAATTATGCGGAATCGTGCTCGTTTCGGACGTATGCTACGTTTGATTTGTGGGCGTATGCTACAAAATGTAGACTTGGGGTGGAATAATAGCAGTCAATGCAATAGGGTATCAGAACACAAAGACAATTTTAAAAAGATAACAAATTACAGGATTATTCCATTCATCAGTTGGGATTTGACTGTAAAGGATTAGCGATAATCATGAACTATGATTTAATGTTTTGATGACAACAGCAGCAGTAACAACAAGGTTAATGATGATCATGCTACTAATAGTAATGATGAAAATGCAATACATTTAGCAATTATTTTAATCTATTATAAACTGCATTGTTTTGATTGATTTAATTTAAAGTGTTCACAACAATGGTGATATTAGACTTACTTCTTTTTGTGTGTGTCTACGTGTGTGCGTGTTAGAGATAAAATGTGTGTGTGTGAGAGAGAGAGAGAGAGAGAGAGAGAGAGAGAGAGAGAGAGAGAGAGAGAGAGAGAGAGAGAGAGAGAGAGAGAGAGAGAGAGAGAGAGAGAGAGAGAGAGAGAGAGAGAGAGAGAGAGAGAGAGAGAGAGAGAGAGAGAGAGAGAGAGAGAGAGTGAATGCACTCTCGCGCGCGTGTGCAAGTATGCAATGAGCACGTGTAAGCTTCTGCTTGTATATAAAAGTCTACGAAAGAAAGGTTATAAGTCACAGCGTAAAACACAGCAAGAGTTAAGGAAAACGAACAGGCATCAACATTGCCGGGAAAATAGCTGTGTGTCATCCAAACAATACGCG
>CM065686.1:31077590-31082590 GCA_017654935.2 Phymorhynchus buccinoides
TTCAATTTGATATTGTCAACTTTAACATTTTGTTTGTAATCTAGTTGTCCTCAAAATATATGCAATACATTACATGATTGTAATTTTCTGTTACTATGCCATGTTCTGTTCTTTCGTCCTGAACGCATATGCCATGTTAAGCTTGTAAAGTTTGTAAAGTTGTACGGATACACGGTGTGAGTTTTGATTCTCTCCAGGGCGGCAAGAAGCTGATGATAGCGGCGGTGGGCAGCTGGTACTGGCAAGGTGAGTTCCCCTTCTCTTGACCGTATGATCCATTATCTCCTTCATCATTGCCATCACGTTGCGTTGTCATTATCATGGACATTTTGCAATAATGTCTAATATGTATTTCATATCTTAACTCTCGTTCTTAACGTGTTTACTTAACTTGAATGCTCGTATAAATATGCAAGACGCATTTAGGAAGTTCGCATTGTGGTTATGGGATGTGGTTTTTTTTGCGAAACAAAATGTTTCAAATAATCTTGATTATTATTCAAGCGCGCACGCACGCACGCACACGCGCGCGCAGAGAGAGAGAGAGAGAGAGAGAGAGAGAGAGAGAGAGAGAGAGAGAGAGAGAGAGAGACGAGAGAGAGAGAGAGAGAGAGAGAGAGAGAGAGAGAGAGAGAGAGAGAGAGAGAGAGAGAGAGAGAGAGAGAGAGAGAGGAGAGAGAGAGAGAGAGAGAGAGAGAGGAGAGAGAGTGCTGAGCTGAACGCTGAACATTTATTGTCATTACCTCAAGAGGTTAGAGAGAGAGAGAGAGTGGGTGGGGGGGGGGAGATATATATATATATATATATATATATAATATATATATGATACTATAGAGAGAGATAGAGAGAGAGAGGGGGAGATAGATAGATAAGAGAGAGAGAGAGAGAGAGAGATGATTAGAGAGAGAGGAGAGAGACAGACAGACAGACAGACAGACAGACAGACAGACAGACAGACAGACAGACAGACAGACAGACAGACAGACAGACAGACAGACAGACAGACAGAGCATTGCGTTTATTGTTTTTGTTGTTGATTTTCTGACCACAGGTCAGCTGTACAACTACAACAGTCGTAACAGCAGGGACTACGTGTCCACCAACGAGGGCCCGCCTGAGGACGACGACACCTACATGGGTCAGTCACTGTGTTGACTTGTGCTTTGTCCACTGTTCGTGTTATGTATTCACCCCCCTCCTTATCACTCCATTACTTCTGTCTTTGTCTGTCTCTAGTCTGTCCTTACGTTTAAAACCCTTTTATCGCCACTGTCGCCTCTTGGCACCACAATGATTTAAAACCCATGTCACTAAAATGCATCAATAGAGGGTCTGATATCCAGTGACCTTATGTTCTTAATTTTGGGAGGTAAGGATAGGCCCTATTTTATGCATGTCACAGAGGAATCCCCAATATTGCTGATGAAATATTTTCTCTACTCGGGTAAGTTTAATGGTAAATGTTGGCTGAGGAATGGCTAGCGTTGAAAGGGTTTATTAAGGGTAAGTCATTTCATTTGTCCGCTTGCGTGTTGTCATTTGTTGTTTTCACTTGCCCATTCCTTCCCTTTCTGTCTTTGTCTCTCTCTAGTCTGTCCACACGTTTTAACCATTTCAACGCCAGCCATTTGTCACCTAAAACTTTCCATTAAACTTACCTGGGTAGAGAAAAGACCCTGCATGCAATATTGGGGATTTCTCTGTGACATGCATAAAGTAGGGGTCTATGCTTACCTCCCATATTAAAGAGAAAAGACCCTGCATGCAATATTGGGGATTTCTCTGTGACATGCATAAAGTAGGGGTCTATGCTTACCTCCCATATTAAAGAGAAAAGACCCTGCATGCAATATTGGGGATTGCTCTGTGACATGGATAAAGTAGGGTCTATCCTTACCTCCCATATTAAAGAGAAAAGACCCTGCATGCAATATTGGGGATTGCTCTGTGACATGCATAAAGTAGGGTCTATCCTTACCTCCCATATTTAAGAACATATTAAGGTCACGGGACACCAGACCCTCATTTGATGCCTTTCTGTGACATGGGTGTTAAATCATAGTGGTGCCAAGAGGCGACAGTGGCGATGAAAGGGTTTTAAGGGTAAGTCATTTTATTTGTCGGCTTGCGTGTTGTCATTTGTTCGTTTTCACTTTCCCATTCCCTCCCTTTCTGTCTTTGTCTGTCTCTAGTCTGTCCTTACGTTTAAGGGTAAGTCATTTTACTTGTCCGCTTGCGTGTTCTCATTTGTTCGTTTTCTCTTGCCCATTCCCTCCCTTTCTGTCTTTCCGCGTCCGTGTCCTTTCGTTTTTGTTCTCCGTTTTCCCCCTTGTCCTGTCTGTTTGATGTCTCTCTCCTTTTCACTGTTGTGCTTTAACGAAATTGAACAAAGGGTGAATACTATCTTTCTAATTAACTCCCTTCCACCAAATGGTGCTTTGTTTGTCTCACTTTGGTTCTGACCCACGCACTGCTAGATGATTGGCATCGTAATCAACTTTGGTGGAGGGGAGTTAATTAGTAAGAGAGTATTCACCCTTTGTTCAATTTCGTTATCTCCTCTCTTGGCCTCACTATTTCATTCTTTGTTGTGCTTTATTTTAATTAACGTGGGTTTATCTGAAAATGACTACATATATCAACAGAAGCTCCCGTGGGGATACCGGGGGGGTGGGGGAGTCTTTCGTAAAAACAGTTCCCCCACCTTCTGGAAGTTATGTGCTTGAAACTTCCTCTAACCTGCCACTCTCTTTGACTCTGCCTTTTTCCTTTGCGTACTGTCATCTACTATCTTTCTGACTTATTGGCCCATTCTGCTTTTTGTCAAAAATGTCCTCCAAATAATTTTTCTCCTTTGAGCTCCTCCGAAATCGGGGAGAGCAGTGGAAAATGAAAACCGGACACATACGTACCTTACCCATTATGGCCGTATGGCCTGGGAACGCAGAAGAAGAAGAAGAATCAAAAGAAGGTGACGATGATCAATGGCAGACTTGTGGAGGCGATAGTTAGAGATCATGGTCAGATACTATTTACCCTTTCACCGCCAGCCATATGTCGGCCAAACATTTCTATTAAATTGACCTGGGTAGACGAAAGAATCCACCTGCATTATCGGGGACTCTTCTGTGACATATACAAAATGAAGTCTCTCCTTACTTCCCAAAACTAAGACAATAGGGTCTTTGGATAATAGACCCTAATTTGATGCCTTTTAAAGACCCCCCACGTCACGTGTCACATTCCTCTTATGCTAGGAAGATTTCTTAAGATTTCTTACCAGCTATAAGAGGGAAAACACGTGAAAACCGTGATTTTGACACATGACGTGGTGGGTCTTTAATGACATAGGTGTCAAATCACTGTGGTGCTAAAATGTGACTTTGGCGGTGAAAGGGTTAATGTGTTTTGCTCTCGTTACTGTTTTTGTAAGTTTGGTGGTGGTGGTTGTTGTTGTTGTTTTTTGTGTGGTCGTTTTTATTTTATATTTTAGAACGATGCGTGTGCTTTGGAATGGGTCCATCACCTTTGCTGATGTCTGTATTACTATGTCCCTTCTCGACCCATTGTTTGTTGTTGTTGTGTTCTTGCTTCATGCTTCATGCGTGGTAGTCTTCGTCTCCCTTTACCCATGTGCTTCGATTCTCTTTGTTTTTGTTCCTTTCTTTCCCTGCTATTATTTTTTGTGAGACCTGGCCTTTTCTTGGAGTCCTGTTTTGGCATGCCCCTCTCTCTCTCTCTCTCTCTCTCTCTCTCTCTCTCTCTCTCTCTCTCTCTCTCTCTCTCTCTCTCTCTCTCTCTCTACTCTCTCTCTCTCTCTCTCTCTCTCTCTCTCTCTCTCTCTCTCTCTCTCTCTCTCTCTCTCTCTCTCTCTCTCTCTCTCTCTCTCTCTACTCCAGATGATGACGTCGGCAAGCACTTGACAAGATTGCACAAAATTCTCACGGTTTGCAAACTACTACTTGTCTTGGCAACTTGACCCCCCTTCCTCTAAGAATGGAATCGCCCGTCTATTCTTGGCCAATAGCCGAGCTTGTTGTTCATTCATTCAGCTCAGCTGTGTAACAAAGCAGACTTGTGGACGTGCTTGTAACATTGTCGTCATCAAGGCTACTTCCTCCGAATGGTTAGAATGCTTAG
This sequence comes from Phymorhynchus buccinoides, assembly GCA_017654935.2. Lineage (NCBI taxonomy): Eukaryota > Metazoa > Mollusca > Gastropoda > Neogastropoda > Raphitomidae > Phymorhynchus > Phymorhynchus buccinoides. The sequence continues at coordinate 31,081,731 of CM065686.1, forward strand.
CTTCTTCTTCTTCTGCGTTCCCAGGCCATACGGCCACAATGGGTACGGTACGTATGTGTCCGGTTTTCAGTTTCCACTGCTCTCCCCGCTGCGTACAGCCGACACATTCCGATTTCGGAGGAGCTCAAAGGAGAAAAATTATTTGGAAGATGTTTTTTTAAAAAGGGCAGGAGAATGGGCCAATAAGTCAGAAAAAATAGTAGACGATAGAAAGCAAATGGAAAAGGCAGAGTCAAACAGAGTGGCAGATACGAGGCAGTTACAATCACTGAACTTCCTGAAGGTGGGGGAACTATTTTTATGAAAGACCCCCCGGTATCCCCACGGGGAGGGACTCGTGGAGAGGGCGGGGTCGTCCAGCTCCCCCGTATGGAGGCACGAGGCATCTATCAACTGCCCCAGAATGCTTAGCAAAAGTAGAGAGACTTTTGTGATACAGAATCTTGCACACTCGTGATTGTGTCTGAAAGTCGACACGCTTTGATGTCTTAGTAATAAATGTGGCCTGTCAGCAGACTACTCATAGATTAGTTGGGAATCATTAGTTTATTACCCCCCCCCCCCCCCCCCCCCCCCCCCCCCCCCCCCCCCGCGGGGTACCGGGGGTCTTTTGTATAAATAGTTCCCCCATCTTCTGGAAGATATGTGCTTGTAACTTCTAATCTGTCACTTTTCTTTGACACTGCCTTTTCCCTTTGCTTACTGTCATCTACTACCTTTCTGCCTGACCGGTCCATTCTCCTGCCTTTTTGTTTTCTCTCTCTCTCTCTCTCATGAAAAACACTTTCAAAAACATTTCCTCCAGCCGAAGTTGGACTTGCTGGGCCTAGCTATTTCTTAGTTAGGCGCATCACGGCAGC
>CM065686.1:31090090-31095090 GCA_017654935.2 Phymorhynchus buccinoides
AATTATATTATTTCACGGGGAGAGAGAGAGACAGAGAGAGAGAGAGAGAGAGAGAGATAGAGATAGAGAGAGAGAGAGAGAGAGAGAGAGAGAGAGAGAGAGAGAGAAAACTCAAACTCAAAAATGTTTTAATGTCAGATCTCTGGCCTATGACATTGAGGGTGCGCATAATTTATATAAGTACACATAAAATAATTATTGCAAATGAAAACAGAACAAAAAAGAATATTCTTTCACGGAGAGAGAGAGAGAGAGAGAGAGAGAGAGAGAGAGAGAGAGAGAGAGAGAGAGAGAGAGAGAGAGAGAGAGAGAGAAGAGAGAGAGAGAGAGAGAGAGAGGGAGGGAGAGAGAGAGAGAGAGAGAGAGAGAGAGAGGAGAGAGAGAGATATATATATATATAGAGAGAGAGAGAGAGATATATATATATATATATATATATATATATATATATATATATATATATATATATAGAGAGAAGAGAGAGAGAGAGAGAGAGAGAGAGATTTTTTTCTGACATTTGCTGTGGCTGTTTGCCCGGTGCCTTGAGCTGTTCGGACTCTTTGAGAGATTTCCCGGATAAACGATGCCTCGACGCGTAACGACCCTGGGGCCACACGCGCCGTGTTTTTGCTTTCTTTCCTTCATCACCCCCCCCCCCCCATACCCCCCCCCCCCCCCCATACAAGCAGGAAGCTGATGGTATTGGTATGCACCTGGCGTGTCACGGAGATTTTTTTCTATTTCTTTCTTTGACTTATTCGAAGTACCATCTTCCTTCATCTTCTTCTTGCTTCTTTGAAGCTCGCCCTATTTCATCCGTAAAATTACTGACGGGATCCGATTTAGTAGTGCGTGTGCTCGACAGTTTGAGTCTCCAAGTCGCCGCTATAGGGGAAATAAATTCAGTTATTTGGATTGACAAGCAGGGTCAGGTGTTATGCACAGATTTGGGGAATTAGGGGATGCTATCAATTATTCTCTCTCTATTTGTGTGTGGGGGTGGGGTGGGGGGTGAGGTTGCTCCTGAACCGGAAACCTGTTGCTGACTTTTGAATAGCCTCCCCGCGCCCACCCCCGTGGGGATACCAGGGGGGTCTTTAGTATAAATAGTTCCCCACCTTCTGGAAGTTCTGTGCTTGTAATGTCCTTTCCTTATATGTCACTCTCTTTGACTCTGCCTTTTTCCCTTTGCTTACTGTCATCTGCTATCTTTCTGCCTAACCGGTCCATTCTCCTGCCTTTTTTCACGAAACACTTTCAGTCTTGCTGGGCCTATTTCTTAGTTAGGCGCATAACGGCAGCAGCTCTGCTCTTAATTGACAGGAAACTGTCTGAGCTCTGCTTACACGTAACTGAAGGTACTATAGCAACGGGATCGAACTTTACCGTGTTCTGTATTCCTCACAGTATGTCAGACTGAATCAGCTTATACCTTTTCTCCTTTATTAATTTGAAATATTTAGTGGGGTTTGGGATTGGGAGAGAGAGGCTGGGCCAGTAAGGTTTTGGTGTGTGTCAGAATTTATAAGTGGTAACGTTTTTTGTCATTTGCGATTAGTACCTATTCTGGTCTTCTGGTCTTGATTTGCCAATGTCCAATGTATTTCTTTCGCCCTTTCGCCGCCAGCCATTTTTTCAGCCACAAGAATACCATTAAACTTAACTGGGTAGAGAAAATAAAATATCTACAATATTGCGAATTCCTTTGTGACATATATAACATTAGGCCTCTCCTTACCTCCCACAATTAAGAAAATAGGGTCTTTGGATAACAGGCCCTGATTTGATGCCTTTTAGCGATATGGGTGTTAAACCATTGTGGTGCATAAATGCGACATTGGCGGTGAAAGGGTTTTAAAAGCTATAGTTGTTGTTGTGGTTGCTGCTTTCGAAATAAGTATTGGTGTTAAACGATTTATGTGCAGGAAAAGGGGAAGCTGCACCGACGAAGGATTCGACCGACGTTCCAATTTGTCACATCAGCTGTCATTGTTTGCTTAGTGGTGGCTTACATATTCAAGAGTTTTTGTTGAAGACAGGAGATGGAAAGGAGATGTCCCATTATTGTGTCCGCATATTTTGAGGGGCATGAGAAGAAAGGGTGAGAGGAAAGGTGTGTGTGTGTGTGGTGTGTGTGTGTGTGTGTGTGTGGTTGTGTGTGTGTGTGTGTGTGTGGTGTGTGTGTGTGTGTGTGTGTGTGTGTGTGGGTGTGTGTGTGTGTGTGTGTGTGTGTGTGTGTGTGCACGTGTATGTGTGTGTGTGTGTGTGTGTGTGTGTGTGTGTGTGTGTGTGTGTGTGGTGTCTGTGTGTCTCAGTGTGTCAGTGTGTGTCTCAATGTGTGTGTGTGTGTGTGTGTGTGTGTGTGTGTGTGTGTGTGTGTGTGTGTGTGTGTGTGTGTGTGTGTGTCACGGTGTGTGTGTGTGTGTGTGTGTGTGTGTGTGTGTGGTGTCTGTGTGCCTCAGTGTGTTTGTGTGTGTCTCAATGTGTGTGTGTGTGTGTGTGTGTGTGTGTGTGTGTGTGTGTTTAAGGCGAGGGGGCGTTAGTTCAGTTCTTCCGTGTTTAGAAAATATGATGGCTGATGTGGATTTTCTCGTTTTCTTGTCAAGCGTGCGTCTCACACTCATCTCCTCACTCCAACCTATCGCCTCCGTCTCTCCCATCCCTTCCCCATCCCCCGTCTCTGCGTGACTCGTCATCGTTGACGTGTGACAACTGAATGTCATTTTTCTCACCTAGATACCATGCACGCTCCCAACGCACACACGATAAACAGAAGAACTAACAGAGAGAGCTGGAGTGACTTAGCACTCATACACAATCGAAGATTTGTGCTAGCACACGAGCCTGTTCTCCACTGATTTTCTCTGCACATATTACACACTCACTCAAACGCGCACTCACACACACACACACACACACGCACACGCACGCACACACACACACGCACACGCACACGCACACACGTACACACACACACACACACACACACCGCGCGCGCACAGAGAGAGAGAGAGAGAGAGAGAGAGAGAGAGAGAGAGAGAGAGAGAGAGAGAGAGAGAGAGAGAGAGCGCGGACACAACCACGCAATAGGGCGTTTGCCACGAGTGTTCATTCTCTATACTAGACTACTAATTTGCCCGAGCTCGTTTTGCCCGAGTTGCGCTGACCTCTCTAATTCAACTCTCTAAATTCAACTCAGTGAAATTCAAGGTCGCCGGCGCGTGGCAAATGCCCTATTACGCAATCATAATTTATTATAACGCATGCGTTGATTAGTGTATTTTTTAAATGTTATGCACAATCACATACCTAACAATTTCTCCATCGCAAATTATTGTACACAGTATAATGCGCAAGCACAACAAACAACCAAACACACATCCAGTTTTCAAAAGATATTCGGCAACGCAGTTATTTTTCATATTATTTTTTGTGCAGAACACTTCCCAAGCTGGTGACAGCATAACAATTTGTGCAATACTTTTCAGAATTTTATAAAAGCACGCGCAGGTGGATTGGCAGAACTGTTAAAGGGCCACCCTGACGGATGAGTTTTTGCAAGAAACACATCGAGATCACCATGAAAACACCATTTACAGAGATGGCAACACTCACTTTGCTCTGGTTTCCTAGAAAACAAACCGTCAAATCGGCGATTTATCCTTGACGGAGGTGCTGGAAGTCAAATTCTTTCACTGAAAGAGAAGGCGTGTGCCGTCTCTTTGGTAATGGCGACCAAATTGTTTGCACGATGTTTTCGCAATACAAGCCTTTATTTTTAAAATTTTATGCAGTTTATCTAAGCGAGTTTCGCCCACAACAAAGGAAATAGCTTCAATTTTTGTTTTTACTGCACTACAAAGAAGAAAAAGGTTAAACTACAATGGGTTTGGCCCCCACCCACTGCCCAAAAGAAAACTACAATGGGTTTGGCCCCCACCCACCCCGTCCAAAATGGCTTCTCTCTCCGGCACATCCGCCAAGGAGGAATCGCCGTTTTGACAGTTTGATTTATAGGAAACCAGAGCAAAGCGAGTGTTCCGATCTTTGAAAAGGCTGTCTTTTTGGTGATCTCAGCGTGTTCCTTGCAAAAACTCATCCGTCAGTGTCCACCTTTAAATTTAAGATGTTTACTAGCATCGCTTGACGATTTTGTAAAATCGTGTAAAAATAATCTGGTTTGTGACTCGCAGTTTGTATGGGTTGACGCCAGGGCGACAGTTTTAGTTGGACACCCAGTCGAAAGATAAATGATACTGGAGATGTGCCGACCAGTCCCAGCTACAGGGTTATTGCATGTACTAAACTGTTGTTCATTAATACCAAAAGCTATCTTTGGGAGTAAAGTCAGACGGATGGAATCTAAGACCATGTCGTCAGAATGTGTGATTTCGTATTTCAAAGAACATACCTTTGATTTTGTTCTTGTGGGAAGATGTTATTCGTATTCACAAGTCCTTGTGGAGTGGGTGGGTCGACCAACCCTGGATGGATTATCGGGAGTTTATAAAGGACTCGGGGATTAAACGTTCCTTTTGAAGTACGACACGAGCATTGGTGCACAGACCAAGGAATTGGTCATTATGTCTGTGATAGTTAGTCTTCTTCTTCTGCGTTCCAAGACCATAAGGCCATAATGGGTAAGGTACATGTGTCCGGTTTTCAGTTTTCGGTCTTCCCGCTTCATACAGCCGGAACATTCAGATGTCGGAGGAGTCTGTGATACAAAAAGCGGTATTTTCAACTGTTTAGATGAGGCCCCTCGGCCATTGGGGTAAATAAAAATGGTGTGGGAAGTCAGAAATACCCAGATGTGTGTGATATAATCATTTCAACAACCCATAGTAGCATTATATGTTCGTTGTATTATTTCCCTTTGGACAATGTCCTCTTCTCATGCTGACACAAGTGTACTACAATGCCACAAGGACGTCCTCATTACTACCACATGCCAACCTCCGTGTCTCTGTTTACAACACAAGAGCTGGACCGGAGGGTCC
>CM065686.1:31115090-31127590 GCA_017654935.2 Phymorhynchus buccinoides
AACATCATCAACAACAACAACACAATCAGCTATTCATGCTGATACCATGTGTTTCAAAGCAATAATGGTGTCGGTTCCTTATTTCCCTTATATTTCATTTTACGTTACAATATGTGTTTCCTGTCAACGTTACATGCTGACCAACGCTCCTGTATCTTCGCGGACTACACCCCCACCTCTCACCCCTCCAATCACCCACCTTTTTTTTTTTTTAAAGAGTTGTTAGCAGCAGCTCATCTGACAAAAGATCAACCAAACTCATTCAAACAAGCTGGGATGGGGGCTTAGGCAATTTTCCCGCCAGTAAATCCTAACCAGCTCCGCCATCAATCCGTGTATTGATCCGTCTCTGGCGAGGCCATTGGAAGAAAGTGGTGTTAATTTCCCTCAGGTGTTCCAGAGAAATCTTCCTTTCCCAGAAACAGACGCTACACTACAGTGGAGACAACAAGCTGCTCGCCCATCTATCACGATTTTACTTCTCTCGCCTTCCTCTCGCCTTCAAGTCCCCTTTCCCCTCTGGTAGTACTCCCCATTCGTTTTACCGTCCATAACTTTCCGATGTAACATGTAGAGTTCAGACTTGCCGGTAAGAGGATTGATGATACAGCGGAACCTGCCCTTAGAGGACCTCCCATTATAAGACTCCCTCCCACATAAGACCTAGGGGAAGACGGGGTAAAAAGCGCATGGGCGGGTAAGAAGCCCACCCCAATTAGCTCATGAAATGCAAAATTTCAGTCTCATTTTGCCCATGAGACGAGCGTTAATGTCTAGCATTCGTCTCATGGGCAAATTTGACTGAAATTTTCTTTATTTCATGAGATAATTGGGGTGGGCTGCTTACCCGCCCATGCGCTTTTTACCCCGTCTTCCCCTACTTCTCTGAGACATTGCCCTTTTTTGTAAGTATTAAAAGTACTCCCTTAAAAGACCCCTCCCTTATAAGACCTCATTTTGGATGATTTTTGAAGGTCTTATAAGGGAAGTTCCACTGGAGCCCAGTATGAAATACTATCTTTTTCCCCCTTCTGACATATTTTCACTTTCAGATCTCAATGTGCTGACACGCGCAAGTTTACGAAAGCGGCTCGAAGTTCGCAGTATTTCACTGTAACTTAAAACTTTTATTATCGTCTTTGTGCTCTTAGGTTGAGAGACTGGCATAACATGTGATTAAAATGTTGCCCAATGATAGTTGTCTCACAAGGGCTGATTACCCGTTTGGGCCAGATATGTCGAAAATGTAATACAGTGGAACGTCCCTTATAAGACCTTAAAACTCATCCAAAATGAGGTCTTATAAGGGAGGGGTCTTATAGTGGAGGTCATTGTAATACTTACAAAGAAAGGCAATGTCTCAGAGAAGTAGGTCTTATGTGGGAGGGAGTCTTATATAATGGGAGGTCTTATAAGGGAGGTTCCACTGTATACAAGATTTTATGTGTGTGTCTTTTTCGGGGTGGGGGGGGGGGGGGGGGGGGGGGGGGGGGGAGGAGTCAGGAGTTAAGGAATTATTATTTTGCCGGTACAACAGCGGAAGCATTTGAACGCTATGGTACACGCGCATCAGCTAGGGATGAGAGCATCACGCGTGTGGCCGGTTTTTGATTACCCCGCCACGTGGACAGCCACTCTCCGTATTCGGGGGACTCTTAGCGATTAAACAATAGTTGAAATGAACAGCATTCGAACTTAGCTTTCGAAAACAAAAACTCATCGCTTTTTTTCTGCTTTTTTAAAATTTTTTTAAAGCAAACATTGACTAAGTAAAAGTAAGCTATATGCTTACTTTTACTTTGCTAAAAAAATAAGTGGTAATAGGAAAGAGATCACTAATATTCAAAGAAAGTCAGTCTTAAAACGTCGCGAAAGATCAAACGAAGTCAGAGCAAAGACTCTCTGCGCTTACGCAGCAATAAATAAAGTCTTTGGTCAGAGCCGGAATGGTATTATACCGTATACTATCAGGGCAGTGTGTGGGTGCCTCGTGCCTTCATACGGGGAGCTGGACGATCCCGCGCCCTCCACGAGTCTCCCCGTAGGGATACGGTGTGTGTGTGTGTGTGTGTGTGTGTGTGTGTGCGTGTGCGTGCGTGTGTGTGTGTTTGTGTGTGTGTCGTAAGAATAGTTTCCCCACATTCTGGAAGTTCTGTGCTTGTAACTTCCTCTAATCTGCCACTCTCTTTGACTCTGCCTTTTCCCTTTGCTTCCTGTCATCTACTATCTTTCTGACTTATTGGCCCATTCTCCTGCCTTTTTTCAAAAATACTTCCAAATAATTTTTCTCCCTTGAGCTCCTCCGAAATCAGAATGTGTCGGCTGTACGCAGCGAGGGAGACCAGTGAAAACTGAAAACTGGACACATACGTACCTTACCCATTATGTCCATATGGCCTGGGAACGCTGAAGAAGAAGAAGAAGAAGGTATACTATGCCATCACTGGTCAGAGGCAGATGTTTTGCTGTGGGGTGAAGAAGTAAGTGGAAGAAGAAGGATGAAGAAGAAGGATGAAGAAGAAGGATGAAGAAGAAGGATGAAGAAGAAGGATGAAGAAGAAGGATGAAGAAGAAGGATGGAAGGAAGGAAGATAGCAATCAAAGCACAGATGGCGGGATTGTTGACCTCCTGATCCATGGAATCGTGGATACGGACATGGGGTGGTGAAGCTTTATAAGCCTCAAAGTTGGGGATAGAAGTCCCTGGCACAGTTGTTGACTCTAGAGCGATGGAAGCACAGTTTCAGATTGGGCTCTTTTTTTGGTCTCGTGGGAGGTCAGGGTTTTCCTGGAGTAAAGGGGATTATTAGGCGATGATGTTGTCGGTAAAGAGCCTGCCACACTACATACGATTCGCTTTCAATGCGATGCGATTTTGACGGATGTGAGTCATGATTCACGTGACATTCATGTTGTGGGTCTACTTGAGCATAGTGAGCGAAAAACAGCAGAATTATGTTTAGACGGAAGTATATCACGTGAATCTCGTCACAATCGCGGCGCATTGAGGTTGGATCGCCCTCTATTTAGTCAGAGATGTGTGTGTGTGTGTGTTGTGTGTGTGTGTGTGTGTGTGTGTGTGTGTGTGTGTGCGTGTGCGTGTGCGTGTGCGTGCGTGCGTGTGTGTGTGTGTGTGTGTGTGTGTGTGTGTGTGTGTGTGTGTGTGTGTGTGTGTGTGTGTGGTGTGTGTGTGTGTGTGAGAGAGAGAGAGAGAGACAGAGACAGAGAGGGAGAGAGACAGAGACAGACAGAGAGAGGGAGAGAGAGGGAGTTCAGACTCGTTCTTCACCTATTATATTGTTTCTCCCCATCTCTCAGTCTCTTTAACAACTTCCAGTATTCTTTTGTCTCTTTTGTCATTAAAGATCCACCAGACCACGTGTCAAAATCACGTGTTTCACGTGTTTTCGCTCTTATAACTGGAAATAAATCTTGTTTTGACCAAGTCTTACTCCCATATAAATGGCCCCGACTTCAAACCGAAACATCAGTTTAAAGAGCAGCCTCAATTTCAAGTTGGATAAATCTGGATGTGGGTCACAGCTACCCAGAAAAAAACCAAGGGACTTAATCGGGGGGTGTCACTGGGTCTTTAAAACATATTATTATAAGCACATTTGCCGCCACCACTACCGCTGTCAACTAGTTTGCTAAACACACTCATCCATCACACTATCCATTCACTTTACACATTCATGAATCCGCACACACACGCAGAGATGGTGAAAATCTGCTTAACGTCCTCCGGTCTGGAACAGACACATATTATGGGACATTAGTAGATGTAAAGATGGTGGGAACGATCCTGGAGGCAATGCCCTGAGGCAGTGCAACACCAGGAAAGTCCCGAATCTTTAACGATACAGATGTTTCAAGACGCAGAGAGAGACACACACGCTCTTATATTTGAGTGAAGTAGGGAGGGAAGGACCAAAGAATTGAAGGAGAGAAATGGTGGGGGATAGAGAACGGTTTTCAGTGTGTTGGGAAGGATGCTTGCATCGACTTTAAATAATTATGTCCGACTTTTTGTGTGAATCATGACTGGATGTCCTTTTTTTCCTTTAGTTGTCTTTTAATTTTTAATGCATGAATATGTGTTTCCTTGCTTGTACTGTGTTTGTATTGTATGAGACCACACTGTAATTTCTTTTAACGAGATCATAAAGAATGTTTGACCTGACTTTGACGCGCGCGAACACATGCACATACATGCACCGCATAAGCACACACACACACACATGCAGATATCATACACTCGCATGAATTGCCCAACATGCACAGATTACGCGCAACATACACATAAGCATGCACAACATGCACGAAGGCAGCGCAGGTGAGTGCGCGCGAGCTAGCAATGTTTCTACTTATTGTTATGCACACGGGCATTCAGTCGTAAACTTGTAAATACACACATACATACGCACATGCTTGAAATCCTAATAACCCGTAACTTAAAAGTAACTTAACGCAGATCTTGCAATGGCTTCCTTTCGTCTCATGTTACATTGGCTGTGTTCTGCCACATGCCAGACACGCAATGCACCTAATAGTGTTATAATTTGTAGAGCTACATACCAGATATGCAAAGCATCTAACACTGTTATTATTTGTGGATCCACATAACATGCATGCAATGTACCCGATGCTGATTTTTTCTTTCTTTCTTTCTTTCTTTCTTTGTTTTGGGTGAGTGGGTGAAGATCCGAATAAAACAACAGTATACTACAGGAAAACAGGTCAAACATTTCTAAAATAGCAAATAATAATACACCCCCCCCCCCCCCCCCCCCCCCACAACAACCCCCCCCCAAAAAAAAATAAAAAAAATATTAAGAGCAAATAAAGGGGATAGTGAAAAAAGGAACAAGGACACAAATTGAACAGAATGGTATAATCTTTTAATGTGATCGGAATTAGAAACCATCGAAATTAACGAAGAAATAGGCTACAGAAGGGATAGAAAATCAGAGAGACTAATTTTATTTCTGGATCACTTGCTAACCGCAGAACAAAGAGAAAAGGAAAGCTTATCGATTAGCAGACACGCAATCAGAAAGGGGATTAATCGACTGTCATTTTGGATCACTTCGTTTATTGATCACATTATGGCCCTCCAGAAAAGGGTTAGAGGGTTAGAGCTGAGAGAGAAGGTGAAAATAAAGAATTGTTGTTTTTTTAAAAGTAGAGCAGTCGGGGTTTTATTGGTGCAGAAAGTGGTGTTCATTTCCTTCAGGTTTTCCTGAGAAATCTTCTTCTATGCGCTAAACACACCACTGTAGCTGGTAATGGCTTCTTGTGTTTATCAGGTCCACAATAAGGGATATTAATGAAACAATGAGCTAAGGTCACACAGACTCAGCCTGGGGATATGAAATTTAATGTACAAATAGAACTACGAGGCCTGAATTAGTATAGGATTTGGGAAAGTTGACTGCCTTGTTTGCGTAGCAAACAGAAAGGGGAAAACGATTGAAGATCAGACGCTACACACTGTTACAGAGAGGTCATAATTATTATCATCTCCAGTATTTTATGTCTAGGTAGGCCTAGTGTACATCAGAGGGTCGTGACCAACTATATTTGTACGAAACAATTTGTTAGCTGAGGTGAATATTGACGAGTCTTTGCCAGAAGATCCCACAAATCGTAAGGAATCGAATAACATTGCTAGTAATAACGCTCCTGTTTGATAAGTATGTCCTGCATGTTTAAAGGATAACATTTCTTCCTCTCTGGCCATTAGTATAAAAAAAAACCCCACCAATAAATGATCCACAACCCAAGCACAGACATCAGGGAGTTGAACTTATTTGACTAAAGTGGCGAGGGTATGGGAGATTACACTCGATAATTCAATAAAAGCCACTCTACTGCATAAAGCAGAGTGGCGACAGGTCTGGCTGAAGATCAAATGATGCCCACGGGGACGAGAGAGAAGGGGAGAGAGAGAGAGGGGAGGGGTGTGTGTGAGAAAAAGAGGGTATGGGATGATCAAAGCCGAAGATGAAATCTGGCAGAGCTGTTGACCCCATTCCCAGATCGATGGAATCAAAGATAAAGAGACTGGAGTGCTCCTCTGTCTGTGTTTAGTCCGATGGGAGTTCGATCTGGACCTTTACTTTGTGTGTGTGTGTGTGTGTGTGTGTGTGTGTTGGAATCAAGAAAAATGGTTTATTGGGTGATCGTGCCAATGAGGCTGTTTAACCCCCGTCATGGGTGATGTCAATGGGGAGTTTGTGTGTAGGTTAGGGGAGGGGGGGGGGGGGGGGGATGTGGGACTGATACAGTGTGAAGTGATTTGATTGTAGCTTAAAAAATGTGTGTGTGTGTGCGCGCGCGCGCGCGCGCGCGTGTGTGTGTGTGTGTGTCTGTATGTGTCTGTCTGTCTGTGTGTGTGGTGTGTGTGTGTGTGTGTGTGTGTGTGTGTGTGTGTCTGTCTGTATGTGTCTGTCTGTGTGTGTGTGGTGGGGGGGGGGGGGGGGGTCTGTCTGTCTGTCTGTCTGTGTGTGGGGTGTGTGTGTGTGTGATTTATTGGCCCATTGTTTTGGCGTACACCGTGTTTTGCTTTCATTTTACTTGTACCAAACATTGTATCATTGGAATTCCAATTAAATAGTGTTTTGCCTGTACCCTACCCTGTCTACCCACGATTCTGTGATTGCTACGTGACAACGCTTGGCTGGGAGCTGGAAACCTGAATTCATAAAATGGTATATATGAGTGTTAGCTGAAGTAGTTATGTTTTCATCGAATACAAAGAAACGTTGGAATACAATTAATGCAAATCCATGGAAGAGAAGCTAAGCGTATTGATGTATCAGAAAGCTGATGAAAGAAGAAGAGGGGGTGGGGGTGGGAGAGGGGGTAATATACTGCATGTATCATGATGTAATGCCTGTGTTCCTCCCCCATTGATCAGATATGACGATGCTATAACACTAAAACAAATGAAGAGGTACAATCAAGGAGAAGCGGGGATGGGGGTGGGTGGGGGTGGGAGTGAAGTGGGTTGGGGGAGCGAGCGTAAGCGTGGACACTCGCATATATATACACACGCGAACGCACGCACAGAGAGAGAGAGAGAGAGAGAGAGAGAGAGAGAGAGAGAGAGAGAGAGAGAGAGAGAGAGAGAGAGTGTGTGAGTGAGTGAGTGAGTTGGGGGAAGGCACCATTATATATGAAAATAATGGACAGTATAAAAATGACGAGAACTTAGTGAACATAATGTTATTTTTGTCCAGATAACATTTTAAAAGCAAATGTATGCCTATGTGCTGCGAAGATAAGCAACATGAACAGAGGTAAAGTGTTCCATTTAAAAGAAGAAAAAAATCTCTCGACTGCATTTATAAGGGAAAGAATAGAATGGAGACTTTGAGGCGCAGTGGTGGAAAGTTTTTTTTCTTTCTTTTTCTTAACTATTAATATCTCTGTTTGCCCGTTTGCTTGTCTGTTTGTCTATCTGTTTCTCTGTCTCTCCCTGTCTGTCTCTCTCTCCCAGTCTCTGTCTCTCTCTCTCTCTCTCTCTCTCTCTCTCTCTCTCTCTCTCTCTCTCTCTCTCTCTCTCTCTCTCTCTCTCTCTCTCTCTCTCTCTCTCTCTCTCTCGTTGCCCGATTTTTGCTTTGATAATGCTTGTTTGTCGTACTGTGCTTGCATGCACTTTTCGTGTTCATTTTCCCCCCCTTATTTATTTTGTTTTTCTTGAAGATAGGGTGAAAAAAGCATCGTTTTGCTTATTCTATTATCCTCGGAAAATAAAAACTATTCATTTATTCTCTCTCTCTCTCTCTCTCTCTCTCTCTCTCTCTCTCTCTCTCTCTCTCTCTCTCTCTCTCTCTCTCTCTCTCTCTCTCTCTCTCTCTCTCTCTCTCTCTCTCTCTCTCTGCTGCTTCCCTCTTTTTCTCTGTATTTTGATATGCATATTTATAATCGTGCACATCTACACGCTTTTTTTAAATATATATATATATATATATATATATATATATATATATATATATATATATATATAATGTATTCGTATATCTGTATGCGTTTGCCTTTGCATGTGGGTGAAAACATTTAAACATATATATCAAGCGAACATTATGTGTTGCAGGATATTCCAGTGCTGTGGGCGATTTTGATGGGGATGATATAGATGGTGAGTATGTTATTATAGCAAACAAGTGTGTTTGTGCGTATATCTCACTGTGTGTACGTGCACGTGTGTGTGTGTATGTGTCTGTCTGTATCTCTCTGTGTATGGGCGCGTACATGCGCGTGGGTGTGTACGTGTACTGATCTATGTGCGTGCGTGTGTATGTGCGTGCGCGTGCCCGGCGCCTGAAACATTTTCGTTTTTGTTACGACACACTGCCCGTTTTATACTTTCTGAATTTTTTTTATGTTTATCACCATGAAATCCTTTTTAGATTCCGTTTTTAATAAGACCCAGGCAGGGTAGTAACGTAGACAGCTTGGTGGATAAATAAATAACTAGAGGTGGGGAGAAAAACCGGTTTGAACCGAAAAACCGGTGCTAAACGTTCGCGGTTCGAAAAACCGGTTCGAGTTGCTGTGAACCGGTTTTTTAACTGCAAACTGAAAGTAAGTTTTTCTTAGAATAACGCAATCTTTTCGAAGAACAACACTGATTCTCAGCGCAGATTGTGTGTTTGTAAACCAAGAGTAGCTGTTTCTAGTTTGTGGTGGTGTATGGCTTTGACTTTGACTGAGTGTTGAGTTGAGTGTGCGTGTGTCATAAGTTTCTTTATTGTGTGTGTGTGTATGTCTGCGCGTGCGTGCGTGTGTGTGAATATTCTGACAAAATAAATATGTGTTTGCATAGGCGAAACTAGTGATGCGAGTACTGGTTAAAAAAACCCGGTTTCGTAAAACCGGTTCGAAGAGGGAAAACCGGTTTAAAACCGGTTCGGATTTTTGAACCGGTTCTCAACTCTATAAATAACCCTCAGGTTGTTTGGAAACTTTCGTAAAACATCCACATAAAATCGGTCGAGTGCTTGTAAAGTGTACAAGAGAAAATGAAAAGAAGAACCACGCGCACGTGCTCTTGTGTGTGTAGTGTGTGTATATATATATATATATCAGTATGCGTGTATGCATATGTGAGATGTGTGGCAGGCTATAATGTGTGTATACATGCTCCCGCGCGTGTATGAAATGTGTACATGCACAAGAAAACGGAATCGACATCTGGTCACATAAAAATACTCCCGTATTCAAACATCAACAAAATGCAATAGATTTCAGTGGTCAGAATGTTGTGTTACTTTCTATTTTTTTAAATTTGGCTAGGCCAAATTGTTTTACTCGTTTTACCCTCACGACTGACCAGTACACATTTACCTATTGTTGAGTGTGTGTGTGTGTACGTGTGCGTGTGCGTGCGCGCGCGCGTGTGTGTGCGTGCGTATGTCATTTCCTGTGGATTTAGCATTTTGAAGAATCCGAAAACAAAATAGTGGTTATTGGTTATCCCATTTATAATACTAGCGTTGGGGTTCACACGCAACGGCAACAAAAAGGGTTTTTGTTTGTTTGTTTTTGTTTTTAGTGTTGGAAATTAGCGTGAAAAGCTGAAAGATAAGCTCACAACCATAAAACATGTTAATCTCAGTATTGGAAATGTATGTGTCCATAATGCTCTTTCTTCCACAGTTTATTACGAATTAAAAAAAGTCTTAGAAAACAATCTCTCTCTCTCTCTCTCTCTCTCTCTCTCTCTCTCTCTCTCTCTCTCTCTCTCTCTCTCTCTCTCTCTCTCTCTCTCTCTCTCTCTCTCTCTCTCTCTCTCTCTCTCTCTCTCTCTCTCTCTCTCTCTCTCTCTCTCTCTCTCTCTCTCTCTGAGAACCCTGTGTTAATGACATTGAAAGGATCCAGTCCAGTCTCTCTCTCTCTCTCTCTCTCTCTCTCTCTCTCTCTCTCTCTCTCTCTCTCTCTCTCTCTCTCTCTCTCTCTCTCTCTCTCTCTCTCTCTCTCTGTGAAAACCCAGTGTTAATGACATTGAAAGGATCCAGTGTCCAGTCTCTCTCTCTCTCTCTCTCTCTCTCTCTCTCTCTCTCTCTCTCTCTCTCTCTCTCTCTCTCTCTCTCTCTCTCTCTCTCTCTCTCTCTCTCTCTCTCTCTCTCTCTCTCTCTCTCTGTCTGTATGTATGCATATGTTGTGTACGCATGCACGTGCATGCATGTGCAGCATGGTGATTGGCCGCCTCGTGGCTTTACCACACTGTAATCCTCCGTCTGCCACTTTGAAGAAGGTGGGCTATTATGAGAAACAGGTTGAAGGGACGGTGGGTGCTGGCTGCTTGGGATATAGGGGTTGGAGGGGGGTGGGAGATTATAGAGGATACTTGCAGAAGGGTTAGAAAGGAATAAGCGGAAGTGATGCATTGACTTGAGGTATACAGCAAAACTCGGTTATAAGAAAATCGAAGGGAGATAATGTTTTGTTTTCTTATATCCGAGCTTTCTTATATCCGATTAACTAAGAAAACATTTTGATTTTTTTCCCTTATAACCGAGTTGAATGGGAAAATGGGAAAAAATAAAAGACAAAAATAAAATAAAAGACGAATAGAAAATAAAACGAAGAGAAGATGCTGTTACCTAATTTGGTGCATGAAAAAAGGGGGAAAAGGCAAAACAAAGGAGGAAAAAAAGAAAGAAAGGAACAGAAAATTAAAAACATAAATGAAGGCAGAAGTGGTGTCAGTTGCATGATGAGCGAGCAAGATAGCGGAGAGCAGATGAATGAGTGGGTGTGGTGTGAGAGTAACATATTTGTTTAAATGTAAATTTCTGTTTCATGTTTTTAATTAATATTTTAATGTGGATGTATTTAACTTATTTTACACGGTGAAAGACAATTTTCCAGTTGCGTTTGTACAATGCAAATGGACAATAAAGAAACTTGCGACTTATGACTCATGTTTTACATCATAAAATCAAAATACAGCAAAACTCGGTTATAAGAAAATCGAAGGGAGATGATTTTGATTCTTACCTTATCCGAGTTTGATAAGAAATTATTTTGAAGTTTTTTCCGCCTTATAACCAAATTGAATAGGAGAAAAGTGAAAAAGAAAAAGAAAAGAAAGACAGAAAAGCAAAACGAAGAGAAAATCATTTTTGCTAATTTGGTG
Source organism: Phymorhynchus buccinoides (assembly GCA_017654935.2). Lineage (NCBI taxonomy): Eukaryota > Metazoa > Mollusca > Gastropoda > Neogastropoda > Raphitomidae > Phymorhynchus > Phymorhynchus buccinoides. The sequence continues at coordinate 31,126,240 of CM065686.1, forward strand.
CATGTCTTACATCATAAAATCAAAATAGTCCACTAAGAAGAAGATTTAAAGGTGAATACAACCACTGAACTTACAAGCTTTTTTTCTTTTTACTGTTATCAAATGCGTACCCCTTCACCTTTCTTGTACTGAACTATTACCATTTCCTGTCCACACATGCAGCTTTTTATCAATCGTTTGCTTTTGTTTATGTGGATTTTTGTCCACATATTTTCAGGTGTTTGTATTTTTCGTCTTAAAGAAATGGATTCCCTTTTCCTCTCTGCCATTGCTGCTGAAAATAAAAGGACGGACAGTCTGTCTACCACCAACACAAAAGTACAGGCACTCATATTTTTTTCTTGTGCTCAACATTTATTTTGCACAGAATACTGAAGGAAAGTATGAAATAAAGGAACAAAAACAACTCAATTAGTCTTGCAATCAAGTGCCTGTATTGTTTAGACTGTGACCCAACTGGTATGAGGTAAACTTTCCCTTTATGGAAGACTTCAATTTTCTCAGAAATATCCTTTCAGGTCAAGTCCAACTCACATTTAAAGACATACTGACCCAACACGATTAAGTCCCTTGTTTTTTCTGAGTAGCTGTGACCCACATACAAATTCCCACAACTTCAAATTGAGGCAGGGAATTTTTTTTTGCTTGATTATAAGCGAGGTTTCTTATAAGCGAGTTTCTTATAAGCGGATTCGGCTGTAATAATAATTATCTGTATCAAGGGTGGGGTAACGTTCTTACGTACCTGTGTGTGTGTGTGTGTGTGTGTGTGTGTGTGTGTGTGTGTGTGTGTGTGTGTTTATGTGTGTGTGTGTGTGTTTTTGTGTGTGTGTGTGTGTGTGTGTGTGTGTGTGTGTGTGTGTGTGTGTGTGTGTGTGTAGTGTGTGTGCAAATGCAGTTAAGATAGGGTTGTGCAGTGTGGTGTGTCGGTTAATTATTCGCCATGTGGTGGCCTCTTTGAATTTATTTTTATCTTCAGGAAAGGGAAGAGGTGTGTGTGTGTCCGTTTGTTTGTGCGTTCTATCTCTGTCTCTCTATGTGGGATAGTCGCGCAAATTGCATACTTCATGTTCTAGCAAATTGTATAGAAGAAATGTAGCGCAACTTGACCTATTCGCGCTATTTGACACTCCCAAGAGGTAACGGGGTGGGAATGAGGTGGGAAGAGAGTTGGGGTTCAGGAGATTCTGGTGTGTGTGTGTGTGTGTGTGTGTGTATGTGTGTGTGTGTGTGCGTGTGCGTGTGCGTGTGTGTGCAGTGTGCAGTGTGTGTGTGTGTGTGTGTGTGTGTGTGTGTGTGTGTGTGTGTGTGTGTGTGTATGCATCTATCTACGTGTGTATGTGTGTGTGTG
>CM065686.1:31137590-31142590 GCA_017654935.2 Phymorhynchus buccinoides
GAGGGAGGGGGGTGGGAGAGGGTGAAGGGGAGAGAGAGAGAGAGAGAGAGAGAGAGAGAGAGAGAGAGAGAGAGAGAGAGGTTTGCATACATGTGTGACGTGTTTGTCTATGTTCTGCATGTGCGTGTTCGCACATCTATAATTATGCTATCCGTTATTAAGACAGTGTTGTCTTTGCGCGCGCGACGGCGAGTCTATGAATGTCCGCGTCCACGTGTATGTGTGTGTGTGTGTGTGTGTGTGTGTGTGTGTGTGTGTGTGTGTGTGTGTGTGTGTGTGTGTGTGTGTGTGTGTGTGTGTGTGTACGAGAGAAAGAAAGAGAGAGTGGTGGGGTGGGGGGCTATACATAAAACTGAAAAAAAGGGATGGGATTTTGAAGAGAGAGAGAGAGAGAGAGAGAGAGAGAGAGAGAGAGAGAGAGAGAGAGAGAGAGAGAGAGAGAGAGAGAGAGAGAGAATACGAATACGAATACGAATACGAATGTTTTATTGAGGGTAAAAAGGATAAGCTACAATAGCTTCTTTACACCTTGCCCTCTCACTCACACATTCATACCATGCAGAGAGAGAAACTGACATTGGTTTAGCTACCACAGTGTTCGCATTCTCTCTCTCTCTCTCTCTCTCAAATGGCGACTATAAACTTGGGGGGAGGGAGAGAGAGAGAGAGAGAGAGAGAGAGAGAGAGAGAGAGAGAGAGAGAGAGAGAGAGAGAGAGAGAGAGAGAGAGAGAGAGAGAGTTTTCTACTCTCAGACGATACACTCAAAGAAGGCGAAATGACAATGTTGGGGTGTTGTTGTTGTCGTACCCTGGCTTAAGGACACCAGGGATCATCCCAACTAGGGTACCTCTACGTAGATAAAGGTACTCTAATCCCAACGGCCGAAGCACTTGAACACCATAGTACAAAATGCACCGGCTAGGGGTGAGAACATCACGTGTGTGGCAATGTGAATTGAAACCGTTTGGGCACAGCTCCTAGAAGGCGACATGGGAAAAGGCGAATCGATACGTCATCAATGAGAGAGGATCAAGAATAGGACCTGGTTTCTCCGTTTGTCCAGACTGGGTCATGGCGGTCATTTTTTTTTTTTTTGTACAACGAATGTGAAGAGTAACCTTTGTTTGTGACTTGTTTTGGGTTTGTTTGTTTTTGCTTTAAAGCTTCCAATCTGCAGTCTAACACAAATATCTTATTTCAGTTAAAACAAAAAAGTGTTTTAAAGACCCACCAGATCACGTGTCAAAATCACGGGTTTCACGTGCTTTCCCTCTTATGGCTGGTAAGAAATCTTGTTTTGACCAGGTTTGACTCCCATATAAATGCCCCCAATTTCAAAACGAAACATCCTTTTAAAGAGCTGCCTCACTTTGAAGTTGTGAATGTGTATGTGGGTCACAGCTACCCAGAAAAAAACAAGGGTCTTAATCGTGGTGGGTCGATGTGTGTCTTTAATTAAGGGCCTGCTACACTACATACGATTCGCTGTCAATGCGATGCGATTGTGACGATGCGAGCCATGATTCACGCGGAATTCATGCGTTGGGTCTACTTGAGTATATAGAGCGAAAGCAGTAGAATTAGTTTTAGACGGAAGTATTTCACGCGAATCGTGTGACTCGCATCGTCACAATCGCATCGCATTGACAGCGAATAGTATGTAGTGTAGGAGGCCCTTTAGTGGCGGAATTTCCTGTGTTATTAGAGGTTTTAGTTTTTACGTCAATGCAATGTTTTGTTATTTTAATCATAATGCTCGGTCTTGAAATCATTTGTGTTAACAAATCCGTAATTCACGTCTTCGTTTACCCAATGGAAACCTGGCCTATATCGAAAGGCTGGTTTTGTGCTGTCAAGAAAAGTGTTTATTTATTTCCTCTCCATGATCATTAACATTAAAGGTGGACCCTGACGGATGAGTTTTTGCGAGAAACACGTCGAGATCACCAGAAAGACAGCCTTTTCAAGGATCGGAACACTCACTTCGCTCTGGTTTCCTAGAAATTAAACCGTCAAAACGGCGATTCCTCCTTGGCGGAGATGCCGGAGAAAGTAGTCATTTTGGATGGGGTGGGTGGAGGTCACTCATTGTGGTTGAAGCGTTTTCTTTTTTTGTAGTGCAGTAAAAAAAAAAAAAAAAAAAAAAGGAGCTGTTTCCTTTGTTGTGAGCAAAACTCATTTAGATAAACTGTATAACATTTTTTTAAAACGACGTGAGCCAAAAAGGCTTGTATTGCGAAAATGTTGTGTAAACGATTTGGCGGCCATTAGAAAAGAGACGACACACGCCTTTTGTGGCTGCTATCGAGGTAACAAGCAATAAACTATTTGAAGGATCATGGGAAATATCAATACTTCCGGCTTTTTTAAAAAATATATCGCGTGAATGTGACTTTAGCTTCCAAAATGGAAGACCAAAACAACAAGCTTGTCACAGCAAAATATTCTTTAGTCTATCCTGAAAACATACGGGATGATATTAGCAAATTAAACGAACGCAAGTGTTTTTGAGTGCTCTTTCTTAATTTTTCATCATGTTAGATGGCATAATATAGTGCACATTTCATTTTCTGCACACAAATAGACGTGGATGGAATCGAAAACATGTGTACAAACTGACAGAGGTATGATTTATATCCCTTATGATAGCAACCCTTTTATCTCTCCCAAAAGTGAAGAGTAAGCTTAAAGATTTAATTAGCAAACGTTTAGGGTGTTTCTTAGACCCCTTTTGGCGTAACAGTTATTCGCGCGGCGACCATTATCTAGAGAAACTCAACCCTGGTCATTGATTCTTTGCGGACAGTTTTAGTTTCAGGCTGGGCAGATCGCTATTGATTATCGACATGTCGAGGGGGGGGTCGAGGGGGGGGGGGGGGGAGGGGGGGGGGTATATTAGCAAGAAAAAAGACAGGGGCTCATGCAATTAGTTTCTGATGTGAGAAGAACATAATTGAAACGGGCAAGTATATAAAGTGCTATTTCGAGGGTTATGATACTTTTATGCAGGAACGGTAGTATCAATTGTGAATCGCGGGGTGAAAGCCAGGAGAGGCTATCACCAATTGAATAAGGAAGGGTGGTAGTGCCTTCTGTTGTTTAAAAAAAATAAAGTAAAAAGGCTTGTATTGCGAACATTTTGTGCAAACGATTTGGCGGACATTAAAAAAGAGACGGCACACGTCTTCTCTTTGGGTGAAATATTTTGACATCCAGCACCTCCGCCAGGGAGGAATCGCCGATTTGACGGTTTGATTTTTAGGAAACCAGAGCAAAGTGGGTGTTTTCCTGGCGATCTCGACGTGTTTCTTGCAAATACTTATCCGTCAGGGTGCCCCTTTAAAACATTTTCTGCCAGTTTGTGGGGGACAGAAGCTGGGTCCGTTTCACAAGGGTTGACGTTACGTAGCGTGAGCTCAAATCGGCAAAAAACAGTACTAAGAAACACCTCGTTTGCCGCAAACGTTTTGTGGCTGCTATCGAGGTAACAAGCAATAAACTATTTGAAGGATCATGGGAAATATCAATACTTCCGGCTTTTAAAAAAAATATATCCCGTGAATGTGACTTTAGCTTCCAAAATGGAAGACCAAAACAACAAGCTTGTCACAGCAAAATATTCTTTAGTCTATCCTGAAAACATACGGGATGATTTTAGCAAATTAAGCGAACGCAAGTGTTTTTGAGTGCTCTTTCTTAATTTCTCATCATGTTAGATGGCATAATATAGTGCGCATTTCATTTTCTGCACACAAATAGACGTGGATGAAATCGAAAACTGTGTACAAACTGACAGAGGTATGATTTATATCCCTTATGATAGCAACCCTTTTATCTCTCCCAAAAGTGAAGAGTAAGCTTAAAGAATCTGACCTTAGCAAACGTTTAGGGTGTTTCTTAGACCCCTTTTGGCGTGACAGTTATTCGCGCGGCGACCATTATCTAGAGAAACTCGACCCTGGTCTCATTAATTCTTTGCGCACAGTTTTAGTTTCAGGCTGGGCAGATCGCTATTGATTATCGACATGTCGGGGGGGGGGGGGGGGGGTGGGTGTGTATATTAGCAAGAAAAAAAGACAGGGGGCTCATGCAATTAGTTTCTGATGCGAGAAGAACATATGAAACTTCTTCTTCTTCTTCGATCACTCAGTTTCCTGTCAATTAGGAGCGCAGATGCGTCATGCTGCTGTTATGCGCCTAACTAAGAATAGGTCCAGCAAGTCCGACTTCGGCTGGAGGAAATGTTTTTGAATGTGTTTCCTGAAAAAAGGCAGGAGAATGGACCAGTAAGGCAGAAAGATAGTAGATGAGAGAAAGCAAAGGGAAAAGGCAGAGTCAAAGAGATTGAGAGATTAGAGAACGTTACAAGCACAGAACTTCCAGAAGGTGGGGGAACTATTTATACAAAAGACCCCCCGGTATCCCCACGGAGGGAGAAGAACATAATTGAAGCGGGCAAGTATATCAAGTTCTATTTCGAGGGTTATACTACTTTGATGCCTGAACGGTAGTATGATTTGAATCGGGTGAAAGCCAGGAGAGGCTATCACCAATTGAATAAGGAAGGGTGGTAGTGCCTTCTGGTTTTCACCCAAGAAGACTTGGTATTTGGTATATTCTAGTCAGAGAGACTTATCTCTGTGCAATTCGGATTCCTCTCCCTAGGAGAGCGCGTCGCGGCAAGTGCAGCGCCTACCCATATTTGGGGTTTTTTGGGTTTTTTGGGGGGGGGCATGCGGTGTGGGGGGGGGGGGCACACTTGGGGGGTGAAAGAGGGGGGGGGTGGCCACACTTGGAAAACCTAGCTATCAATTTGGCCATACCAGGCAGCGGGGTTTCTCCCTGCTCTTACCGACTTTTAACTGCCGTGGGATTTTTACGTGCGTAAAGCGCACGGGTCAGACTAGCTTTAAGTCCCCATCTGAAGGACTGGACGTTCAGTTCGATTTTCCTGTCAAACTAGAAAGAAAGGGCGAGGAGGCCGGGATTCGAACCCGGG
>CM065686.1:31147590-31152590 GCA_017654935.2 Phymorhynchus buccinoides
AAAACCTTTGGCCAGCTGTATTGATGCGATCTTCATTGAGGGTGGCAACAACATCAAAACCTTTGACCAGCTGTATTGATGCGATCTTCATTGAGGATGGCAACAACATCAAAACCTTTGGCCAGCTGTATTGATGCGATCTTCATTGAGGGTGGCAACAACATCAAAACCTTTGCGGGCCAGCTGTATTGATGCGATCTTCATTGAGGATGGCAACAACATCAAAACCTTTGGCCAGCTGTATTGATGCGATCTTCATTGAGGATGACAACAACATCAAAACCTTTGGCCAGCTGTATTGATGCGATCTTCATGGAGGATGACAACATCATCAAAACCTTTGACCAGCTGTATTGATGCGATCTTCATTGAGGATGACAACATCATCAAAACCTTTGACCAGCTGTATTGATGCGATCTTCATTGAGGGTGGCAACAACATCAAAACCTTTGGCCAGCTGTATTGATGCGATCTTCATTGAGGGTGGCAACAACATCAAAACCTTCGGACAGCTGTATTGATGCGATCTTCATGGAGGATGACAACAACATCAAAACCTTTGGCCAGCTGTATTGATGCGATCTTCATTGAGGATGGCAACATCATCAAAACCTTTGGCCAGCTGTATTGATGCGATCTTCATTGAGGATGGCAACATCATCAAAACCTTTGGCCAGCTGTATTGATGCGATCTTCATTGAGGATGACAACATCATCAAAACCTTTGACCAGCTGTATTGATGCGATCTTCATTGAGGGTGACAACAACATCAAAACCTTTGGCCAGCTGTATTGATGCGATCTTCATTGAGGGTGACAACATCATCAAAACCTTTGGCCAGCTGTATTGATGCGATCTTCATTGAGGATGACAACAACATCAAAACCTTTGGCCAGCTGCATTGATGCGATCTTCATTGAGGATGGCAACAACATCAAAACCTTTGCGGGCCAGCTGTATTGATGCGATCTTCATTGAGGATGGCAACAACATCAAAACCTTCGGACAGCTGTATTGATGCGATCTTCATTGAGGGTGGCAACAACATCAAAACCTTTGGCCAGCTGTATTGATGCGATCTTCATTGAGGGTGGCAACAACATCAAAACCTTTGCGGGCCAGCTGTATTGATGCGATCTTCATTGAGGATGGCAACAACATCAAAACCTTTGGCCAGCTGTATTGATGCGATCTTCATTGAGGGTGACAACAACATCAAAACCTTTGCGGGCCAGCTGTATTGATGCGATCTTCATTGAGGGTGACAACAACATCAAAACCTTTGCGGGCCAGCTGTATTGATGCGATCTTCATTGAGGATGGCAACAACATCAAAACCTTTGGCCAGCTGTATTGATGCGATCTTCATTGAGGGTGACAACATCATCAAAACCTTTGGCCAGCTGTATTGATGCGATCTTCATTGAGGATGACAACATCATCAAAACCTTTGACCAGCTGTATTGATGCGATCTTCATTGAGGATGACAACAACATCAAAACCTTTGGCCAGCTGTATTGATGCGATCTTCATTGAGGATGGCAACAACATCAAAACCTTTGACCAGCTGTATTGATGCGATCTTCATTGAGGATGGCAACAACATCAAAACCTTTGGCCAGCTGTATTGATGCGATCTTCATTGAGGATGACAACAACATCAAAACCTTTGGCCAGCTGTATTGATGCGATCTTCATTGAGGATGACAACAACATCAAAACCTTTGGCCAGCTGTATTGATGCGATCTTCATTGAGGATGGCAACAACATCAAAACCTTTGACCAGCTGTATTGATGCGATCTTCATTGAGGATGGCAACATCATCAAAACCTTTGACCAGCTGTATTGATGCGATCTTCATTGAGGATGACAACATCATCAAAACCTTTGACCAGCTGTATTGATGCGATCTTCATTGAGGATGACAACATCATCAAAACCTTTGACCAGCTGTATTGATGCGATCTTCATTGAGGATGACAACATCATCAAAACCTTTGACCAGCTGTATTGATGCGATCTTCATTGAGGATGACAACAACATCAAAACCTTTGCGGGCCAGCTGTATTGATGCGATCTTCATTGAGGATGGCAACAACATCAAAACCTTTGGCCAGCTGTATTGATGCGATCTTCATTGAGGATGGCAACAACATCAAAACCTTTGGCCAGCTGTATTGATGCGATCTTCATTGAGGGTGGCAACAACATCAAAACCTTTGACCAGCTGTATTGATGCGATCTTCATTGAGGATGGCAACAACATCAAAACCTTTGGCCAGCTGTATTGATGCGATCTTCATTGAGGGTGGCAACAACATCAAAACCTTTGCGGGCCAGCTGTATTGATGCGATCTTCATTGAGGATGGCAACAACATCAAAACCTTTGGCCAGCTGTATTGATGCGATCTTCATTGAGGATGACAACAACATCAAAACCTTTGGCCAGCTGTATTGATGCGATCTTCATGGAGGATGACAACATCATCAAAACCTTTGACCAGCTGTATTGATGCGATCTTCATTGAGGATGACAACATCATCAAAACCTTTGACCAGCTGTATTGATGCGATCTTCATTGAGGATGGCAACAACATCAAAACCTTTGGCCAGCTGTATTGATGCGATCTTCATTGAGGGTGGCAACAACATCAAAACCTTCGGACAGCTGTATTGATGCGATCTTCATGGAGGATGACAACAACATCAAAACCTTTGGCCAGCTGTATTGATGCGATCTTCATTGAGGATGGCAACATCATCAAAACCTTTGGCCAGCTGTATTGATGCGATCTTCATTGAGGATGGCAACATCATCAAAACCTTTGGCCAGCTGTATTGATGCGATCTTCATTGAGGATGACAACATCATCAAAACCTTTGACCAGCTGTATTGATGCGATCTTCATTGAGGGTGACAACAACATCAAAACCTTTGGCCAGCTGTATTGATGCGATCTTCATTGAGGGTGACAACATCATCAAAACCTTTGGCCAGCTGTATTGATGCGATCTTCATTGAGGATGACAACAACATCAAAACCTTTGGCCAGCTGCATTGATGCGATCTTCATTGAGGATGGCAACAACATCAAAACCTTTGGCCAGCTGTATTGATGCGATCTTCATTGAGGATGGCAACAACATCAAAACCTTCGGACAGCTGTATTGATGCGATCTTCATTGAGGGTGGCAACAACATCAAAACCTTTGGCCAGCTGTATTGATGCGATCTTCATTGAGGATGGCAACAACATCAAAACCTTCGGACAGCTGTATTGATGCGATCTTCATTGAGGATGGCAACAACATCAAAACCTTTGGCCAGCTGTATTGATGCGATCTTCATTGAGGGTGACAACAACATCAAAACCTTTGCGGGCCAGCTGTATTGATGCGATCTTCATTGATGACAACAACATCAAAACCTTTGGCCAGCTGTATTGATGCGATCTTCATTGAGGATGACAACAACATCAAAACCTTTGGCCAGCTGTATTGATGCGATCTTCATTGAGGGTGACAACAACATCAAAACCTTTGGCCAGCTGTATTGATGCGATCTTCATTGAGGATGACAACAACATCAAAACCTTTGACCAGCTGTATTGATGCGATCTTCATTGAGGATGACAACAACATCAAAACCTTTGGCCAGCTGTATTGATGCGATCTTCATTGAGGATGGCAACAACATCAAAACCTTTGACCAGCTGTATTGATGCGATCTTCATTGAGGATGACAACAACATCAAAACCTTTGACCAGCTGTATTGATGCGATCTTCATGGAGGATGACAACAACATCAAAACCTTTGGACAGCTGTATCGATGCGATCTTCATTGAGGATGACAACAACATCAAAACCTTTGGCCAGCTGTATCGATGCGATCTTCATTGAGGGTGACAACAACAAAACCTTTGGCCAGCTGTATTGATGCGATCTTCATTGAGGATGACAACAACATCAAAACCTTTGGACAGCTGTATTGATGCGATCTTCATTGAGGATGGCAACATCATCAAAACCTTTGACCAGCTGTATTGATGCGATCTTCATTGAGGGTGACAACAACATCAAAACCTTTGGCCAGCTGTATTGATGCGATCTTCATTGAGGGTGGCAACAACATCAAAACCTTTGGCCAGCTGTATTGATGCGATCTTCATTGAGGATGACAACAACATCAAAACCTTTGGCCAGCTGTATTGATTCCATCTTCATGGAGGATGACAACAACATCAAAACCTTTGGCCAGCTGTATTGATGCGATCTTCATTGAGGATGACAACAACATCAAAACCTTTGGCCAGCTGTATTGATTCCATCTTCATGGAGGATGACAACAAGAGATTGGGTCTGGGTTGGGTTGTTTTTTCCATTCCAGTTGAAGAAATAATTTTTCACAAGTTTATTAATTCTGTGCTTGCATAGTATCTAGCTGCAGTAATCTATTGGTTGTATCGTATGTCTTAGAACATGACAGGTGAAGGGATATAGGCTATTATAGTGTAATGTCTTTGATGATTTGGTTTTATGGTAATTGGTATATTCTAGTCACAGAGACTTATCTCTGTGAAATTTGGGCTGCTCTCCCCCGCAGAGCGCGTCGCCGCAAGTGCAGCGCCCACCCAATTAAAAAAGGTTTTTTTGGGGGGCACAGGGTGAGGAGGGTGTGTGGGTACACTTGAAAAACCTAGCTATCAATTTGGCCATACCAGGCAGCGGGATTTATCCTTGCTCTTACTGACTTTCAAATGCCGTGGGGGGTTTACGTGCGTAAAACGCACGGGTCAGACTAGCTTTAAGTCCCCATCCGAAGGACTCGACGTTCAGTTCGATTTTCCAGTCGAACTAGAAAGAAAGGGCGAGGCCGGGATTCGAACCCGTGTCACTCACGCTGCAGTCACGCATTACATTTGGCAGGCGAACGTCTTACCCACTCTGCCACCTTTCTCACTAGTTGGGGGGGGGGGGGGGGGGGGCAGAT
>CM065686.1:31155090-31157590 GCA_017654935.2 Phymorhynchus buccinoides
AAGTAAGCTAGCTAGAAGGTAGATAACCTGCGAATGGACATACGTAAGCTAGCTAGAAGGTAGATAACCTGAGAATTGACATAAGTAAGCAAGCTAGAATGTAGATAACCTGAGAATGGACATAAGTAAGCAAGCTAGAAGGTAGATAACCTGCGAATGGACATACGTAAGCTAGCTAGAAGGTAGATAACCTGAGAATGGACATACGTAAGCTAGTTAGAATGTAGATAACCTGATAATGGACATACGTAAGCTAGCTAGAATGTAGATAACCTGAGAATGGACATACGTAAGCTAGCTAGAAGGTAGATAACCTGAGAATGGACATAAGTAAGCTAGCTAGAAGGTAGATAACCTGCGAATGGACATACGTAAGCTAGCTAGAAGGTAGATAACCTGAGAATGGACATACGTAAGCTAGCTAGAAGGTAGATAACCTGAGAATGGACATACGTAAGCTAGCTAGAATGTAGATAACCTGAGAATGGACATACGTAAGCTAGCTAGAAGGTAGATAACCTGAGAATGGACATACGTAAGCTAGCTAGAAGGTAGATAACCTGAGAATGGACATAAGTAAGCTAGCTAGAAGGTAGATAACCTGCGAATGGACATACGTAAGCTAGCTAGAAGGTAGATAACCTGAGAATGGACATACGTAAGCTAGCTAGAAGGTAGATAACCTGAGAATGGACATACGTAAGCTAGCTAGAATGTAGATAACCCGAGAATGGACATACGTAAGCTAGCTAGAAGGTAGATAACCTGAGAATGGACATACGTAAGCTAGCTAGAATGTAGATAACCCGAGAATGGACATACGTAAGCTAGCTAGAAGGTAGATAACCTGAGAATGGACATACGTAAGCTAGCTAGAATGTAGATAACCTGAGAATGGACATACGTAAGCTAGCTAGAAGGTAGATAACCTGAGAATGGACATACGTAAGCTAGCTAGAATGTAGATAACCTGAGAATGGACATACGTAAGCTAGCTAGAATGTAGATAACCTGAGAATGGACATACGTAAGCTAGCTAGAAGGTAGATAACCTGAGAATGGACATACGTAAGCTAGCTAGAATGTAGATAACCTGAGAATGGACATACGTAAGCTAGCTAGAAGGTAGATAACCTGAGAATGGACATAAGTAAGCTAGCTAGAAGGTAGATAACCTGAGAATGGACATACGTAAGCTAGCTAGAATGTAGATAACCCGAGAATGGACATACGTAAGCTAGCTAGAAGGTAGATAACCTGAGAATGGACATAAGTAAGCTAGCTAGAAGGTAGATAACCTGAGAATGGACATACGTAAGCTAGCTAGAATGTAGATAACCTGAGAATGGACATACGTAAGCTAGCTAGAAGGTAGATAACCTGCGAATGGACATAAGTAAGCTAGCTAGAAGGTAGATAACCTGCGAATGGACATACGTAAGCTAGCTAGAATGTAGATAACCTGAGAATGGACATACGTAAGCTAGCTAGAATGTAGATAACCTGAGAATGGACATACGTAAGCTAGCTAGAATGTAGATAACCTGAGAATGGACATACGTAAGCTAGCTAGAATGTAGATAACCTGAGAATGGACATACGTAAGCTAGCTAGAATGTAGATAACCCGAGAATGGACATACGTAAGCTAGCTAGAAGGTAGATAACCTGAGAATGGACATACGTAAGCTAGCTAGAATGTAGATAACCCGAGAATGGACATACGTAAGCTAGCTAGAAGGTAGATAACCCGAGAATGGACATACGTAAGCTAGCTAGAATGTAGATAACCTGAGAATGGACATACGTAAGCTAGCTAGAAGGTAGATAACCCGAGAATGGACATACGTAAGCTAGCTAGAATGTAGATAACCCGAGAATGGACATACGTAAGCTAGCTAGAATGTAGATAACCTGAGAATGGACATACGTAAGCTAGCTAGAATGTAGATAACCTGAGAATGGACATACGTAAGCTAGCTAGAATGTAGATAACCTGAGAATGGACATACGTAAGCTAGCTAGAATGTAGATAACCTGAGAATGGACATACGTAAGCTAGCTAGAAGGTAGATAACCCGAGAATGGACATACGTAAGCTAGCTAGAATGTAGATAACCTGATAATGGACATACGTAAGCTAGCTAGAATGTAGATAACCTGATAATGGACATACGTAAGCTAGCTAGAATGTAGATAACCTGATAATGGACATACGTAAGCTAGCTAGAATGTAGATAACCTGAGAATGGACATACGTAAGCAAGCTAGAAGGTAGATAACCCGAGAATGGACATACGTAAGCTAGCTAGAAGGTAGATAACCTGAGAATGGACATAGCAGCCTACATTGTGATAACACGGAATGTGTTGAATCCTATACACACCTTATCAATTAATTACGTGTACAATCAATCATACTTAGTCTCTCGCCTCCCTTCCCACCACCACATCTCTCTCTCTCTCTCTCTCTCTCTCTCTCTCTCTCTCTCTCTCTCTCTC
>CM065686.1:31162590-31238386 GCA_017654935.2 Phymorhynchus buccinoides
ACGTTTTAGTCTTTTGGATGAGAACGCTAAAACCAAGGTCCCGTGTACATACTCGCACACATTGCGCACGTTTAAAAGAATCCAGAGGCAACAAACAAGTTGTATGTTTGTAAACAAAACAATCTTCCCTCATCTCCTCTCTGTTCCTCACTACATTCCCCGCCATTCAGTCACACAAATTGGGGCAGTGGGTGGATGTCTCGTGCCTCCATACGGGGAGCTGGACAACCCCGCCCCCTCCACGAGTCTCTCCCCGTGGGGGATACCGGGGTGTCTATCGTAAAACTAGTTCCCCCACCCTCTGGAAGTTCTGTGCTTGTAGCTTTCTCTAATCTGCCACTCTCTTTAACTCTGCCTTTTCCCTTTGCTTGCTGTCATCTACTATCTTTCTGACTTATTGGCCCTTTCTCCTGTCTTTTTGTTTTTTACAAACAAATCTTCCAAGTAACTGTTCTCCTTTGAGCTCCTCCGAAATCGGAATGTGTCGGCTGTATGCGGCGGGGAGACCAGTGAACACTGAAAACGGACACATACGTACCTTACCCATTATGGCCATATGGCCTGGGAGCGCAGAAGAAGAAGAAGACACAAAAAGAAAGACAGCCTGCAAAGCAGAAGGTGGTGCTGCTCAAGTAGCAACACACTCTCCAGGTGAGGGCAGCCTGAATTTCATAGTGTGTGTGTGTGTGTGTGTGTGTGTGTGTGTGTGTGTGTGTGTGTGTGTGTGTGTGTGTCAGCAAAGAAATATATAACAATACAGTACGATATGGTCATATCGTAAGGTACGACATGAATTTCAGCCTGAATTCCATAGTGATTTTGTGTGTGTGTGTGTGTGTGTGTGTGTGTGTGTGTGTGTGTGTGTGTGTCAGCAAAGAAATATATAACAATACAGTACGATATGGTCATATCGTATGGTACGACATGGTCATATTCTTCATACTCAATTTCATGTTTCATTGCAAATCATATTCCATCATTTTCTGTTTAATACATAAACTATTAGTTTTGGGGGGTGCTGTCCATCCTTTAATAGTCGATTTTCGGGAAAAATAGAATGTGTCTTTTAACCACAACATCGGATTGTCCCCCATGAAAAAGTAGGACGATTGTCCTACCAATTAATGAAAGGTCATTCGCGCAAACCGCAAAATTATATCCATTGGCTATTTGCGAACATTTCCTATTAATGTCTGTCCCATCTTATTACAGAAGAACCAAATTTAAGAATTCCCTTTCTGCCCCCTCTCTGCATTGTGCAGACATGGCGGTGGGGTCTCCTTTGGGCGGTAAGGAGTAAACCAAATATGAGAATGTCCTTTCTGTCCCCCTCTCTCTGCACTGTGCAGACATGGCGGTGGGGTCTCCCTTCGGCGGTAAGGAGTAAACCAAAATATGAGAATGTCCTTTCTGTCCCCCTCTCTCTGCACTGTGCAGACATAGCGGTGGGGTCTCCCTTCAGCGGTAAGGAGTAAACCAAAATATGAGAATGTCCTTTGACACCCCCCCCCCCACACACACACACACACACATACACACACACTCTCTGCATTGTGCAGACGTGGCGGTGGGGTCTCCGTTCGGCGGCAAGGAGTAAACCAAGTATGAGAATGTCTTTTCTGCACTGTGCAGACATGGCGGTGGGGTCTCCGTTCGGCGGTAAGGAGGGGCGGGGCGCGGTGTACATATACCACGGGTCCAACAAGGGCATCATCACCCAGGTGTCGCAGGTCATCGAGGCTCAGGACGTGGCCCCGGGGCTCTCCGCCTTTGGCAGCGCCCTGGCCGGGGGCTGGGACCAGGATGGAAACCTCTATCCAGGTGAGACACGGGATGGGTAGTGTTTTTTTCTCTATCTATTTAGTGACAAGTTTAGACAATACGTTTCTCTAATGGCCACTGCAACGAGCGCCTTTTTGCAAGAGTGAATGCCCTTGATAGATGCTTGAGTACTGACCAAACAAGGGGGTAACTCTCTCGCCAATAATCCTATTTGAGGCCACGGAATGGCTGCCTTTTGCAAGAGTGAATGCCCTTTTGGGTACTGACCAACAAGGGATTAACTCTCGCTGTCAAGGGCGTTAATAACCCTAGTTGCAGTGGCCAATAGGTTGTGTGTCTGAATTCAGATTTTGTTTTACAATGGCCGCTGAGCAAGAAGTGGACTTCGACTTCATTTAAACATGCATACTACGCATTAGAGATATGGAGTGTATAGTCCTCCCCCGGGTGCATACCAGGGGGTTGTGGTGGGGTGGTCTTTCGTACAAATAATTCCCCCACCTTCTGGAAGTTCTGTGCTTATATCTTCCTCTAATCTATCACTTTCTTTGACTCATAGTCGTCTTTTTCCCTTTGCTTATTGTCATCTACTGCCTTTCTGGCCCGTTCTTCTGTCTTTGTTCTTGAAAATTCTTACAAAACAATTGTCTCTATCCGAAGACGGACATTCTGGGCCTATTTCTTAGTTAGGCGCATAATGGCAGATCTGTGCTCGTATGACAGGAGACTGTCTGAGTGGTCGAAGAAGAAGAAGAAGAGTGTATCAATATAGTCTGAGATTTAAAATATGTGATAAAAGAAACTATATCCCCAAACACTGATGTCTGTCAGCAGTCAATCAACTCCCTACCACAGTCCTTATTCTTACCCCACCCATTCCCCTCCTTCACCTTGGTTTGACATTTTGCTTGAACTACCTATCTCTTACTCATCGTTTAGTCACAGACTATTTTCCTCAGCACGCATTCATGCTCGGTATATTTTGGTTTCCATAACTGTAAGCAATACTGTACTAGTCTTTGGGAGTACATCCTCCAAGATCTTTGACGGGTTTGTTTGACTGACTATTCCATATCTATATACCTATAAACATACATACACAAAAAAGGGATGTACAGGGAATGGGGGGAGACACTGGAGGGGGTCCACATATGTTGACCTTGGACACTGAAACAGTCTCTGCCCCCTCCCCCCCCCCCCCCCCCCACTCTCTCTCCCCCCTCTCTCTCTCTCTCTCTCTCTCTCTCTCTCTCTCTCTCTCTCTCTCTCTCTCTCTCTCTCTCTCTCTCTTCTCGGCAAAGATTGTATTATTGTAAGCTTTTTGCTTCCAAACAGATTGGCAGAATAGGCTTTCCCTAAGATCTTTATCCTGTTAAATAATGTTTCCCCTGTTTCTCTCCCTCCTCTCCCTCCCTTACCATCTCTACCTCCCCCCCATCTCTCTCCTCACCTGTCCCAAAACCTTCTCCCCTTCACTCTCCACATTCCGCTCTCTCTCTCTCTCTCTCAGGGCTGGGTGTAAAAAAGTGTGTATACTTATCTCATTACCCTGTGTACATAAAAGTTCGTTCTCTCTCTCTCTCTCTCTCTCTCTCTCTCTCTCTCTCTCTCTCTCTCTCTCTCTCTCTCTCTCTCTCTCTCTCTCTCTCTCTCTCTCTCTCTCTCTCTCTCTCTCTCTCTCTCCCTCTCTCTCTCTCCCTCTCTTCCCTGGTGGGCTGCTGATGGGATTCCAAGGAGGGATCCAGGGTTGTGAAGGTAAAAACCATGGGGGGTTTAGCCTATCTCTAGGGAAGGTGTGGAGTCTGCGTTTTTCTGCTGGCCCTTTTTGTTCTACCTCTGACCAGTGTTTAGTAGATAATTATACCTAGGGTTCTGGCCGGAAGGTTCTATCATTCTTCTTGACTGAAAGCCGAAAAGTATTATCCGCCTTTCACGTTCATTTTGACTCGAGACTGTTGTCTTTATGGCAGTAAAATGAATAAGGGGAAGGAACTTCTCGTAATTAACTCCCTTTTGCCAAAGTTATTTATGGCACCTGTTGTGGCAACTACTTTCACTTTGCTAGGCGAATAGGTGCCATGAATAAGGCAACTACTTTCAGTTTGCTTGGCAACCTATATCCTCTTAACCTCACTATTTTATAGTTATGGCAGTACTTTACCACAGTTTGGCTTTTAACCAGGAGAAATTCCCCCGCAGACGGAGTGTGGCTGCTCACGTGGCGGGGTAATCAAAAACCGGTCACACACGCAATGTTCTCATCCCCAGCTGATGCACTTGTACCACAGTGTTCAAGTGCTTCCGCTGTTGGGATGATCCCTGGAGTCTTTTAGCCAGGGTACGCCAGCAACAACAACAACCAGGAGAAATGATACTACCTTCTGTCGTGTAACCTTTTATTGTTGTTGTTGTGGTCAGTCTGTGGTTGGACTGATTTTGTTTGGTGGTGGTGGTGGTGGTGGCAATAATGGTGGTGGTGGCAATAGTGGCAATAGTGGTGGTGGTGGCAATAGTGGTGGTGGTGGCAATAGTGGTGGTGGTGGCAATAGAGGTGGTGGTGGCAATAGTGGTGGTGGTGGCAATAGAGGTGGTGGTGGCATGTAGGCCTGTGTATGGAAGAGAATGGGAGGAAGATTGGGGGGGGGGGGGGGGGGGTATGTTGGGGGTGTGGAGTGCTATCTGTGAATTTCTAATGGCTGTGTTAGTAATTATTCTGCTTGATGTTTAGTGTTCATTATGGACAACGCACATTTGTTTGTTTGGTGGTTGTGTGTGTGTGTGCGTGTGCGTGTGTGCACGCGCGTGCCTGTGTGAGCGTGTGTGTGTGTTTTGTATTTTTGTGCATCATGTAATATGTGAAATAAAAGTTGATCAAAACTATTAATTGATTTCTAATCATTAAAATAAAAGTATTTTTCTTCTTTCATTTTGTTTAATATAATCACAGCTTTTGAATGTATATTCAACTCATAATAAACTGTAATAATATGATGCACGCAGAGCAGTGAAAAGCCAAGCAAAACAGTGAAAAGCAGCAGTGGAGTTAAGCTGACATAATGCTGAAACTGTTTTGCAGTTGCTGTGGTTGTTACAAAATTGCACGCACACTTGCACAGAAAATTACACTTAAGTGGGTAATTTGATTGATTACGGTACGACCTGTCATTAGGCAATTTCATGCCGTTGTATGTTGTTCACAGCTGAAGGCTGGAGCCTTTGCAGCAAAATGATGTCGTATATAAACTCCTGAGACAGATTTTGGTGCCATTTGTCCGCAACGCCGGCTTCTTATAAGCCATGGTGACTGTTGCTGTCATTTTACTTGCTGTGATTTGTGTTTCAGATGTTATTGTTGGGGCCTATGCCAATGACCATGCCGTGTTTTTAAAGTAAGTGGAAATTCTGTGGAATGCTATGGCCAGTGTGTGTGTGTGTGTGTGTGTGTGTGTGCGTGTGCGTGTGCGTGTGTGTGCCTTCATCTGTGCGTGTATGTTTGTGTATGTGTGCGCATATGTGCAGGTATATGTGTGTGCTTGCATAATGTGTCAGTCATAATTTTGTACAGATTGGCATTGAATAAGCAAAGGCTTGCATGCGTGTGTGTGTGCGTGTGTGTGTGCGTGTGCGCTGGTGCATGCGCGCACGTGTGTGCTTGCACGCGTGCCTGTGTGTGTGTGTGTGCTTATATGCACATTTGTGTGTGATTGGTCCCTGTGTGACTTATTTGACAGTTACAGATTGAAGTAGAATCCCCCTTATTATTTATAATGATCCAATGTGGTTGAATACCTGCGTCCCATGTGGTCCAATGTGGTTGAACCCTGATGTCCCCAGGGCCAGGCCTGTGGTGCAGGTGTACGCCAGTCTGAGAATCGACCCCAGGGACATCAACCTGGAGCAGAAGTCATGCTCCCTCATGGACGACACCAGAGTGGCATGGTCAGTCCTGCACTGTTCAGTTCTTGTGTGTGTGTGCGTGTGGTGTGTGTGTGTGTGTGGTGTGTGTGTGTGTGTGTGTGTGCATGTGCGTGTAAGTGTGTGTGCGCGCGCACATGTGTGTGTGTGTGTGTGTGTGTGTGGTGTGTGTGTGTGTGTGTGTGTGGTGTGGTGTGTGTGTGTGTGTGTGTGTATGTGTGTGTGTGTGTGTGTGTGTGTGTGTGTGTGTGTGCATGTGGTGTGTGCGCGCACACATGTGTGTGTGTGTGTGTGTGTGTGTGGAGTCAAAGTCAAAGTCAATTTTTTAATTCTCAGATGGAACATTGAATAAGCAATAATGGTTTACTTTTTTACATCAATGGTTTGCTTTTTTACATTGTGTGTGTGTGTGTGTGTGTGTGTGTGTGTGTGTGTGTGTGTGTGTCTTCTGAACACATTCTACCCCATCCATGCAGCAGCCTATATCTTCTTTGGCCCAGCTGTGCTAGGAGAGCTCTGAGCACAACTATGACAATGCTATGTGTGTATGTGTATGTGTGTGGTCATTCTTCAATTCTATGGCTGTTATTGATAGCATTTCTGTCCGTTGACCCTTTACTCAAATGGCTTTTATCATTGGTTGACATTAGCCTGTAGTAGGGGCCAACAGTAACATGAGAGCTGTACAATAGATGATTTTCTACAGTAGTGGAAAATCATGGTACAGTTTAGTCTCTTGTGGAAGACTATGACTCTCGAACGAGGGAGGCCTTAGCACCGCCTTTGGTGCTGCAGCCAAAGGGATGGGTTGGCCTTTGGGGAACTTCCCCAACGCCAGCAGTCATCAACTCCCTTTGGCCGTGGGGATGTACCCTGGGCAAGGCATCTCCACTTTAAGCAAATTCTATCCCAGCCCGCCGGAATAGCATCTGCCCCCTCTGCTATCTGGCAGTCATAGTCGGAAGGAAACGACTGACTGGCTTACATGTGCAGCGTCTTTTTGTTATGGATCTTACATCATTATCATGGTCAGAATCAGCGATCTAGTCAAGTAATAAAGAATGGTGCAACGTCCACAATTATTCCCACATGGCTGGAGATGATTCATAGATGGACAGAAGAGGCAGTTTTGATTTTAAACAAAAATTATAGCACCTTGAAATAGTATGTTTCTTTTGAGCGTGTGTGTGGGTGGGTGGGTGTATGTGCACAATTTGTGTGTGTGTCCAAGTGTATGTGCATGTTTGATATTGTAAGGGAACCAATCTTTGCAGTGGCGTTCACCATTCTTGTGCCACAGCAATCTTTCAGACATCTGTTCAATCTGTTGTTGTGAACACCGCCCTGATCCACCTCCTTGTAATGGAATGCGTTCTGTTTCTCATTTGTCTTTTCATCTGTTGAATAGCTTCTTTTCTGCATCATCCATCTCCCTAGTTGTATTTGTCTGTCTCCTTGTCTGTCTGTCTCCTTGTCTGTCTGTCTGTCTGTCCCTTTCTCCTCCCTTCAGGGTTCTGTCTCTGTCTCTCAATCTGCTTCTTCCAATTTCCCTCTCTATTCCTCTCTCTCTGTCTCTCTCTCTCTCTCATCCTCTCTCTCTCTCTCTCTCTCTCTCTCTCTCTCTCTCTCTCTCTCTCTCTCTCTCTCTCTCTCTCTGTGTAGGCGATAAGCTGTGCATGGGAGGCAATCCTTGAATTTGTTAAAACTTGGATTGAGTCTGCTCTTATAGTGTGGTCTCCCTTGTTTTAAGCATAGGTTGTGTGTGTGTGTGTATGTGTGTGTGTGTGTGTGTGGGTGTGTGTGTCCATGTCTTACAGTTTGTGTGCGTCATAAGAATTAATAAAGGGTTTATTATTGTAAACTATATATGTTTTCAGTATGAAAGTCTACAGTTGTCTGGAATATGATGGAGTTGGCGTGCCAGACGAATTGTGTAAGTTGACACAAGTACTGTGTATATATATGTGTGTGTGTGTGTATGTATGCACATTAACACACGTGTGTGTGTGTGTGTGCGTGTGCGTGCGTGCGTGAGCGTGCACGCACATGTGTGTGTCTGTGTGTGTGTTTCATATGCGCGCGCATGCATATTAATAAGCAATAATTGTTATGGACCAATACGAAATGTCACTGGAACTCATGAATATGACCATTTGCATCAATTGCCAAAGAGTACTACTCGTTTTATCATAATCATATTGTTCCGCTATAAATGGATTTATCCTGGTATTGATAAATAACAATAAACAATATAGATGGCAATGTTGTAGCATATCAATGCAGAGAGAAAGTCGCTGCCCAGGGCAAACAGAGGGGAAGCCCAGTGCGATGAATGTATTGTGCGATACCGAGTAGAAGGAAAACAAATGATAATTATAGGCCGTAAGATGTTCCAGTGACAGTTACGTCATTTATCATTGTTATGTTGTCAATCTATAGTTTGGTCTGATGCTGGCAAAAATGTGCAAGTAATGGGGAAGATAATAGATAGACAGAGAGTGTGTGTGCATCTGTCTGTCTGTCTGTCTCTGTCTGTCTGTCTCTCTGTCTCTCTCTCTCTCTCTCTCTCTCTCTCTCTCTCTCTCTCTCTCTCTCTCTCTCTCTCTCTTTCTTCTCTCCCCCCCCCCTCTCTCTCTCTAATTTCTCAATAACTGAAACAAATTGCTGTTTAAACATTTTAAATTACTAATGAGTATCTCTGCACTTTGACTGCGTTTTTTGTTGTTATATGTACAATGTTGTTTGTTGGAAGTGCCAAACCTGGACTTTTTGTTTCTTTTTGAAGTTGTTGTGGGGTGGGGTTTTTTTTTTGGGGGGGGTTAATTCTCAGGTAGCAGGTAGCAAAAGTAGAAGACAACTTGATGTGCTTGTAAAGAAGGGAGTAATTAATTAATTAAGCGATGCAGTTATGACTATTTTGAATGGATATTTTAATAAAAAATATTATTTTGTTTTTTTCTGGCAGATTTTGACACCTCTCTTGAACTGGACGTGTTGCAAGGGAACCTGACTGTGAGCGAACAGAGAACGTTCTTTGCCAACAACCCTGACAGCTTTGTGGAGACCAACACACACCGACTGACCTACAAGAACATCATGTGCACCACCTCCTATGCCTACATTGTGGTCAGTCAGCTTCATCTCTTCTTCATTCATTTAACCAGCTTCGGAGCAAACGCTGGTTTAATGTATAAGAGCCAGAAAGGTTTGCATGCGGATAGGTAGTTACGATATCTAGGCCAAATTCGAAAGTGAAGGTCATTGGTCAAAGGTCAAGGTCATTGAAGACGTGTGTGTGCGTGTGTGTGTGTGTGTGTGCATGTGTGTGTGTGTGGGCACGTATGCGGATGCATGGGAGCGCATGGGTGCATTGCATGCAAATCAGACTTCATAATTAATTCACGCTTATGTGATTTTTTTTCTTTCTTAACTTCATATTTTCTCTTTTCGCTTTTAAAGATACCTTGTATTTTTATTTTAAAAGAAATGTTAAAAAAATACTTCAAATTTTTGTTTTAACTGTACAATATTGTTTATCATAAATTCATTTACTGGACTTTAGATTTGTTAGCAATTGTTCAGTAACATATCTTTCAGAATAATCTGGTGGATAAGCTAACGCCGATTGCTGTGGACTTGAAGTTCAAACTTCACGAGAAACCGTCGTCTGACAGACCTAGCGATGACCCCAGGCAAACTCCTGCACCCATTCTGGATCAGTACATTCCAACCTCAGTTCGCACAGAGGTATTATAGTCTCCCACTCTGTCTGTCTGTCTGTCTGTCTGTCTCTCTCTCTCTCTCTCTCTCTCTCTCTCTCTCTCTCTCTCTCTCTCTCTCTCTCTCTCTCTCTCTCTCTCTCTCACACACACACACACACACACACACACACACACACACACACATTCAATCATGTGTGTGTTTGTGATTTCATGTTTGTGTAACATTATGTCTGTGTAAAATGCAGTGCATGAAATAGTCACTTGTCTGGAATGTTTTTATAATTAACTGCATGGAACAAATAATTCCTTAAACACATTTTCCTCAACTCAGCTCTGTCAATTTATCCCAATAAGTTTAAGTAATCTGATTGTTTTGTTTCTGGCTTATTTTGCTGTGTAAGTAACTTTGTTTTTACTCTCAAGATCACATGAATCTGTCCGTTAATAAACATAAAATTGTTAATACATTTTTCAGTGATTGTTTCTTTATTTGATGGATTAGACATTGTATGTTTTTTTATACTGTAGGTATATGATTTCATTTTTTACAGCCAATGCTTTTCGGCTAGAAGTAAGTCTATAGTATGATAGTTGTTCAGTTGTGTGTATGTGTGTGTTGTGTCCGTGGTCTAATCTCCAAACTTTAACGTTGGCATTTACTCGGGAAATAGAAGGCATACATTGTTCAAACTTTGCACACATATAGATGTCTATGCAAGCTTTCAAACAATGATGATTTGAATAATTAAATACTTAAAACAACACTGTAAACAGATAACAAACAGATAACATTTTAGATTAGTGGGTTAGAGAGTATTCAACAGGCAACATGAGTTAAGAAACTCATCAACACTGAAAGCCTCGATAGCTCATTGGTAGAGTGTTTGTCTGTCATGCCAATGGTTCCGGGTCCGATTCTCGGCACAGGCACTTTTTTTCTTCTTTTTTTTTAGTTGTATCCATTAACAATAGCTTCATTTGTACTTTAAAATTTTATTGGCAATCTTGTACTTTAGACACCCCCCTCAATCTTTGTTTGTTGTTGTCCCACATGTTCCTGTTCGAGTGAGCCTTGAAGGCTTTTCCTCTTGTTTTAATTGTGTTGTTCAGGCCCAGATTCTGAAGGACTGTGGAGATGACAACCAATGCATTCCAAACCTTGTGCTCACTTCGTTCAGGTACGATGGTGTTCTTTAAAAGTGGTCTTGCATGTTGAATGAATGTAAGTTTAGACAAAATTATCGATCCGAGACTAGAGTCCAAGCTTTGAACAATTTAAAAAATATAGTTTGTAACTGGTCACTTGCTTTGGTAAAACGTCTTCTAGCTGCCTATTGGGGGGTGTAGTCGGTCACCTTTCATCGTGAATATTTGAAAATCAGTTACAGTCAGTCTGTCACTCATCTATTTTTGAAGTAGGTTGTATGCAAAGCATGTGCATTATCGATAGCATTGTTTTGGGAAAGTTGATGAGACTTTAAGTGGGGGCACATGATTTCTCACATATATTTTCACAATTTGTGTGATGATGTATTTTGGGCAAAAATGCAGCGCTTTCACCCGCATAGGAAATCCTAGTTTCATTAATCATCCCATATATAGAACAAGAGTACAGGGCTTAGTGTGGGGGATGAAGGGGTGGAATCTAGCTGGGTCACCCTCTACCTAAACTCACCCCACTCCCAGTCACATCCAAAATATACCTAAAAGATGACTCCTCTCAAATCAGACTGTGTTGGCTGAGTAAACAATGAAACCGTGAAGACCAGCCTCATGGGTACTATATATTACTCATTACGCCTATGGCTTGGGAATGCAGAAGAAAAGAATGAAAGAAAAATGTGGAAGATGCAATTCTGTACGTGGCACTTGCTCCCTGCTGCTCCCCAGAATCACGTCAGCGCACATCATCGGCTCCGGCACGGACCTGGAGGTCATGGTGTTTGTGGAGAACCGCGGGGAGGACGCCTTCAACACCAAGCTGTTTGTCACCCTGCCCCCAGGGGTGATCTTCAGAAACAGGGCTGCTGTCACCTCGGTGAGGGCATGGAAGACGTTTGTCAGAGTGTGCTGTGACCTGGTTCTACGTGAAAAGGAATTTTATTATATGTGTCTGTTTGGTTTTTGTTTGTCTCTCTCTCTCTCTCTCTCTCTCTCTCTCTCTCTCTCTCTCTCTCTCTCTCTCTCTCTCTCTCTCTCTCTCTCTCTCTCTCTCTCTCGCTCTCTCTCTCTCTCTCTCTCTCTTATTCCGCATTCGTCCTCCCACTGTTCCCTCAATATGCGATCAAAAATGTTCTTGGTTTTGTAATGAATTCTGTATTTATTATTAGTTATATGCCACTGTTCATTCTCTCCCTCCCCACTGTTCCCTTGTGACATGGGCAGAAGGCCTAGTCAGTAAATGGAGTCTCTCTCTCTCTCTGTCATGTCTCTCTATGTGTCTCTGTGTCTGTTTCTCTCTGTCTTTTGTCTGACTGTATGTTTTTCTCTGTTTCACACCCTCTGTGGTGTGTGTGTGTCGTGTGCATGTGTGTGTGTGTGTGCGCGCGCGTGTGCGTGTGTGCACACACAAATGTGCAGGCATATGTGCCAAAGCTTGTGTACCTGTTTGTATCTTAATTAAGACCTGTGTCAGATCATCCGTATGTGTTAATTAACATACAGGCTTAATTACTGCTTCATCTGCATGAAGACAGTATCAGTACTTTTTTTTCCATTTCAGTTGGTGCCCATTGACTGCAAGACACAGAACAAGACTGTGGTGTGTAACATGGGAAACCCCCTTCCTGCAGGGGCAAAGGTAGGAATAGTAATTTGTTCAACATTTCAAACGTTAAATAAGAAAGGAAAAAATGTATATGTACTAAGAGATGTTTTCTGTTTAAAAATATGATTGATTAGTGTCAGTCCATGGATTGATGAAGAGGGCCGGGCCCCTCGACATGCCTTGCTCTGTTAATTGGTGTTGTCATCATAGATGTTTTCTACTTGTTTGGATGGCTGAACTTTTTCTGTCTCTCTTTCTCTGTGTCAGTCTGTGTCTCTGTCTCTGTCTGTCTGTCTGTCTGTCTCCCTGTCCCTCTCTCTCTCTCTCTCTCTCTCTCTCTCTCTCTCCTCTCTCTCCCTCCCTCCTCTCTCTCTCTCTCTCTCTCTCTCTCTCTCTCTCTCTCTCTCTGTTTTTGTCATGGAAACCCATGCACTTATTTTTTTCCTTCTCTCTTTTACTTATTTATGCATAAATGCATGAGGTTCCCGCGTCTAACATGAGTGTACCCTCACAATATAAAACAGCACAATACAACAAGCTTTAGCCATTATCATAAGAATGCTTGGCTTTATTATTTGGAGTAGCCTTTGTCCGCCAACTAACCAGCCCAGTCCAAACAAAACAATAGAAAGGAATATGTAAGCTTAGTATGATAGTATGGTAAAGAACGTGTGGACAGGTGTGCCATATTTTTTGACTGTACGGCAATACTTTTTTCTCGAGTGAGTCCTCTGCGCCTTATAATGATTACTAATATAGTAAGAAAGTAACGGTCATTGCTAAGTTTAGTGTGTTGTCTTCATTCACCTCGTCAAAGTCTTTTTAATGATGAAAATCTGGTTTTATTCGCAGCGTTTATTATTTATTTCGTCTTCATGTGCTTGTGTGAGTGTAGTATTTTGATGCTTTTGGGTTCAATTGTAATACAGTAAGAAAGTATAAGAACAAGATCTGAATTTTGTGTAAAGTTTGGTGGGTGCTCCCATGGATGCTATGTTTGGATGTAGTGTCCTTGGTGCTCCTTATGGTCCCAAACAAATATGGTAATTGTTTGTAACATGTGTTCAATGACGTTAAAAGATTGTTGTATTTTTGTTTGCAGTCGAGTTTTACTCTGCGTGTGGCAGCCCAGGACACCAATGAAACAACAGATGCCTTGAAGTTCTATTTAGTTGTTAACAGGTTCGTTGTTGTGATGCTGTCGTTGAAATGATATGATGATGATGACGATGGTGATGATGATGGTGGTGGTGGTGGTGGTGGTGGTGTGATGGTGCTTAATTGTGATTATGATAGAGAAAGCCTTCAATCAGTTCCAATAAAGAACTTCACTTTTGATTGTGTGTGTGTGAGAGAGAGTGTGTGTGTTGTTCTTCAGTTTAACGTCCTTCCATTAAAAGTGACTGAGACTGTTATATTATGGCGTGGTTTTGGTGAGGTTGAGTGCAAGTAGGTGTGTCTGTAAGTGAGTATGTGTAAGAATATATAATAAGTTAGTGATGTAATCATGACCCTCACCCCCCACCCACCCCATCAAGACCTCATTTTGGATGATTTTTGAAAGTTTTTACTGTACTTAATAAACATTTACAAATTGAATCAAGAACAGAACAACAGTGTGTGTGTTGCATGTGAGAGAGTGTGTGTGTGTTGCATGAGTGTGTGTGTGTGTGTGTGTGTGTGTGTGTGTGTGTGCATGCAAGCACATGCATGTGATTTCGTAGTAAAACGTCTGAATATATGAATGACCATTTCTAACATTTATATTTCTGAAGCACCTGCATGTCATAATAATATTATGTTGTCTTCAGTAACCAAAAAAGAACTCCACGGAGACCTCACAGAGAACGAGACAGAGGTGTATGCCTCTGTTTGATTTGTGATTTTGGGTAAATAAATTAATAAATTCAAATGGATTTTATCATTGGTTGACATTAGCCTGTAGTAGGGGCCAACAGTAACATGAGAGCTGTACAATAGATGATTTTCTACAGTAATTGAAAATCATGGTACAGTTTAGTCTCTTGTGGAAGACTATGACTCTCGAACGAGGGGGCCCTTGCACCGGCTCTGGTGCTGCAGCCAAAGGGATGGGCTGGCCTTTGGGGACCTTCCTCAACACCAGCTGTGTCCTCAAATCCCTTTGGCCGAGAGAGTGGGGATGTACCCTGGGAAGGCATCTCCACTATAAACAAATTCTCGCCCAGCCCGCCAGAATAGTATCTGCCCCCTCTGCTATCTGGCAAGTCATTGTCGGAAACAACAGACTAGCATACAAATCAAAGAAGAAATGCCTTTAATGATACAGTGGAACCTCCCTTATAAGACCTTCAAAAATCATCCCAAATGAGGTCTTATAAGGGAGGGGTCTCATAAGGGAGATAATTTTAATACTTACAAAGAAGAGCAATGTCTCAGAGAAGCAGGTCTTATGTGGGAGGGAGTCTTATAATGGGAGGTCTTATAAGGGAGGTTCCACTGTATCATATATTCCTGAACCATTCACTGCTGCCTTGGCCTGATACAATGTTGTTGTTTCAGTACCAACAAAGAGCTGCACGAAGACACCATAGACAACGAGGTGATGGTGGAGATACCTGTCACTGCTGCCTTGGCCTGATACAATGTTGTTATTGTTTCAGTACCAACAAAGAGCTGCACGAAGACACCATTACAACGAGGCGACGATACCTGTCACAGCTGCCTTGGCCTGATACAATGTTGTTGTTGTTGTTTCAGTACCAACAAAGAGCTGCACGAAGACACCATAGACAACGAGGCGACGATACCTGTCACTGCTGCCTTGGCCTGATACAATGTTGTTGTTGTTTCAGTACCAACAAAGACCTGCACGAAGACACCATAGACAACGAGGCGACGATGGAGATACCGGTCACTGATGCCTTGGTCTGATACAATGTTGTTGTTGTTGTTTCAGTACCAACAAAGAGCTGCACGAAGACACCATAGACAACGAGGCGACGATACCTGTCACTGCTGCCTTGGCCTGATACAATGATGTTGTTGTTGTTTCAGTACCAACAGAGAGCTGCACGAAGACACCATAGACAACGAGGCGAGGGTGGAGATACCGGTCACTGCTGCCTTGGCCTGATACAATGTTGTTGTTGGTTTCAGTACCAACAAAGAGCTGCACGAAGACACCATAGACAACGAGGCGACGATACCTGTCACTGCTGCCTTGGCCTGATACAATGTTGTTACTGTTGTTTCAGTACCAACAAAGGCTGCACGAAGACACCATAGACAACGAGGCGACGATGGAGATACCGGTCACTGATGCCTTGGTCTGATACAATGTTGTTGTTATTGTTTCAGTACCAACAAAGAGCTGCACGAAGACACCATAGACAACGAGGCTCGGAGACCTGTCACTGCTGCCTTGGCCTGATACAATGTTGTTGTTGTTGTTTCAGTACCAACAAAGAGCTGCACGAAGACACCATAGACAACGAGGCGACGGTGGAGATACCGGTCACTGCTGCGGCAGACATCACTGTCTATGGGTCAGTCTGGGCTCACTGGGGGAAAGTGAGGGGGACAGGCCACATGGAGTTACAGGACCAAAGAAATATTGGAAGGCTGGGAAAGGAGGACCATATTCTATTTGTATTTGGTACTTTATAGTCACAAAGACGTTCAGTTCGATTTTCGGGTTGCTCCGACCTGGAAAGCGCGTCGCAGGCAGATTCGCGCCACCCGGGTCACTCACTTTTCTGCAGTCACGTATTTGGTACTTTATAGGCAGGAGAACGTTCTTGAAATTCCACTGCTGCCACCTGGAGAGCGCTATGCAGCCAAACTTGGCCATTTTGTTTTGTTTCAAGTACTATGTACTATGAAGGAAACTCTTATTTTGTTTTGTTTCCCCCTTTTTTTTGAAGAAACTTGGATTTTGTTGCAATAGTTTTTACTATGAGTTTAGTCATATTTATTATATGAACACATGGTTTCATGTTGCAGTTACGACATTGATCATACATGCATATTTTCAGACTTCAAGGTGTAAATATTTTATTTCTGTCACAAATGTTTTAAGCCCACAGTTTTGGTTGCTGTGAAAACTTGAGTTTTCTTGTACATTTATATATTTATTTAGGAATTGCTTATGCAATGTCTTTTGGCCACTGGCAAGTAGGGTTATTAACGCCCTTGATTGCAAGAGTTAAGCCTTTGTTGATCAGTATCCAAAAGGGCATTCACTCTTGCAAAAGGCAGCCATTAAGTGGCCTCAAATAGGGTTATTGGCCTAAGAGTTATTCCTTTGTTTGGTCAGTACTCGGCACATGATGCATCTGCCCACCCACCAAGGGCATTCATCGAAGAAGAAGAAAGGTGTTCTTTGCAGTGTGCCAATATATTACTGTATGCTTCAGCAGTTTTTCGTTTGTTTTTGTACCCGTACATTTATTCATTTGGGAAGTAGATGCTTTTTGACTCAGATATACTGTAAACTGTATCTGTGATCAGATCATAAAGGTGTTTAGTGTAGTGCAGAGACATTTACTGTTGTGTTTGTGTCTTACAAAGTTTCTTTCTTCCCCGTGAGCAGGCGG
Organism: Phymorhynchus buccinoides; assembly: GCA_017654935.2. NCBI lineage: Eukaryota > Metazoa > Mollusca > Gastropoda > Neogastropoda > Raphitomidae > Phymorhynchus > Phymorhynchus buccinoides. The sequence continues at coordinate 31,179,354 of CM065686.1, forward strand.
TCTGACCCAGAGCAGGTGAACCTGAACACCAGCGAAGTTCTCCACCAGAGACACAGCAGCTACGACGTGGAGCACCTTTACCAGGTCAGTGCAGTACAGCAGAACCTCCCTCATAAGACCTCCCATTATAAGACTCCCTCCCACACAAAGACCTTTGCTTCTCTGAGACATTGCCCTTCTTTGTAAGTATCACAAAATTACCTCCCTTATAGGACCCCTCCCATTAGTGTGACTCCCTCCCACAGAAGACCTACTTCTCTGAGACATTGCTTCTTCTTTGTAAGTATTAAAATTACCTTCCTTATAAGACCCCTCCCATTAGCGAAGATCTCCCACTCCCTCCCACACAAGACCTACTTCTCTGAGACATTACTTCTTCTTTGTAAGTATTAAAATTACCTCCCTTATAAGACCCCTCCCATTATACGACTCCCTCCCACAGAAGACCTACTTCTCTGAGACATTGCTTCTTCTTTGTAAGTATTAAAATTACCTCCCTTATAAGACCCCTCCCATTATACGACTCCCTCCCACAGAAGACCTACTTACTTCTCTGAGACATTGCTTCTTCTTTGTAAGTATTAAAATTACCTCCCTTATAAGACCCCTCCCATTATACGACTCCCTCCCACAGAAGACCTACTTCTCTGAGACATTGCTTCTTCTTTGTAAGTATTAAAATTACCTCCCTGATAAGACCTCCCATTATACGACTCCCTCCCACAGAAGACCTACTTCTCTGAGACATTGCTTCTTCTTTGTAAGTATTAAAATTACCTCCCTTATAAGACCCCTCCCATTATACGACTCCCTCCCACAGAAGACCTACTTCTCTAGCTGAGACATTGCTCTTCTTTGTAAGTATTAAAATTACCTCCCTGATAAGACCTCCCATTATAAGACTCCCTCCCACAGAAGACCTACTTCTCTAGCTGAGACATTGCTCTTCTTTGTAAGTATTAAAATTACCTCCCTGGCAAGACCTCCCATTATAAGACTCCCTCCCACAGAAGACCTACTTCTCTGAGACATTGCTTCTTCTTTGTAAGTATTAAAATTACCTCCCTGGCAAGACCCTCCCATTATAAGACTCCCTCCCACAGAAGACCTACTTCTCTGAAACATTGCTTCTTCTTTGTAAGTATTAAAATTACCTCCCTTTTATAAGACCCCTCCCTTATAAGACCTCATTTTGGATGATTTTTGAAGGTCTTATAAGGAAGGTTCCACTGTATAGACTTTGTGATAGAACCATATTTTACGGACTTCAAGATGCATCGTAATACAGTGGAACCTCCCTTATAAGACCTTAAAAATAATCCAAAATGAGGTCTTATAAAGGAGGGGTCTTATAAGGGAGGTCATTTTAATACTTGCAAAGAAGGGCAATGTCTCAGAGAAGTAGGTCTTATATGGGAGGGAGTCTTATAATGGGAGGTCTTATAAGGGAGGTTCCACTGTATAAGAAAAAACACTAAGTTTTATGCAAAATTCTAATTTTGTTGCAATGATTTATTACTGTATTATAAAATGCAGGCGTCTCAGGCTGGAAAAAAGTATTGCCTTATGATCTGTAAAACACGGTACTTTGGGGTTTTACCTCAGCAGAATCAACCTTCAAGGCAAGCTCAATGATTTGACTATCAAGAAACATGAATTCTTAGGCAGAAATTTTGGTTCTGACATTCATGCAGAAAACGAAAGAACCTGATATTGACATTAAATCAAATTTTAACAAGCAGCAATTGTACCAGAGGAGATATTTCGAAGTATTTTACCTTTACCAATCCAGGGACGTGCTTGTGACTTTTAATAGGAAATGTTCGCAATTTAGCCAAGAGACATAATTTTTCAGTTTGCGTGAGTGATCTTTCATTAATTGGTAGGGCAAACAATTTTTCGGTTTGCGCGAGTGATCTTTCATTAATTGGTAAAAACGCCTTGTGTTTGTCCATCTTTTTCATGGGAGACAATCCGATTTTGTGGTAAAAAAACATGTTCTATTTTTCCGAAAATCGTCTATTTTGTAGTTCTTTCCCTGGTTCTTTTTCCCCAGTTGCGGAACCTGGGTCCCAGCTCCACCAAGGAGATCCAGCTGCAGATCCTGTGGCCCAGCCACGACCGCCTGGGCAACCCTGTGCTGGAGCTGACCGGCAAACTGCAGATCAACGGCACCGGCTCCTGTAACGTCTTGTACATCACGCCGGAGAATGCTACAGTCAGTCAGAATGAACGCTTTTTGGTGGATTTATCCCCCTTTCATATAGGTGGTTCGGAAATAGAAGGAGTATGGTTTTAGCGATGGCAAGGTCACTCTCCGTTTTTGTCTTTCTCTCTCGCTCACCTTTTGCGTAGGTGGTGCAGTAGAAAGCGTATGGTTAACGATGGCAAGCTCGCTCTTTCTTTTTGTCTCTTTCTTGCACGTACAGAAAAAAAAAAAAAATTATGCCTCCTATTTGATTTGATCAAGGGTAGCTAGAATAAATCAGGAGAGTTATCTCCTGTATAGCCACCAGAAAAGCTCATTGCAGGTCTGTGATTTTATTGCAAGTGTGTGTGTGTGTGTGTGTGGGGGGGGGGGGGGGGGGGCCCCAAGTTTGTGTAGGTGTAGTCGGACAAGTATGTGTGTATGTATGTGTGTGCATGTGTGTGTGTGTGTGTGATGTGATAAGACAAATAGAAAGATAAGATCATGGAGAAAGAGAATGTGAAAGAGAGAGAGGGGGGGGGGAGCGGATAAGGCTATACTCCATAGTTTGTAAAGTCTTAATGCTGCAATCTGTTCAAATTTCGAATTACCATTATAATGGGAGATCCTAAACACCAATGCTGCTGTGTTTGTGATGTCAGAAATATGGCTACGCCCGGCCGGGGAACATTCACGTACTTCTGCCCAGCGATCAGGACGAGTTTGAAGACGAAGAGCGGGGAGATAGCATGGTGCTGGTGAGTGTGGTTACAACTTCAACCAGATTGCATTGTGATTGAATAATGTTATGTTCATAAATTTGTTTCCTTCTTCTTCTTTTTCTTCGATCGCTCAGACAGTTTCCTGTCAATTATGAGCGCAGATGCGTCATGCTGCCATTATGCGCCTAACAAAAATAATTAGGCCCAGCAAGTCCGACTTTGGCTGGAGGAAATCTTTTTGAAAGTGTTTTGTGGGAAAAAAGCAGGAGAATTGACCGGAAAGGCAGAAAGATCGTAGATGACAGTAAGCAAAGGGAAAAGGCTGAGTCAAAGAGAGTGACAGACAAGAGGAAGTTACAAGCACAGAACTTCCAGAACATGGGGGAACTATTTATGCAAAAGACCCCCCCCCCCCAGTATCCCCACAGAACTTCCAGAATGTGGGGGAACTATTTATACAAAAGAGCCCCTGGTATCCCCACGGGGGGAAATTTGTTTTTAAGGTTTAGCGCATTGCTGCCTTCCGGTTGTTATGAAAGTTTGTGATACATGGTGCCGTTCAATATCCTATGGGATAATCATGCATCTGATTCTGTGTCGGTGGAACATACATTTTTCAAACCTACAAATCGTATAGCATGTCTTTGAGATAGGCCTTGTGTTCTGTACTCAGAATTGTACATTAGGTGACATGTTCTAATGTGTCAACGACTCAAATTGTTTACAATCATAGTATGATGTGTATACCTATGGCTTCTTCTGTCTCATACAGGTTTTTTTAATTGTTGGATTGGTTGTGTGTGGGTTTTTTTGTTTGTTTCTTTGTATGTGTGTTTGTGTAAAATGTACAATATGACCATCATTCAACAAGCATTATAAAAGTTTGAAAAGTCAGAATAAGGCTACTTGTCTAGTAACAATACTTGTGATTACATGTACTCTTTAGTTATTTCAAAAATGAGTTGTAAAGATAGACTTGGGACATTTAAAAAAAAGTGAAACATAATGTACACATCCTATATGCATTTGCTTGTATGTTCGAGAAATGTTCATTTACACTCACGTCTGAGTCCATTTCTGTACAGCTAAGATTTGTGAACACATTATTGGCTTAACCCCTGTGACAGAAACTGCTTCAACAGAGTTCTTCTTTCTTTAAACAACCACTATCTCAATTGGAGAAAACCATCAGTAAAAGAAACTTTCCAAATATATATTAGAAAAATGTAACCACAAACACTCAAGCAAATGAAATAAGCTTACTTCAGAGATATGTACTTGTACATGTGTAGCCTCTCTCTCTCTCTCTTAGTGTGTGTGTGTGTGTGTGTGTGTGTGTGTGTGTGTGTGTGTGTGTGTGTGTGTGTGTGTGTGTGTGTGCGTGTGTGTGTGCGTGCGTGTGTGTGTGTGTGTGTGTGTGTGTGTGTGTATGCGTGAGTGTGTGTGTTTTAGTGTTATAATATAATCATTTAGTATACAAATTTAGTATATTTCTTTTTTTAGGCTTATATTGTTATATTTATGTTTATTTTGTTGTGGCCAGAATGTTTATATTCATGTTACGAAAAGTGTGTCACTGATATAATTGTATCAGGGATCCTGTCTAATGAGAGAGAGAGAGAGAGAGAGAGAGAGAGAGAGAGAGAGAGAGAGAGAGAGAGAGAGAGAGAGAGAGAGAGAGAGAGAGAGAGAGAGAGAGAGAGAAGAGAGAGAGAGAGAGAGAGAGAGAGAGAGAGAGAGAGGGAGAGAGAGTATGGGTCGTGCATGTGTACGCATGTATTGGTGCATTCCTTCCTGCTGCTTGTTGACATGTTCATTAATTTGTGAGGGTGAGGTCTTATCAGAGAGTGACAGTGCTGGTGAACGAGGGTGGATGTCTTTGTGAGTGAGAATCATGTTATTTTTGTTACTTTATTTCTTTGCATTGGAATGTTGGTAGTATGGGGACTTTCTTGCTGATTTTAATGCATGTTTTTCATCTTTCAATGTTTTTGTAAAACGCATCGAGCATACTACTGTTAGCGCTATATGAAATAAAATTATTATTATTATCTCACTCCCAAATATAATAACATTCTGTTGGATTTCATCAGTGTATTAATGTTGTATGTTTCAGGCATGTGGCAGACGGCGCTGTACAGTGATCCAGTGTCTGGTGGGGTATTTAGAAGCTAACGGCAATTTCCTCATCCTCATCAAATCCAAACTCAACGTTCGCAGTTTTGTCATAGTAAGCATAACTGTTTGATGTACTTTTATTTTTTGTTTTCATTAAAATACGAATTAATTCTTCTTTATCTTCTTTTGCACAATGATTTGTAATAAAATTGTTATGCTTTAATTTAAGATATATTGTTTATAACTCATTTTAGGTATAACATAATGAACGAATATTTGAAATATTTTGTAAAATTTAGCTTGGTTGTTTTGCTTGTTTTATGCATGATGCTTTGAATAGGGCATTTGCCACGAGTGTTCGCTCTCTATGCCAGACTACTAATTTGCCCGCACTCGTTCTGCCCGAGTTACGCTGACCTTTCTGATTCAACACTCTAAATTCAACTCAGTGACTTTCAAGGTCGTCCTCACGTGGCAAATGCCCTATTGCCTGATTAATTATCAGAATAAAGTATTTTTTTATGCTTCACTTAAATTTCTTTAAGGGCATGTTCTGGATTTTGTTTCTGTTTTAGTTCGTTGGTTAGTAGGTTTTTGTTGTTGTTGTTGTTGTTCCATGCTAGTGTTTAATTACCTAATTCTTTTTTTTCTTTGAGTTTTGGTTAAAATTTGTTTACTCTTTTTGAAAAAAAAATTCTTTTTTTTTGCTTCAACAATGTAAGCCGAGATCTTAAATATTACTGGTAATTTTTTGTGAGGAAAGTTTCAATATATAGGCAAAGCTAAATAATGACACGCCAAGTTTGATTTAATCAGTGATGTTTAAACTAACATGTATGTCTATCTTTTGCTTTCCCAATGCCTTCAGTGGATGAAATATCTATTGAAAAAGGTACTGACTCATTGTTACATTTTGTACCTCTTCGTCCCATCCCCCATTCATAACCTGACTCCCATATTCACTTCTTTTGTGTGTGTGTGTGTGGCTGTTTGTCTCTTTGCCCTTCCCCATCCCTCTCTCTGCCTCTGTCTCTCTCTCTCTAAAATCTTCATCCTTGTTAAATAAAGTTTTTCAGTGCTCTCTCTCTCTCTCTCTCTCTCTCTGTCAGTGTTCTCTCTCTCTCTCTCTCTCTCTCTCTCTCTCTCTCTCTCTCTCTCTCTCTCTCTCTCTCTGTGTCAGTGTTCTCTCTCTCTCTCTCTCTCTCTCTCTCTCTCTCTCTCTCTCTCTCTCTCTCTCTCTCTCTCTCTCTCTCTCTCTCTCTCTCTCTCTCTCTCTCTCTCTCTCTCTCTCTCTCTCTGTGTGTGTGTGTGTGTGTGAGATGCATAGTCAAAGATGGTGTGCTCTCATAACCAAGCCAAACCTTGGGAGGGGTCTTCTTTGATTAATAAAAAACAAAAACAAAATAAAACAGCATTATTATATATCATACTACCATTGACATTATAATTTGGTTTTTTTCTGTGCTTCATGTTTTAGTGCTGGTGCTCTTGTGTGTTTTATTTAATAAATAAAAAGATATGATGAGGCGGTATGTGTGATTTTTTTTCTTTCACATGAGGCATTATAATATCTGATTAAAACAATGTTGTTGAACATTTACCTTCCTGTGTTGCATTATCTGGTTCATGCAAACCACTTTTTACTCTGATTAGAATGTATTATTTTGACTTTTCTTTTTTTCTCCCATCAGATTTGTGCATTTGTCTTTGAGTTTCCTTGTTGTGTACTGTCTTAATTTGATGTTTCAGAGGAGGGATGATGCTCAGGTATATCACATTCGCTCCAGTGCCTCAGCACGGATCATGTCCCTACCGTACCAACTGGCCACGGTCAACGTATCGCGCTTTGCTGTGGCCAGAAAATCGGTAGGTTTTTTATTCATTCTGTGCTTTTCTTTTCAACTTTAACCCTTTCACTGCCACAGGAAAACTGAAAAATTATCGATTTTCTTATAATAAAGTTTAAAACAAATCTGTTATGATAATGGTCTCGAGATATATCTTTCCTGGCTTATCTAAACCAAAAACCATCATCCCAGAACTATGACATCATAAGTTATGACATCATCAATGACATCATACACTACGAGACTATCTGGTATCAGGCAGGGAAGGTTAATTGTTGCTTCATTCTTCCTTGTTTTAAAGGTGACAGCCCTGACATGGCTTTATAGTTGTTGATGGGCCTATAAACAATATAACTTGTTAGGCTGTATTGGGGGAGAAAACAGCCGACCTCTATTCTGTTGAGGAATGAAGAGATGAGAAAAAACTGCTGAAACAAGCTGAAAAATTGCAGAGACTTCCTTCCCTCTCACGTCTTGGGACTTAGTTGAAATGTCACTCGATCTTCTGTTGTTGTTGTTGTTCTATAGTAAAAGACAGGCACACTTTGGGATATTGTCTGGTTTGTTTCAATGGTCTGATCGACTTACCAACTGTGGGGATTTCATTTTTATAGTTTTGACTTTCTTTTTACTTGTCACACATTTACCTCATTCTTCTTCTTCTTCTTCTTCTTCATTCCCAATTTACTTGATTCAAAAGAATGCAATTTATGATTCCGCTTAAGGGCTTTTTGAAGCGGAAGCTTGGTTTGCTGAGCAGTCCTTTCAAAGTGAAAGCTCCCCCGTGGGGATACCGGGGGGGGGGGACTTTCATACAAATAGTTCCCCCACCTGGAAGTTATGTGCTTGTAACTTCCTCTAATCTGTCACTCTCTTTGACTCTGCCTTTTCTCTTTGCTTACTGTCATCTGCTATCATTCTATCTTACTGGTCCATTCTCCTGCCTTTTTTTCTATAAATTCTTACAAAGTTTTCTTCAGCCGAAGTCGGACATGCTGGGCCTAACTATTTTCTTAGTTAGGCGCATAACGACAGCATGATGCATATGCGCTCATATGACAGGAAACTGTCTGAGCGAACGAAGAAGAAGAAAGTGAAAGCAAAATCACCTTTAACTATATATGGTGGCCTAAACATACCTTCTTTTTTAAAAACAAATCCGCTAAGATCAGAACACCAGGAAAGCTGACTGCAATCTTTCTTTCTTTCTTTTGCCGTCTGTGTTCAGATTATCACCACAGTGAACACTGACCGTTTAAAGCCGGGCAAAAGAAAAGTGGAGGTATGGGTCATTGCCTTAGCCGTCACTGCCGGCATCCTGGTGCTGCTGCTGCTGGTTCTATTGCTGTGGTGGGTAAGTATCCCCAAGACCATACGCTTCAAGCTGTGTCCTTTATTTTTCTGCTGTGGTGGGTAAGTATCCCCAAGACCATACGCTTCAAGCTGCGTCCTTTATTTTTCTGCTGTGGTGGGTAAGTATCCCCAAGACCATACGCTTCAAGCTGCGTCCTTTATTTTTCTGCTGTGGTGGGTAAGTATCCCCAAGATGATACGCTTCAAGCTGCGTCCTCCTGTTCAGTGGGTCATCCATTGTCTTAGCTGTAATTTAACTGCCAGTATCCTGGTATTATTGCTGTTGGTCATATATACTACTGTGTGGTACTTGATAGTAATAACATTGACAATTACAGTACTGGTGAAAACTTCAAAAGTGCTTTTCTAACAATGATACCGAAAATTCTCTGCCCCTGTCTCGTGCCCTGAGATGCGAACGCCATCTACTTAAGATTATCACCCTTGCACTGTAAGGAACTAGTAGTATATAGCCACAGAAAATTATCCGCTCCTGACTCATCACCAGGGGGCATCGGCAGTTCAGGCCTAAAATTATCGCCCCGCTTTTGTGTCGGCAAGTAGTATAAAGCCTCATTACCTATGCTTTACTAATTTACTTTTTTGAAAAATCTAAGGCAATGTGTGTGTGTTTCAGTGTGGGTTTTTCAAGCGGTTGAAGCTGGAGAATGAGCGCTTCATGGTGACTGGAGTGACGTCTGCCAACATCGACAACAAGATCTACGAGTGACACGTACCATCTACACCATTGTTTTTTAACCACTTTGTTGTGATGAAAAAATAGATAGCTTTTTTTTAATTGTCACCATAATGAAGGGGGATTATACTATGAAATAAAGAAAAAACACTCGAAAATAAACCAAGGAGAAGGTTGTAACATTTTGACATGTTTCTGGAGTTTTTCTAAAAGCTGTTATTAAATTCAATGAATTTAGACCAGGATTAAACTAATGTATTGCAAGATAACTTATCAGTACTTTTTTTTGTACTTTGGTGGTGAGTATTACAGGTAATAAGAGTTTTATTGTGTCAGATTTTGTTAATACTAAATTGAGAAATAGTAGGTTGATTTTGCTGACAATTCAGAACATCAGTATGCCCCATGTTTTAAACCAGTTTTCTTTAATCTGGTGATTTGTTTTTCATGGTCAACCAGAGTACAGGCATAACATTTGAATGTTTGGACATTTTGAATCCTTGTGAGAGTAGGAAGGCTCCCCATGGGGATACCGGGGGGGCTTTCATAACAATAGTTCCCCCACCTTCTGGAAGTTCTGTGCTTGAAGCTTCCTCTAATCTGCCACTCTCTTTGACTCTGCCTTTTCCCTTTCCTTTATGTCATCTACTATCTTTCTGACAATTGGTCCATTCTCCTGCCTTTTCCAAAAAAAATTCCAAATAATTTTTCTCCTTCGAGCTCCTTCGAAATCGGAATGTGTCAGCTGTACGCAGCGGGGATACTAGTGGAAACTGAAAACAGGACACATATGTACCTTACCCAGTATGGCTGTATGGCCTGGGAATGCAGAAGAAGAAGAAGAAGAGTAGGAAGGGGTTAAAAAAAGTTGCTGGTAATAGATGGGGAGGGGTGGGGTGGAGGGAGCAGGAGCTTCTTTTCATTGTATTCGCTGGGCTGTCCTGTGATAATACCATATGTTAGTGACAAGATCTATGCAAGACAATGGAGTATGACAGGTTGACAAAAGTGATTTAAACACCCATCTCCATAGGCAATATACTGTAAATTAATAATGTTAATATGACGTACATAAATATTCAGAGGAAAAAAAAACCACAATGGAGAGAACATTTAAGGTATTTAAATGCATGGAAGTGACAAAGATTCAAAGATGATTCTGAATGAGTACATGATAAATATAAGTAACAACAACAAAATGATAATGAAATTGAAACTTTCATGGTACCCATAGGAGTTTGAGCTTTTCTGCAGGAAGCCTTTTGTTGAATGCTGGGATCAAACGAGGAGACCCATGCTTCCAAGGTGAGCATATATTGCTCATGACTGAGAAGTTAACTTTAAAAAACAATCTGACAAATGTGATTCAGAAATACATTTTCCGGGTGGCAACTGCAAGAAGGCATTGGTAAAATAATACAAGTAAAATATGATTGCTATGACCTTTACTGACAACTGTAATTTGCCATATAACTGTTAAAACACACACACACGGATTTAAGGGGGGGGAAACATTGAGAGCCAAATATGTGCAAAGGAAAAAGAGTGAATGTCAGCATTTTCATCAGCATTTGTCATAAATATCAGCATTTTTCATGTTTTGCATCCCCCCCCCCCCCCCCCCCCCCTCTGTGTGTGTGTATGTGTTTGTGTGTGTGCACACACACCCGAATGCTTACATGTATCCGTATAGGCTTGTGTTAGTGTGTATCTTTGTGTCTGTCTCTGTCTGTGATTAGTGTGCGTGTGCACATGGGTGTGTGTGTGTCTGGGTGTTGTCCCTTGGTAATTTTATGTGCACCAAATGCAAGCTTTATGTAAAATTCGGGACCCTCTTCTTTAGAAATTTCTCCTGCACGACTAATTGCTCAATCTAATCCAATGGAGTTTGAGCTTTTCTGCAGAAAGCCCTTTGTTGAATGCTGGAATCAAACCAGGAGACTCATGCCTCCAAGGTGAGCATATATTGCCCCTGAATTCTACAGAATATTTTGGAAAGAAGACATTTTTAAAAGTTTGATACAGAAAGGCATGATCGAACTGATAGTGAATGGGATACAGTTTTAATTCAGTAAACCAAAGAGGAACATTGGTGAGGGACCAAGTATCTTAGTGAATCGTTCAATTCTTGCTTCTAATTTTTGCTTAGAGTTGAGCTGCGTATCATCCCATGATCATGATGCAAGGCTTAACGTTTCATTCATTAGGGTAAGCACTTTAGTTTCCTTTGCTGTTCCACAGAAAACTGCTTTCATGAAGAATTATAGCTTATGTCCAAGGGGAAATCAAGCCTTACAATGATCAATCCTTAATGACCAAATATGACCCAACATAAAGCCACACTCAGTTCGGTGTACCAAATGCAAATACAGAGGAAGTGTTACTTCGGGATGGTTAATTCACATGCTTGTTAAAAAGAAGTTAATTGCACCTTCTGTGTGTGTGTGTATTTGTGGTGGTTTGTGTGTGTGTGTGTGTGTGTGCGTGCGTTCTTTCTGAAAACGTCAATTCTTGAAGTGTGCGTTATTCTGGTGCTAAAGCTTCCAATAATGAAATATAACAGCTGTTATGATATTGTATGTTATAAATTATGAAAATGCATGCTACATATTCCGTGAGATTGCTTCAACGCAGCATAATCACTGAACTGTGTGAAAAACTGTTTGTTTGTGGGTTTTTTTTTACTACATCAATAGCCCCGGAACTTTCTCCGCTATATTCTGTGTATTATAGTTACTCATTGTTTGGAGTTGGTGTTCATGTGTTGTTGTGATCGCCTCATATTGCCTTTGGTCATTGCATGTGTCAGTATCTGTGTTTGTGGTTCTGTGCTTGAGTTTTGTCATCAACTGTATTGCCATTATGCAATTGAAAATGTATTCTTCGTGAATGCTCGAGGGCGTTTCTTCCTTGAATAGCCGTTCTTACATGAGGTGTACTTATTCATAAATCCAAGCTTTCAGCAAATTGAGCAATGCATTGTATTGATATTATACGTAACTTATGACATTATAATGCAATAATTGTTCTTGGTGACTGCGCTGTGTGCTGGTGCAATTCAGAGTGCGTGATATATAGGACTTTATCGTGATGTCATATATTATGCAGCTTATTTGATTATGCTTGTCTCTTCCCCTGCTCATATTTCTTATTTTCATACATTGGTTATGTTATGAATGCTGCTATAACAGCAATGAAAGCATATGTTGTCGTGCCCTGGCTTAAAGACTCCAGGGATCATCCCAACAGCCGAAGCACCTGAACACCATGGTACAAATGCACCAGTCAGGGATGAGAACATTACGTGTGTGATCGTTTTCGATCACCTCGCCACATGGGCAGCCACACTCCGACTTCGGAGGATAAAGCATTTGTGATGTAACTGTAACCATTCTATCTTCTTTGTGTATTAAATTGTATTTTTCTGTTAACTTATAGGTTTCATGAAATAAACTATTCTATGTTTAACCTTTTTTTTTTTTTACAATTCTGGTCCAATTCTTCATTATCTAGAGGCACTTTAAAAGTAAGATTATCTTTGCGATTCAGTATTAATTCCTGGTTCCCATTCCTTGTCATTTAAACAATAGGTCGAGGTCTGTCTTTGTGAAACGTTTTGTATGGATGCTTGTTTTATAAAAAGATGATGGTGCAGAAAGGTGTTTGGGATATGGTCGGGGAGAGACTTTGTGTGTGTGTAATGGAGATTGCTAAAATATGTGAGTCTATGTTTGTGTTTGAGCCTTTTTGAATGACTTGTTAACCTGCCAGAGGAGGGCTTGTCGCAACTTGTTTTCTTTAGTTTTGTTTTAAACAACTACTTCTTGTAATTTCCTTTGCTTATAAACTTCCCCTGTTTGCAGTCATTTGATCGTTCTGTGCCTGAGATCCACTATCAAATTGAGTGTAAAAAATGTAATACTCTATAATAATCGAGTGTTTTCCAAGCATCACATATTTTTGTTCGCAGTTTCGTTCCTATAGTTCACCTGTCAACAAATGCCTCCCAGTTACCCTGGTACAGATATCCTCAGAAAAGACATATTATTCTCTGATGATGTCTGTTTTCAAGTCACGGCGCTGTGGTTGTCTTTCTGGGAGCCTTTTTAAAAAATTTCTTTTCCCATGGATTCCAGCTGGGAGTTTGCCTTGTGGTGCTAGTCATCAGGCTTACATAACACGCAGACAGTCCCATTTTCAGTGGTTTTCAGTGTTTTCAAATCCACATTGTTCTGTTATCTCACAAAGAGAAGTTAACATGATTGGGTTAGTGTCTTGTTCCTAGGCACAATGCTTCAATGTGGGATTGGCGTTGTCAGGGGGTTTAGAAATCCTTTATGTGCTGGTGTTGATGAAAGTTTGTATGCTTTTCATTATGTTGGCTACGTTTTGACATTTACTTTCTGTTTGAATTTACATGGCTTAGGACGCTTATTCTACATGTTGTGTATTTGTGAGCTAGTCAACAAATTTCTTGGATACAATTTTTTCCCCCGTATTTGTTTTGATTTGTCCGTCCAAGACAAAGAAAATAATATTTATGCAATTCCATGTTTGATTATTGTGAAGGGAACATTTCTGTTGATAAAAAAATGGCTTCATTGGCTTTTGTGTGCTTCATTTTTTCACTGATTTCCCTTTGGTTTGATTTTGGTGTTGTTTCGTGCCAGTTCCAGCATGAGTTGTCTACATTTACAAAATGGCTTTTATAGATAACAACAGTGTTGATTTGCAACCTCATAGGCTGCTCATCTGTATCGAAATATTGATTAGGGAATTTTTGGATAGATAATTGTAGCAGGAATATGATTATGGTTTAAAATACTCTGTTTGTGGTTATTTCAGGGTTTTAAAAAAAAGCAGTATTACGGTAATTGCATTTTCGCATCATTTAAATGCTTTCATCCTGCTGATGTGATTAAATTATTTATCTTTGATGGGACCCTGTTATTTTATTCAACAGAAAGTGTTTTTCCTCTTTTCCATCCTTAGTGGTTTTTGGTTATTTACCTTCATTTCCTTTTTTTTTTATAAGATCATTCACATTGGTTTTTCTTATCACTCTGCCAAGCTGTATATGTACAGTAGAACCTCCCTTATAAGACTCCCTCCCACATAAGACCTACTTCTCTGAGACATTGCCCTTCTTTGTAAGTATTATAATCACCTCCCTTATAAGACCTCATTTTCCCCAACTAAATCTAAAGTAATGTCTCATATGACTCAGGTCGAGAAGACGTAAAACTTTATTTTCATCAAGACCTCATTTGGGATGATTTTTGAAGGTCTTATAAGGGAGGTTCCACTGTATTACATATTTTTTTTAATAGTATTTTTTCATTGTATATGTTAATTTTTATACCTTTTTGGGTATCATCGCTGAGAGCCAATTCCATCACATCTTAACACTGATACAAGGAAAGGTTCTTAGTCTGTGGTTAAGCGACAGGGCTGAACTTAGAAATCTGAATTAATGTGCATCCATACACACATGACAACACCTTCATGTATTTCATATTCCAGCCTTTACCAGTGGGGTAAGAAAGAGTGATAGGGGTGATTCAGGTGGACACACTGCAGTAGGCCTGCCAGATACAGGACATCATTCGGTTCAGACATGATTGTTAGGTCAATGTTAGCTTCAGTTCATCTTGGCACCTGGTCATAAGTGGGGTAAGAAAGAGTGATAGTGGTGATTCAGGTGAACACACTGCAGTAGGCCTGCCAGATACAGGACATCATTCGGTTCAGACATGATTGTTAGGTCAATGTTAGCTTCAGTTCATCTTGGCACCTGGTCATAAGTGGGGTAAGAAAGAGTGATAGTGGTGATTCAGGTGAACACACTGCAGTAGGCCTGCCAGATACAGGACATCATTCGGTTCAGACATGATTGTTAGGTCAATGTTAGCTTCAGTTCATCTTGGCACCTGGTCATAAGTGGGGTAAGAAAGAGTGATAGTGGTGATTCAGGTGAACACACTGCAGTAGGCCTGCCAGATACAGGACATCATTCGGTTCAGACATGATTGTTAGGTCAATTATAGCTTCAGTTCATCTTGGCACCTGGTCATAAGTGGGGTAAGAAAGAGTGATAGTGGTGATTCAGGTGAACACACTGCAGTAGGCCTGCCAGATACAGGACATCATTCGGTTCAGACATGATTGTTAGGTCAATTATAGCTTCAGTTCATCTTGGCACCTGGTCATAAGTGGGGTAAGAAAGAGTGATAGTGGTGATTCAGGTGAACACACTGCAGTAGGCCTGCCAGATACAGGACATCATTCGGTTCAGACATGATTGTTAGGTCAATGTTAGCTTCAGTTCATCTTGGCACCTGGTCATAAGTGGGGTAAGAAAGAGTGATAGTGGTGATTCAGGTGAACACACTGCAGTAGGCCTGCCAGATACAGGACATCATTCGGTTCAGACATGATTGTTAGGTCAATTATAGCTTCAGTTCATCTTGGCACCTGGTCATAAGTGGGGTAAGAAAGAGTGATAGTGGTGATTCAGGTGAACACACTGCAGTAGGCCTGCCAGATACAGGACATCATTCGGTTCAGACATGATTGTTAGGTCAATGTTAGCTTCAGTTCATCTTGGCACCTGGTCATAAGTGGGGTAAGAAAGAGTGATAGTGGTGATTCAGGTGAACACACTGCAGTAGGCCTGCCAGATACAGGACATCATTCGGTTCAGACATGATTGTTAGGTCAATGTTAGCTTCAGTTCATCTTGGCACCTGGTCATAAGTGGGGTAAGAAAGAGTGATAGTGGTGATTCAGGTGAACACACTGCAGTAGGCCTGCCAGATACAGGACATCATTCGGTTCAGACATGATTGTTAGGTCAATGTTAGCTTCAGTTCATCTTGGCACCTGGTCATAAGTGGGGTAAGAAAGAGTGATAGTGGTGATTCAGGTGAACACACTGCAGTAGGCCTGCCAGATACAGGACATCATTCGGTTCAGACATGATTGTTAGGTCAATTATAGCTTCAGTTCATCTTGGCACCTGGTCATAAGTGGGGTAAGAAAGAGTGATAGTGGTGATTCAGGTGAACACACTGCAGTAGGCCTGCCAGATACAGGACATCATTCGGTTCAGACATGATTGTTAGGTCAATTATAGCTTCAGTTCATCTTGGCACCTGGTCATAAGTGGGGTAAGAAAGAGTGATAGTGGTGATTCAGGTGAACACACTGCAGTAGGCCTGCCAGATACAGGACATCATTCGGTTCAGACATGATTGTTAGGTCAATTATATGGTTCTGTTAGCTTCAGTTCATCTTGGCACCTGGTCATAAGCGCTGTGCAAATGGCATAAAATGTATGGGCTGGGGCAGTGGGTGGATGCCTCGTGCCTCCATACGGGGAGCTGGATGACCCCCCCCCCCTCCACGAGTCTCTCCCTGTGGGGGTCTTTCGTAAAAATAGTTCCCCCACCTTCTGGAAGTTCTGTGCTTGTAACTTCCTCTAATCTACCACTCTTTGACTCTGCCTTTTCCCTTTGCTTTCTATCATCTACTATCTTTCTGACTTATTGGCCCATTCTCCTGCCTTTTCCCCAAAAAACATCTTTCAAATAATTTTTACCCTTTGAGCTCCTCCGAAATTGGAATGTGTCAGCTGTACGCAGTGCGGAGACCAGTGAAATCTGAAAACGGACACATACGTACCTTACTCATTATGGCCATATGGCCTGGGAACGCAGAAGTAGTACGGGCTGCATGGTGTTCTGTGTCTGCTGCCTGAGCAGGGATCAGACCCTGTAGTGGAGGATAGTGGAGTCTGTTTTTCATGACCTCAGCTGCTGGCAGATCTCTTCTACGTGTACTTTCTTGTGTCTGTTCTGTGCCTGGTATTGTTGTGGGCTGTTATGGTAAATAAATATGGTTCATGTTTTCTGTAAAAGATCCTGAATGAATTGAATGAATGAATCTTTAATTTAATGTTTTTTTCACACGAATAGTGATTTTAGACAACATCCAGAAATTGAACTAATAAAAAACACACCAAAAAACATGCAAGCTTGAAAAACAATCGTAACACACAAAGCAAAACATTTACATTGAAAGACCCTCTATGTGTGTCACTGTGTATATGCATGCATGCAGAGGATCTGGGTCTTTATGTGCACTAGAGTTTTTGTTTTGTTTTACCGATTGTTGTATGGGTGTGGGGGTGGGGGTGGGTGGGAGAGAGGGGGGTGCAAGTACAAATTGTGAGTATATCATGGATGCAAGCAGAGGTGTGTGTGTGTGCGAGTGATTTTGTGAAACATACTTTTAGTTAGTTTCGTTTATCGTTGTGTACCTTTCAAATTACCATGCACACACACCACCACCACCAAACACACTGAAGAAAAAACACACCTGTGATCAACTCTGAGATTAGTTGTGTATTTTCTGAAATAAAGCATACAATCAGAAACCAGAAGAACAGTAACCCACTACAAGAACACACAGTATGCTTTTGTATTACAACTATGTTCTAATTCAACATCGTCAAGGAGAGAAATGATCTTTCACTACATGTACAGTGAAGTTCTTCCATCACAAAGTTCTGATTAAAAAACAAGCGCCAGAAAGTGGCAAAGATTAAATATATTAAAATATATATTTAGTAAAACTTTGTTGCTTAAGCTGTATTATAACATTTGTATAATAAAAAATACATCAAAATCCATGACAATTTATGTTTTCAAAAGGAAGCAGGTGAGGTGCTTTATACACACACAAAAAACCTCTTTGATCTTCAATAACTCAAATATTTTGATTCAGAATGTTCTCTTGGTAAGCATGCACTATATGCAATTACTCAGCACATTCTGACAAATTTTATAACTATCAAAAATGATTACTTTAATTATTATTTTTTTCCATTATCTAAGGTGCCTGGTCACAAAAAGCACCATGGAGATCAAAGCTACAGGAGTCAGATAGATAGGAGTTAGCCCTCAATCATGGTAACTTATCTTTGTCCTGTATTGTCAGTTTTCTGCTAAAACGTACACACATATGAAATTTACGTGGAGGCCATTCAAAGCCAATGGCATGGCTGGAAAGGTCTCTTCAGTTACTTCTCTTAGAATAGAAATTGTAAGTAGACTCTAAACTACTAATTCCTAAATTAATAAATAAAAGAAAACATTCATCTAATTTTACATTCAGCTGAACTGTAAAACTAAAGAGTTTGTATGTAGTCTAATCCTCCACTAATGTAATTTAATGAACATTAAAGTGCTGGGTAAAGTTACAAATGAACCTATCACATACATTAACAAAAACAAACCTTGTAATATATCAAAATTAAAATAATACAAAACAAATAAATACTATAGAAAAGTCACCACAAGGAATGATACAGCAAGGAACGAACAGCAAGGAACGAACAGCAAGGAACGAACAGCAAGGAACGAACAGCAAGGAACGAACAGCACAGACAACTGTTAGTCGAATAGGAAATACATACATAAGTGGTCAGATAAGAATGCAAAACCGAAATAGATTTTTTTTAAATTATCATACTCTATCGCTGTTGATGAAATATTCAACGAAAGAAGATCACATCTACATTCTATCCCCTTCCCTCAAAGATGGAATCGAAACATCAAGTTCAAACTTTTATCAACAGTTTCTAATTTAAACCTAATTATAGATTACAGCTGAACTTCAAAGATCCACACTATAACTGACGGTACTCTTTGCACTGACAAAAAGACAGTAACTGTACCCATTGAACACAAACAACTGATGGTACTCTCTGCACTGACAAAAAGACAGTAACTGTACCCATTCATCAGATGGAAAAGGAATGGACACAAACAACTGATGGCAACTAAACAAAACTACCATATTTTCCGGGCTATAAGCCGCTACTTTTTTCTTCAACTTTGACCCCTGCGGCTAAAACAACGATTGCGGATAATTTGTGAATATTTCCCCTTCCGTATTTTACTTTTCTAGGCTGGTCGTCAACTCCAGGCAGGAAAGAAAGAAAAGAAAACTAACAGCACAAACACTAACATAGAGGACAGTGATTCAAAAAATAAGGCAATTGTCCAACATGATATGGATTTCAGAAAGAGCAGATGGAGGGAATAGGTGACACGCAATAACAAGTAGAACAGAGAATGTAGAAACGTTAAACCTTAAAGCAGCAAGCATTAAAAAAGTCTCCAAATTGGTTTAGGAGAACACTTAAAGCTGTACATCAAGATACATTCTTTTTTGAAGAGTCTGATTACTTTCTTGATGGCACATGACTGGAATGTGTTCACAAAATTTTGATCAAAAGCATTTGTTTAACAATGCGCACAAACAACAGCTGCTATGTGTACATTTGTGAATAAAGGGAGATTTAAAAAAAAAGAAGAATATGAAACAGATTTTCAAACCTTGTTTTTTAATCATCATTGTAACAATCTTTGTTCACATAAATGCCATCTTAAGTACCTACTTTAGAATGTTGTCAATAATTTGGAGGTATGTTTCAACATTTCGAAAGAATGTACAAAACTTTTTTAATAAAATTATATCCACAAGTAGACCACAAAACAATATCAACAGTCAACTTCGTAATCATGAGGAACTGACATAACCAACAAACTGAAACGCAGAAAAAGAACCACAAGAGATGCATGAAATTTCATGCATGATAATCCTTTCTCATCTTTCTGTGTGTCCTTAGTGATAGAAAAATGAAATTAAAACGCAAGACAACCAAGACAGAAAAGAAAAGAGTAATCCCATCAGTAACATTTCATAGGTTAATCAATCCAAAACTGATTAAAAAAAGAAGAAGAAAAGCATAAATCCAACAGGTGAGAGAACAGATCTATCATTCCACTGTGCTCTATACTACTAGTGGGCTTATTTAGTTAACACGCTCAACCTTTTGTCTTCCCAATTCATCAGTTTCTGCTTCTGAACTCTCTTCGCTCGTTTATTCCAAATAAATAATCATCAACTGACATTGAAACGTGGACTTTCTTCAACGTATCATTGGTCATCCTTTGAGGACTATTTTCTACAATCGGTACAATTTTGTCAAAAGATAAACATTTTATTTGAAGTGTATTCAACAATTATTATCCTGCACTCTTCCACAATATCAATTTGAATTTTACTTGTCTGCAACTGTCCTCATCTCTTTTTGACTTTAGCCTTAACTTAAACAAAGTAAATGTTCAAAACAGATTCAGTAAAATTACAAAGAATGATAGCTTCATATTGCATCATTTCAATTAAATGCTCGACCATTAATGAATAAAAATTCAATGGCATTGAATTTGGTCTACCCCCCCCCCCCCCTTTCCCTCCCCTACTCCCCTCTCATTCCCTATAGTTTCCATCACCCTTCAGCTCTCTTTACATATACTGCACAGCACTTGCTACAGATCACATAGATTTTTACGACATTATTTCAATCAAGTCAGAATGTTATTTCTTGGCCACACTGACTAAAAACAAAATGAAAAAAAGAAAGATTATGCTGTGCTCGCCTATCAAGCATTGAAAAAACAAATGGAATATTGCTACACATTTCTCTTTCTTTGACATGTGATCTCTAGCAAGTTCTGAAATGCAAAATCAGCTTGGTTTCATTCCAACAGTAGCGTGCCAATATCCAGGCCAGCAGTTGCCTCATACCACTGTCTTCCTTTTCACAGTACCAAATCATCCATGAATCCAACAACACCATGATATCAGCAAAACGAACATCTCCATCATCATCATCATCTCAATATTACTGTATGTGCAGGATTATGCACAGTTTCTACATCTTAAGATGGAAAGTTAAAATAAGAAAGGATCCAGAATAGCCATGTTTTTCTCTCTCCAAAAGCAAGCACTGACAAAGTTTTCATCTATAGAAGATAGAATTTCTCATCAGTACGCTGTCAATAAACTGATAGTTTGCAAGAGAAATAAATCCACTGCCCTGCACTCTAAAATAGACAGAGGCGGACATATAATATATTCAGATGGATATATCTTAGTGATAAAAGCTAAGTTCTTAGAAGGGAAATACACACGAATAACATAAACACAAAGTCATATATTTTACAAGAAGTGCATTTTGCCTCATAAATACTTTTTACAAGTAAACACACAATTTTTAAAATTAAGTTTTCACTTTTTGAAAATAACACTAATTTTAAAAAAACAAGCAAACAAACAAAAACACAGAGAAAGAGATGAAGACAGACAGAGAAATCTTGGCCCAAAAAAAAGCATTTAGTGAGAAAATCTTTTTACATTGTTCTAGCAAGAATAAGACAATGCACTTTACATTTACTGTACTTTTGTTTTATCAGTGGTACATACAGACAACAATTATCTAAAGGCAAAGGACTGTTTAATTAAAAAGCATTCTCAAATTTCAAAGATAACTATTTTTCTTACCATCACCCATTTCTGTCAAACACCTGTGTTTGCAACGAAAGATAAGTACACAGAAAAGAACACAAAAAGACTATACTTGTAATCAACGCAGGACGTTGTTTGTTCCCTCTCCCTACTCATCAAATCAACCATACATCATACGGTTCTTATTTCTATGAGCGGGCTTGTTAGTAGTAATTGTATTATTTTTCAAACACACTCACACACACACAACATTATGCTTAAAGTAACAAACCTATTTCAACTGCTAAAATGGAAAAAAGCAACAAAGCATGCAATATCAAAACGGAAAACAGACGCTCTAAGGCATACAAACTTGAAAGACAATAAACAATTAAATGCAGTCTGTCACACTGCTACAAAGCAAATAAAAAGGAGAATAAGCAAGCCATAGAGCATGATATATGTTATATAAGGGGGCCAATGTTTGGGAGAGGTCAAAAATAACGACAACGAAGCAACTACAACAAAATAACAGGAAAATGCACGCTGCAGAGTTTCAGATTTCTTTCAAAATGAAAACAAAATCTTATCAGATCGAGAGCCCTATCCAAATCTGTATTTAAAAAAAAGAGAGATCTAGAGATATGAATCAAAAGCCTCCAATACAGACAAAAGTCTCAATTTTGCATTCAACTTGCACAGTATATGATCTGAGATCTCCAGCAACACTTGCTACCCAAGCCCTACAAAGAAAACAACTAGCATCAATTATGCTCAATTAAGAGGAAATTATACATTGAAACAAAGTTAATGAGCAAGAACAAAAGGGAGCAGGCACCATTTTGTGGTTTATATCACACTAACCTGGGACGGTATTCATGTCGAGATAGCATGAGACTTAGCATCATGCTAACTTAGAAGCTCTTCCAAAAGTCCTATTACATCCTATAGGACATTGGAAGAGCTTCTAAGTTAGCATCATGCTAAGTCTCATGCTATCTCAACGTGAATACAGGCCCAGGACTCCACACAAACATAAAGAACTTAAAACACAGATATATCCATATCCATTTCCCAAACAACTTATGGGTAAAGTCTTACCCAAACAAGCATACATTTTTTCTGCAAGTTATGCAGAGCATCACAACCTTTTTTCCGAGAATGAAGCAATCTTTAGATACAAACTTATATGATCGAAATTCTGATAGAATGCATTTGCTTCTATCTCCAAGCCCCCTCCTCCCTCTCTTCCCAGGCATGGGAATTAAAGAAGACAAAAAAGACTGAAAATTGGGGTCTGGAAGCAGGCATAGAAACAAAGCATAAAAAACACAACTGAAAACCGTGTGTGTTGGGATACAGCCCCCAGAAAATGAAGCTTCTTCTATTATCTAAGCCTTAAAAACAGTGTTAGAGATAAGACTGATATATTTAGTTCATTTTGCATTCATTTATAACCAATAACTTCAGCTTTACTCATTGGGCTTCTTTGTTTTAATCTCATAAATGGACCATCAAAAAAGCTGAAATCAGCCAAAAGACTGACAATTCCCAGGCCTGCTTCCCCCTACCCTCTATTAACCCCATTCAAACCCCTCCCTGCCCTTTAAAAGACTCTTGAGTTAACGAGAATGGTTTCAACACAAAATACCAATTAAATCAAGTCTTTCCACACATCTGTGATCCATTAAATGCAAAAAGAAATAAAGAAAAATGCATGTTGATGAATGAGTGTGTGAGAGAATGTAAGGAATTGTGGAGTGGAGGGATGAGAGAGGGAAATAAAAAAAATGTTATATAAAAATATAAAAAAAATGTGCAGTTGAGCATGGACTTATATCAGGACTTCTATTTTTTCATAACATGGGGGGGGGGGGGGGGGGAGAGAGAGAGAGAGAGAGAGAGAGAGAGAGAGAGAGAGAGAGAGAGAGAGAGTAAATTGAGAAAAAGAATTATGCCTTGTCCCCCAAAAGAACTTACAAAAGTAAGCAAAGGTACACAAAAAACAAAAATCAAAATGCACAAGCAGGGCACAAAAAGAAAGGAAACACAATTGCAAAATGGTTGAGAAATATTGTCACTACAATGTGCAAAAGACAAGTACACATCACTGTACAACTATCATTCACCATTGGTTTCTGATTATTAATACACCAACAATATGATATTTTTCAACAAATCTCAAGACAACACAAATCATTACAAACAAATGCACATGGTGATATTTGATATGTCTTGACTGAAGTACTTTTGCTGTTGGTTTTATTCCTCATAATTTCTATGTAACAATAGTGCACACAAAACGGCTACAAACAGATACTGATTGATAAGAAAGGTAATAAAAACAACAACAACAACAACAGACAAATCCTATAGCAAGGAGACGAGGAAGAAGGAATCTCAGTGTGATTACTACCGTAATTCACGGACTACGAGCCGCTTCGTAATATAAGCCTCACCCCCTACTTTTAAAAACAAATCTGAAAAAAAACACGCATAAGCCGCGTCGAAGCATAAGCCGCGAATGTCCGCCTCCGGTTGAGTTGAGAGTTGATCGCGGGTGTGCTGACTGCCAAAACGAAAGTGTCGGACCGGGAAACAGATCGTCATTTTGTGAAAAATATACAGAAATCAAGGTGATTTTTTTGTCATCAACCGTGAACAAGGCCTCAGATCAAAGGTCTGAATCAAGGATGCCACTGACTTGAGATTACTTTCACTTTCAGCAACGTTTAGGCCACGGGGAGTAAAAAAAACTACGGTACTCAAAATCTAGAGACACAGTTAGGGCACACACACATTAGATCCGATATATAAGAAAGAAATAAGTGGGTGGGACTGCGCATGAGTTTTCACTTGTAATGTGCACAATCACTCCTATTTCTTACTTCCAGCTTTTTTTACAGATTGCGCATGGGTTTCTGGGCAGAACTTCAGCGTATACCTGCAGAGTCTTAGCTACATTATCATTTTCATTGATTACCGGTAGTGTCTCTATAAACAGTGGGAAAAACAAGGCTCTCGGAAGAGCTAGGTGAATAGCATCAGATGACATGTCGTCGGCGAAATTCACAAACCTCGTATCTCAATTTGGGTAGTTTTGAGAAAAAAAAAAAAAAAGTTTTAAAAATTAACCGCGTTTACCACAACTAACTATGATGAATATGTTGTTTAAGACATTGCAAGTTCAGTCCTGAATTTTGTTAAAATTACTTTTTTTTTTAAAAATACTTGAAAATACGAGATTTTTGTCCTTAATAGATCTGAATTTGGGACTTAAAGAGTTTTTCTTCTATTTTCACAACCTCATTTACCCCAGATAGAAAGTTGTTAGAGATACAAGCTTTTGGTGGAATGTGGCGGGAAACATTAGAGAGCTGACTATGTATCTAACTAAAAAAAAATAAAAAATTGAGATACAAGGTTTGTGAATTTCACCGACGATACGATATGGCAGGTTCACAAAGAAAGCAAAACAGAACAAATTAATGATGAGCGGCGGGTTCTTATATCCACTGGACCTCAACCCATAGGCCTAAGGGAATAAAGAGGGGTAGAATCAAGATAGGCCAAATTTTTTTTTTTTTAAACCTGTGATCTTTCAAAAAATTGTTTATCAAAGAGGACGCTAGTTGTTAGCCACTTAAGTTGGTAAACGAGTGACATTTGTTAACTTTTCTTTTTGAAAAGCTAGATACCTGGGTTTGAAGCCTAAAAGCCATCAGGAAAAAAATTTCCTCATCATGTTAATGCATTCTTCTTCTTTATTAAAAAAAAAAGTCAACTTCTCTTTTTAAGGTGAAGAAAAAAAATCATGATTGTTCAAATGAGTAGAGTACGAATCTTCAATGATCATTTCATAAGGACACAACTATAAACACACACACACACACAAACACCTTTTCTATCTTTGTCATATTTACAGTCATACACAGCATAAAAAAAGAGAAATTGGTCTTTCTCAGATTCTGCCCGCCAACCGATGGTTCACCAAATCAGATCGCGCTCTACTCAAAATCAAACTGAACCATTGCTATCACAGTAATCTTGCCTGTCAAACCTATGCTATGTACATACTACATGGCAGAATCTCAGGAAATCATATATTAAAAAGAGAAAAAAGAAAGTAATGTGACGATAATTTTTTTTAGTAATTTCAATATCATATTCAAATTATACATGGAATGATAAAAGTGTACAAACAACCAATCTTGTATCTGAGAAATACATTTTTCATATCCATTACAAAATGTGAAAGAAACCACGAACAAAGAACGGGAACAAGTAGGAAAACATGCCCAAAACCACTTGACCGACCCCCCCCTCCCTCCCCACTCTCCAAAAAGACATGATTTTGATACATTTGTTTTATTGCCATTATCAAGGAATGCCCAAAATTATCAAAAAAAGTACCATATTTTACGGACTATAAGGTGATACTTTTTTCCCAGACTGAGATCCCTGCGCCTTACAATGTGACTGATAACATGGTAAGGAAATAGAGTAACAAAATCTGAATTTTGAGTCAAATTTTGGGGGTGCGCCTTATAATCAGGTGCGCCTTGTAGTCCATAAACTATGGTACTGTGTTAAAAAGAGGTACCATATTTATCACACAATAAGGCGCACCCCCCAAATTTGACAGAAAACTCAGATTTTGTTATTATATTTTCTTACTTATCAACCATACTATAATAATTCGCATGGGTTTCAGTCTGGGAAAAACCTTATAGTCTGAAAAATATGGTATAGTTTTAAACATTAATAATTCCCCATCTTCTAGCACTTTTCTCATTCCCCCCAAAAAAATGGGGGGGGGGGGGGGGGGGGTCATATCTTACATCCTTTCGTTCCTTGTTTAGATACCATTTATTTTACCTGCTTCCTGATCCAGTTTCCCCGTTTTTAATTGCTTCATTGTGAACAAAAATATCAATTTCTGTGCATGAATTTCCACAGTATCCGGACTTTATTTACTCCCAGAGTCCTTTTTAATTTTATTTTTATTTACAGGACACATATTCATTACTCTATATTGTCATACTTTGTTAACTCAGCTGACAGTATTTCTTCTTTTTTCATTGTTTTAAGGGGGGATGTTTTCACAATGATTACTTTTCAGTTTGTGTGCTTACTTAATTGACTTCGACATTTCCGGAACATTAATCAAATAAGCAACAAATTTAAGTGTCTTTTCGAAAAGAAACAGAAGGAAAGTTGGATCTACATAAACATGAGGTGATCATTATGCTTGGTTCAATACTGGAAAGGTAAAATTGGTTAACTACCTTTACCCTTGACTGCCACCAACGTATCACATACTGACCTGATGACATCATTGATGAAGAGAAATAACCCGGATATGCTGGCTCTTGCTCTAACAATCAAGAGAGTTATATCCCCAGACCATTTTGCCAGATTGGCTCTATCACTTCTTTTTTATTTGCCCAATTATTTTTTCTTTAATTTTCTCTGGCAGTCAAGGGGTTAATGCAACTTTATTATTTTTCAAACTAACTAACCAGCCTCAATTATAAAGAACCAATGATTGCTCTGAAATATACTCCTGAAAGGACAGGATAAATGCACCAGAAACAAAAAAATCTGAACAAAACCACAGGAGTACAGTTGACACAATTACATTACATGGACATTCATATTATGCAGAATGGTCATTTTTTTTCCTTTACTGCCCACAACAATCGTTTGAAAAATGACGCAAAGAGAATAAAAATCAACAACATTCTCCTAAACAAACAAAACTTCAAATATGAGACGCTCAAATCATTACTAGTTTTGAGAAAAAAAGAAAAAGAAAAAAACAACTATGTTTATCTCCCCTCCATGTCTAGCTTTTCCCTTTGATCCCCCCTTACCCCCCCAAAAAAACAACCCAACAAATTACTGCTTGTAAATATTCTGCAGGAACAATTTTTGGGCTGACATTTTTCTACTTAATGAAGACATCACTTGGTGATTTTTGTTCATAAAAATATTTTCTTAAATGACTTTTCAGTGCTAAAACTTCAGAGATGAAAAGCAAATGTACAGTTTCATGAAGTTTTGTGATAGTTTTTTGGATCAGATTCTCTTCTCGGGTTTCCAAAAAAACCATCATTTCCAGACATGGATATACTGCACATACAAATGTTTCAAGTTCTGCATCATTCTACTTTTGTAGAATTTTTTAATTCTTGGATGGAAACGCTTTAAAAACGGAATTAAAAACAGAGCACTTACATAGCAGACTTCTTAAGGCATACAGTAAGCAGTCAAGGCTTTAATCAAATAAAAACAAGTTTGCTGAATATTATTACAGTGATGAACTCAAACTTAAACTATGGCAGAGGCACTTTGCATTAAAACCCTTCAAAGTTTTGTTTTTAAAAATAATAAAACTTGACTAAAAACAAAAATATAGAACTTGCAAAATTCAAGTGTTAAAAACAGTGCGTCATTTTCAAGGTTAAAATCTAAGTAATCTCAATATAAATCTGTTTGCCCCCTAAAACGTGCTTGCTCTTGCATGTGCTCTCACTCCCCCCCCCCCTCCCTCTCTCTGTACACACACTACCATGGGTGCAACGACACAAAATGAAAAAAACCTGAAAGGCCGGGGGTCCAGGGGTAATGTTCCCCTGCAGCTGGAGCAAAAATTGATTTATGAAGGTATTTTAGTTTGCTTTTTCCACAATTTATACAAATGCTTATTTTGAAGTGTTTGAAAAACACAGTAAACATAAAAAGATTTTGCTTGACAAATTAAAAAAAGAAGAAGGAACTTCCTGTTCTTGCAAAATTCAAAAACAGGAAATCCTTGTACAACAGGAAACGTTGCACACCTATGCACTAGAACTCAAAAGCGGAACATGATGTAGTTTACAATTAAAGGCAATACTAATGTTGTGTACTGAATGTCTGTGTGCAGATTATTCAACGGAATGTTCGAAGATCAGTGCACAGCTGTACAATATCTGGATAACAAACATGGACATAAAAAAGAAAAGTCCAAAGTACAAAACAAAAAACTCTTTACATTACACAAAACATCTCTGACAGAAAAAAAGGAGAAGCAAATCGCAAGACACACGAATCCAATCTGAAGGCAATAATAAACAAACTATGTGCGGACAGTATAAAAGCAAAGCATGGAAAAGAAATATCTTTCTCAAAGCTGTTAACTGAATTACATGAGAACAACATTTACAATATCTATGAAAAAATCACAAACCACCCTTTTTCTAAAAATAAAAAAATAAAAACTGAAAACTACTACCCCTCCCTCTCACTGTCTCCAACACCAGCTTCTAGCAACGTTGCGAAACCCCTCATATCTGTCCCCAAGCTCTTTCTCCTGCGTTAAAAATAAGTTACAGCAACAACTAAAACCATGAACAACCTCCGCATGCATTAAGGCGTCACTCACAGGGCTGCCTACCCTTTTTCGCAGCTTCCAGGGACAGACTTCTTAAAAACCAGGGACATAGATTTATTCCCAGGGGCAAACACAGCGATATTACACATCGCAATCAAAACAACTAAATCTGTAAATTGTGAACCAACATGTTTAGGAATTTGGGAATGTTCAACTTCTGTTGTGCTTTTTGATGCCATGAACACCAAAATTGTAAATGACACCTCCCATGTTTTGAACAAACATTACGAAAAAAAACTCCAGGTCAACTCCAGGGCACAGAAATCCTTCATTCCCAGATCCATCCACCGCCTAAACTCATGATCGTTTTAGGTTTAAATGTGTGTTCATCGTGTTAAAAGAAACTATGCATGCTTATCCTTAGACGTGTATGTATCCACATATAATGTGTATCTTTAAGTATTTATTATGTGTAACTTTTACTCCTATTCATGCATGCTGAATGTCTGTGTGCAGATTATTCAACGGAATGTTCGAAGATCAGTGCACAGCTGTACAATATCTGGATAACAAACATGGACATAAAAAAGAAAAGTCCAAAGTACAAAACAAAA
The DNA here is from genome assembly GCA_017654935.2 of Phymorhynchus buccinoides. Lineage (NCBI taxonomy): Eukaryota > Metazoa > Mollusca > Gastropoda > Neogastropoda > Raphitomidae > Phymorhynchus > Phymorhynchus buccinoides. The sequence continues at coordinate 31,208,625 of CM065686.1, forward strand.
AACTCTTTACATTACACAAAACATCTCTGACAGAAAAAAAGGAGAAGCAAATCGCAAGACACACGAATCCAATCTGAAGGCAATAATAAACAAACTATGTGCGGACAGTATAAAAGCAAAGCATGGAAAAGAAATATCTTTCTCAAAGCTGTTAACTGAATTACATGAGAACAACATTTACAATATCTGAATATCGGGTACCTGAACAAAATTTCTCCTTGGGAGATAATAAAGTGAATTTGATTTGATTTGATTTGATATTAAGACTCTTAGATGTTCAGTAATGCTATATAGGCAGCCCTGCAGTTACTTAGTACACATAATTCAGTTTTGTGACCTACTATAATTGGTTATCAGACACATCAGTCTATATCACGAGTCCCACAGATCGTGTTCCGAAGCTAATAAATAAAAACAATTATCGCAGTACATAACAAAATGATACAAATTCCACACAGACGAAAGCATGAGCACAAGCACATTCACACTAAATTAATGACACTCGTGCATGTGCACACACACACACAAACATTAAATATCTCTTTTTAAATAGTGATTTCAGTACTATTGACAAATCACTAAGCAACACCCCCATTAACATCATAAACCATGTAAAATCCCCACTGCTTTTTTTTTTTTAAACGCGTTCCACATAAAAGATGCTTAGTTGCAAACAGGCTAAAAACAATCTCTAAAATGGACAATAATCAAAATACCATTTCTTAATAAAATATGACAAAAAAGACGAGAGAACCTTTCAACATTTCTAGAACAAGACATTGTGAGATTTTAAAGCCACAATGTATATATAAAAGAAACAGAAATGGTAGTAGAATCTTCAAAACACAATGAAAAGACAATTGGTGGAAAAATATGAGCAATCGTTTGTTCTGTGCAGCATAGAACACACAAGAGGATTTGCCATTATTTGTTTCTGTGCCCTCCGTGGGGATACCAGGGGGTCTTCCATACAAGTAGTTCGCCCACCTGGAAGTTCTGTGCTTGTAGCTTCCTCTAATCTGCCACTCTCTTTGACTCTGCCTTTTCCCTTTGCTTTCTGTCATCTGCTATCTTTCTGACTTATTGGCCCATTCTCCTGCCATTTAAAAAACAAAAATTCCAAATAATTTTTCTCCTTTGAGCTCCTCCGAAATCGGAATGTGTCGGCTGTACGCAGCGGGTAGACCAATGAAAACTGAAAAACGAACACATACGTACCTTACCCATTATGGCCAAGGAGAAGAAGTTTCTGTTGTTTTTGTCATTCCCATCTGTACTGTTACACGACACTGCTTTGATTGGTCAAAATGTGTAATCTTATTTTCATCTGAATGCAACACCTGAATCTGACAGTTAATGAAAACTGGTTAGGATAGTTAGCATTATTGATACAGTGGAACCTCCCTTATAAGACCTTCCATTATAAGACTCCCTCCCATATAAGACCTACTTCTCTGAGACATTGCCCTTCTTTGTAAGTATTAAAATTACCTCCCTTATAAGACCCCTCCTTTATAAAACCTCATTTTGGATGAGTTTTGGATGTCTTATAAGGGAGGTGCCACTGTATAATGCTGGGCCTGTATTCACGTTCAGATAGCATGAGACTTAGCATGATGCTAACTTAGAAGCTGTTCCAATGTCCTACAGGATTTGATAGGACTTTTGGAAGAGCTTCTAAGTTAGCATGATGCTAAGTCTCATGCAATCTCAACGTGAATACAGGCCCAGGTTACTCAAAAGAAAAAAAAGGGAAAAAAGGCTTCTTTGAGTAGGGGAAATGGAATTTGAAAAAAAAGAATAGAAATTCATCATTGTGTTGTTGTTTTCAAAAGAATAGGAATCTGAAGATACTTCCGCTGAATAACATCTATTATCTGAAACGATAGCACTGCATTTAGTAAACACTGTCCATGTAAGGCACACAGTACCTAAGCACTGATATGAATATTGCTTTTTATTCATGACCAATGCACTTATGCTGGTGATATGTAGCAGTAAAATTGATGCAACAAGCACGTGTAGATAAAAGTCAATGATAAAATGTGAGCCCTTCCCAGCCACCTTTACCTTATAAGCTCCCCCCTTAAAACACACAAAAATCCCCCACCCCCCACACCCCCCTTCTTTCCCATAATTTCCGATAATCAAAGATGTGCACGACTGTAACAGCATGAAAGCTCTGCCTATATTATGCATACTATACACTACACAATAACACAACCTCCACCCCCTACCCACCCCACCACCCCCAGCAAGAAACAAGACAAAATGGACAGTTATGCTACCTTTTACTTGTAACAATCATGCATGTAAGGGCAAACACACACACACATAATGCGTGAACGCACATGCGCACACACACAAACTATACATGATATGATCTGTTTGGATATCTCCCACTTCTCCTCTCGTGGATTTTTGTTGTCGTTTTGCTTCACAGCCACAGGCTCATAACCACCGGCATCCTTTATATATAACACAGCCCTAAGCTGGAAACAAACGATCTAAACCCTCCGTTATTGGTATTGGTATTGGTATAGGTATTGGTATGCCAGCACAAAAGCTCCGCCTATACAGTATTATGCATACAACAAGCAGACCTGTTTACCCCCTACACAAGTCTCGAGTAGTCTGGATAGCTGAAACGAGTAGTTTTGGTGCAAGACGTGTCGTTTTATTCATTAAACAATCAGATAATCTTCACTGAAAATGAGTAGTAATCAAGAATTAAGGAGCATTATGTTCAGTTTTGAATAGTAGTAGAGGTCCAAATTGAGTAGAATACTACTCGAAAAGAGTAGAGTGAACAGGTCTGATACATGCACTACGCAAAAACACCACCTTTTCCCCCCCCAGCAAGAAACCAGACAATACCAATACCAATACGAAGTTGGAACAGACGCTCCCAAGCCTCTCCTCTCTCCCCTGTCCCTCCGTTGCCTTCGGTGGTCCTCCTGTCCCCTCCTCAGGCGGCGGACTCTGGTGGTCCTCCTGTCCCCTCCTCAGGCGGCGGACTCCATGGCGTACTTGGAGCTGGCCGGGGGCTGTTTCTTGAAGCAGTTGGCCAGCTTGGCTCGCATCACGCTGGGCCGATGCTGACCACAGGGAAAGTGTCATATATGTTAGGGATGATGCTGACCACAGGGAAAGTGTCATATATATGTTAGGGATGATGCTGACCACAGGGAAAGTGTCATATATGTTAGGGATGATGCTGACCACAGGGAAAGTGTCATATATGTTAGGGATGATGCTGAACACAGGGAAAGTGTCATATATGTTAGGGATGATGCTGACCACTGGGAAAGTGTCATATATATGTTAGGGATGATGCTGACCACAGGGAAAGTGTCATATATGTTAGGGATGATGCTGAACACAGGGAAAGTGTCATATATGTTATGGATGATGCTGAACACAGGGAAAGTGTCATATATATGTTAGGGATGATGCTGACCACAGGGAAAGTGTCATATATATGTTAGGGATGATGCTGACCACAGGGAAAGTGTCATATATGTTATGGATGCTGCTGACCACAGGGAAAGTGTTATATATATGTTAGGGATGATGCTGAACACAGGGAAAGTGTCATATATATGTTAAGGATGATGCTGATCACAGGGAAAGTGTCATATATGTTAGGGATGATGCTGATCACAGGGAAAGTGTCATATATGTTATGGATGATGCTGAACACAGGGAAAGTGTCATATATGTTAGAGATGATGCTGACCACAGGGAAAGTGTCATATATGTTAGGGATGATGCTGAACACAGGGAAAGTGTTATATATGTTAAGGATGATGCTGACCACATGGAAAGTGTCATATATGTTAAGGATGATGCTGACCACAGGGAAAGTGTTATATATATGTTAGGGATGATGCTGAACACAGGGAAAGTGTCATATATATGTTAGGGATGATGCTGACCACAGGGAAAGTGTCATATATATGTATGGGATGATGCTGACCACAGGGAAAGTGTCATATATGTTAGGGATGCTGCTGACCACAGGGAAAGTGTCATATATGTTAGGGATGATGCTGACCACAGGGAAAGTGTCATATATGTTAGGGATGATGCTGACCACAGGGAAAGTGTCATATATATGTTAGGGATGATGCTGAACACAGGGAAAGTGTCATATATGTTAGGGATGATGCTGACCACAGGGAAAGTGTCATATATGTTAAGGATCCTGCTGACCACAGGGAAAGTGTCATATGTTAAGGATGATGTTGAACACAGGGAAAGTGTCATATATATGTTAGGGATGATGCTGACCACAGGGAAAGTGTCATATATGTTAGGGATGATGCTGACCACAGGGAAAGTGTCATATATTTACCATCACTGCTTCTCTGATGACAACCAAATCTACACCTCTGGTGATATCTCTATACTCCCCTCCATCATTGAACGTACACAGCTATGTATTTCTGACATCAAGGCATGGATGACTTACAACAAGCTCCAGCTAAACAACGACAAAACTGAACTGATTTTCATTCTATCAAAAAGGCTCATGTCTACAATCTCTGTCCCTACTTCTGTCCAACTTGGAAACTCTCTCATTCAGACCTCTACTACCGTGCGCAATCTAGGCGTTGTACTGGACCAGACACTCTCTTTTCAAAGTCAAATTTCTTCTGTCTGCCGTGCTTGCTATTTGGAGCTTCGCGCATCAGTTCTGTACGTCATCTTCTGTCTGAAGAAGCCACCAAAACCCTCATTTCTGCCTTTGTTCTTTCAAGACTTGATTACTGTAATTCTCTCCTTGCTGGCTGCCCACAAAATCTGATTAAATTGCAGAAAGTCCAAAATAATGCTGCTCGCCTCGTCCTGAAATGCCCGAGGACCTCTCATGTTTCTCCTTTGCTTCAATCTCTCCACTGGCTCCCTGTTGAAAAGCGCATAGAGTATAAACTCTCTCTATTATGTTACAAGTCGCTGAATGGTTTGGCCCCATCATATCTCTCTGATCTTCTATCGATTTATACTCCCACTAGACTGCTTCGCTCCTCCTCTGACACTCACGTTCTGCAGATCCCCCGTTTCCGTGCCAGAACTCTTGGCGAACGTTCTTTTTCTTTCCAAGCTCCCTCCTCCTGGAATGGCCTCCCTTCTGCACTCCGAACCTCAAACAGCCTCTCTTCTTTCAAGTCCTCCCTCAAAACAACTCTCTTCAAAACATAATCTTTCTCATCCTCCTCCTGCAAAGGTTATCCGTTGAGTCATGTGTGTGTGTGCGTGTGCGTGCGTGTGTGTGTGTGTTTTGTTGGTGTGTGTGTGTGTGTGTGTGTGTGTGTGTGTGTGTGTGTGTGTGTGTGTGTGTGTGTGTGTGTGTGTGTGTTTGACCTTAAGTTCGTGTGAGTGTTTTGTGTGTTGTCCAGCTTTTCATTTTGTTAGTATTGTTTTTATCATGATTGTAAGCGCTTAGGGCTTTTGTTAAGATTAAGCGCCCTAAATATTCATTATTATTATTATTATTATTATATATGTTAGGGATGATGCTGACCACAGGGAAAGTGTCATATATATGTTAGGGATGATGCTGACCACAGGGAAAGTGTCATATATATGTTATGGATGATGCTGACCACAGGGAAAGTGTCATATATGTTAGGGATGATGCTGACCACAGGGAAAGTGTCATATATGTTAGGGATGATGCTGACCACAGGGAAAGTGTCATATATGTTAGGGATGATGCTGAACACAGGGAAAGTGTCATATATATGTTAGGGATGATGCTGAACACAGGGAAAGTGTCATATATGTTAGGGATGATGCTGACCACAGGGAAAGTGTCATATATATGTTAGGGATGATGCTGAACACAGGGAAAGTGTCATATATGTTAGGGATGATGCTGAACACAGGGAAAGTGTCATATATGTTAGGGATGATGCTGACCACAGGGAAAGTGTCATATATATGTTAGGGATGATGCTGACCACAGGGAAAGTGTCATATATGTTAAGGATGATGCTGAACACAGGGAAAGTGTCATATATGTTAGGGATGATGCTGAACACAGGGAAAGTGTCATATATGTTAGGGATGATGCTGACCACAGGGAAAGTGTCATATATGTTAGGGATGATGCTGAACACAGGGAAAGTGTCATATATGTTAAGGATGCTGCTGAACACAGGGAAAGTGTCATATATATGTTAGGGATGATGCTGACCACAGGGAAAGTGTCATATATGTTAGGGATGATGCTGAACACAGGGAAAGTGTCATATATGTTAGGGATGATGCTGACCACAGGGAAAGTGTCATATATGTTAGGGATGATGCTGAACACAGGGAAAGTGTCATATATGTTAGGGATGATGCTGAACACAGGGAAAGTGTCATATATGTTAGGGATGATGCTGAACACAGGGAAAGTGTCATATATGTTAGGGATGATGCTGACCAAAGGGAAAGTGTCATATATGTTAAGGATGATGCTGAACACAGGGAAAGTGTCATATATATGTTAGGGATGATGCTGAACACAGGGAAAGTGTCAGTCATATATGTTAGGGATGATGCTGACCACATGGAAAGTGTCATATATGTTAGGGATGATGCTGACCACAGGGAAAGTGTCATATATGTTAGGGATGATGCTGACCACAGGGAAAGTGTCATATATGTTAGGGATGATGCTGAACACATGGAAAGTGTCATATATATGTTAGGGATGATGCTGACCACAGGGAAAGTGTCATATATATGTTAGGGATGATGCTGACCACAGGGAAAGTGTCATATATATGTTAGGGATGATGCTGACCACAGGGAAAGTGTCATATATGTTAGGGATGATGCTGAACACAGGGAAAGTGTCATATATATGTTAGGGATGATGCTGACCACAGGGAAAGTGTCATATATATGTTAGGGATGATGCTGACCACAGGGAAAGTGTCATATATGTTATGGATGATGCTGAACACAGGGAAAGTGTCATATATATGTTAGGGATGATGCTGACCACAGGGAAAGTGTCATATATATGTTAAGGATCCTGCTGATCACAGGGAAAGTGTCATATATGTTATGGATGATGCTGAACACAGGGAAAGTGTCATATATGTTATGGATGATGCTGAACACAGGGAAAGTGTCATATATATGTTAGGGATGATGCTGACCACAGGGAAAGTGTCATATATGTTATGGATGATGCTGAACACAGGGAAAGTGTCATATATGTTATGGATGATGCTGACCACAGGGAAAGTGTCATATATGTTATGGATGATGCTGAACACAAGGAAAGTGTCATATATATGTTAGGGATGATGCTGACCACAGGGAAAGTGTCATATATGTTATGGATGATGCTGAACACAGGGAAAGTGTCATATATATGTTAGGGATGATGCTGAACACAGGGAAAGTGTCATATATGTTAAGGATCCTGCTGATCACAGGGAAAGTGTCATATATGTTATGGATGATGCTGAACACAGGGAAAGTGTCATATATATGTTAGGGATGATGCTGACCACAGGGAAAGTGTCATATATGTTAGGGATGATGCTGACCACAGGGAAAGTGTCATATATGTTAGGGATGATGCTGACCACAGGGAAAGTGTCATATATGTTAGGGATGATGCTGACCACAGGGAAAGTGTCATATATGTTAGGGATGATGCTGAACACAGGGAAAGTGTCATATATGTTAGGGATGATGCTGACCACAGGGAAAGTGTCATATATGTTAGGGATGATGCTGAACACAGGGAAAGTGTCATATATGTTAGGGATGATGCTGACCACAGGGAAAGTGTCATATATGTTAGGGATGATGCTGACCACAGGGAAAGTGTCATATATGTTAAGGATGATGCTGACCACAGGGAAAGTGTCATATATGTTAGGGATGATGCTGACCACAGGGAAAGTGTCATATATATGTTAGGGATGATGCTGACCACAGGGAAAGTGTCATATATGTTAGGGATGATGCTGAACACAGGGAAAGTGTCATATATGTTAGGGATGATGCTGACCACAGGGAAATTGTCATATATATGTTAGGGATGATGCTGAACACAGGGAAAGTGTCATATATGTTAGGGATGATGCTGACCACAGGGAAAGTGTCATATCTGTTAGGGATGATGCTGAACACAGGGAAAGTGTCATATATGTTAGGGATGATGCTGACCACAGGGAAAGTGTCATATATGTTAGGGATGATGCTGAACACAGGGAAAGTGTCATATATGTTAGGGATGATGCTGAACACAGGGAAAGTGTCATATATGTTAGGGATGATGCTGAACACAGGGAAAGTGTCATATATGTTAGGGATGATGCTGACCACAGGGAAAGTGTCATATATGTTAGGGATGATGCTGAACACAGGGAAAGTGTCATATATATGTTAGGGATGATGCTGAACACAGGGAAAGTGTCATATATGTTAGGGATGATGCTGAACACAGGGAAAGTGTCATATATATGTTATGGATGATGCTGACCACAGGGAAAGTGTCATATATGTTAGGGATGATGCTGAACACAGGGAAAGTGTCATATATGTTAGGGATGATGCTGAACACAGGGAAAGTGTCATATATGTTAAGGATCCTGCTGATCACAGGGAAAGTGTCATATATGTTATGGATGATGCTGAACACAGGGAAAGTGTCATATATGTTAGGGATGATGCTGAACACAGGGAAAGTGTCATATATATGTTAGGGATAACGGATGTCACTGTGTTGATGATGGTGGTGGTGATGGTAGTGGTAGTAGAAATAAAAGTAGAAGTAATAGTAATAGTAGTAGTGGTAGTAATAGTCAAGTAGAAGTCACATAGTAGTAGTAGTAGAACAATAGTAGAAGTAGTAGTAATAGAAAGTAGTAGTAGTAATAGATGTCAGTGGTTGATAGTAGTAGTGATGGTAGTGGTAGTAGTAGTAGTAGAAGTAGTAGTAGTAGTAGTAGTGGTAGTAATAGTAGTAGAAGTAGTAGTAGTAGTAGTAGTAGTAGTAGTAGTAGTAGTAGTAGTAGTAGTAGTAGTAGTAGTAGTAGTAGTAGTAGTAGTAGTAGTAGCAGTAGTAGTAGTAGTAGTAGTAGTAGTAGTAGTAGTAGTAGTAGTAGTAGTAGTAGTAGTAGTAGTAGTAGTAGTAGTAGTAGTAGTAGTAGTAGCAGCAGTAGTAGTAGTAATAGTAGTAGTAGTAGTAGTAGTGATAGTAGTAGTGGTAGTAGTAGTAGTAGTGATAGTAGTAGTGGTAGTGATAGTAGTAGTGGTAGTAGTAGTAGTGGTAGTGATAGTAGTAGTGGTAGTAGTAGTAGTGGTAGTGATAGTAGTAGTGGTAGTAGTAGTAGTCGTCATCGTAGTAGGCGTCATCGTAATAGTAGTAGTAGTGGTAGTGATAGTAGTAGTCATGGTAGTAGTAGTAGTGTGTAGTAGTAGTGTAGTAGTAGTAGTAGTAGTAGTAGTGGTAGTAGTAGTGGTAGTAGTAGTAGTAGTAGTAGTAGTAGTAGTAGTAGTGGTAGTGTAGTGTAGTAGTAGTGGTAGTAGTAGTAGTGGTAGTGATAGTAGTAGTGGTAGTAGTAGTAGTAGTAGTCGTCATCGACGTAGGCGTCATCGTAATAGTAGGAGTAGTGGTAGTGATAGTAGTAGTGGTAGTAGTAGTAACAGCAGCAGCAGGCCTGGATCAATCTGCACTAAATTTTAAGTTTAGTTCTACTGAGACATAGTACTGACCCGTTATTATTTTGAAAATTGACCAATCATTTTCTGTAATCAGTGGTCACATGACCCTTGAAGTTTTAAAACAATCTGAAGCCCTGCAGTAGTAGTAGTAGTAGTAGTAGTAGTAGTAGTAGTAGTAGTAGTAGTAGCAGTAAGCAGCAGCAGCAGCAGCAGTAGTAGTAGTTGTAGTACATGCAGTAGAAGTCGTCTTCTTCCCCCTCTTCTTCTTCTATTAAATATCACCATCAGTATATTCTTATCATGGTTGCACATAAAGATGCATAGGCAGGGAAACTGTCTCACATGCTCACAATACTAATCATCATCAAAGCGCAAGCACACTTGTATTAGACACGCATGCACGCACGCACACTCACGCACACACACACATACGCATGAGAGCGCACACACACACACACACGCAGGCATGCACGCACACACACAATTACACACACATAATACTTTTGTGTGTGTGTGTGTGTGTGTCGAATATCACTCACGGGTGAACAGAGGTAAAACTAAAGAACGAACATGCTCCCTCACCTCCATGAGCCAAATGCCGGAGGGGGAGGTGGGGTGGGTGTAGGCGTAGAAGGCCCATACCCCCACAGCCACCACACAGATCAACAGCAGCACAGTGACTGTGACAGCTGCCGCCACCGCAGACTCTGAACACAGCAGAGCAAAAACACAGCAATGTTAGCCCTGCACAACAGTGAGGATGATCATCACCACAATCATCATGATCATCCTTATCGCAACCACCATGATTAGTAGTAGTAGTAGTAGTAGTAGTAGTAGTAGTAGTAGTAGTAGTAGTAGTAGTAGTAGTACAGTGGAACCTCCCTTATCAGACCTTAACCCTTTCACCGCCATTGTCGCATTTATGCACCACAATGGTTTAACACCTATGTCACTAAAAGGCATCAAACCAGGGCTTGTTGTTTGAAGATCCTATTTTCTTGATTTTAGGAGGTAAGGATAAGCCTAGTGTTATACATGTCACAAAGGAATTCACAATATTGCAGATTTTCTTTTTTTCTCTACCCAGTTAACAACAAATGAACACAAAGAATAACACTACCCAGTTAAGTTTAATAGTATTTTGTGGCTGAAAAATGGCTGGCGGCGAAAGGGTTAAAGATACACTGACACACCACGATCAAGTCCCTTGGTTTTTTTCTGGGTAGCTGTGACCCACATACAGATGTCCCCAACTTCAAATTGAGCCTGCTCTTTAAAATGTTTTGGTCTAAATTTGGGGGCATTTGTATGGGGGTGAGACCTGGTCAAAACAAGATTTCTTACCAGCTATAAGAGGGAAAACACGTGAAACCCGTGATTTTGACAGTGATCTGGTGGGTCTTTAAAAAAAATCATCCAAAATGAGGTCTTATAAGGGATGGGTCTTATAAGGGAGCTAATTTTAATACTTATGTTATAAAGAAGGACAAATGTCTCAGAGAAGTAGGTCTTATGTGTGAGGGAGTCTTATAATGGGCGGTCTTTAAGGGAGGTTCCACTGTAGTAGTAGTAGTAGTAGTAGCAGTAGTAGTAGTAGTAGTAATAGTAGTAGTAGTTTTGGCCCTTTATCAAATGGCTTTTATCACTGGCTGGTATTAGCCTGTAGAAAGGGCCTACAGTAAATGTGAGCTGTACTATACATGATATTCTACAGTGTTGGAATATCATGCTACAGCTTAGTTCTTCGTGGAAGACTATGACTCTCTAACTAGGGGGTCCCTTGCACTGGCTCTTGTGCTGCAGCCAATGGGGTTGGTTGGGCTCTGGGGACCTTCCTCAGATCCATTTGGCCGAGAGAGTGGGGATGTACCCAGGACAAGGCTTCTCCACTGCAAAACAATTGTATCCCAGCCCGCCGGAATAGCAGCTGCCCCCTCTGCTATCTGGCAGTCATTGCCCCGGAAACGACACAGGCAACAAGTAGTAGTAGTAGTAGTAGTAGTAGTAGTAGTAGTAGTAGTAGTAGTAGTAGTAGTAGTAGCTCTAGTAGTGGTGGAGGGTAGCTAGCAGTAGCAACAGCATTAGTATCATATTTAATCAATAATAGTATTTCCATAAACAGAAAATGCAAAATACAAATCTCCAGCTAGAGAATGTACAGGAGTCAGCACTATCCCCCCTTCCCTCCAAGGTTATCCTGCCTTATGTGATACAGGGTGATGATCATGGTGTTCACACATGCCTACTTTGGGAACATTGTGTTTGGGGGAATACAAAAAATAATAAAGTAAACAAACGTGAAAAAAAAGGTTATTCTTCCTTCTTCAACTCACAATTGTGTGCGCACACACGCGCGCGGGTGCGCACACACACACATTCACATTCATCTAAAATCACATTATGTGATTATACTTTAAATTAATTGAACACACACACACATTCATCTAAAATCACATTATGCGATTACACTTTAAATTGAAGAACACACACACACGCACGCACACACGCACGTACATGCACACACACACACACACCAGACCTGTTTACCCACTACACTTAAGTCTTGAGTAGTCTGGATAGCTGAAATGAGTAGTTTTGGTGCAAAATGTGTACTTTTATTCATAAAACCATCAAACAATGTTCACTGAAAATGAGTAGAATCTAGCATTATTTTCAATTTTGAAGAGTAGTATACTGTATACATCCAAATTGAGTAGAATACTACTCGAAAAGAGTAGAGTAAACAGGTCTCACACACACACACACACACACACACACATACACATACACACACTTCATGCAGGCACTTCCCATAGCATTCATTCAACTTACTGTTCCCACGTTTCTTGCAAGCACCATCCTGAAAGCAAAATAACAAAACATCATGTCATTCTTGAACAAGGCAGCACTGAACAAGACATGACCCCTTTCAATCAAACCCAGCTTACAATGGATAATACACCAATGCATGATGCATGACCAAATGAGAGCGAAAGAAGAGAGAGCGAGCGAAAAGAGAAAATGAGAAAGGAGTTATTGCAATGCAGGAACGACTATTTTATACTTATAACCTGTATTATATCTAAACATTCGTGACTCCTTTACAAAGCCTTTCTTGTTCTAAGTAAATTGCTATCAAAGCTATGAAAGTTCAGTGTGGCTGTGAGGCTCTGAGGCTCTAGCCCTCACTGTAAAGTGTAAGCAAATGTTGGAGGTTTTGACTGGAAACCATTCATTTGTGGTGATCGTCCACAAGAGCTTTTCAAGGTCTAAATATCCATTTATTCGGAAGAGGTGATAAAACCAAGGTGTGCTGCATGCATTTTGTGCATTTTTAAGGACCAAGCGGCAACAACGGGATTGCCTATGGTCAAAATATTCTACAAGTTAACCCTTTCACCGCCAAAGTCGCTTATGTCACTAAAATAATTCAAATTGGGGTCTATTATCCAAAGACCCTATTGTGTTAGTTTTGGGAAGTACGGATAGACCTTATTTTATATATGTTACAGAAGAATCCCCAATACTGCAGATGGATTTTGTTCTCTACTCAGGTAAATCTAATGGACATTTTTGGCTGAAATATGGCTGGCGGTGAAAGGGTTAAACCACATAGCCAGACCACAAAAGAGAAAAAAAAAGGGTGGGTAGGGGAGTGGTACTGCGTTTGCAGGAATACACTCTACCAGTGACGGAAGCCCGAATTTCACAGAGAGTGATCCACTGTGATTAAGTATATCCAATATGATATCATTCAATGTCCCCTGAAGTCAGAGTATGGCCGCCCATGCAGCGGGGCCCTTTAAAAGCAGCCATACACGTAATCTTCCCACTCAAGGCCATGCGAAATGTTCACATGGCACTGGGTGTGCCCTCAGAGCGTCTAAGCTGGGGAACGAAAACAACAACAACATATAATTCAATTGCAGAAAATATTCAACATTATCTGAAAAACATTGCGAATAGTTATGGGAATACCTGTAGTATTGAAGGAGGGGAAACAAAGAAAAACTAGACACCCAAGAACACCATAACCACATCATGAAAGAGGTTTATTGTCTGGAGGCAATAGCATTATGAAACGGCTCTGGTACCAGCATCCCATGAAAATAAGGCAACAATTAATGAACACCGTTTAACCATAATTATGCTGGGGGGGAAATGTAGAACGGACAGTATTCTGTGGACATCTATAATAATATATAACTTCAACCAGCTCAAAATAAAAAGAATAAAAAGAAAAGGGGGGAAAAGTCAATATACAAAAATGGAGTTCAAAAGTTCAAAAGCAGAGGATGGTGAAGAATGATACATTTATTTTGAATATATAGAAAAGCAGAATCAGAGCATTTGATTTCAGGTTAAAACTAGCACTAGCGGATAATTTATAAATTAGTTTTTTTTAATAAAGACACATTTTTTTCTGTCTATCCTCTCCCCCTCCCCTACCCCTTCTTCATCATCCTGCAAATGTTGGGATAATATTTGTTCCAGCAACAAGGTATCTTGCAATTTCACAATTTCAAATTAAAATCTTGGAAACATTTATAGAAATGCATGAACACAAATTCTTGATTTATATTAGTTGCAGATACTATCAATCCCTTTTACTTTTTAAATCATATAGCAAATTAAACAAATAATTACAGGTTGTTTGAGGTAAGGTAAGAAAGCATACACTGTGCAACCCAAACACTTTCATGCTTGTTATACCGACATCTACAACGGTTATTACAGCACAGCTAGAATACATTTTCAGGGGAACAAGCGTCCTACATTTTATTTTTGCGTTATGCATAAACATTAAATGCAAACCCCGAGTTATACAACATATACATTTGAAAAATCTGTGGTCAAATTTGGCGCTTAAAAATCCGACAGACAAAAGCATATGTAAATGCTTATTCCAATAACAACAAATGTGAATTCAATGTGTCCCAATGCAGCAGTATGACTTTTCACACCACAGCAGTTGACCAAAAAAATTAATTGCAGGTTTTTATGCTGTGACAGCGGCACATGCATTTTAGTCAGATATTAAAACCCTCGAAATCATGGTCTATTATTCAATGATATTGTGTTCCTAAATGTGAGCAGTAAGGATTGACCGTATTCTAAATGTGTCACAGAGAAATCCCACAATATTGCAGATGAAATCTTTTCTGTAGCCAAATAAGTTGAATGGACATTTTTGGCTCAAAGATGGCTGGCGGTGAAAGGGTTAACTCACTCTAAACAAGCCAAGTTGCTCCCCTTGTTCTCTTGAGTGACTGGGCATTTGATAGGGTTTGTTAAAAAAAAGAAAAGTGGTTTATGAAGAGTTAGGGACCAATAACTTCAGAAAAGAACAGCAACACCATGCACTAATCATCATATAGTAATAATCCAACTGTCCGTGTGTGTGTGTGTGTGTGTGTGTGTGTGTGTGTGTGTGTGTGTGTGTGTGTGTGTCTGAAACACGAAACGGGCCTTATAACTCCGCCGTTTTTCGACCGAATCGCTTCAAATTTGCTGTGAGCCCTAACGGGGCGATGGCAACGGCAACTGAGGCGGCCGTATCATTTGCGCGGTTTCGCAAATGCGCAAAACGCGCATCCGCCGGCCTCTCGGCGCCTGTATCTCCGGCGTTTCTGGGCCGATTGCCTTCGAATTTGGCAGGTAGATGACCGGGGACGGTGACTATCGGTGTGCCAAACCGGAAGCGAATCGGTTCAGAAACGCGCGCGCTATACCACTCCGCCGTTTCTTAACCGAATCGCTTCAAATTTGCTGTACTCAGCATTACCAGTACTTGGCGTTACCGTTACTAGGCGTTACTGGTACTCGGCGTTGCGCTAGTTGATTATAAAATATCAAATAATTGCCTTCATTATCTTTCTTGACAGAAACAGCTTACACATAAAATGAAAGAATTCTCAATTGCTCAAACTTTTGAAGTTACACTATACAGGAATGCACAATAAAGTCTGCAATGATTGGTTGCTTTCAAGAGGGGAAAGGTCAGTGAAAACTAAAATTAGAAATGAGATTAGCTGGCTACACACCGGAAATCAAAACCTCTCAAGGCCCTAATCCAGCTCATTCGTCCCGCGTTGAGTTAACACAGAAATGCAAGAGAAACATATGATAAACATAATAAAATAAGAAAATCTATGACAGTTAATGCTTCAAAGGTAAAAAGCATCCACACAAATTAACCCTTTCACCGCCAAGGCGCATTTTAGCACCACAGTGATTTAACACCTATGTCGCTAAAAGTCATTAAAATGGGGTCTATTATCCAAAGACCCTATTGTCTTAGTTTTGGGAAGTAAGGATAGACCTTATTTTATATTATGTCACAGAAGAATCCCCAATACTGCAGACGGATTTTGTTCTCTACCCAGGTAAATTTAATAGCAATTTTTGGCAGAAATATGGCTGGCGGTGAAAGGGTTAAACGATTCATCATATAAAAAAACACATTGAAAAATAAACAGTTGAAGCCATGACTTTGCCACTCTGTGCTGAAGCTTGGTGAAACTTAAATCCTGTCCTATGAAAAGGGTTTTTTTTAAAAAGAAAAACAAATTTAAAGCATACAAAGAACAACTATTGCAATTGTTGACCTAAAATTCAATGAGTTTTTTGGGGGGTTGTTTATTGGGTTTTTTCACCGTCTCCAACCCCTCCCCAAAAAAAACACACACCCCAGCAGTAAAGCAATGATTACTGTATAAAACAAGCAATATCGTCTTTGTATAAGTTGTATGCCCCACATGGTAAAGCCTTATTTAGTCTTGTATAAGTTGCATTAAAAAAATAAGTCAACAATACCAAAGACACACAAAAACGTGACCATATAATTATGTGAAAATGGTAAAAGGTAAACAAGACTGACCAAAATCCACCTACAGTCATAAAAATAGTCTCAAAATTCCAAGATTTTCCATCCTAAATAAAACTTGGGACAATGTGATACTAGTTGTCAGCTTGAACAGTCAACAAGTTAAAAAATCAAATACTGATCTATTCACAAAGCAAATGAGGGAGGGTAAGAAAAGCAGTCTATGATAAATACAATCAGAAAAGGATGGCCAAAATGGCGATAAGGGTGGGGAAGATCGGTAGAGGTAGCAGAAAACGGAATAAAGGGTATGCCATGTATTAATGCGCGCAGGCTTCCACAAAAAGACACATGCAACAGTGCCAATATATGCATATGAAAGCATGAAACACAACAACATTTCTCTTTTTGTCTTCCTCTTTCACATTCACTCACACACACTAGTACCCACACACACACACACACACACACGAGCGAAAGTTATTTTCATGAACGCAACAACAAAAACACATATATATGTACACAATACACAATGTTTGGGCATTTGCATCAAGATTATGCAAGTTCATGAAGGGTTATTAGGAGAGAAGAAGTCAAGCCAAGTCACAATTATCATTTTGACTTGAATTGACTTCCTCTCTCCCAATAACCCTTCATGAATTGACATGATCATGATGCAAATGCCCAAACATTGTTGCACACAGAATGACGTATGTCGCCTAGTGTGACAGAAGGTACATTATGTCACAGGGATAGTTTCTCACAACAGGCTTAGAAACTCAAAAGATACCATTAAAAAATAATCAATTTGAGTTTAAGGATATTTTTGTGTTCTCTAAGATCTTGCATATTTTGCACAGAATAATCTTTATTATAGTCTCTAAATATTCTGATAGGTGCTTTAAAATGAGTAGGTTGATTCATGTTGTTGCTGTTGTTCTTCTTCTATGATCGCTCAGACAGTTTCCTGTCATGTGAGTGCAGATGCATCATGCTGCAGTTATGTGCAGAAATAGTTAGGCCTAGCATGTCCGTTTTTGGCTGGAGAAAGTCTTTGTAAGAATTTCAAGAACAAAGGCAGGAAAATGAACCAGTCCAGTAAAGCAGAGCAGATAGTAGATGACAGCAAGCAAAGGGAAAATGCAGAGTTAAAGAGAGTAACAGATTAAAGTAAGTTACAAGCACATAACTTTTAGAAGGTGGGGGAACTATTTGTACAAAAGACCCCCTGGTATCCCCACAGGGGGAGGGGGGTGCATTTTGTTTAACTAGGCTAAAATTTAAAATACCATTTCTCAAAATGGCTGACATTAACACTACCAAATTTAAATGCTCATAACTCTGGAATAAAAAAGATACAAGAAAAGTTCTTACAAGTTACATAATTAGAAAGAGAATTGTCTGAAGTTTCTAACTACCAGTATACCATTTTCTCAGAATGGTCAATTTGAAACTGAATGCCCCTTTTGTTATCCACACAAGACTGATAAAGATCAACCTTCACACGTAAAAATGTAAACTTTCATGCAATCATCCACTCTCTCAATTTCCTTCTCCTATTGCATGTGAAATATTTTCTCACATACATAATATGCAAGTTGCAACTGTCAATGTTAAATGGTCTCTAGATTTCCAAAGAATTTTTTTTTTTTTTAAACCCAAAAAACTCAAAATAACAACAACAAAAACAACCTAAACACCCAACAAACCAAACAACACAAAAAAAGTAATACTTCAAGTTTCTTTTACAAAAGAAATACATCTAAAAGCTCAAAGATTTTCTTCTTTAAGCGAACCAATTAGATATTCTTTTTTCTTTTCTTTTTTCCCTGTAAATAAATAGGTCAAGTTCATTTCAACTTTTTTCCATGACAACTTTAGAATCATTTCAATACATTGAGATGTTGACATCCCCCTCTCCCGAAAACACACACACACACACATACACACACACATACATATATATACACACACACACACACACACACACACATATATATATATATACACACACACACACACACACACATATATATATATACACACTCGCACATACACACACACACATATATATATATATATATACACACTCACACATACACACACACACTCCTGATTGGTTAAAATGTATCTATTGAAAAAAGCTATCCTGTGGCAGAGAAACAAAGAAAGGATTCAGAAACAGACCCAGCAAAATACACACAAATATGTCAATATGTACAGATACTAGCTGCACACTGGAGTTGCATTACTATGCATAATTATGATTAGTATCATCATAAGCAAGTACAACAAACAAATGTGTGCATGTGGACAATTACTGTAAATCTTCACCAATCAAAAAATCTATACTTGGAGTTGGAAATGTCAAATCTGAGAAAATCAGATCGTTTTCTGGATTTTCCTGACATACTTTTGTTTTAAAATTAAATGTAAAAAAAAAAATTAACTGGTGAATTTCTGGTGTAATACCACTCCAGGAATGCCCATTTTGGTCAGAAGGTATAAGACAAATTGTTCACCACTAAAATTTCAATTCGCTCACAAGTTTACAATCTGCTTTTGTTTCATTTTGTTAGGGTTTTTTTCTCTGGAATAAATTGAACACTCTCAGACGGTCTCCACATGCACATATAATGCTTGATAACAAACGAACAAATGAATAAAAACAAATCTTAATAAATAAATATATAAATTCCCACAGGCCAGGCCACCCTCATGCGCAGCAAGCAGTAGAGTAAACACAATCAGCACTATAATACAGTGAGTTTTGTGTGAGTGTGCAAGCCTATATATATATATAGTGAGTTGTTTGTTCAAACCAAGCAAGGGGAACTAACAACGGGATATTTACCGCACAGATGATCGTCATGTTGGAAGCAGTGACGGGAGTTGGGGTGGTGGTGGTAGTAGTGGTTGTGGGTTGTGTGTGTTTGGGAGTGTGTGAAAAGGTGGGGGTGGGGGTGGTGGTAGTCAGATTACAGAGCAAGGGGTCAGCGTGAGCCTGTCCGGAATATAATACAAGGAAGCTTGTACTAGTCTACATTCATTATTATGCAACATTAACATCCTATTAATCAAACATTTTGAACGTACAAGCCAACAAAAGCAAGAACACATACACCTGGGTGCAACTACACAAAATGAAAAAAAACTGAAAGGCCGGGGTCCAGGGGTAATGCCCCCCTGCAGCTGAAACAAAAATGTATTTATGAAGGTATTTTAGTTGGCTTTTTTCACAATTTATACAAATGCTTAGTGTAAAGTGTTTGAAAAATACAGTAGATACACAAAGATCTTGTTTGACGAATTAAAAAAAAAGGAACTTCCTTTTCTGGTAAAATAAAAAAACAGGAAATCCTTGTACACCAGGAAACGTTGCACCCATACATACACAAGCAACCCTGCACCTTCTCGCTTTAGGTAAGACAACATTGAAATTGCCTCAATGAATAACAACATGGTAAAACTAATTTAACATTAACTAGTTTGATCAATGCTTCAACAAATTTGAGCTAAATGGAAAGGGCACACACATGCTTTTTAGCATTTTCTTTTTTCATATTGTGGTATTTTGCCCAGGCCTGTGGAATTCCGTGACAAGCTGAGTTGCTGCTGTTGACCGCGGCCTTCATCAACCGAACCGGACTAGACTGAGCATCTGATATGGCTGGGAACAAAGAAGAAGAAGTGGTATTTGAAATGTAGTGACAGATTCTTTCTGCAACGGTTTAGTTGTTGTTTTATCTGATAAGTTTTTGCTTTTCTAATCCGACTCCCAAGTTCGGAAATGTTCACTACACTACCATCACCAGAAAGACAATTCCTTAAAATAAATGGTGCAACGCACACATTTATCAGTTCAGGACAAAACTGAATGGGTTTTTGGGGTTCACCTTTTGGTCATAATTTGTGATGATGAATTGATATGAAGTTTAGAGTTATCATCTGCATCCATACCATTTCCTGGTATCGCAGTACCTCCAGGATCGTCCCACTATCTTTACATAAAAAATGTGAAGGGAGGTGGGTGTTGGTGTGTTGTGTTATGATTATATGCAATGCATTCTCCACATGTACAATGGTCTAATATGTATTCATTTTGATAGAGATGTATGGTGAGGATGCGTCCAGTTTGTTAGAAATGTTTGTACGAATGGTGAGTGAAAAGCGCATTGAGTTGGTACAAGGTCTGTTCCAGGTCGGAGGACGTTAAACGAATTTTCATTCATGAAGCTTAGAAATTGCCACAGATAAATAAATTAACAAAACATTAAGTCATGGTTTGTTTCTGTTCTGGCAAACTCAGAAGTAGATTGCCTATTCAAGAGGAAACAGTGCATCGCAAATGGGCTCATAAAATGTGACTTTTGCTCAGATTCAGGACAGCTAAATAAGGAGTACTAACCTAGCCAATGCTTGTAAAATAAACTATTTTTTTAGCAGTTTGCTATGGTATCCATATTAGTGGAAGCACTGAAACAAGTTGCAATTAGCTGTAGCAGGATAAGACGAAACGACGAAGTGGGACAGGCAGCATTGTCGCAGACAAAAAAGTCGCTCAGTCAAATAAATCGCCCGCTACTATCAGAGTGTGTATTTGCGACAACCAGAAATTTCACTTTTTCTGTACTTGAACCATTTACCTAACCCTAACCCTAGAAAAAAGTGAAATTTGTGGTTCATGCTCAATGTCGCAAATACACACTCTCATACATGTAGTAGCCGGGCGATTTATTTGACTGAGCGACTTTTTTGGCTGCGACAAGCATCACTGACTCTGTGTTAATAACCTAAGACTGCCGTGGAGAACCAAACAAAAAAAAACAAGAAAAAAAACACCCCCCACACACAAAAACCCTCATCTCCTCATGATCTGTGAAAAGAACTGCTTACAGTACAGCACAGCATCACTGAATTGTTTGTTGTTTTGTTTTTAACTTTCATACATAATGACAACAACCTAACCTAAATAATGGTATCGATAAAGAGAGAAAGAAGATATCCAATCAGAACAGAAATCAAAATCAACCTCAGAAAGAAACCAACAGAAACATAAAGCTCTCTCTATCTCCTTGGCCCCAGGTTGACAGTGGGTAAGAGGGGAATCTGTGATCTAGAGTATGCGATTTTTTCATTCCCATTCAAGGTTCTCAATCAAGTAGGATCTTTTTTTTTTCCAACACTTGTAGCAGCCCAGAATTACACCCACAACATTGATCTATATAATTCCACGTGTAGAACACAAACTTACAACTTGCAGGCACTTTCTTCCTTCTTTGTTTTGCAGACCTGCCTACCCCCAATTTCTTTTTTAGGTACTCCACGAAAAAAAATTCCGTACTTTTTCTCAAAATTCCGTATTTTGCAAGGAGACCCCAAATCGGAACATTACAGAACATTAAACCGCCATGCGAAATGACGAAAAACTCGATTTTGACCGATCTTAGAAGACCTTAAGTTAAAAATTTTGCCGTATTAATTTTCCATTTACCGTACTGCAGTACTGGGGCTCAAAATTGTGTACAAAATACGGAAAAATCGTATGGGTAGGCAGGTCTGGTTTTGGTCTTTGTGTGCTGATGGGATGATTATGAGCACAGTGTTTTGACACTAGACTTTGAAAACTGAATGCATAAATGGTGGGATTAAAAATATTATTAAAACTAGTCAGGTGACATAGCAAATCTCACTTAAGTTGAAATAAAATGCAGCATTAGCAAAATCATGTTTTTTTTTAAAAAGGGGGGGGGGGGGGAAGACATCTGAATCATGGACTATTTTCAGTACTTTCTTCTTTTTAAAATAAAAATCAGAAATAGGTTACTTGAAGCAATCATTTGAAGTTTATTCCAGGTAGTTACTTGTTGAAAGAACATTTTTTAAAGTTTGTTATATGATTATAATAGTAGACATTTTGGGGGGAGGAAAAACATTCAAACAAAACGACACATTGCAAGTATTTGAATGAACAGAGTGCATGCAAAGTGTAGCAGTTACTGAGTTAGCATACACTGAAAAGAGAGAGAGAGAGAGAGAGAGAGAGAGAGAGAGAGAGAGAGAGAGAGAGAGAGAGAGAGAGAGAGAGAGAGAGAGAGAGAGAGAGAGAGAGAGAGAGAGAGAGAGAGAGAGAGAGAGGAGACAGGAGAGAGAGGGGGCACACAAAGACTAAAAAACGAATTTGACAGACTGAGACAGACAGACAGACATAATTCAAAAGAGAGAGAGAAAGTAATAGCACAAACAGAAAGACGAAAGCGCAGAGACAGAGAGAGAGAGAGAGAGAGAGCACAAACAGAGAGAGAGAGAGAGAGAGAGAGAGAGAGAGAGAGAGAGAGAGAGAGAGAGAGAGAGAGAGAGAGAGAGAGAAATAAAACAAGAAAGAATGGGGAACAAGAGAGCAAGACAGCTGGAACACTGCTCAAATTCATAATTTATCAAACACATCCCAAATGAATTACACACAAATAATATCAATAGAACATAATTACAAACACACAGCAGTACAAACATATCTACCAACACCCACTTCCCAGTGCAAAGAAACTCGGGGGAGAGCTGGACAACTGAGGGTCTTCAGAGAAGAAGCCCCCCTCAATCAAGTGTTTCGTTGAGCGGGGAGCGGGGAGGGGGGGGGGGGGGGGGAGCTTCTTCTCTGACGACCGCTTGCTGTCCAGCTTCCCAATATCTAACGCCTGTAACCATTATCCAAGACATCACGTCAACAACAAAAAAGCCACACGTCTGGAAAGCAAAGCATCCCTTTTCAGTTATGCTTAAATTCAGCAAATGCATAAACGCTAGAAACGACAATGATAAAAACATGAGGTTAGTGTGTTCATTTCTCAAAGGGAAAATTTCACCCATTTAGGACAATGCAGCAACAGACCAGCAGGTGATATTGCCTACACTTAGAAATAAACTGCTAACAATCAGGTGATGGGTTGTGTGTGTATGCACGTTATGTAAAGCCACTGGCATAACCTCAACTGTGTTGGTGATAGATGTTGTCCCTTGAACCCTAACCCAGTGTAGAGTGGCACAGTGGTAGAAAAATCCCCGTACCCAGGTTCGAACTCGGGTTTACTTGACACGAAGCGAACGTGTTACCACTGTGCCACTCTACACTCTTATGTAAAGCAACGAGTTCAACTGTATTGGCGACAGATTTTTCCCTTGAACCCTCACCCTTTGGCACTAGCGCATTCGCCGTTCAAGTAAACCCGAGTTCTGGGTACAGTGGATTTTTCCTCTCACTTTGTAGGCTTTCAGATGAAGAGTCTTTCGGATGAGACGATAAACCGAGGTCCCTTGTGCCCATGCACTTAGCACTCGTTAAACCCAGTGGCAACGAGAAAGTTGTAATTTGGTCAAAATTTTAACACAGACCCCCCTTCCTTGTCAGCCACACAAAAATCGCATGCAAAAAAACACCAAAAAAAGGGTGGCGTGCCTATGGCTCTCCGGGTGGGAGCAACCCGAATTTCATAAAGACGTCTCTGTGACTATAAAGTACCTAATACCTAACCCTTGCTGATGTAGTACAGTGCATGTTGGGTTAAGCCCTAAATCCAACATAAGTTAAGTCACAAAAGTGGAATGCATATTTCTTTCTGCCTCCACCCAACCTTAACAGATATTTAGCAGTTCAAGCCTGTCCCTGTCTAAAGCTAGTTAAGGGGTAGGATTTCAATATTCTTTTCTTCCTAAATCATGAGCATGCTTCTGTTTGAGTAAGAATTTATTAAATTGATGTTTTACACACACACACCACACCCCCCTAGTGATTTTTTGTGGGTTTTTTTTTTTTGCTGTCTCATCTTCTGGGCCGTACAGTGGCGTTGCTCCCACGCCGCTCATTCCGATTCCCAATTCGCAGCCACACCTCTGCACGTTCAGGTCGCAGAATCCGAGACTATCTGAGAGCGAATCTATGTTAGTCCATCAGGAGGCAACCAACCGAGGAGACACTGCACTGCTGCTGAGTCACCTCGGTGGAGTTCAGTAGAGCCTCGGCACCCTCGGAGGAGGACCTCACTCATGCTGGCTCCGTGACTAAGAGAATAGTGTCGTCTGGTGTCATGATAGTGAAATTTATGTTACACGTTAGCAAAAAATGTATTTGAAAGTCATGCACAAGCTGAAGCTGTCATGGCGCAGTGGTAGTGTCGTGGACTACTGGCTGGAAGGTCTTGGGTTTTAATCCCATCAGAGGCGAGGGTTTTTTCAACACCTACCCAGACTGAGTGTGCTATGGGTTAAAACCATACAGTCGAGGTCCATCCGCTTAACGGACACAATTCTGAGTGTTTCTCTAATTTCATGACCAACACTGCAGGTGTCTGTAGTTCTAGGGCCTGGTTAATGCAAGGAAATCATTATGGGGGAAAAGCTTAGAGTACAGCCCTGTCATGCACTCTCAGACCAATAAGGAACTCCATAGCATCATCCTCATCATAATCATCCTCATCTCCATCAATCATCAAAAAGAAAAAAAGTTTCAATTTCCGTTGCCTTGCATGCCCTGCTCTCATGGTGACCTCAGTTTCAATTTCCAGTCCAGTCTATGCCTGGGTGCGTTTGGGTCAAATTCAGGGTATCAGTATATTCCGGGGAGCCGTCAATGGATGGACCTGGTGGCACCCTTGGAGGAGAACCTCACTCACACTGGATCCGTGACAAAGATATTAATTATTGTCATCAGTAAGAGGCTTAGTAGGTCGTGTCTTGCTTAATTATGTTAGCCCAGAATAGGTTATTCAGCAGCAGTGCAATGTCTCCTTCGGTGGTTGCCTCCTGACAACCTAACATAGATTTGCTCCCCTTGGACTGCTGATTTTGGATTCCGCAACCTGACTAGTTGAGGTATGGCTGCAAGTTGGAATTTGGAATGAGCCCAGAAGATGGGACAGCAAAAAAACGTTTACTGGTAATTACATTTGATGTGAAACATAATAAACTATTAAGATACAAGCCTACATGTTTTAGGGGGGGGAAGCAAAAGCAAAACAAAGTGTGAAAGGCGCATTAGGTGGATTGGCAAGTGAAGATGGCAAATGGTGGAATATACCCTAATTTTCAGCCTACAAGCCACAACAAATTATCCCTATACATTATCAGCTGACAGCACCCTTCATAATGCTAAAACAAGTTAGATCCATTGACACTGTTTTTTCCCGCTTCAGTATTTCACTGCTTTATATTGGACAAACTTTCCATTACAATAGAATCTTCTTTCTCATACAGAAGATACACATGCTAGTGAAGATGGCAAATGGTGGAATATACCCTAATTTTCAGCCTACAAGCCACAACAAATTATCCCTATACATTATCAGCTGACAGCACCCTTCATAATGCTAAAACAAGTTAGATCCATTGACACTGTTTTTTCCCGCTTCAGTATTTCACTGCTTTATATTGGACAAACTTTCCATTACAATAGAATCTTCTTTCTCATACAGAAGATACACATGCTAGAGAAGATGGCAAATGGTGGAATATACCCTGATTTTCAGCCTACAAGCCACAACAAACTATCCCTATACATTATCAGCTGACAGCACCCTTCATAATGCTAAAACAAGTTAGATCCATTGACACTGTTTTTTCCCGCTTCAGTATTTCACTGCTTTATATTGGACAAACTTTCCATTACAATAGAATCTTCTTTCTCATACAGAAGATACACATGCTAGAGAAGATGGCAAATGGTGGAATATACCCTGATTTTCAGCCTACAAGCCACAACAAACTATCCCTATACATTATCAGCTGACAGCACCCTTCATAATGCTAAAACAAGTTAGATCCATTGACAGTTTTTTCCCGCTTCAGTATTTCACTGCTTTATATTGAACAAACTTTCCATTACAATAGAATCTTCTTTCTCATACAGAAGATACGCATGCTAGAGAAGATGGCAAATGGTGGAATATACCCTGATTTTCAGCCTACAAGTCACAACAAACTATCCCTGTGCATTATCAGCCGACAGCACCCTTCATAATGCTAAAACAAGTTAGATCCATTGACAGTTTTTTCCCGCTTCAGTATTTCACTGCTTTATATTGGACAAACTTTCCATTACAATAGAATCTTCTTTCTCATACAGAAGATACGCATGCTAGAGAAGATGGCAAATGGTGGAATATACCCTGATTTTCAGCCTACAGGCCACAACAAATGATCCCTGTACATTACCAGCCGACAGCACCCTTCATAATGCTAAAACAAGTTAGATCCATTGACAGTTTTTCCCCGCTTCAGTATTTCACTGCTTTATATTGGACAAACTTTCCATTACAATAGAATCTTCTTTCTCATACAGAAGATACGCATGCTAGAGAAGATGGCAAATGGTGGAATATACCCTGATTTTCAGCCTACAGGCCACAACAAATGATCCCTGTACATTACCAGCCGACAGCACCCTTCATAATGCTAAAACAAGTTAGATCCATTGACAGTTTTTTCCCGCTTCAGTATTTCACTGCTTTATATTGGACAAACTTTCCATTACAATAGAATCTTCTTTCTCATACAGAAGATACGCATGCTAGAGAAGATGGCAAATGGTGGAATATACCCTGATTTTCAGCTACAGGCCACAACAAATGATCCCTGTACATTACCAGCCGACAGCACCCTTCATAATGCTAAAACAAGTTAGATCCATTGACAGTTTTTTCCCGCTTCAGTATTTCACTGCTTTATATTGGACAAACTTTCCATTACAATAGAATCTTCTTTCTCATACAGAAGATACGCATGCTAGAGAAGATGGCAAATGGTGGAATATACCCTGATTTTCAGCCTACAGGCCACAACAAATTATCCCTGTACATTACCAGCCGACAGCACCCTTCATAATGCTAAAACAAGTTAGATCCATCAACACATTTTGTTCCCACTGGGTTTTTTCCCTTCAGTAGTTCACTGCTTTATATTGGACAAACTTTCCATTACAACAGTCTTTTTCTCATACAGAAGATACACGTGCTAGAGACCAAACAAACTGCACATGGTGTCCAACAGAAAGCGTTAAGCCATTGATGCTGAATAAACCAGCATATGCGGAGCAGCCTACAAATGTTCAAACAATGAACAGATAAACATGAGCTGCTCTTCTTCTTCAATGTATAGCATTAAGTTAGTCACATTGATTATAACCCAGCTGGCTAGTGGTAAGTGATATACATGTTTACAGCAAAAGTAGCATTTCTCCCTCTTATTTCTTAATCTGTATTCTCTAATCACTGTGTTTATGATATAAACACCATCGAAAGACACCAATACAGTGGAACATCCCTTATAAGACCTCACATTATAAGACTCCCTCCCACATAAGACCTTCTCGGAGACTGCCCTTCTTTGTGAGTATTAAAATTACCTCCCTTATAAGACCCCTCCCTGTAAGACCTCATTTTGGGTGATTTTTGAAGGTCTTATAAGGGAGGTTCCACTGTAGCCTTTTACAAATTAACCACCAAAGTCATTTGTCATGGTCTCTCTCTCTTCCTTCTCCATTCCTCAATTATCTGTGGTACCCCCTGCGCAAGTCGTGAGTAGTCTGGATTGCTGAAATGGGTAGTTTTTTGGTGCCAAATGGGTAGTTCTATTCATTAAAACCATCAAACAATGTTCAAGTTCAAGAATACTTTAACATTTCCAAAAGAGAAATTCACAGAAAATGAGTAGCAATCAAGAATAAAAGAGCACAATTGTGAATTTTGAAAAACCACGACGGCACCCAGCGTCCTCCCTGAAATCCATCTCAGACCCTCCTCCTAACGCCCATCAACCGCCCTGCGGCAATCTCTACATCGACCCCAGCACCAGATTAACTTGTCCATAAGAGCAATTGCTGTGAGGACGCAAAATATCCACTACCTCGACTTTGGATTTTGAAAAGAGTAGAGTGAACAAGTCTGGTACATGTGTTTCATGTTAGATTTTTCATAAATGACTTTCTAATCCCACCATATTGGTAACCAGTTTCTGTGTTTTCCAATTAATAGAGAAGTGTAAAAGCTCCATGTTTTACTTCTTTATTTTTATTTCATCTATCCCTTCAGCACACTCCAAAACCTTTAACTCATTCAGGACGAATGAGCCGGATCTGGCTCATGGCCTGCACAACTGTTGTAAGGACGAATGAGCCTGGTCAGGCTCATAAGAGTTTTGATTTCTGGTGTGTAACCAGCTTTCACGTTAAAATTTATTTTTAGCTTGCTTTCACCTTTCTTTTCTAGAAGCCAAACAATCATTGCAGACTTTACTTTCAGTTTTTGGCTGTACAGGGGTCAAAGATCGGAATGTGAAATCTGCCTTCTTTCCATGTGTAATCTGTTTCTGTAAACAGGAGACAAACGATGAAAGT
Source organism: Phymorhynchus buccinoides (assembly GCA_017654935.2). Classification (NCBI taxonomy): domain Eukaryota; kingdom Metazoa; phylum Mollusca; class Gastropoda; order Neogastropoda; family Raphitomidae; genus Phymorhynchus; species Phymorhynchus buccinoides. The sequence continues at coordinate 31,237,520 of CM065686.1, forward strand.
ATGGAATCTGTTATTTTATGATTGTTTAGTGCGTGGTGTTGGTAATCTCTGAAAATATCAGTCCCAAACTTTACAAAACTTATATGGGGTTATGTGCCTTCGAACCTAATCGAATGACTCGTCCTAAATGGTTGTAAGGAGAAACAACTGGCCAGTGGCGAGCGAGTTAAACAGGACTGTCTCAGCCTTTATGCAAGAGTTTGTTTATCGACCCCAGCACCAGATTATGCAAGGGACTTCAGAAAGCGTTTCTTAGGTACGATGATTGACCCACAAAGCAGTGCGTAGAAACACCACCAGTGGATTACGCTGAACAACTGCGTTGAAACTAGTACTTCAACAATAATGCAAAGAACATATTTAAGAAGTATGACAGAAAGCTTAGCACAAGTTCTTATTTGAAGTACTAGCAGCTGACATGGCTGAGCTGAGGGAAAGTGCCACATGAAACCAATGATACAATCAAACAAAAAACAAAAAAGAAGAGAAAATGACCTGGGGGGAAAGGGTGAACAGCTCGGAGAGCAATGCCTGTGCCCCTCCCCCCTCTCCTCCCCTCCCCTCCCCCCCCCTCCCCCACTCCTCCCACCGCATCTACTTCTCTCTCTTTTTTGTTTTTTGATTTCTTCTTCCTCGTGTGGGGCCAGGTATTCTGGGACTAGCTGGGGGTGCCTAATGGCCCTACATGCTCTCTTATCTGTCTAGACTCTTCTTTTTTTTCCTCTGCGTAGCAATTTTTCTTTGAACCCCAATGTATGTCAGTTATTGCCAGTTACGGCAGGTGGACATCATTGGCAGAAGAAGACAGTTGCTACACACCAGATAATTGAGCCACCTTCACATTTACAACACACAACAACAACAACA
>CM065686.1:31243886-31251386 GCA_017654935.2 Phymorhynchus buccinoides
CTCATTAACCGGTGGACAGAATCGCTTCACATTGTGTGTGGTGGTGTATCATGATACACAGATGGTCCCACAGAAACTGTGTGTTCGTGCTGACCTTGACCACGTGTGTGCGTGTGTGTGTGTGTGTGTGTGTGTGTGTGTGTGTGTGTGCGTGCGTGCGTGTGCGTGCGTGCGTGTGTGCGCGTGCGTGCGCGCGCGTGCGTGCGTGCGCGCGCGTGCGTGCGCGCGCGTGCGTGCGTGCGCGCGCGTGCGTGCGTGTGCGTGCGCGAGTGTGTGTGTGTGTACGTGCATACATGCGTGCGTGCGTGTGTGCGGCGTGTTCTCCCCCCCCCCCCCCCCGACACACACTCTTCAATCAACTCCTTTCCCTCTTCCCACCTCCTCTCACTCCCCCTCCCATCTCTCTCTCTCTCTCTCTCTCTCTCTCTCTCTCTCTCTCTCTCTCTCTCTCTCTCTCTCTCTCTCTCTCCATCTCACCCTAAACTTTCTAATGTACTGCTTTGGTCGCCAGTCAGGCTTATATTATTTAGTTCAGAATGTGTGCTTCCTTGACGTTGGAGCATTATTTGTTAATGGCAATAAATTTCATTTTCATTTTCGATGCCTTGGAGTCAAAACGGACTATCAAATCGGACTATCTTTAGATAGTCCATTGACATATTGGATTTATTACAAAAACTAATAACTCGTATCAAACAATGACAGCAGACATATAAAAAGGGTGTTTTGCTTTTTATATTTCAACAGTCTTTTTGCTATGCAAGTTATTATTTTTCGTAATAGATTCAATAATATGTGAATGGACTATCTAAAGATAGTCCGTTTTGACTCCAAGCTATCGTTTTCATTTCTCTCCATCTCACCCTTGACACATCTGCTTGAGGCTGAGATCGGTGGTGTCTGGGGGCAGCCCCTTGATGTAGAGGTTCTGGGCGGACAGCTCCACCTTTTCCGCCCTGCTGGCACCGCCGGTTCTGGAAGGGTCCGGGGAGGACATCAACCCCAGCGCAGGGTGAGGCCCCTGCATCACGGAGCTCTGTAAAGACAAGAAAAAAAAGGAACGTTAATAGTGTGGAAACGTTATCTCATCAAGAGTGTGGCTGCTGCCCACGTGGCGGGGGTAATCAAAAACGGTCGCGCGCGTAATGTTCTCATCCCTAGCCGGTGCATTTGTACCACAGTGATCAAGTGCTTGGGGTGTTCAGATTATCCCTGGAGTCTTTAAGCCAGGGTACAACAACAGCATCTAGTCAAGGCATGTAGGCCCTACGTAAAATTTAAAAAAAAAGGAAAAAAAGTTCTGAAAGAAAACAAATCGAGGCAACACGTCCAGCCCAGAGCAGGATCCCTCACTCATGGAGCTCTGGAAGTAAAGAAACGAAAACCAGGAAGATTAAATTGTGGGGAAAACGTTTTTCTTAAAACAAAAAGAGGCACGTGTAGAAATAAAGGCAGAAAGGCTTCGGAGGAAAACAGCAAGACAACACATCCAGCCTAAAAAGGAGACCCCAGCATCATTGAGCTGTGAAGAACAAAGAAAACAGCCAGACAACACATCCAGCCTCAAAGGAGACCCCAGCATCATTGAGCTGTGAAGAAAACAGAAACCAACAAACAGAAGAAACGTTGATACATTAGGGGGCACTTAGGGAAGTCACAGGGATTAAGATTAAGATTAAAATTATAGCCCCGTCAACAACTAAGGCCATGTCAGGGCTGTACTGTCACCACGTTAAATCTTATCACGTAATATCGCAGGGATCGTATTCGTGCATATTATTACTGTACATGGAGCCGTAGAAACCCTCCAATGTAGTAATTTTCAGGCTGTGATGCAGTAGTAGTAGTAGTAGTAGTAGTAGTAGTAGTAGTAGTAGTAGTAGTAGTAGTAGTAGTAGTAGTAGTAGTAGTAGTAGTAGTAGTAGTAGTAGTAGTAGAAAGGGAGAGAAGTCAAGAAAAGGGCAGAAAAATCTCTGAATAAAATCAGGAATATAAAAAGTGAATTGAAAGCTTACGAAACAGATATCGGCACAAAAACGCACCATAGAGGAATATTCGGGTTTATAAAAATAAAACAACAACAAAAATAAAATGAAAAAAAAACTCCTGGAAGAAATATGTCAGGTAGAAGAAACACCATGGAAAACAACAGGGGCAGGCTCTAAACACAATCACAAACTCGGAGACAGACAGAGAAGAGGGGAAGAGAGGGGACACCGTAGCTTTTCTCAGCTCCATTCAGTTCATGCCTTTTGTTAACACTCGTCACCAGCATAAACCAATTTAAAGTGTTTTATCCATTAGGCTTACATTGTTTTATGGTGGTACACCACTTGTAAGGTCTTTTCCTATCCCTAACCACAATCAATGATAAGAATATTTGCCGCTGTTAAAAGAAATAACTTGAAACGAATAGATCTCTGTGGAAAACTGAAAGGAGCTGGAATGAGGGGAATTCGTGCACTGTGGGGAGGGTACAGGAGGAAGCAGGAAAACTGGAGAAAACATAAAGAGTACAAATTAAAGTAGATAAATACATTTTAAAAACACGTGAGTTTTCTAAGCAAGGATTCTAGCCGAACTACCCAACAATTCTTTGCAGACTAAGCTAACAGAATCAGACCCTGTAGTTTCACAAATGATAATATTTATTATTTCACAACGCTTAACACTACACTTCACTAATGTTTAATTACGTCTAATTGTAAGTCTAATTTTTTGTTGCTGCATTTAAGACATAATAAATATATGCCTACCGGTAAAAAAAAAAAAAAAAAAAGGCCGAACGTACCTAATTGAAGCAATCACGTAGACTATTAAAGTGAGGATTTAATCTATCACGACTTTTTCTCTTGCCACTCTAGCATTCTCATAACCAACCTGATCGTATTCGTGCATATTATTACTGTACATGGAGCCGTAGAAACCCTCCATTGTAGTAATTTTCAGGCTGTGATGCAGTAGTAGTAGTAGTAGTAGTAGTAGTAGTAGTAGTAGTAGTAGTAGAAAGTGATGGCTTCTCTGACTGTTGCTTTAAATCCAATGGAATCAGCCCAGGGCTAATAACACCAGCGTTGACTGATAGCACTTCTAGCACACCACTTGACACATGAAGATGGGGGGCGTGTGAAACTAGTATCAGTCAGTTCACGCCCAGTTCTAGTAGTTCTTGGTGTGGGCTTAGCATCACTCGAAAGCATCGGGGATATTATTCTTCGATTCTAGGAACGCTTCAATTGGCTAGTTCCCCTGCTTTATATTAACACAATCGTATATTGTTTATCCTGATTCTTTCCCCTTCCTTTCCCTAATGTCCTTTTTGTCTGATTGCAGTTCTTCTTTCAAAAGATACCCACCATCTCTTCGTTCGGAGTCTTGGAAGCCGAGTTTTTAAAGTCACTTCTTTTGTTCTGTACTCTTTTGTTCTTGTCAGTTAAACACCGAGAGAAGGTGAGATTAGCGTCCAATCGGCCAGATACCCTTATGGACGGCCAACACCGAGACACCAACTAACAACTTAAATAGTGAACCAGTGTCACACACGCACACGCACACCACCCCAGCAGATACTGATACACGATTGGTAGGCCTACACAGCACGTTCGAGTCCCAGGTAGGTATGATGTAAAGCTTATGTTTCCCATTGTCTCCGTGTCCCTTTCTGGCCAAGCAAAGGTTTCAATTCAATCGATTCGTCAATTCATCTGGCGTGGCCATTCTGTTGTTCATTAGCATAGCATTGAGGACAGTGGGTGTTATAGAGCCGCTTCAGGTGGTTTACTTTAAAAGGGTACGTGCTCCAACCTGTGAAGTTCTACCTTTGTTAGGAAGGCACCTCCCCTATATTTTTCTTATGTATTACACCCTGCTTTTCACACACACACACACACACACACACACACACACGCACGCACGCACGCACGCACGCACGCACGCACGCGCACACGCACACACACACACACACACACACGCACGCACACAGAGTTTTAAATGCTCTCTCTCTCTCTCTCTCTCTCTCTCTCTCTCTCTCTCTCTCTCTCTCTCTCTCTCTCTCTCTCTCTCTCTCTCTCCAACACATACACACAAACATATATACGCAACACACGAGAGAGCACACCGCGTACAGAATACACCGTACCGCACAGTGAAACTAATATAACACCGAACGAGATGTCGCCAAATGTGTTTTCTCTGTACACTGTCTAAAACAACACTATGCGTTATTGTAATTTCTAATCAATTTTCAACCTATTAATAACAATTACCAGACCATCTGTTCACCCCCGCCTATGCTTCTGGAAAGAAACACAGCTTATATTAATTACTAATTGTTTCTGTTTTCTATTTGTCTGCTTGCTCCTTCCTTCCTTCTCTCTCTCTCTCTCTCTCTCTCTCTCTCTCTCTCTCTCTCTCTCTCTCTCTCTCTCTCTCTCTATCTCTCTCTATCTTTCTCTCTCTCTCTGTCTCTCTCTCTCTCTCTCTCTCTCTCTCTCTCTCTCTCTCTCTCTCTCTCTCTCTCTCTCTCTCTCTCTCTCTCTCTCTCTCTCTCTCTCTCTCTCTCTCTCTCTCTCAAATAAAGTTTTCCAGTGTCCAGTGTCCAGTCTCTCTCTCTCTCTCTCTCTCTCTCTCTCTCTCTCTCTCTCTCTCTCTCTCTCTCTCTCTCTCTCTCTCTCTCTCTCTCATTTTTTCCCATTTGTTTTTTTATGTCTCTAGCCAACATTTGTTCTATTTTAACTAAGGACAGATTGGAAGAATAGGCCTCGCCTAAAATATTAATCCTTGTTCAATAAAGTTTATCTGTGTTCTCTCTCATAAGGTTTGTAAAACAACCGCTGTCATGAAATCTTTACACTCACAAACTGTTAAAAAGTAGTAATGGCATCTGTTTCCAAACAAACGGTCAAATCAATAATACGTAGACTCACGGACTGGTGCATTACGATGAAATGAGCAATAAAAGTTATAATACAAAACCATGTACAGCAACACGCCTGTTGAACAACTCATTATTAGCAAGAAAGACAACAATAAAGAAAAACAATAATAAGAACGACATCCATAAAAAGAGCAGTAGCTGAAAACTCAGATTTATCATTGAATTCTGATCGCTCCTCGGCCTTTTGGCTGGGACGGTGATTCAGGAACATAATTTTTTGTTTATACCGTGGTTGGTTTGTTCAGACCGTCGTACATGGCGAAAGCCGATACGCGGCGTTAAACTGAACTTCCATCCAAACTCAGAGACAGTTTAAGCAAGTCCATGACCCTTGTATAATAGAGCAGTTATCTGTTAAATATTAATGCACATAGACACACGCACGCAAACACAGAGAGAGAGAGAGAGAGAGAGAGAGAGAGAGAGAGAGAGAGAGAGAGAGAGAGAGAGAGAGAGAGAGAGAGAGAGAGAGAGAGAGAGAGAGAGAGAGAGAGAGGGAGAGAGAGAGAGAGAGAGAGAGAGAGAGAGAGAGAGAGAGACAGAGATAGAGAGAGAGAGACAGAGAGAGAGACAGAGAGAGAGACACAGAGAGAGAGTCACAAGTGTTTAATCAGTATAGGCCAAGGCCCGTTACTGAAGGAATTACAAGAAAACTAGTCCAAAATACTTGAATTGAAAAAATGGTTCAAATAAATAGAACTTCCAATATATTATATGAAAGGAAAAGAAATAACAAAAGGCAATAAGTGCATAAAGGCAAGAGAGAGAGAGAGAGAGAGAGAGAGAGAGAGAGAGAGAGAGAGAGAGAGAGAGAGAGAGAGAGAGAGAGAGAGAGAGAGAGAGAGAGAGAGAGAGAGAGAGAGAGAGAGAGAGAGAGAGAGAGAGAGAGAGAGAGAGAGAGAGAGAGAGCGTATGCTGCTGAAAGAATAAACACGATCTCAACACTTAACCCATGCATCACTAACACCTACACCCTACTCTTTGGCGATCAAAGTTTATCAGTGTCAGAAAACGAACAAATATTCAAAACCGTGCAGCAGTTTATAGAGCTAAGTAAAAGGCTATAAAATTCAAACCCCTGCTTCCTTTCCAGCTCTTGCATCCTTACCAGTTCATATTCTCACCTAATATTTTAACTCAGTTAGTTTTGGAGTATCTCTGTTTTCATCTTGGCGTCATTTCATGTAATCCTAATGTCATCATCGTGTCCTATTTCGTTTTATTGCGACGTGGGGTTGGAGTTCTGGTCTGCAGAGTGGTGTGAGGTGGAACTCTCTCTCTATCTCTCTCTCTCTCTCTCTCTCTCTCTCTCTCTCTCTCTCTCTCTCTCTCTCTCTCTCTCTCCCTCTCTCTCTCTCTCTCCTCTCTCTCTCTCTCTCTCTCTCTCTCTCTCTCTCTCTCTCTCTCTCTCTCTCTCTCTCTCTCTCTCTCTCTCTCTCTCTCTCTCTCTCTCTCTCTCTCTCTCTCTCTCTCTCTCTCTCTCTCTCTCTCTCTCTCTCTCTCTTATCATTTTTGTGTCGATTCTACTTCATTTGTCTATTGCTATGTCCATTGTTCGTTTGGTTTGTTGTGACTTTCTTTTCAAAAATGTATTGCTTGTATTTCCTGGTAAAATTCCGCCAATGTTTATACTGTGTAATTCGTTTTGAACTGAGCACGCCATAAGCTCTGCTTGTTGTTGCTTCAGTTATGTCATAGTTGTTGTTCATGTTGATTTGGAAAAATAAAACATTTAAACCAGAGAGAGAGAGAGACAGAGAGAGAGAGAGAGAGAGAGAGAGAGAGAGAGAGAGAGAGAGAGAGAGAGAGAGAGAGAGAGAGAGAGAGAGAGAGAGAGAGAGACAGAGAGAGACAGAGACAGGGGGGGGGGGGGGGGGATTCTACAAAGCAGAACGAGCCACTGTGAAGGTACTTGTGTAGCTTAAAGGTAGACAAATGCATGCTGTACGGAACTCCACGAAACAGTGTCCACCTCCCCTTCCCCACTACCTGAAAGCGAAAGCGCTAATTAACATGGACAGCATCTGACACGACAACAAGACTTGTATCCATTTCTAAACACGTGCCAAAAAGTTAAGCAACCCCTAACACTGGTGTGGGCATTACCCATAACGTCATTTGCATCTACGTAAAGCGAAATCCTGCATGCAGGTCCTTAAATAGATGGGCAAACATTTGCATGGAATTGCCCCCAACATCTTCACCAATCACTCAAGAGAAATATGTTGCATTGTTTTGCAAAAGGTTGCTTAACGTTTTGGCTCCCGTTTAGCTATTCAGGTGGACCCATGATGGAATAGCAATGCACCCTACATTTACTACAGCAGAGCTGCCAAACACAATTATTATAGAACGCAACCCCCGCCATCTGTCGCTTATACCTAGCAATTTGTGACAGCAACAGCAACTGTTATTACCAATATATGCCCCCACCCACCCTCCTTTACACATAGCATACACATACTGATGTATGATATTCATACGAACATAATATACACACGCACGCATATATGGACAATATATATGTAAATGGAATGATTATTATAGGCCTGCGGACTCATTCT
>CM065686.1:31261386-31263886 GCA_017654935.2 Phymorhynchus buccinoides
ACATTCTCACACAGGAATTTGAACTAAGTTGTGGGAGTTTGAATACACTGTCTTGCCCCAAAACACAATGAAAGGGAAAGGTGGGGGAAATAACACGTATTATTATATACCCTACAGTACTCGCTGCAAGACCTCTTAGCCAAGAGTGGAGATGTATCCTGGGCAAAGAATTCTCTATGAACTAATTTCAGTCCAGTTTTACAGAATTGTCTCTTCTACAACCCGATCCTCATAATCGTGCAAGACTGACAGACACTAGAAAAACAACCTCACTTTTTGTCTGATATTGTAACTACAGTACTGTTGTTGTTGTTGTCTTACCCTGGCTTAAAGACTCCAGGGATCATCCCAAAAGCCGAAGCACTTGAACACTTCGGTACAAATGCAACAGCTAGGGATGATAACAATATATCTGTATTGTTAAAAATTCGGGACTTTCCTGGTGTTGCACTGCCTCCGGGCATTGCCTCCAGGATCGCTCCCACCATCTTTGCATCTACCAATGTCCCATATGTATCTGTATCAGACCGGAGGACGTTAAACAGATTTTCTTCTGAGAACATTACGTGTGTGCCATGTTTTTGATTACCCCGCCACGTGAGCAGCCACACTCCGACTTCGGAGGACTACAGTACTGATTACGCTCAATTACGCAGCTGGCATTTCAATTGTCTCAATGCGTGTTTCATTTGTATAGTTAACTTTCTTCTTTAATCAAACAATTAACCATTATCGGCCGGCAGGATGGGACAAAAATTGAATCCTGTCGTCTTGTGCTCGTATATTATTAGATTGCAGAAAACCATTTCTTCCCCCACCCCACCCCCACCCCCCACCCTCCTTTTATCAGCCAAACATCGGGGTTATTTGATTAACCCAGTGTCCCTCCCTAAAATGTAGGTTGACATAATTATACTAACCGACCCATATACACCCAGCTTTGTTTTGTTTTTCAGTTAATGGTTTCCTTTTATATTCCACCTCCCTTCTTCTCACCATTCCATTTGTCTCTGTATCTGTGGTCTCTCTGTCTGTCTCTCTGTCTGTTTCTCTGTCTGTCTCTCTCTGTCTCTCTCTCTCTCCACCTCCCCGTGATCGATGTATTTCTAGAAATTTGTGCCCAAATAAGAACGACTGTACGCACTACACGCTGGCATTCCCAGCAGTTAAAGAAGGACGTCGTACTGTGAAGTAGTTCACGATAACAGAGTTTTAAGCCTGCTCTAGAAAGCTTCCTGTTCTGGTGTTCTAGTTTTTGTTGGTTGGTTGGGGGGGGGGGGGGGGGGGGGTTGGGGGGGGGGGGGGGGGGGGGGGGGGGTGGGGGGGGGGGGGGGGGGGGGGGGGGGGGGGGGGTGTGTTGTGTTGATACTGGCGGGTGCGGGACACGAGAAGTGGGCCATATAGTTAGTGGGAGGGATCATATATTCCAAACACACACATAAGCACGCACGCACTTTACTTTATAACTTTAACTTTATAATCACAGTGGCGTCTCTGTGAAATTCGGGTTGCTCCCACCCGGAGAGCGCGTCGCAGCCAGAGGCGCGCCACCCAACACACACAGGCACGCACGCACACACGCGCTCGCGCACACACGCGCTCGCGCACACACACGCACACGCACACACACACACACACACACACACACACAACCCTCACACACACACACACACACACACACACACACACATATATATATATACACACACACACACACACACACACACACACACACACACACACACAACACACACACATACACACACACACCACACACACACACACACACATGTTAACACACACAACACACACACACAACACAACACACACACCACACACACACACACACACACACACACACAAAACACACACATACTCTCTCACACACACACACTCACACGCACACATCGTAAGTTGCCAAGGGCTGATTGTTGGCACAGAAACATCAAAGGAAACGGTGACATCGTCCGTTCATCAGCTGACGACAATCGCACATGTGACACACATGTGTACACACGCATAAATCACATGAACAACACAGGAAGAGAGAGAGAGAGAGGAGTAGAGAGGAGAGAGGGAGGAGAGAGAGAGAGAGAGAGAGAGAGAGAGAGAGAGAGGAGAGAGAGAGAGAAGACGAAGGGAGAGAGAGAGAGAGAGAGAGAGGAGAGAAGGAGAGAACTTGAACTTGAAGTTGAAAATGGTTTATTTGATCTAGGCCATGTGCCCGTGTCAAATGAGGAACAGGGGGGTTGGGCCAGAAAAAAAAGTAATAATAATAAAGTGAATAGATAAATAACAGCATACCGGCATACAAGAACACGCGGAAACAAACCGATAAATCAATCAAGAAATGATACAATAAGACAAATAGTATAGAAACATACAATTCATAAGCATATAAGACAGCCAAATCAAATTACATACAAACGATACATAGAGAGACATAGAGAGAGAGAGAGAGAGAGAGAGAGAGAGAGAGAGAGAGAGAGAGAGAGAGAGA
>CM065686.1:31264386-31266886 GCA_017654935.2 Phymorhynchus buccinoides
CAGTGGAGCATCCATTATAAGATCTGTCCCATTATAAGACTCCCTCCCACAATACTTTTCTGAGACATTGCCATTCACACGTAACCACAAACACACACACACAAATACACGCGTGCGCGCGGAGTTAACATCAAAAGATAGAGAAACAAAGAGATTTAGAGAAAGACATAGTGGGAGGGACAAGAGGGGGGTTCAAAGAGAAAGAGACAGACAGACAGACAGATAGAAAGACGCTAGACAGACAGACTGACAGAGCTCACATACTAATGTACTGTGATCTTATTTATTCACGGTTTATCTTTTACGTGCCACCACAGATGTATTTCCATGTTTTGGGGACAATAAATTTTGTGACTTGTGACTTGTGTGTGACAAATGAAATACCTACAAACGGGAATATAGTCTGTAGTGTGCATTATGTTCAGTTCAGTTAATAGTTTGTCACGGCAATGCACTTGAAGATAGCACTTAACATTAAAGCCATAGCAGCCAATCCAAAGAATCGGTTTCGCTAGTCCGACACTTGCCACTTACGCCACAGGGAAAATGGTAGGGATAAAGAGTAGCACTAGCAGGAAAGCAAAATGAGGCCACACAGAAGAAGAAAAATCTGTTTAACGTCCTCCGGTCTGAAACAGACACATATGGGACATTAGTCTATATGACTCTGTGTGCCAAAAGGTGAGCACGGAGAGGGTCAGGTACTTACATTCTCAATAAATTGTCACATAACCTTCTGACTGTTGTGCTTATGTTATAAACATACAGACAAATGTCTGAAAAGACACTAGAGACAATATCAGCTTTGTAAGATCAGTAGTTGTTTAGTTATGTGACAATGAATGTCAAATCAGCCCCAAAATCTGGTCTTCAAAAGTGGACATTGCAAATAGTCATGATTTCAACAAGTGCTACAACACACAAACTCCAGTAAAATTACTTGAAATTTGGACAGGTTATGCAAAAGTACCTCATTAGTAAACGCTAAAGATTGTAACATTCAAAAATGAAAGTTCTGTTAGTTATTAGGCTTAAACCAATGTTGATGACAAACATCATTTTTGATGTAATCATTCAACCAAAATCAAACTTCCCAACAATTTTCACTTATATAAATCCAAAATACATGAAAATGTCATGCTTTGTTGGAGCAGATATTACTTTATCATAGGAGTATAAAAGTATTTTTACAAAATATATTATTTTAAATAATATTGCACTTTCTCTTAAAGGTTCTGTCTTAGATGTAACACTTGACATCCGTCATACCTAAGCTATAATGCTCAATAAAATCCTCAAGATATATATTTTTAACTTGCTCTCTTTTATTTTATAATTAAACTGTCTTATAAAGTTGACCTCTACCCTTATTTAACACCAGCATGTTCATTTTTTTTCTTCTACACTAATCCAAATGTTCAATGTAATCATTTTACTGGACTTGATGTTTGTCATCAAGAAAATGTTAATTATCAAATTTAGCTGGTTTTATTGGTCTAACCATCTAATAAACAAATAAACACCACTTCAGTGGGTTTAGTAATTCATTTAGAGCACTTTGCAGCCTTCATAGAAAGATAAATGAAAAAATAGTGCTTAATGAAAGTTATTAATGTAACTATGATGTTCGTCATACATGTCCTATGGTGTAAATAGTGAATTATGATAAATAATTCAACAGTTTTTTAAAAAAACCTTTATTCATGCAAGTTATTATTTTCTTTAAAGCATTCTGCTTACTGTAGTTGACAAAAATACAGTTATTCATAGACATTTTGGCCAGAAACTGGAAAATAAATGATGTAGGTAACTTTGATGTTTGTCATACATTTTTCACACATTGTGTAATAAAACAAAAACAATGACATGAATCAATTAATAGTTTGGTAGAAAATATTCAGTTAAGTTGTAATTGTTTTTTTTATGGCATCTTAAGTACTTAAAGACAGAATTAGTGTGTTTGATACAACTTTCAAATGTAAAGTGATGACAAAGGTCATTTGTTACCGCAACAGACCCATAATAATCATCATACTAACAACAAATGTCAACAGGAAATGTCACAGACTAATAGCAAACAATGAAAACAACTTAACACAACAAGATTTGCTGGAGCTATGAGAAAATACTGTGACATAACACCATGGTTGTGATGTAATCATTGATGTTTGTCATCAGGTGGAGGACACCACATTATCACTATTTTCTCAGAAATCGGTTGAAAAATTGTCCTGCCACTTTGCACATGTTTTGCCTCATTTATATCCTTTCTAAATATGCATGTATTTAAATGGTATTAATAGTTTCATTTTTTACCCTCTATGTCCACTTTTCATGCCCACCTTTTGGCACAGAGTCATATAAAGATGGTGGGAACGATCCTGGAGGCAATGCCCAGAGGCAGTGGAACATTAGGAAAGTCCCAAATTTTTAACAATACAGATATTATTTTGACGATCCCTAAATGAGGCCACACGGTGAGAGTCGCTCCTTATATACC
>CM065686.1:31271886-31281886 GCA_017654935.2 Phymorhynchus buccinoides
ATCAAGATTCAACCCAAGACTAAAAATAGGGATAGGGGCCATAGGTCAAAGTAGAGGCAAATGCAAGGCAGGAGCTGTGCCGGTCAGGGTTCACCCCCAACACTTCTTTAGCCGGATTGGTCCAGCCTGGATACTACGAAAAAGCCTATGGCCAACTGTAATAACTGTCAATACCACCAGACAGTTTAACCCTTTCACCGCCAATGTCGCATTTTTGCACCACAATGATTTAACACCCATGTCACTAAAAGGCATCAAATCAGGGTCTGTTATCCAAAGACCCTATTCTCTTAATTTTGGGAGGCCTTACTTTAAATATGTCACAGAGGAATCCCCAATATTACATACAGATTTGTTTCTCTACGCAGGTAAGTTGGAAATGTTTTGCTGAAAAATGGCTGGCGGCGAAAGGGTTAAACAAAACAACAAAAAATCATAAAGTTCAAACTCTCATTTGCGCTCTCCCAATTTCCGTCGAGTTTATAGCCTTCATAGGCTCCTTCGACGTACAAATCCAGATCCAGATCCAGATACTGTAGATAGCTCAGTTTCTCAGCTTTCTGTGTATGATGAAAATGCTGCAAATAAAATCAAGGGAAGAGTGGGGGGAGGAGAGAAGGGGTTGCTGCAAATAGAACCAAAACTGTCTTTGAGTTCGTCTATCGATGGTACTATTCAGTAATCGACTAGGCTGACCAGGAACTTCAATTTCAAAGGTCCGGTACTGGTGGTAGAATACCGGACACTGAAAACGGATCCAGGTAACATGTCCCGTTACGTGATAAACTGGAACAAAACGTTTCTCCTATTCTTGTACTATGTTGTACTTGTCTAGTGCTCATCCTTTGTTTTAGCAATCACCTTGGGACCAGTAACGAATCAAACAAGAAAGTTAAAAAGAGAGATTTTAGATAAATGTACCTGTGTGAATGCCACTGTTGCAGTTTCGTAATTTCGAGTGCTCAGTACACATTGACACTCGAGTTCAGAACTGACAGAAGGCCCCACAGCCACAGGTGTACTAAAATATCCTTATAACAAAAATGTATCAATGAGAAAATGTAATAAGATTAAACAGTAGCCACAAATATTAACATACCTAAAGCTTCTGCAGAAGAAGAACATCGTAGCAGGACGAAAATAAACAAAACACAAACGCTGAAGGCGCAGAGTGTTCCTTGTTTACTCGCCATGTTTCTGTTTCTGAACTCTCGCGCCGTCTCGCCAGGTGTTGTTGTCAGTAGAGCGTGTTGCAAGAGCGCACTCACTAAAGAGGCCCTGAAAGGGTTCGGCCTAAGAAATGTTATTTACCTCCGCCAGGGAGGATTTCAACCCTTTCACCGCCAAAGTCGCATTTTAGCACCACAGTGATTTTACACCTATGTCACTCAAAGGCACTGGGGTCTATTATCCAAAGACCATATTGTCTTAGTTTTGGGAAGAATGAATGAATGAAAAATGGTGCTTTACGTCCTCTCGGTCTGGAACAGACACATATGGGACATGTGTGTGTGTACGTGTGTGTGCATGCGCGTGTATGTCTCTGTGTGTGTATGCTTGCGTGTGTGCATGCGCATGCGTGTGTGTGTGAATCCCCCCCTCCCCTCTCCATTCTTACTTTATTATTGACTTATGTCATTTTGTTGACTGGAGCGGATTAGTGGGTGGGGTGGGGATTTGATATTTTTATTTTTATTTTAATTTTTTTTTTTTTTTTACGTGAGTGTGTGTCGTTTCTCTTCATTTACATTCATTTTCCATTATTATTTTTAACGACGTCAATATGTTGGCCTTAAGCTGGCGAGTGCGTGTGTTTTCATTTTTTCTTCCGTTTGCATCTGTTATTATCTCTTATTGTGCATGTGTATATTTATATGTATCTTATATGATCTGTATGTCCTGGTGTTCTATTGTGTATTTAAATAGTAGTATTACGTGCCTGTATTATCATGTTCATGTGTGTTTTGTATATGCGTTGTATCTGTAAGGCGCTTTGAGCTGTTGTCAGGATACTGCGCCATATAAATGTTATTAATTATTATTATTATTATTATTATTATTTGTAAATACAAAAGATGGTGGGAACAATACTGGAGGCAATGCCCGGAGGCAGTGCAACTCCAGTAAAGTCCCGATTTGCTAAAGTTTTTAGTAATGGTAGACCTTATTTTATAGGCCTATATATGTCACAGAAGAATCCCCAATACTGCAGATGGATTTTGTTCTCTACCCAGGTAAACATTTTGGACTGAAATATGGCTGGCGATGAAAGGGTTAATGTTTTTGACTTCGCATGGTTGTATCGCAGTTTTCCCAGTTTTCTGTCTCTAACCCCAATAGTCGAATACCAAAACCGTCACAGCTGTGCCAACCCCCCAAAAAAGGAAAGAAAAAAAAAGAGAAAAAAAGACGCTTGAGAGGCCGCGAGGCCTAGTCGTCTTAATCTACCTGACCTGACCTGACCTGTCTGTGTGTATGAATTGAAAACTAAAAAATGGAAACCTGACCTGACCTGAAAGATTCTGATTAGACTATATTTCTGTGGAAGGTATATTTTGTGTGTGGGCTTTTTCTTACTGGTTTTTTTCCAGTTTTATTTTGTTGTCAACTAAGAAGACAAAAAGTATGGAGAAAGTTTGATACATTTTGAAGAGGGCATATTTGAATTAATCACTTGAACTTAAATAATTTCTTTTCGCCAGCATAAATCATTTGTGTGGGATTCGATCCCTGATCGAGTTTAAAATAGTTTAAAATATTATATTTGTTGTCGAGATGATTACCCAAAACAACAAAGACTATCATATGAGGATAACCATAAGGACTGAGAGAAACACACACACACACACACACACACACACACACACACACACACACACACACACACACACACACACACACACACACACACACACACACACACACACACACACACATACACACACACACACACAATTGACAGCGTCCAATGGGCCTGTCAGATTTTAAAAAAATGTTAAAGGTCTATTTTCTTATTAGGAGCAAATTTCAGTCTCATTTTGCCCATGAGACGAGCGTTAATGTCTAGCATTCGTCTCATGGGCAAATTTGACTGAAATTTTCTTTATTTCATGAGATAATTGGGGTGGGCTTCTTACCCGCCCATGCGCTTTTTACCCCGTCTTCCCCTACCTTTTTTTCCATTCTAATTAAGTTACCTATAACTCCTGTACGTGCATATGAGTATTCTATGTGGTATGGGATTATCAAACACATTTTGCTAGAATGATCTCCGTTTAGAAAGTTCTGCCCTGTGTCAGTGCTTTCTTTTCTGATGCTCTTTCAGTCCTTTCATTCCTGATTCACACTTCACAGGTGTTTTTTTTTATCACCCGCGGAGTTTACGGAGCGAAGGTGATATTGTTTTTGTTGTGTGTGTGTGTGTGTGTGTGTGTGTGTGTGTGTGTGTGTGTGTGTGTGTGTGTGTGTGTGTGTGTGTGTGCGTGCGTGTGTGTGTGTGTGTGTGTGTGTGTGTGTGTGTGTGTGTGTGTGTGTGTGTGTGTGTGTGTGTGTGTGTGTGTGTGTGTGTGTGTGTATGCATGTATGTATGTATGTATGTATGTGGGTTTGTTAACAGCATATCACCATGAAGGAATAAAGATAGGAAGATGAAACTTGATGTGCATGTAGGCTAGTTTCCTCTTTGTCTGTCTGTCTCCCCCACTAATCGAGTCTTCACGGTAGGCCTGATTAAAAGTCGGCATATCACCACAGTAGGCCTACAGCCACAGAAATATAACCCTCTCTGGTACAGCGTGAGGGTCTGCTACACTGGCTAGCCTACATACGATTTGCTGTCAGTGCGATGCGATTTGACGATGCGAGTCATGGTTCACGTGAAATTCCATGTATTGGGTCTACTTAAGCGAAACTAGTAGAATTATTTTCAGACGGAAGTAATTCACGTGAATCATGACTCGCATCGTCACAATCGCATCGCATTGACAGCGAATCGTATAATGTAGTGTAGTAGGCCCTTTAGTCTTTTGTGGATGACTATGACCGACTGAGAAGAGTAGACTGATGGTGATTAACAGAGGCAGTGAGTTCACAATGATCCCCACCTGTACTGTAGGTGAAAGGATGGGAGCTAAAAAAGAAAAAAACCCGGCTTCATTAACCCTTTCATCGCCAAAGTCGCATTTTAGCACCACAGTGATTTAGCACCTATGTCACTAAAAGGCATCAATTTTGGGTCTATTATCCAAAGGCCCCATTGTAGACTTAGTTTTGGGAAGTAAGGATAGACCCAATGTTAGATATGTCACAGAAGAATCCCCAATACTGCAGATGGATGCTATTCTCTACCCAGGTAAAATTAATGGAAATTGTTGGTTGAAATATGGCTGGTGGTGAAAGGGTTAAAAAGCCTGAATACTCAAAGAGTTCGCAGTCCGCAGCTGACTGAAGCCGGGTTTTTTTTAAATTTTACTCCCATCCTTTCACCTACACTACAGGTGGGGATCATTGTGAATTCACTCACCGCCTCTGTTGCCATATATACTTAACACTTCCCACCTTCCACCTTTTCTCCTTCCAAGTGAGAAGTGAACAAAGTTGGCTTCATTCTTTGCAAGGTTGGTAGGCTACGAAGTAATCACTCTTTGTGACATTTAGGCTTTTTGCTATGACTCTCAAACCAGGAAGCACTGGCTCTAGTGCTGCGGCCTAAGGGATTGGTTGACCTTTGGGCATCTTTTCTAACTCCATCTCAGTGTCCTCAAATCCTTTTGGCCGAGAGAGTGGGGATGTACCCTTGCCCAAGGCCTCTTCTCCACTATAAACAATTTCTAGCTCAGCCTGCCCGAATAGCAGGTGCCCCCCTCTTCTAACAGGCCGTCATGGTCGGAAACGACAGGCATAGAAACAAATTCCAGTTCCAATTCCACATAATGTTATTGTCTCCAAACAAGTAAAGAAATGTGTTTTTTCCGGATGCACATAAAAATGAAGACAAAATAAGACATTGTTATAACCTAACAGAAGAGACAATTGGTAAAATAACGTAAAAGCACATGTAATTAACATAAAAAACATAGTTATCAAACACACACACACACACACACACACACACACACACACACACACACACACACACACACACACACACACACACACATATATATATACACCCCCCCCCACACACATTTACCCCCCCCCCCCACACACACACACACACACATTTACCCCCCCCCACACACACACACACACACATTCTCCAAATGGGGCCCAACACATTGTGTAAGTATACAAATAATGTATATGTAAACAAGGCATATTCTATGAAAGCAAATGCAAATGTGTTTTGTCTTAGTCATTGCTTGCTCCACGGTGACAGTCGTATGTTCTTGTTCAACTGCCGGGAAGCGAAAGCCGCTTAATGGTTTCAGGGCTGTCTGTCTGTCTGTCTGTCTGTTTGTGGTTGACTATTTCTGTTAACACGATAGCGTTTGAACGGGGGCGGGACAGTCCTAGGAACCTCAAATGTTGCATGCGGCCGGGTAAGTAGTTAGGATATCTAGGCCAACTTCGAACATGACGGTTATATTGGTCGAAGGTCAAGGTTCCCCCGAAGGCGGAGTGTGGCTGCGCACGTGGCGGGGTAATGAAAACACCCAGGTCACACACATAGTGTTCTCATCCATAGCTGATGCGCTTGTACCGTGACCATCAGTAGTGTTCAAGCGCTTCCGCTGTTGGGATGATCCCTGGTGTCTTTTAGCCAGGGTACGCCAACAAACAACAACGACAAAGGTCAAGGTCACTGGAGCCGAAAATGCTGCCGCGCGACTGCTTGACATAGCGTTTCCACGCTCTAGTTCGACTATTGAGACATCTTGCGTAACGCTGCTGATAATATCAGGGTCTAGTTTCTCTAGACAACGGTCGCCGCGCGCATAACTGTTACGCCCAAAAACACTTTAGAAAACGTTTGCGGAATAATATTATTACAAGCTCTTGTCGGATTGGTAAAAAAAAAAGGTATTATTTTAACCAAACTTTAATGGACCAATCAACGACAAGAAATGTATTCACCCCATGCAAGTCACGTGATAGTTCGCCAAGAGATAATTTGGGAGTAGCCACAAAACGTTTTCGACAAACGTCAGCAAAAGAGGTGTTTCTTAGTACCATTTTTTTGGCCGATTTGCGCTCACGCTACGTAACGTTAGCCCTTGTGAAAAGACATGAATAAGGGGAAGGAACTTCTCGTAATTAACTCCCTTTTTACCAAAGTTATTAATGGCACCTATTCGCCTAGCAAAGTGAAAGTAGATGCCACAACAATACAGACCCAAGTTCATCCTCTAAAAAGGATGACCCAGACCTGCTTCTCATGACAACCACCCACACAGTACACAACAACAGTGGTAGAGAGTTGTTCACAAACTACTCCTTGTGGCTCCCAGGTTATCGCGATTCGACACTGTCAGCACGGATGCAAGGCAGCAACATCCTGTAGTGACAAATGTTATTAGCATTGCACCACACATATCCAGACACTCACTTGACACTAGAGGTGGGGGGAAAACCGGTTTGAACCGAAAAACCGGTGCTAAGCTTTCGCGGTTCGAAAAACCGCGAGTTGATGTGAACCGGTTTTTTAAATTGCAAACTGAAAGTAAGTTTTTCTTAGAATAACGCATTCTTTTTGAAGAATAACACTGATTCTCAGCGCAGATTGGGTGTTTCTAAACCAAGAGTAGCTGTTTCTAGTTTGTGGTGGCATGGCTTTGACTTTGACTGAGTGTTGAGTTGAGTGTGTGTATGTCATAAGTTTCTTTATTGTGTGTGTGTGCGTGTGAGTGCGCGCGTTCAGTTCGTGCGTGCGTGCGAATATTCTGACAAATACATATGTGTTTGCATAGGTGAAACTAGTCGCGCGCATGCACCCACGAACGCACACACACTTTGTTGAAAGCTTCAGCATTTACTAATAATAAACACAGACGCACTGACACGTGTGCGTAGGCAGCGCACTGACACAAAGACAGACAGAATAAGGAGAGAGAGAGAGAGAGAGGAGGGGGGGGGGGGGAAGCTGGCCTGAGCCGTTAAAAAACCCACACAAAAAACACCCACGGATGAATAACTGAACAAAAGTGTTTTGTTGACGATAAAAGTTATGAGGCTATCTGCGTATGCCTCGTCGGTGACAAATGAAAGGAAGACAATTATGTCTCCATCTTTTGCGGGTTTGGTAACCATACACGACAGGCTATGAGTTTGGGCAGAAAAAAAGCGAAAACACAAACAATCAAAAGAAAGAAAAACCCTCAGTAGGCTATAGAACGAACGAAGAATTGTGTTTTACGTCCTCTCGGTCATAGACACATATAGGGGAAGACGGGGTAAAAAGCGCATGGGCGGGTAAGAAGCCCACCCCAATTATCTCATGAAATAAAGAAAATGTCAGTCAAATTTGCCCATGAGACGAATGCTAGACATTAACACTCGTCTCATGGGCAAAATGAGACTGAAATTTGCTTCATTTCATGAGATAATTGGGGTGGGCTTCTTACCCGCCCATGCGCTTTTTACCCCGTCTTCCCCTATATGTGTTTTGTAAATACAAAGATGGTGGGAACAATACTGGCTGCAATGCCCGGTGCAACACCAGTAAAGTCCCGAGTATTTTTTAACAATAATTATAGATAGGTGTAGCGGTAACCACGCCTCAGTTAAACCTCATCGGCTATGGTACCGCCACATGACATGTTAATACTGCAATGCTGCCTCAGGCTATAGCGCACACTCATCACTATTAATACTAGAGACCAATTTCTGTCTGATTAAAAAGTGTATTTTGCCCATGACTCTAGAAATTTAACAACAACAACAACAACAACAAACAACAGCAACAACAACAACAAAACCTAGCCAGCAACAAGAAAAACCAAACAACATCAACGGACAACAAAGAAAACAAAGAAATGTCACTTCTCCTATCAATGCACTAAATAGGCTTAATAAAATGTTTAAACCCCGCCCCTCACCCTTTTTTCAGTTAATATAATTATAGGGGAAGACGGAGTAAAAAGCGCATGGGCGGGTAAGAAGCCCACCCCAATTATCTCATGAAATGAAGCAAATTTCAGTCTCATTTTGCCCATGAGACGAGCGTTAATGTCTAGCATTCGTGTCATGGGCAAATTTGACTGAAATTTTCTTTATTTCATGAGATAATTGGGGTGGGCTTCTTACCCGCCCATGCGCTTTTTACCCCGTCTTCCCCTAGTTGCAAATCTGGGAGATTTGTCGTTTACATGTAGGTCTACCCTGTACCCTGTATTGGAAAACGTGAATGTCAAGCTCTCAAGCTAACAATATTTACCAGCCGCAATCGAAGAGAACGAAGCTGGTAATGTTTTCACTGCTGCCTGTGTATGCATGTATGTATATATGTATGTATGTATGTATGTATGTATGTATGTATGTATGTATGTATGTATGTATGTATGTATGTATGTATGTATGCATGCATGCATGCATGCATGCATGTATGTATGTAGTATGTATGTATGTATGTATGTATGTTACCACGATATCATTTGAACGGAAGGACCTAGGACGCTCACATTTTGCATGCGGATAGGTACAAATAATATCTGAGCCAAGTTCACAAATGAAGGTCATAGGTCAAAGGTCAAGGTCACTGGAGCCGAAAATACTTCCGAGCACCTGGCACGTTATCGTTTGAACGGGGGGGACCTAGGACGTTCAAATTTTGCATTCGGGTAGGTACATAAGCTATCTAGGTCAAGTTCGAAAATGAAGGTCAAAGGTCCAGATCACTGGAGCCGAAAATGCTGCCGAGCACCTGGCACGATAACGTCTGAACGCAGGGACCTAGGACGCTCAAGTTATGCATGCTGATAGGTACTAAGGATATCTAGGTCAAGTTCGAAAATGAAGGTCATAGGTCAAAGGTCAAGGTCATTATAGCCGAAAATGCCGCCGAGCACCTGGAACGATAACGTTTGAACGGATGGACATGTATGACGCTCATATTGTGCATGCTAATAGGTATTTCGGATATCTAGGCCTGGTTCGAAAATGAAGGTCATAGGTCAAGGTCACTGGAGCCGAAAATGCTGCCGAGCACCTGGGCCTGTATTCACATTGTGATAGTATGAGACTTATCATCATGATTTTTGCTTTGATTCAGTTGTTTCCCTTCTTGCCACAGGGCTGAGTGTTGCCAGCTACGAGGCGAAGCAATGCATCCGAAAATGCTGTCGGGCGGCTGGTGACCTAGCGTCTTAACGCTCTAGTCGTTAGTAAACTAGATGCCATATTGGCGAGCATAATGCAGCTTTTAAAATGAAATCATTTCGCACCGTATGATAATAACAACACCTACTACATTCATACAATATTTGGTTAGTATCATTTGATTTGTCACCCGGGACAATATTTCAGCAGGTGCAACATTTCTTTTGGCCAGTCACAATTTGTAGTGGCACAAATTTGTGCTCTCAAGTTGTCCACGTTTCCGCTGCATCTTCATAATTATCAGGAAAGACGCACAAGCGGTCCAACACTGTATGAACACTGCAAGCACTGATGCACTGGAAATGAGTCAATTATTAATAACTAGCGCAACGCCCCGTACTGGTAACGCCTAGTACAGGTAACGCCAAGTACCGGCAACGCTGAGTACCAGTTTCGCCGGGTCCGCGAAATATTATATTTTTACTTTTGTGGCTGAAAACCCAATTTTTAGACCCACGGCCGGTGGATGCGCGTTTCGCGCATTTGCGCGCGCGTTTCTGAACCGATTCGCTTCCGGTTTGGCACACCGATAGTCACCGTCCCCGGTCATCTACCTGCCAAATTGGAAGGCAATTGGCCCTGACACGCCGGAGATACGGGCACCAAGAGGCCGGCGGATGCGCGTTTCGCGCATTTGCGAAACCGCGCAAATGATACGGCCGCCTCGGTTGCCCATGCCATCGCC
>CM065686.1:31286886-31289386 GCA_017654935.2 Phymorhynchus buccinoides
ATCAGGTGGTGAACTCAGGCATCAACTTCTTCATCTACTGGTTCTTCGTTACCAGCTTCAGGACTCTGGCATCATGTCTCTGGTACCGCTGCCGCGCCTGTGTGTGCTGTGCCAGAGCTAAGACAGACCCCGTTCGCAGGTCTACCACCGTAAGAAGTTCATCATTTTGGGTCTAAGAACGCGTAAATAATAATAATAATAATAATAATAATAATAATAATAATAATGAAAGACATTTATGTCATCGTTTCATGTCGAAAGACCTGCAAGCGTGTGTAGGGCCTACCACAATAACAAAAAGCGTGTAGGCATATGGTTTAAATGATTTTTATTTACCCAAAACCGCACATTGTACAAAATATTAAACAAAAATAACAGCAACAACAAGTTTAAAGCATATACTGTGCCAACTTACTATACATGAATTCATGAAAGGCGGCTGGCACTGAAGTACCAGACTAAACAGGCTGATTTAAAGATTATCAGAGGAAATAATTGAAATCCTTCGTGAAACATAAATGAGAAAACGAAAAATGATAAATCAAAACTTTGTGATACACACAAAACACAGAAAATAAATAATAACATATACACTGTCCCAAAAAAGAAACGCATACTTTTTCAAATGTCGTTTCCGTCATTGTATTGCTGCACGCATATCCACCAAACTACTAGAAGTGTTCACCCAGTGGTCCTTGTCATGATCGCTGTCAATGTTTCTTTCTGCTCAAGCGCATGCGCACACAGTGCCTAAAATGTCAAAAAAGCGATTTTTTGATGCACACGTGCCATGCATGGATAGAATTTCATGCAATTTTGTGAACACAGAGTTAACACCTTGTTCTCAAACGTCTACGAAAGGGAATCCCTTAGTGCTGGTGCAAGGGCGCCTAACTGCAGAGCAATACCTAAGGCCATTCTGTGTCCACACTTCCTGCCCCTTCTGCACGACCTTAACGCTGTGTTCCTGCAGGACAAGGCTCGCCCTCATACTGCGCGACTCGGCACCCAGTTACTCACCGACAATCACCTCCACGAAATTCTCTGGCCAACCATATCATCAGACATGAATCTAAAAGAACACATTTGGGATGAACTGGATAGACGCGTTCATGGCCGAGAAGATGTGCCAGTGAATCAACGCGAGTTGTTGAAAGCACAGCAGGAGGAGTGGGACATCATCCCACAGCAAGACATTCGCCGTCTGATCGAGTCCCATGCCGATGGTGTCCCAGGCACTTGTTGCTGTTCAAGGCGGTCACACCCTACTGTTTTGACAGCCCTCACACCCAAGGATGTCAACTGACTGAATGATTTGAGGATACATATGAACTCTCCATACATTCAGCTATCACCATGTCAAATTTCAAAACGAAATTCGCATTGTGTGATTTTCTGTTAAGTTTGGAAATTAAGATGAAACTTTGACTAGGCCTACAAGTTATGCGTATCTTTTTTTGGACAGTATATAAACAAAGAGAGAGACAAATTCACATTCAGAGTATGAAAGAGACAAAAGCTATGAAGTGAATCAATTAGGTATCCAACTTGCATAGGCATCTCCTTAATTCCAATCAATAAAACTTTATTTTCATTTAACGCACCACACAAGAGCAATCTTTGTCTGTTTAGGCTAGTTGTGTAATTAAGTTTTTATTATTATTTTTGCTTTTTAAAAAATTTGATTGACATTGACCTACTTGTGTTATTATGATTTTACTAGCGCAACGCCCCGTACTAGTAACGCCTAGTACAGGTAACGCCAAGTACCGGTAACGCTGAGTACCAGTTTCGCTGGGTCCGCAAAATATTATATTTTTACTTTTGTGGCTGAAAACCCAATTTTTAGACCCCTACCACTTTGAAGACCTACCGATCTCCATGACCTTGACCTTGACCTTGATCAGTATGCAATCATCAGAACAAACATATGCCAAAGTACTTACATGCCAAGATTGAAATCCCTAAGACCAACGGTGTGGACGTTACAGCCCCTTAAAGATTTTCGGTTGTCAAGGTCATACACCAAGGTGAAGGTCACGACGGCGATCATTTATGCGCGGATGCCTTCCTCTCATGGTGACACGCCACCACACAAAATTGGAAACGATTCGGTGAAGCGGTTCGGAAGATATGCGTGGGGCAGAAAAACCCAATTATTAGACCCATACCACTTTCAAGGCATACCGATCTCCCTGACCTTGATGTTGACCTTCATCGGTATGCCATCATCAGAACGGCCATACGCGAAAGTACCTCCATGCCAAGTTTCATGACTCCAGGACCTGCGGTGTGAAAGTTATGGCCCCTTAACGATTTTGGGTTTTCAAGGTCATACGCCAAGGTGAAGGTCAGAGCGGCAAAAAGTTTAATGCGGATGCCTTCCTCTCATAGGGACACACCACCACACAAAATTTGAAGTGATTCGGTCAAGCGGTTCAGGAGATCCTTAGGACAGACAGAAAAGAACAACAAACAAACAAAAAAAGGAAACAAACCT
>CM065686.1:31294386-31299386 GCA_017654935.2 Phymorhynchus buccinoides
TAAATTGTGTTATTATATTTTTGTTGTTAGCCATTTATAAATTAAGACACACTTGTTTAACTCTTCATGTTACATAAGTCAGTTTGAAATGTTACTGTATGTCCCCCACTTCCTCCCATCTTATATATTTGTTAATGTAATTTTTATATGCACTCAGTTAGATTTGTATGAATAGATGTGTAGGGAAAACACATAATAATACTACCATCCACGCACTCACACACACACTCTCACTTCAATACTTTTTATTTTATTTTATTTTTTTATAATTTTTTATTTTTATTTTTATTTATTTTGTTTTTGTCTAATATCACTTGCGGGTGAACAGACGTTAAACTAAAGAACGAACACACACACAGAGTTTTATGGTAGTATTACGTGTAAGAACATGAACTGCTGTTTTACTAAACTGCTCTCAATGATAAGCCAGTTGTTTCCCCTGACTGTCTCTCTCCGTGTGTGTGTGTCTCTCATTCCACCCCCTCTCTCAAATTTAAAAGGTCATAAAATGTTACTTAAGATTACACCGATCCTCAAATGAAAAATGGAGTTGCACTGCCTCCGGGCATTGCCTCCAGGATCGTTCCCACCATCTTTATATCTACAAATGTCCCATATGTGTCTGTTTCAGACCGGAGGACGTTAAACGGATTTTCACTCATCCCCGCCTCTCTCCACCCCACCTCTCTACCTGTCTAAAAAAAAAAGAGACAGCGGTTGTCATAGTAAACTTACAATAAAAATAGTTTGATAATTATTATTTCCAGGGCCATTTCCAGACTAGGAAAGAGAGCTGTTTTTATATTTTGATCATGCCTTGGCATGAGGCTGTCAAACCAGTTGACATAAGCTAGAACGCCAAGGCTACTTCAAAATGTTGTTATGCTCTGGATGGTTGTGCGGGGATTGTCTTAAGCCATGACAAGCTCCCAGCATAACATCATCAGTCTAAAATCCCTCGAAGACGGAGTGTTGCTGCCCACATGGCGGGGTAATCAAAAACGGTCGCACACGTAATGTTCTCATCCCTAGCTGATGCATTTGTAACTTAGTGCTTCTCGTTGTTGGGATGATCCCTGAAGTCTTTTAGCCAGGGTAAGCCAACCAACCAACCATATTTTGATCCATTTTATTGACCAGAATCATGCTTTTTTGGCGGTGATAGAAAAGGTGATTGATTATTATTATTCTACAATACCACGAACGACCCTATTTGTAAATAAAATTGGTCAACAACAAGAAAGGTCAAATGCACTACTAACATTTTATTTTGTTGTTGTTTTGAAAATAACCAGATGTGCATGTCTATGCGCTGCGATGCTTATTATTATTTTGGGCAGAGAAAAATGTGTTCACTGAACTCCATTGAAATGAAGACCTGTTGGTTTCCCTCAATAACAATCTGTGTCATCACAATTGTCATTTGTATTATCTGTTTGCCTGTCTGTATGAATGTCTGTCTCTCGCACCCTGTCTGTGTATCTGCCCTTCCCCCCCCCCCCCCTCCCCCCCACCCCCACCCCCCACACCCCCCCCCATACATACAGACAGACAGAGACACAGACAAACAGACAGACAGACACAAAACACGCACCCACGCACACGCATGCACGAACGCAGAGAGAGAGAGAGAGAGAGAGAGAGAGAGAGAGAGAGAGAGAGAGAGAGAGAGAGAGAGAGAGAGAGAGAGAGAGAGAGAGAGAGAGAGAGAGAGAGAGAGAGAGAGAGAGAGAGAGAGAGAGAGAGAGAGACCTGAAGAGAACACTGAGAGAGAGAGAGAGAGAGAGAGAGAGAGAGAGAGAGAGAGAGAGAGAGAGAGAGAGAGAGAGGAGAGAGAGAGAGAGAGAGAGAGAGAGAGAGAGAGAGAGACTCCGAGTATAGTAATCAACCTGCAGTTGGCTCTAATATTCCAAGACAAGGGGTTTCTGTGTGCACACTTAGCGTCACTATGTGTTCTGGGAGAAAAGATAAAGACCCCGTACATTGCCCTCTTTCAGCCCCCCCCCCCCCCCCCCCCCCCCGAAGGTGGAGGGTGGTGGGGGTGGGGGTCGCATTTTATCTTTATTTTTCTTGATCTGTCTCAGTCTCTCTCCCTTGTTTTTGACTGCGTGGCTGTGAAAATCCGTGTAACGTCCTCCGGTCTGGAACAGACACACATGGGACATTTAGTAGATGTAAAGATGGTGGGAAGGATACTGGAGGCAAAGCCCAGAGGCAGTGCAACACCAGCATGAAGTCCCGATTTTTTTTTAACAGTACAGATGTATATAGTAGTTATAATTCTGCGTGACTGGCGTTTTGTCTGTTGATCTGTCCCAGAATTACCACCACCACCACCACCACCACCACCCTCTCTCTTTTTCTGTGTTTTCTTCCTTAAATTGCAGTCGCGTTTCTTTACCTATTTTGATGAATCCACTTCAATTTGCTCATTAACTGATTAATGCTCGTTAAGGGCCTATAGCTGCTACATTTACATACGATTCGCTGTCGTCGATGCGATGCGATTGTGACGATGTGAGTCATGATTCACGTGAAATTCGTGTATTGGGTCTACTTGAGAATAATTATAGAGCGAAAGCAAAAGAATTATTTTTAGACGGAAGTATTTCACGTGAATCATGACTCGCATCGTCACTTTTTGTGTGTGTGTGTGTGTGTGTGTGTTGTGTGTGTGTGTGTGTGTGTGTGTGTGTGTGTGTGTGTGTGCATTACACAAAGGGTCAAATGGGAAAGGGCCAACCAGGACCTCCACTCTTTGCCAGAAAACAGGAAAAAAGAGAGAGAAAAAAAGCGCAAGGGCCAAGAAAGTAATGCATGCTGAAATGATCAACTTTTGGCCTAGCACTCGATCCTCACTTACCCCACATCACCACCCACCCACTCCTTCCCCTTTCGGTTCTACGATTTGTTGACACACTTTTAACAAGATAACATGTTATGTACTCACGTAGATTAATACATTTGCGTGAGTGTGCAACACATACATAACCTTAATCACAGATGATACACACATGCGCGCGCCGCGCACGCACAAGCACACGCACACCCACCCACACACACACACACTGACACACACACACACACACACACACACACACACACCACACACACACACACACCCACACACACACACACACACACACACACACACACACTGACACACACACACCCACACACACACACTGACACACACACACACACACACACACACACACACCACACACACGCACACCCACCCACACACACACACTGACACACACACACACACACACACACACACACACACCACACACACACACACACACACACACACACACACACACACACACTGAAACACACACACACACACACACACACACACACACACACACACACACACACACACACACACACACACACACACACCCACCCACACACACACACTGACACACACACACACACACACACACCACACACACACACACACACACACACACACACACACACACACACACACACACACACACACACACACACACACACACACACTCACTCGCTCACATACACGACAAATAAAAGAGTTTGAGAGTTTAAGTTTTGCACACACGTACGCGCACACACATACACATACACATGCACGCGCACACAGAAACACAACGCGCAAACGCTAACACACGCGCGCGCGCAGACACTCTGCTGCAAAAGCAATATAAAGGACCTTTCGGCGAAAATGTGAATAATAGAGCATCATACATTGGAACATTAATTTATTGAGCCCCCACCCCCACCCCCCTAATTATAGGCATACTATATGAACATTTCAATTGTTTATTAGAAGAAAACAACTTAGGTTCACACATAAATAGGAAAAAGTGCTCACACAGCCTCTCGGTTTTAAGTTAGTTGTAGGCCAGATTAAAGAAATCAGAGAAATTAAATGAAGTGAAATGAAATGAAATTGATTGAATAAACATTGTATATATACATACATTGTTCGTTTCAAAGAGCGAATCACTTCCACACATAGGTTTTACATTCACTCTCAGTAATTCAATCTTATCATCTTGCATTGGCTACTATTTTAATATCATTATTATTTAATCAGAAGTAAACTAGCTTAGGTCACTGTTCGTTTTGTTTTTTAAACTAATGAGAACTGTTTCTATTTTATCGCATACATACATTTTTCGTTTCAAAGAGCGAATCACTTCCACACATAGTTTTTACATTCACTCTCAGTAATTCAATCTTATCATCTTGCACTGGCTACTATTTTAATATCATTATTATTTCATCAGAAGTAAACTAGTTTAGGTCACTGTTCGTTTTGTTTTGTTTTGTTTTGTTTTTTAAACTAATGAGAACTGTTTCTATTTTATCGCATCAGTTTTCCGAGAGAGAGAGAGAGAGAGAGAGAGAGAGAGAGAGAGAGAGAGAGAGAGAGAGAGAGAGAGAGAGAGAGAGAGAGAGAGAGAGAGAGAGAGAGAGAGAGAGAGAGAGAGAGAGAGAGAGAGAGATGTTTCTGACATATTTCTTTCCCCAGATAAAGTCAGCTGATAGGAATGACCCCCATCCCGTCTTTTTTTCTTTCTGACTCCCATACTTATCCAGATAATGCTGCGGCTCGGCGTAGGTAGGTAGTTCCTACGAAAACAAGATACCTGCAACTCGTCTCTGACGGGCTCTGACTAGGAGAAGATGTTCGCTGTTTGGTGAACTTGGAACGAAGTAGGTCCCTACGACCTACGGGCGACAAACTAAGCCTAAAAGTGTAACCTATTCTGTACATGAGCAAGCATTGCAGACGACACTGCTCAGCAAACCAACTGAAATGTTTTGAAGATCTCGCGAGAACTTAAAAGTTTCCAATTTGTCAGTTTCACTGAAAGTCGTCTGTTATCGCGTGTGTCGTCTGTTTCTCTCAACAGGTTTCTTGTTTGCTTAAAAAAGGTTTATGTTGGTTTATATTAAGCTGGTGATATAAAAATGTGTTTGTGTTGGGTTGCTTGAAGGAGTTG
>CM065686.1:31304386-31306886 GCA_017654935.2 Phymorhynchus buccinoides
TCGTTCCCACCATCTTTGCATCGACTAATGTCTGTTCCAGACCGGAGGACGTTAAACAGATTTTCATCATGACTTGAAAGTTCGATTCAACCAAATAGTGCTATTAAAACAATACAAGTGCGACAATTAATACAAGTGCTAGCATGAGTGAACACCCCTTTATGGAGGTTAGCAGCGTGAGACTGTTTTCCAGTTGTTCTCCGTTGGTCATAGCAATCTATGGTCATAAGCAGGAAGAACAATAGAAGACCTTTCAGACGGGATAATACGGCACACAAAACATTAACGCTGGACGTTTGGTTGTTTATTCAAATTGTCCATTCACTCTACATGCGTCGATCGCTTTGTTGGTTTCTGTTGTTGCTCTCTGTCTGTCTGTTTGTCTGTGTCTCTCACTATTACATAGACCGTGCTTTGCTTGGGTTCTGTTGTCCTTACACCCTATACTACTCCTTTTCTTCTTTTTGTCTTACCAAATGTTAATCAGTGTGGGTTTTTTAAAATGTATTGTTACCCCTCCCTTCTTTCTGTCTTTCAATCTCACAGGTTTATTGTTTTGTTGGTACATGGTTTCTATTGTCGTTATTCCTGCCACGAATGCCCCCCCCCCCCTTCTCTCTCTCTTACACACACACACACACACACCCACACACACACACGCACACGCACACACACACATACACACACACACACACACACACACACACACACACACACACACACACACACACATACATGGCCACACACACACACACACACACACACACACACACACACACACACACACACACACACACACACACACACACACACACACACACACACACACACACACACACACACACACACACACACACACACACACACACACACACACACACACACACACACACACACACACACACACACACACACACACACACACACACACACACACACACACACACACACACACACACACACACACACACACACACACACACACACACACACAACTTTACTAAAAATTGAGTGTTCCGTGTTTGGAGATGACCAAGTGCAGTCTTGAACGCCTAGTAGTTTTGCAGCTGTTTCAATGATGTGACTCATTGAATCTAAGGAAGATTTAACTGTATTCTGTAATCGTCTGGTGTGGCGCCGTTCCTGACAGAGCAAGGAACCTTTCCCACTCTCCATTACCGAACTACCTTGCTAATCTCTCTGCGCCCCGTCATCCTATATCCCCTTAACTCCAACTTATGAATTTTCCAGCCCTTTCGTTAGTTAATTCTATCCGATTTTTACTTTTCTATCTCTGTGTCTGTCTGTCTCTGTCTGTGTGTTGTCTGTCAGTCTATGAGTCTGCCTGTCTCTGTCTCTGTCTCTCTCTGTGTGCTTTACTGTCTCTTTTTATCTGTCTGCCCTGGTGCTTTTCTGTATTCATTAGGTTAGTTAGGTTAGGTACATTATAGTCACAGAGGCGTCTCTGTGAAATTCGGGTTGCTCCCACCTGGAGAACGCGTCGCAGACAGAGGCGCGCCACCCAATTTGTTTGTTTTTTTGCATGCGATTTTTGTGTGACTGATGAGGAAGGAAAGGAGGGGGGTAAATCTTGACCAAATGACAACTTTTTCGTTGCCACTGGGTTTAACGTGTGCTACGTGCATGGGCACACGGGACCTCGGTTTATCGTCTCATCCGAAAGACTCCACGTTCAGACCATAAGGCCTAGTGCAAAGTGAGAGGAAAAATCCCCTGTATCCAGGTACTGCGTGTCTATCTTTCTTTCTTCTTTTTATTTGTCTCTGTAAGTCTGTCTGCCTGTCTGGTTTGTTTCTGTATATTTTGTCGGTTTGTCAATGTCTGGCTTTCCATGTCCTCAATTTTCTCTCTCATTCTCTTTGTTTATGTCTGTGTATTTGTCGGTCTACTTGGTATGTTTGCCTGTCTGCCTGCTTGTCTATCTGTGTCTGTCTCAGTCACTTTGTCTGTCCCACTCTCTCTTTCTGGTTGTATGTGAGCACAGACTATGTTACATCCTTTCTGCTGTGAGCTGCAATATCTAGCCTAAGTTGACTCCGATGTATTTTATCTCTTATTACATTAAATGCATTACTCTCTCTCTCTCTCTCTCTCTCTCTCTCTCTCTCTCTCTCTCTCTCTCTCTCTCTCTCTCTCTCTCTCTCTCTCTCTCTCTCTCTCTCTCTCTCTCTCTCTCTCCTGATCTTTTCTTGCAAGATTTCCTACAAGCTAAGCAAAAGCGCTGGTGTTTATCTGAAGGCAAAACAAAGCGGTCGGTTGTGTGTGGTGTTTGCATGAATACCCAAGTTGTTTACCTCACTTCAGGCGTTCAGCCATTATCCGTGTGCTTAGGTCAGCTCGCTCAGTACTGGAATAATATGGAGCAGGAGCCAGAGATGGCTTAAGATGCCAAGGACCGGGCCAGACAGATAAGCTAGGATAGTGTAGGATGGGGAGCACGGGAGGACAAGGATAACTCTTAGAATACTCTCTAAATCGC
>CM065686.1:31326886-31339386 GCA_017654935.2 Phymorhynchus buccinoides
TTGTGCAACATAAAATACAATCTCTGGAAAAAGGAGCCGCTTTAGCTCAGTTGGTAAGTCCTAGTCGCTAGATCGTAATCCGGCAGGTTTGCGAGTGTGCGGGTTCGAACCCAGGTCGGTTGACAGTGGTGTGTCCTAAGTTGGGAAAGGCACTTTACTCCTATTTTCTTCACACCACCCAGGTGTAAATGGGTACCTGACGTCAGTTGGGGAAAAAGTCCTTCGGATGAGATTTTTCAAAAACCGAGGTCCCGTGTGCGAACGCATGCATAAGATCTTGCGCACACGTTAAAGCCCATATCCCACTAACGAATAGGCCGTGTGTGTGCCGGTGGGATGGATGACACGAATTCACATAGAACGCATCCTGTGCGCTATTAATGGTCTGAATGAAGACCAGTGAGCGCGGGGCAGGATAAACATCCCCAACTGGAGGAAGAAGCAGAAGAAAAGTTTTATAGTGACATCTTAACCCATTAATCTTAGCTTCCCAGGTGGTCTAGTGGTTAGGATTTGGCGCTCTCACCGCCACGGCCGGGGTTCGATTCCCCGTCTGGGAAAGTATTTTTTTCTTTTTCTCTCAGACAAAATGTTAAAGACACACTGACCCGCCACGATTAAGTCCCTTGGTTTTTTTCTAGGTTGCTGTGACCCACAAACAAATTTCCCCATTTGAGGCTGCTCTTTAAAATGATGTTTTGTTTTGAATTTGGGGGCATTGGTATGGGAAGTCAAAACTGGTCAAAACAAAATTTCTACCAAAATTAATGTAGTGAACAAAGCTAGTAGGATTTGATCAGATTCATGTAGACTATTTATTTAAAAAAAAAAATTGTATTTGTATAAAAATGCGCACTCACTTAAAAATGCTCCTATTTTATTGCTATACATATAGTACTTATGAATGTGTGGTAGGCAAGCCTGTAAAAACTTGGCAAATGTTAATTCGATTTATTATAAATTGTTGATCCTCTCGTCTCTCATTATTAATATTATTATTATTATTATTATTATTATTATTATTCATGTGATAATGTTGTTCATCCCTTTTTTTTCTTTTTTTTTTAAAATCCTAACTTGCTCAACTCCTTTATTGGTGTATTTAAATGCTGATTGAAAATGTTTGGAAAATGTTTATGTGCTGTTTATGTTCCGTCTCATAAATTTTAAATTGTGTAATGTGTACGGGCACGACATAAGCCGAAGGTTTGTTGCTGCCCTTTATTCTCATATTTATTATTTTGTTACGCTATGGCTGGTACCCACGTGTCGTCATATCCGGCCACAAGGAGCGCCATATTATGGGAGACCGCCATCTTAGTCCTTACCTTTTTTTGAAAAATGCCAGATCGATGCTGCGTATTTGGCTGTTCCAATTCGAAACTTATCTAAACTGTATTTATAACATCTGGATGTTTTCTTTACACATTTAGATAACATTTTCACTTTGCTTACACACAAATAAGGACTAAGATGGCGACACTTCCGTTGGAATGGTCGAGATGCGCACGCAGGTGGGTTGGAGCCATAAGGAAGAGATAAAGAAGTTTAAACCAGGTTCATGTAGACAGTAGAATTTCACGAGAGCCATGCCTCACACATGTCACAGTTGGATCGCATCGTACGCAGTGTGTCTGCCCTGATGGCCTCCAAATCAAGATCGAAGGCTTCGGTTTAACCATTCAGGAAATGGACAAAAGCCTTTCAAAGAATCGAATGGCCTGACACTTGTAGGTCTGATCACTATGGACAGGAGACGACAGCTGTGTCGACAGATTCAATGGTCAGTCTGGTCAGTTTCCCCACTCCCTTCCTTCACACGTGTCTATGCATGCGCGCGTACATACGCGCGCGCATGCATGCACATTTATTATGATTTAGGGAGATAGGGAGAACAGTAAACACTGAACATGTAAAATTGTATAAACAGAGAGAGAGAGAGAGATATATATATATATATAGATAGATAGATAGATAAATAGAGAGAGAGAGAGAGAGAGAGAGAGAGAGAGAGAGAGAGAGAGAGAGAGAGAGAGAGAGAGAGAGAGAGAGAGAGTCACAGAAAGTCCCCGATGCTTTCCGCTTGAGTGGTCAAAACTCACCCAGTTTTCAAGGGCCCATCTCAGGCAGAGTACATAACAGGGAGCCGTATCAATAGCCGCAGAGTTTGCACCTCATGCAACTTAATTAGGTCACGCGCACAGTGACCAGTGCCCACTTCCGGCTCAAATCCTCGTTGGGCCTACTGGGTGTATTGTTATGAAGTTTTAATAACTATTATTTGTAATGTTTAATGCCGCAAATATGAATGGGTTTTATATTCAATTTCTTGTGCCCCCAGGGTTTTTTGGAATAAAGTTGACTTGACTTGACTTGGGTAACTCCAGTACGAGAAAGCAACAAGTTGTCGACCTAGCTTCAATCTCTGCCAGTTTCAACGCTACGCTAAGTGTAAAGAAATTAACGACCAGGTGAGAACACTTTTTATTGTTTTTTAAACAACAACATCAGATTTTGTTTAGCCCACTTATGGCATGTTTATATGATGATACGTTGTAATTACTGTGGGGACAATTAGAATGATAGAAAGTATTTTATTGAAAGAAAATGTTTGTTATTAAGGATAACTTAACGATGGGCTTAGAATGGTCACACGGGCTACGAAATGACTGAAACAGTATCGACCACGCTGAATATCTTCTGTTCTCTGAGTTCTGACCATAGACTAGAAAGAAAAACACTATTGAAATTGAGGTTAAATTTAATTTAACCTTGGAAGTAGCCTATGTCAATGACATTGCAAAGATAATGTATGGCAATACAATAATATGGTGTTAAAGTCACAAGCAAACGTTTTTTATGAAGCCAGACACCAGTCAGATCAAGTAATTTTTTTCTTCCGAGTTTTAATCTCCCACTCCCCCCCCCCCCCCCTCTCTCTCTCTCTCTCTCTCTCTCTCTCTCTCTCTCTCTCTCTCTCTCTCTCTCTCTCTCTCTCTCTCTCTCTCTCTCTCTCTCTCTCTCTCTCTCGCTCTCTCTGTTAAATAAAATTGAGACAGAGAGAGAGATACAGAGAGATATTCACTGACACACATCTGACAGAAAGTCAACTGCCCGAGTTTCTCCGACTTGAGTAGTGGTCAGGGCACACCCAGTTTTCAAGGGCCCGGTCATCTCCCAGGGAGCTTGCAGGTACTGGTAGTCGTATGCATGGGCAGAGCTGACTTAATTCTTAAAGACCCACTAGGTCACGTGTCAAAACCACGGGCTTCACGTGTTTTCCCTCTTATAGCTGGTAAGAAATCTTGTTTTGACCAGGTTTAACTCCATACAAATGTTCCCAAATTGAAAACGAAACATCATTTTAAAGAGCAGCCTCAATTTGAAGTTGGGGACATTTGTATGTGGGTCACAGCTACCTAGAAAAAAAACAAGGGTCTTAATCGTGGTGCGTCAAGTGTGTCTTAAAAGACCCCGCACGTCACGTGGCAACATCACGTTTTTGACGTGTTTTCCCCCTTATGGCTAGTAAGGAATCTTGAGAAATCGGCTGCCGAGAAATCTTCCTAGCATAAGAGGGAATGTGACACGTGACGTGCGGGATCTTTAAAGGCCCATCGGTTGATCGTCTTTCCCATATGGCTTTGCCGAGAGGACGTAAAACATTAACTTAGCATGTTGTCTCAGGTGGCCGTGTCAATAGTCTCAGGGTAGCACCCCAGGCAACTTTTAGTCACGAGGCACAATGACCAGCATCCTGTAGAAATCCCCTAAATACAGTTAGGCCCCAGTGGTGAGTTGAGTTCGACACAGTCCAGTTCAATATTTCAATCTCATTCAGTTTCACCGGCTCTTCAAGCTGAGGTACAACCATCACACTCGTACCAGAAAGAAAATGAACAGCTACCAAGTAAGAGCATGTTCAGCTTGTGAGCATCATCGAAAGATTTCTTTGGACTTCTAATGGCATATGTGAAATGATTATACTTCGTTAATAAAGTGGAAACAAGTTGAGGTTGGCTTATTCAAGGAAAATGATAATCATGGCTAATTTAACGGTGGGCTAAATGAGCACATGCGCGAATGTGTCGACCACAAAAAAATAATAATAAATAATAATAAACGGATATTTATATAGCGCTTTTTATTGAGCACAAAGCGCTTTACAATCAGTATTGAAACACTCACACACGCAAAACAGACGCACACGCACGTACGTGCACGCACGAGCGTGAACGCGTTCTTGCACACAAACATACCCACACATACCCACACACATTTCATCAAACACACAGAAAACACATTCTCACTGAAGCGCACACAAACTTACTCAAGCATACACTTGTACAAACACGCGCACACGCACGCACACACATACACACACGCGCACTCACATACACAAAGCACTCACGTGTACTCACACTCACAGACACATACTCACACACACTCCTCCCCCCCCCCCCCCTCTATTGAACACAATCTCTCCTGCGCACGCATACACTCATACACATGCAAGCAGATATACCCACACAGAACACACACAACACACTCACACACACACACACCTGCTTGGAAGTGCGGCCGTGGGCGCACGCACACTCACATTCGCGCACACGCTCACAAAGTACATACATACACATACACACACACAAATACATACATACAAACATACGGACATACATCGCGCACACGCACGCAGCACACGCACGCACACGCACGCACGCACACGCACGCACGCACACACACACACACACACACACACACACACACACACACACACACACACACACACACATCGCACAATCACACACACACACACACACACACACACACACACACACGCACACGTGCACATGGAGATGGGGGTGTTATTGGAAAGACTGCCGGAACAGATGGGTTTTCAGGTTTGTTTTGAACGATGCTAAAGATTGACTATGTCTGACAGCAGAAGGCAATGAATTCCAGAGTTTGACTGCTGATGATGTAAAAGCTCTACCACCGTGCCTATCACGTTTAAATTTTGGTATTCGAAAGATCCTATTGTCATTTGCTGAGCGGAGAGATCGAGATGGAACGTAAATTTCAAGAAGCTCAGAGAGGTATTGCGGTGCTGTGATATGATCTGATAGCAGAGACAGGCAGCTTTGTAGTTTATTCTTTGTTGAACGGGTAGCCAATGTAACTCTTTAAGTAGAGGTGATGTGTGTTGAAGACGCTTGGCTTTGAAGACCATTCTAGCAGCAGAGTTTTGAAGTTGTTGTAAGGGTTTGAGAAGCGCCTGTGGGCAACCAAGTAGAAGGGAGTTGCAGTAATCTAATCTATGAACTGACTAGCGTTTTGGTTGCCTCGGTCGTGAGAAAGGGGCGTATAGAGCTGACTGAGTTCGATGTATGCAGCCTGGCAGATCTTAGTGTGATGTTGCATGGAAAGGTCTTCATCCAAGAAAGCACAGTTGCCATGTTCAGAAAAATGGATTTGGAATCTCCAAGGGCAATGGTGGAGGGCAGAGAGCTAGAGTCAACAGATGGGGGAAGCACTCTAAGTGCTTCAGTCTTGTCATCGTTTAGCTTAAGTTTATTGTTTGACATCCATGTTTTCACTTCAGTGACACAGTCTTGAAGAGTGTGAATAAGCTGGTCGTGAGCTAGCGGTGAAGCATGATGATTGAGTTGAGTATCATCGGCATACATTTCATGACGGACAGAGTGTTTCGCTATGAGGGGGGTCAATGGGGTGGTATACAGAATGAACAAAATTGGTCCTAACACGGAGCCTTGTGGGACGCCAAAATCAAGAACTGACTCAGAAGATTTGTTTTCATTTACTACAACTATTTGTTTTCTTTCATGAAGATGTGAAACCATTTGTTTCCATTAAATTTCGTTCGAGATAAAGCATGGAATTGTATCGAAGGTTGAGGAGTAGGAGGCTTTGTATTCAGAGAGAAGTAAATCGTTGATAATTATGGCTGACTGATGAGGACTGAGAAGATTGTGGGTGGGCTAAAAGTTGATGAAGCACAAGCCTTTGTGTGAATTTGATGTCGATAGTTTTTCAGTTCGTTGGGGTCAAGGTGTTTTTTTGGGAGCAGAGGTTTTACGATAGCAGTCTTGAATTCCGAGGGAAAGATACCAGAAGAGAGTGACTCGTGTTGTTCTGTGAGATCGGACCATAGAATAATGATAAAGTGGAAACAAGTTGAGGTTGGCTTATTCAAGGAAAATGATAATTATGGCTAATTTAACGGTGGGCTAAATGAGCACATGCGCGAATGTGTCGACCACAAAACAATCCGTCGTGTTCTGTGAGATCGGACTATATGATAATAATAATAAGATTATTTTGTCAGATAACAACACGAGCCACAAAAAAGGAACTTTAGAAAACAAAGAAACCATGGTCGATCAAAGATGATGAATATGCATACTTGTCTTCCAATGCGAGGAAAAAGACAAGATTTTTGTTTTCCTTCAAGACATTTTTCAGGTATTGTAAGACCCGTTGATACTTTTTTTCGACGGCAGGTGCTCTTATAATCAATGTCAGTTGCCTGTTGTTTTTAACAGCTGCCATAAATTCTCTGTCGCTGTGTCACTGACAAACATCCAAGTTCGTTATAGGTTTTTGTCACAGGTGGCCTTTTGTGAAAAAAAAGTGAAAGTGCGTCTAATTTCAGAAGTAAACTTATGTTTCTTTGTGATCTTTTCTTTACTGTCTCTTTGAGGACGAATCTATTGGTTTCAAAGGTTTTAATTACATTCAATTTCTTTTGGCTCTAATCATCGTTTAGATCATCTGTTTATCATCAACCCTTTAGCAGTACAGCCTCTCTAGTTGTTTGAGATAATTTTAGACACAAGATGTTACCAGTCGGTTCTCAAATTAGTGCTGAGTCATTTGGAAGTTTCCCGATCATGTTTTTTTGTTCTAGAATACATACATTGTTTTTGATCATATACCATTTTACTCAAGATTTGTCAAATTCTAAACTCACTTTTGTTAAACTAAAATAAACGTTTTAATTACATTCCATTTTTAAATTTTTTTTAGATAATATTAATGGTCTTTTAATATTTGTTCTTGATTGGATACATGTGCAATTGTAACAAAATCTCAGGATCTTAAAAAAAAAAAATGTTTTGAAACCTATCTGTATTGTTAAAAATCGGCACTTTACTGGAGTTGCACTGCCTCCGGGCATTGCCTCCAGAAATCTTTGAGAATAGAACAATTTTTCATTCATTCGGACTATAAAAAAAAAAATGTTTTGAAAGACTGATAAAACTGAAGAAATGAGAATAGAACAAAACAAAGAACGAAAAAAACCGTGTTGCCGTGCAGTATTCTGTCACATTCTAGTGTAGTGACCTTATACCCGGGTAGGGAGGGAAGCACCATGCTGTAGGTGGTCACACCGTAAGCCGTCACGAACATGCCACCCCCAAAAGATCGTGGGACAGTAGAGAGTCACTGTAGGCTCTGGCTGGATATCAGCTGTCGTCGTAGCCGCCATCTTGGGATAAATCTAAGAAAGTGAACAAGTTGGATGGGACGCCATCTTTATTCCAAGATGGCGGCCTCTTTAT
This sequence comes from Phymorhynchus buccinoides, assembly GCA_017654935.2. NCBI lineage: Eukaryota > Metazoa > Mollusca > Gastropoda > Neogastropoda > Raphitomidae > Phymorhynchus > Phymorhynchus buccinoides. The sequence continues at coordinate 31,334,473 of CM065686.1, forward strand.
GTCATTGCTTTAAAAAAGAAAATGGCGACAACTGGTCTCCAGCCATAGTAGTAGGCTGTCATGGGTTTCTTTTTTGGCCTACATGCGCTGCCTGTAGTAATAATTATTTTTAGACTTATAATTTAGTTGGTCGTAAAACGGATTCGTCTAAAATACTCCGAAACCCAACCTCATTTCAATGAATGGAAACGTTTCCCTTTTTAACTAATAGGCATAGGGGAAGACGGGGTAAAAAGCGCATGGGCGGGTAAGAAGCCCACCCCAATTATCTCATGAAATGAAGCAAATTTCAGTCTCATTTTGCCCATGAGACGAGCGTTAATGTCTAGCATTCGTCTCATGGGCAAATTTGACTGAAATGTTCTTTATTTCATGAGATAATTGGGGTGGGCTTCTTACCCGCCCATGCGCGTTTTACCCCGTCTTCCCCTATAACTTTCTGTGACAAAACAGATGGGGTGAATATTGCAGTATTGTGTCTCCTCAACTATTTCCTTCCATTTACTTCCATTTGTCTGGTAGTAAATGAAATCTTACGGCTCATTTTTTTTCTCTGTCTAAGTAACATCCCCGATTCGTCGTTCTCATTCCACCTTCCAAATTTCCCCCCCCACTATTTAACACTGTATTTGTGTGCTTTATTTGCTACTGTCATTTTTACAATGTACATGACCAGTGGTCAGCTGGAATGACCAGTGGTCAATGTGATGTCATTTCCGTATTTGATTCTGTATTGATGTGTTATAAGTGCTTCTGTGCTTTTTACAACGTAGATGTCCTGTGGTCGGGACAATAATGACCAGTGGTCAGTTTAATGAGAAATCCGTGCTTTTACTTTTTAACTCTTTTTTATGTTATAAGTGCTTTTGTTCTTTTTATAACGTAGATGACCACTGGTCAGCAAAAGTGACCAGTGGTCAGTTGGATGCAGTTTTTCATATAAGTCACTCATACTGACCACAGGTGACCAGTGGTCACTTTGATATAATTTGCAGATTATATCTATAACTCGTGGTCAGTTTGATGAAAAACCCGCAATTTCATTAATTAACTCAGCCGAAGTCGGACTTGCTGGGCCTAACTATTTCTTAGTTAGGCGCATAACGGCAGCATGACGCATCTGCGCTCATAATTGACAGGAAACTGTCTGAACGATCGAAGAAGAAGAAGAAGATTAATTAACTTATCATGAGTTATAAGTGCTTCTTAGCTTTTAATAACGTCGATGACCACTGGTCAAAAAGAGTGACCAGTGGTCAGTTTGAAGTAAATATGATAACTGCAGTTTTTGACTCTGCATTGATGTGTTATAGGTGGTTCTGTGCGTTTTATAACGTAAATGACCAGTGGTCAGACAATAACTAGTGGTCAGCTTGATGGCAAACCTGTGTTTTCGCTATTTAAATCCGTATTGATGCCTTATAACATACTCTGTGCTGTTTATAACATAAATGACCATTGGTCAGTAAGAGTGACCAGTGGTCAGTTTTATGTAAATTTCATATTTTCACAATTTGACTTCGTATTGATGTGTTGTAAGTGCTTCTGTGCGTTTTACAACGTAGATTACCAGCTGTCAGCAAGAATGGCCAGTGGTCAGTTTGATGTAAATTGCATGTTTTCACTATTTGACTGCATATTTGTGTGTCAAGTGCACCTGTTCTTTTAACGTAAATGACCAGTTGACCAGTGTTCAGTTTGATGTAAATTCCGTATTTTCACGAATTGACTGCATATGATGTGCTATGGGTGCTTCTCTGCCTCTTACAATGCAGCTGACAAGTGGTCAGTTTCATGTACATGCCACATTACCCCCCCCCCCCCCCCTTTAAAAAAAAGAGAAGCGTATTGATGTCTTTGTCAGCAGCAGATAACATTCCAATCCATTAGGTTTTTCCTTCAACCTCATAGTTTCTTCTTTAATATGAACAAGCATTGCCCAAAATGTACCAATTGGTACATTTTGGGCAACATTTCCGCCCAAAATGGCACATTGGTACAATTGGTACATTTTGGGCATTCACACCCATCACAAAACATAGGCCTACATAGCAAAACAGCTGAAGCATCAACAAGCGAAGTTTATGCCTATGGTATATAAACAGTCTTAGTTGGCTCTAGAAGATTTTGTTTTAAGAACAAAAAGCACTTTTATATGCTAGAATGTAGATGCGTTTGCTTCTACAAAAGGGATTTTGCAAAGTTTTATAAATCTTTTTAAACTAATCAAATTAAACGAAATCAATTCTGTGACAATAATAAACAGAAAGTGTCTTTCCTCCACCATTTCCTTCCTCTCCATGCACAGTACAGGTGCAGTAGGAAACAAAATTTTATGTTTTCGTTTGAACGAAGTTCCCATCGGAGCAGAAATGAATGAAGAATATTGATCAGCAATAAGAATGCGTTGTACATGATGTGCAGGATTCAGGGACTATGGAAGCCTGCCGCCAGGTTACCGACTCCCCAACTGCATTTTGTGTGCGAAAATCAACGAATCGGTTGGTTAAAAACACCTTTCTGTCAATGTTTTTCGCACTCCCTCCCCGTTACGATGCAACGTGTAGAAAGGTTAGATTGTGCTAGGATTGTAAAGACACTTCTAGACTGTTACCTTCGTTTTAATCAGGTGAGCAATGCATTTCTAAATTACCTTCTCTGGTTTGGTCTGGAGGGTTCCAGTTGTTTAAAGAGAAGTGTAGATTTTTTCTGGTGGAAACGACTAGACGATTAGATAGAAATTAGATTTACGTCCTCCGACCTGCCTAGAGGCCCATATATGGGACATTTGTTGGGATGAAGATGGGGGAGAAAAAGAAATGCAGAAGTGGCACCAAGAATGAAGGGATTAACAATGATGAGGTATGTTTTTATTAGGATATGGTAGCATATAGGTATTTGCACGGATCCTATATTTACAAGGGTCCATGGTGTTTGTTAATAATACTGCTGCGGTTTAAAGAGGTTAAATGTAGAGTGATGTATGTTAAGATAACATTCTGACTTTTAGCTAACCAGATGCTTTTCCACTGTCCACATTCCAGGGCCATGAGTTGAAAAACAAACTTTTTACACTTTTATTGTTAAAATCGGATCGAAAAGGGTCTAATTTTAAAACAAACATTATTTACAGATATATGCAGATCTATTTACATATTGCCAACCGGAACTTTCGTGTCCCAGTTGACAACAAAGTTAATAAAAGATAAAAACTTAAATTTATGTTTCCACGGGAGGTTACGCCTTAAGAATGGTGTGTTATGTTTTTCTCTTGTACATGTTTATTGCAACGAGGAATGTGTTGCTCTTTTCTGTGTTGACTCGATATGTTATAATACTACTACTAATAATAATGGATATTTGTTGCGCTCTTTCTCCAAAGAGCTCAGAGCGCTTACAAAGTGAACTTTAGACAACAACAATAACAATAGTAATAAACACAAAACATTCAATATATATATTAAATACAAATCCGATACTTCACACGTGCGCGCGCGCAACAACAACAACAACAACAACAACAACAACAACAACAACAACAACAACAACAACAACAACAACATACAGTATTTATACGGCGCTGAATCTTGATAGAAATCAAATCAAAGCGCACACACACGTTAGCATTCAAAGCGCATTCAAACACAAACGCAATACAACGCGAACACACACAGATAACATAAATGGAATATAGCAGAAACAGACCTAATGGCAAGAGAGAGAAGATAAAGAGAGAGGAGCTTTAATGACGGGGGAACAGGTGGGTTTTGAGGTTAGCTTTCAAAGCAGAGAGAGTCGGTCGCTGACGGAGGGAGAGCGGAAGTTTGTTCCAGGAGGTCGGTCCTGAGACAGCAAAAGAGCGCCGACCAACAGTTGAAAGCTTATACCTAGGGATCTGGAGAGAAAGAGGGTCAGAAACTGAACGTAAAGTGCGAGCTGGCGTATAGATGGAAATATTGTCACAGAGGTAAGATGGAGCAGCTTTATGAATAGATTTATAGCAAAGTGTGTTTAATTTATACTCAATTCTGTCTGCGACAGGAAGCCAGTGCAAAGAACGCAGAAGAGGGCTAACATGATCGAACTTTTTCTTCCTAAGGACAAGACGAGCAGCTGTGTTTTGAATACGCTGGAGACAAGATAGAGAAGAGACTGATAGGCCAGACACGCACAGCACACACACACAAACACACAGAATAGACATTCATGCGCGTACCGAAATCATGAGTGTGACCCAGTCAGCCAACACGGGTAGCAAAATGCAAACCAGACCAAACTGCCAGTCGTTCTGCCAGCCTAGTCCAATCCACATCACACCACCCGCATCAACCGCCCAAAACGCACCCATGACCACGGTACCAGGACCAAACAGGACTCGGTGCAGTTAGGAGTAAGACAGAGAGAAGAGGTGAGTTTTCAGCTGAGACTTAAAAGAGGACAGAGTTTGTGCATGACGGACAGAGAAAGGTAGGCTGTTCCAGATCACAGGGCCAACGTTAGCAAACGCAAGGCCTCCCTGGAACTTCTTGCGGTATTGTGGAACACGAACTATTCTTGTGTCAGCAGAGGAGCGGAGAGACCTGGAGGGAGTGTATAACTCAAGGAGTTGACAGAGGTATGGAGGAGCGGTGTTAGAAATTACATTGAAGCAGATGAGAGCAATTTTGTAGTGAATCCTGTGAGAGACTGGCAGCCAGTGCAGTTCAGACAGAAGACGAGTGATACGCTCACGCCTAGAAGACCTGTATATTAAACGAGCAGCACAATTCATGACTCTTTGGATTTTATCTGTATGCTTTTGCGGAAGACCGGCCAGAAGAGAGTTTGCATAGTCAAGTCGAGACAGGACAAGTGAAGATATTAGTTCTGCAGTAGCATCTTTCGTTAAGTAATGACGTATAGAACTGATTCTCC
>CM065686.1:31344886-31349886 GCA_017654935.2 Phymorhynchus buccinoides
CCGATACTTGTTTTTTCTTTACCTAGCTATATTTAAGGGTATTTTTTGGTTGAGAAATGGCTGGCGGCGAAAGGGTTGAAGGCAAAACGGACAAACAGTAATGGTTGGAACTGCCTGGCAGCATGAGGGTGGATTGGTGGATTGAATTAGTGGGTGGAATGATGAGGAGTAAGATTATAGGCTATTTTAATTCAGTCAAAGAGCTTGAACTTTAGAGGTAAAAAAAAAAATCTGATTAATAAAAGAGCCAGCTTTAGATACTTTTTAATCTCTCGTCCAACATATAATATTCATAAAGAAGAGAGAGAAAAGAGAGAGAGGGGGGGGGGTGAGGGCAAAAGAAGGCAGATATAATAAAGAGCGCTGGCGTGCACGAGAGAGAGAGAGAGAGAGAGAGAGAGAGAGAGAGAGAGAGAGAGAGAGAGAGAGAGAGAGAGAGAGAGAGAGAGAGACGAGACAGAGAGAGAGAGAGAGAGAGAGAGAGGAGAGAGAAGAGAGAGAGAGAGCGAGAGAGAGAGAGAGATAGAGAGAGAGGAGAGAGATGAAGAGTTCGAGAGAGAGAGAGAGAGAGAGAGAGAGAGAGAGAGAGAGAGAGAGAGAGAGAGAGAGAGAGAGAGAGAGAGAGAGAGAGAGAGAGAGAGCGAGAGAGAGGAGGAGACCGAAGAGAGAGAGAGAGAGAGACAGAGAGAGAGAGAGAGAGAGGAGCGAGAGAGAGAAACTTGAAAACTTAAACTTTATTTTCCAAGGATATATATATAACTTATTTTAACTAAAAATACAAAGTCGGAAAACAACTCCCAACTAGCCTTGTTTATTTATTTTAAATATTTTCGCCTACACCCGTAGACTTTTTCTAGGACCAGCGCTCTTTATTATATCTGTGTTCTTTTTGCCCTCACTCCCCCCCCCCCCCCCCCTCTCCCCCTCTCTCTCTTTTTCTCTCTCTTCTTTATGAATATTATATGTTGGACGAGAGATTAAAAAGTATCTAAAGCTGGCTCTTTTATTAATCAGATTTTTTTTTACCTCTAAAGTTCAAGAGAGAGAGAGAGAGAGAGAGAGAGAGAGAGAGAGAGAGAGAGAGAGAGAAGAGAGAGAGAGAGAGAGAGAGAGGAGAGAGAGAAGAGAGAGAGGAGAGAGAGAGAGAGAGAAAAGCGGAGAGATCGACAGATTAGATCGAGAGAGGACGGAGCGAGAGGAGAGTAGAGAGCGAGAGAATTTCCTCTCTCTTCTCTCTCTCTCTCTCTATTTATATATATATATATAGATACGAGAGAGAGAGAGAGAGAGAGGAGGGATAGAGACGAGAGAGGAGAGAGAGAGAGCAGAGAGAGAGAAGAGAGAGAGAGAGAGAGACCTCTCTAGAGAGAGAGAGAGAGAGAGAGAGAGAGAGAGAGAGTGGGGGGGTGGGGGGGAGTGTATATTATGTAGGGGGAATAAAAAGCGCATGGGCGGCTCCCACCCCAATTATCTCATGAAATAAAGAAAATTTCCCCCATGAGACGAATGCTATTATGTCGTCTCATGGGCAAAATGTGCTTCATTTCATGAGATAATGGGGTGGGCTTCTTACCCGCCCATGCGCTTTTTTACCCCGTCTTCCCCTATGCCTACCTATGTTGTAATAAACTCAGTCAAGCACAAAGCAGCGCGCATAATAAGGCATATGGTGCAGGAATCACCTTCTTTTTTTTTAATGCAGGGCTTGTATTTAATGGACGATTTTCTGGGAAATAGAACGTGTCTTTTTACCACAAAATCGGATTGTCCCTCCATGAAAAACTAGGCCCTACCAATGAATGAAAGGTCACTCGCGCAAACCGCGAACTTATGACCCTTGGCTATTTGCGAACATTTCCTATTCTAAACATCCGTGCCAAACTCCCGTGTACACTTAGGGTCCACATCTGTATTGTTTGAAATTCGCGACTTTCCTGGTGTTGTACTGTACTGCCTCCGGGCATTGTCTCCAGGATCGTTCCCACCATCTTTATAATCTACTAATGTCCCATATACGTGTCTGTTCCAGACCGGAGGACGTTAAACAGATTTTCTTCTTCCCGTAGTGTACACGAAGCAGCTATGTTGTGATAACCTCAACTTGAACAGCTGCTGGCGAACATTTTGATGTGACTTTCAGAGAAGGGACGCGTGTTTGTTGAATTTCCGAACCAGACAGAGCAGCAGGTAGGTGAAGGCGGGGTAAAAAGCCCATGGGCGGGTAAGAAGCCCATGCCAATTATCTCATGAAATGAAGCAAATTTCAGTCAAATTTCACACATTAGCGTTCGTCTCATGGGCAAAATTTGACTGAAATTTGCTTTATTTCATGAGATAATTGGCATGGGCTTCTTACCCGCCCATGGGCTTTTTACCCCGTCTTACCTTATCTGTAGAAACAGTGTTGTTGTCTGGCTCGTGTTGCTTAGTTGGCCTACACCGTTATTTCTGTTATTATAAACTGAAACAGGTGCAGCGGTACTGGAGTCGTTGTTCTACTGACTCTACCCTGTAATGGAAATGAAAAACGGTAGAATCTAGGCCTATGTTACGCTATAATCATGTTAGTTGTAAAATCGAAACGCTTCTCAGGTTGTGTAATAACTGGGAAAGGCAGAATAAACAGAAACCCTTTAACCGCCAAAATCACATTTCAGCACCACAGTGATTTAACACATATGTCATTAAAAGGCATCAAATTGGGGTATGTTATCCATAGACCCTATTGTCTTAGTTTTGGGAAGTAAGGACCTTATTTTATATTGTCACAGAAGAATCCCCAATACTTGCAGATGGATTTTGTTCTCTACCCAGGTAAATTTAATGGACATTTTTGGCTGAAATATGGCTGGCGGTGAAAGGGTTAAGAATCTAAATGTTAGAAAAAAAAAAACCAAAAAATAAACACCCAGAGGATTTTTAATTGAAAATGACGAGAAGGTCATCCAAACCGCTTCACTTCTTTTATAAAGGTTTAACCATGTATATTACACAGAGACACTTACTAAGAATTGCAATTCTTCTTTGGTTAGGGCCTAATCAGAAATCAAATCAAAATTGAATTTCTCCACATCTGTATTCATAGCAATGTCCCTCAATGTCTCGCGACAAAGAGGACGTAAAACACAGTAAGCTTTCACTGAATTTCTTTTAATACAACAAAAAACACGGTTCACTGCACTGTTCCAACTGGAATATTGCAAAATCAAATCAATATGGTAATTTACGAAAATGAAATGCATAGAATGCAGTTTGTTTTCTTCAATGAATCGTGGGGGAAATTAATTGTGCTGACATATTGACGACTGATCTCCAGGCAGCTGTCTCTGTCTGATATCACGTGACTGCTCAGTATGCTCAGTATGCCATGAGGCATAACTGTTCTTGGCTTCTGATACCGTAATCAAGAGTGCGTCTTGAACAGTCAACACGGGTAGTAACATGTAAATTACACTAAGCTGCCAGAACGATTGTTTCTGATAATTTACATGCTAATACCCGTGTTAATTGCATAAGACGCACTCGTGATTGCCGTGCCTGGTGCACAGGAATTCCCGGTGAGGCTGAAACTTTATTAGAGATAATCGAGTATGGTGCAAATATTGAAATTTAAGACTGATGTCACCATCAACCTCAGTATGACCGAGGGCCAGGTTTCGCTCTTTTAGGAAAACTGGATTTTTTTCTCGCGCGGAAATGACAAGAATTGGGCAGACATTAGCGCGCATTTATCACGTATGAACGTTGCTAATTCTTTAAAACTTGTCGGGTTGGTGTGCGCGTGCTATGCGTCCTACTTAAATATTTCACGTATTAGGTATTAAGTATTAAGTATTAGGTGCTTTATAGTCACAGAGGCGTCTCTGTGAAAATCGGGTTGCTCCCACCTGGAGAGCGCGTCGCCAGAGGCACGCCACCCCATTTCTTTTTTTTGCATGCGATTTTTGTGTGACTGATGAGGAAGGAAAGGGGGTGGTGGGGGTTAAATTTTGACCAAATGGCAACTTTTCCGTTGCCACTGGGATTAACGTGTGCTAAGTGCATGGGCACACGGGACCTCGGTTCAGTTATTGTCTCATCCGAAAGACTCCACGTTCAGGCCGTAAGGCCTAGTGCAAAATGAGAGGAAAAATCCCCTGTACCCAGGTTCGAAGTCGGGTTTACTTGACACAAGGCGAACGAGTATCAAACGGCATGTTAGCACTGCGTTAACCATTTCAGCGCCAATGTCGACTTTTGTCACCACATTGGTTTTACACCCATGTCACTAGAGGGCATCAGGTCAGAGCCTGTTGTCTGGAGACCCTGTTTTCTTGATTTGGGGAGGTGGGGATGGGCCTGATGTTACATATGTCACAGAGGAATTCTCAATATTGCAGATAAAAAATTTTCTCTACCCAGTTAGGTTTAAGGGTATTTTTTGGCCGAAAAATGGCTGGCGGTGAAAGGGTTAACGCTGCACGTTATACGTTTGCTTTGCACGAGAGACAGGCCCTTGGAGTTGATGAATTATAATTGTTTAAACTTTCAAAAACGGTGTCTGAAAATGCTTGTATTTTTTTGAAGTCAGCAGGCCTAACTAAGGTCGTTAAATTCAAAATGTGCAGTCAATGGGAAATTGACAATTAACAACAACAAAAAGCAACAACTATTGAAATCAAAAGGCAGCCTTTTAAAAATAATAATGCACTTGCATTAAAATGAACAACTTAAAACAACCTAAGCTTATAAGCAAGAGCAAAACTGAAGAAAGATGAGAGAGAGAGAGAGAGAGAGAGAGAGAGAGAGAGAGAGAGAGAGAGAGAGAGAGAGAGAGAGAGAGAGAGAGAGAGAGAGAGAGAGAGAGAGAGAGAGAGAGAGAGAGAGTTTGTGTACGAGGTGCGTGTGTGGTGTGTGTGTGTCACTGTGTGTGTGTGTGTGTGTGTGTGTGTGTGTGTTGTGTGTGGTGTGTACGTGTGTGTATGTGTGTGTGTGTGTGTGTGTGTGCGTGCGTGCGTGCG
>CM065686.1:31379590-31382090 GCA_017654935.2 Phymorhynchus buccinoides
AGGGGAGGGGAGGAGAGAGAGAAGGCCAACGATCAACGTGGGAATAGTCCACTGAAAGATTAGAGACATGCACACGCGCACAACAAACGTACCACAAACAAGACGGCAAAGCCGTGTAAACTGTGTTCCCAGTTCAAAATAAAGATTTCTCCCTTTTTTTAAAATCTCCCTTGTTAATGGAGTTAATGGTCGACTTATGGCGATTATTTGACCGCCAGGAGGCATAACGCTCGAGTGGGGCTTATCACGCTATATTCTTAGTTGGGCGTAGTGAGAGAGAGAGAGAGAGAGAGAGAGAGAGAGAGAGAGAGAGAGAGAGAGAGAGAGAGAGAGAGAGAGAGAGGGGGTTCACTCTCTCTCTCTCTCTCTCTCTCTCTCTCTCTCTCTCTCTCTCTCTCTCTCTCTCTCTCTCTCTCTCTCTTTATCCCCAACTAAGAATATAGAGAGGATTAGCCCCACTCGAGCGCTATGCCACCTGGCGGGAAAAAGAGCCAGCTAAGTCGCTCATTGTTGACTCTTTGATCATTGTGGTATTTTTGTGTCACATTTTTCATGTATCGGTATGGTAACACTTAGTAATTAAATATTTTACCCCCCAAAAAAAAACACCCAGGTTGTTCGGTGGTACCGTTTCACCATGCCAATGTTGGTTTTAAATCCAAACGTTATCTTTGAAATAATCAGTATCTTTTGTAATATTATTTCAATGTATTTCATTGGGATTGCGTTCATATGGCTTGCCTTTCTGTGAATCTGACATCACGTGCCGCATGCAACTACAAAGGCCTAAGGAACCCCTGTTCCAAGTTTCATTACTATCGGTTCAGTCGTTTAGGCGCTATGATATGGAACAACATTTTGATCACATAAGCACGTACGTATGTACACACACACACATTAACACACACACACGCACGCACACGCACACGCACGCACGCACACGCACACGCACACGCACACACACACACACACACACACACACACACACACACACACACAAACGCACAACCCTCGATCCCATTCCAATGTACCCCCGTTCCGTTAGAACTGGGAGTGCAAAAAACATGAACAGAATAAAGAACCGAAAGAACAAAGTGAAACATGCGACCCAAACAAACGAAGAGGTAAGGAAAAAAATGCCCCTTTCACACACCCACACAATACCGGTAATGGATGCTCCCTTCTCTTGCTTAGTTTTTCTGGACATTTTTTTTTCTTTTTTTTTCCCAGTCTTATCTCTGTTCAAAGAACGAACGTACTTTCTTTCTTTTTTTAAAAATCGAAATCACGATTCTGTTTACTCCCGCTCCCATTTCTTGATTATTTTTTTTCTTCAACATTTGGATAACTGACAACGTCCTTGTTGCCGCTGATTTCTTTAACGTGCGCGTAATGTACCCAGCACATGGTGTCAGGGTTTTGTAGGATCTTCTGAATGAAAGGCTTGGCGCTCACGCCGAGGTCTACTGGAGGAGAGCAGAATTTTTTGTGTTATTCTTGCCTCGTTTTTCAAATGATTATGTCTTGATTTAAAGTCCATTTTAAATGTATTTTTAAAATGCGTTCTGCTTTTACTGGACTATTTGTTTATATTTGTTCGGTTTGTTAATTACAACGTTGCAGTGTTATTAGTTATTAGTTCATATTCTTTGTTGTTGATAAATGCGTTTATTGTTGTTTTTCTTATGTGCACCTGGCTGCAATTTCTCTGTTATGAGATCATAAAGATGATTTGGATTTGGATTTGGATTTGGATGTGACGCCATTGGGTATGAAACCCAGCCTTGGTTTTGAAGAGAGGTACCCTCAGTGTCCATTTTCAAACAGTATGCTTTAAGCTGTAGCTTTTTCTTCCTCGTACTACTGTAATATTTTACTTACAGCAGAAACGAACCAACGCATGCTTTCACAAAACACAATTATACTATGTATTGAAATATAGATGAAAGTCTTATTATGGCATGATTTATGATCAAACCTTCAACAGTCTCCTCTCCTCTCCTCTCAAACATTGGATTCTCTGAAACGAAACGTCAATAGCTTGCAGCTCGCCCTCTTATGTATGTATTAGTTTCATGCCAAGATGGCTACACGCAGAAAAAAAGTTTGTGTAAGTTTGATAATCCTTTCACGTTGTGTTGGTGTTTGTATCCATGCCTTTGAAGTTTTCTTTTGATCTGAGTATTAACGGTGTCTATACTTTTGCGTATGTTGTTCCTTTGGTAAGCCCTCTGGGTTTACTAAGAAGTACTGAAAAACAGGAACGTACAACATGGATTACTACTACGCTACTACAAGGCTTTTTTTCTCAGTTCACTCCGTTTCAGCAAGTTTTGATTGCTATTTTGTTTGGGTTTTTTTTAAAAGAGGAGCGCTACACAAACGTATTGTTGCATACCAGCAAAGAACTTGGTTTTCTCAAACGTTTAATAAAATAATGATACCTCAGCACCCCATCTACAAATCTCATGAATATCTATTCACAAGATAATATATAACA
>CM065686.1:31392090-31404590 GCA_017654935.2 Phymorhynchus buccinoides
CTCTTGAACTAAAACCACAAGGTTGTTCGATCAAACCACCATGTGAGTGAATGAAAGCAGAGTAGATGTTGAAAAACGAACCTGAATGACTGAAGAAGTGAAGAGTAAGGCCTACTTGTCCAGTAAATAGATCTAGGCTTGATTCGATGCGCTCACACTTCCGCGTGTGTGTTTGTGTGTGTGTGTGTGTGTGTGTGTGTGTGTGTGTGTGTGTGTGTGTTTGCGCGGGTGGGCGCATGTGTGCGTGCGTGCGTGTGCATTGCATGTGTGCGGGAGGCAAAGACTGTATAGGGGAAGATAAACATCCGGTCTCTTTTCCCTATATGAGTAGTGAGGACAGAAACACTGGTTATGTCCCTTTTAAACAGGACACATTTTACACGTCGATAGGCCAGTTGAATTTCCATTCAAGTTCCAGTCTGAGTTTTTGGATAGCCTGCACTGTGAATAGTGTACTGTCCTCACTAACGATAACTCTATCAGCCTGGTTCGCCGAGCTCTTAAGTAGTCCATCTTACCCTTTTAGAATATATTTGCGGGAGGGGGGTGTATGTTTGAAATCTAAATATATACTGACCACCACAAACATACAATACTGTGTGACTAACGCAAATGAGAAATTAAGAATATAATTGAAGTAATGCAACATAAACGGTTGTGTGTGTGTGTGTGTGCGTGTGTGTGTGTGTGTGTGTGTGTGTGTGAGAGAGAGAGAGAGAGAGAGAGAGAGAGAGAGAGAGAGAGAGAGAGAGAGAGAGAGAGAGAGAGAGAGAGAGAGAGAGAGAGAGAGAGAGAGAGAGAGAGAGAGAGAGAGAGAGAGAGAGAGAGCGAGCTCGTGTTACCAGTAAATAATACTAGATCACTCCACAAATGACAATAAAAACTGCCAAATGAAGTAATGCAACATATATATAAACGGTGTTGTGTGTGTGTGTGTGTGTGTGTGTGTGTGTGTGTGTGTGCGTGCGTGTGCGTGTGCGTGTGCGTGTGTGCGTGTGCGTGTGCGTGTGCGTGCGTGCGTGAGAGACAGACAGACAGAAAAAGAGAGAGACTTCAGACTTCAGGTACTTTAGTTTACATATTGTATAAGAATTTAGGCTACGCCTATTCTTCCATTACTGACCTTTGCAACGTGTGTGTGTGCGTGTGTGTGTGTGTGTGTGAGAGAGATCGAGAGAGAGAGAGAGAGAGAGAGAGAGAGAGAGAGAGAGAGAGAGAGAGAGAGAGAGAGAGAGAGAGAGAGAGAGAGAGAGAGAGAGAGAGAGAGAGAGAGATCGTGTTAGTGTTTATAGAACTGGTAAATAATACTCGATCCCTTCAGAAATGACCAAAAAAAATCTTTGCGAAATCAATCTAATACACAACCTTTTTTTTTTTAGAGAGAATATTGATTCTGTTGTATTTATTAATGATGCTGTGGCATAAATATTTGCATATCAGTAATGTCTTAATTGTCTAGGTCCCTTATTCAGACTTATTCAAACTCATCAGCATAACAGTCTATTGCTCACTTCTATCGTTTTAAAAGTCAGGTTGTTGCTGACAACTTTGGTGTGCAGATTTGATTCTACCCTGAAATCGCTTTTTAAAAATCAAATTCAATAATTTCATTATATAATCCGCATGTAAACCCACACAGTTGAATGACCCCATTTATATTCCACCACATGGGCGGATCAGTTGGGCATGGAAGGGGGAGGGTTCACATACTCGCATGGAGGGTCTTAGGAGCAAAACGCCCCCTAAACGTTGACGTTAATTTGATTTTTGAAGATGCAACCAAGGCCTCTTATAAAAAATAAATGAGGGAATGCACTACAATGGCACTGAGTCGCATTTCTCTCTGTCTTTTCTTTCATTTGGGCGTACTTGGAAGACTGTTGTAATAGGATTAATAAAATGTAATTTATGCTTCAAAAAAGCACATTGAGTGTCAACTCTGTCCCATCTGTAGCCAGACTTTAGGTTTATATGCATCAAGTGGCTAAAGAAGATATTGCTTTCATGAGCACAATTATCAGTGGTGACCCTTGTCCTGAGTATGGCGGACACAAGACCCAACAGACAAAGAAAATCCGTCAGCAGCCAGAAGCAAAGAATGGTCCCTATGTACAGTCTCTTCCTGGACGTGTCTCCAGCCTCTGTTATCCATGGCTGAACAGACCAGTGACAACAGCTGTACTGGATAGTTGTGCAATTTACAAGGACTTTATTCCTGGCTATGAGGGTGATCGTGCTGGTGAGCTACTTGGCTGCATTGGCAGGCTAGTGAAATTGTGATGGGAGGTGGGGGGGGGGGGGGGGGTAACCGCTTAGAGCAGTGACTGGGCACTACAATAGTTGAAGTACAAAAGCTCCTTTCAGAATAAGACTGGAGCATCAAAACTCTTATTAGCTTCATCGTTGATAAGCTGCTGAGGCTGCTATTATTATCACGTTAATACATCCACATAACAAACCCCCATGCCAGCTATAAGCACTGTTATCAAGCCTACAGATACAATATCTCATCGCATCATCATAGAAGTGTTCACGATGGCCAGAACTTGGATAAGACACTTGCTAGAGTGGTCTTCCACCAAGTATGAATAACTTTGAAGCACAATGCTTCTAAGCTCATTGGTAATGAGACTTTGTTTTATGGAAACAGACTCACTTTGAACAACATGTTATTCCTTGCAACCGTAGATGGAAATGCGTGGGTCAACACTTATTACACAACATTGACTACTGGGATAATTGTTGGCACCAGACGAGGCCCTGACGATCATAACTCTGTAATGCAGCAATAGGCGCATAGCAGGGCAGCACCCATCTGCACATAATTCTGCAAATGAAATGAGGCTTTGTGTGCAAATATCTCATGACAGTTACCATCAGAGATTCTGAAAATGATCAAATGATGAAGAGAGCATTGTGGACATTTAACCTGTTGAGGACACAAGCAACATGTTTGTGTATTAATATTTATCTGATCAGTTTCTAAGAACTTGGTCATTGTATTTTGTGCTACAATCCCCGACAGGAAGAAGACCCACTGAATCACTAATAATTGTCTTCTTGGAGTTGCATGCTGCTTGACATTAATCTGCAATCCCAATGAGACCACTAAAAGTACACCTTTCTCTAACAAAGGTGGAAAAGCAAGAAGTGCACACCAACAAATCCTCTGATGCTTTCCCCACTCTTTCCCTTCTTCACTCACCCCTCATGTGACGAGGTAATGGGTTAAAAGGCTAAGTCTCTAGGGAAGACTTTAGAAAATTTGCCTTTAGCCCACTTCTCTAGGGTATGGGAGATGAGCAACTTTCCCGGCCCCTTTTCATCTAATAAATTTATATTTGTGCCCGGGTTCTGGCTCGTCAGATGGTTGTAAGAAATACAAGTGGTTGAATTGCTCTAAATGGCAGACAGAGAGAAGTAAGGTTTTACATGAAATTACAAGACTCCCACTCTCATCAGTCTGACCAAAGGGTTCAGGATTATTTGACACTTGTATTTTATTTACTCCCAAAATCTGCATAAGATTATGCAACAATAATAATAAAGCAGCTCAATGGCGCCAAAACAAAATATGGTTAAAACACAATGAAATCCGAAAGGATTCACAAGACTTTTGTCTTTCTATAAGGTTCGCCCCATGCCGGAAGGGTTACTAATTATATTCGGTGTCCGTAGGAAAGTTCAAATGATTGGCGCAGTC
Source organism: Phymorhynchus buccinoides (assembly GCA_017654935.2). NCBI lineage: Eukaryota > Metazoa > Mollusca > Gastropoda > Neogastropoda > Raphitomidae > Phymorhynchus > Phymorhynchus buccinoides. Next base: position 31,395,794 of record CM065686.1, read on the forward strand.
AGGTAGACTTAGCTGTTTGAAGTTCTGGGCTTGCTCGTCAGGTGAGAGTAGCTCCCAGTCGTTCCTATTACGGCTTCGCGGGATGGCACGGTTCAGGCGTGGTCTCCTCGCGGATTCTGGGTGCGGGTTGTCTTGGCGACGGACCCGTCTTGGTGCTTGGTGGAGTCCGGGATGATCTTCCGGCCCACGATGCCCTGCTGATAATCACAGGAGAAGGTGGATGTAGATCTCTATGGCTTAGAGACAAGGGGCTTCAGTCGGCAGGGAATTAGTGAATCCCAACCGGCTTGAAGGCTTCCCTTGTACAATAGCACTACATGTAGTTAATAAATAAACTGAATTTCAGTTAACAAACTGAGATCAGTAAAACATAAAAGGTGATCAAGACATCATCACTCTCCATCCAACACCTGGAAAGGAAGGGTATCATAAAGTGCAAGATTGCGGCCCATAGGTTTCCTACTAAAAATAGACAAAAGGGTTAGTAGGCATAAACTCCGGTTCTGGTACCAAAAGTGTTCAAGTCAAAAACACACACACACACAAATAATCAGTGCACATAAATAGAATAGAATGTTTACCACTTCTTTTCTATAACATATCTATCTACTCCTTATTCATCATTGAACATAGGATCTAGATCAAAACTAGAGTCAAACACACAAGATCTCAATCACCTGCCATCAATAATACTTACTAGTGGGCTTATGATGACTGGTTGTGAGTGTTGCTCTAGCTACGTTTCAGCATCTTGTGTGACAACTTTTTCTCACCACTCCAATTATAGCCTTCACTTTCAAACAATGAAAGCCTGCTATTGGTGTATTACAGTCCATACGTCACAAGATTGCTGTTCTAATTGTACCGAACAATCACGCGCCTATTACATCCTTATCACGTGCCGACATTCAAATCTTTCTCGTGCTCAGAAAGGAAGGGGTTGAAAGGGGCCGACTGTGGTGGTCACTTTCTTGTGATGTGACGGTAGAAAGGGGGGGGGGGGGATGAAGGGAGATAACCTCGGTAGATGGTACGTGCTGACCAGGGAGAAAGAGATAACGCCCTTCCGCGGCGTTCGTTTGAAGCAGCGGGGCAATTAACGTGGCGGCTGGACAGAGAAATGTAAAGGCGAGGGGGGGGAGGGGAGAAAGGGGGGGGGGGGGTGTAGATAAGAAATAAAGAAAGTGGGTCGCGCGGGACACTTACGTCACACCTCAATGCAATGGCACGTCGGCCCTTTTTCCCACCTATAAATCGACACTGATCGCTGTATTGTACTGCTTGGCGCCTAGCAACAAAGGCCAAGCGTTAAGATGAAGGTTAGAGATGTCATCGGTACTTAGGTTAGCATCTATGTAACCATAGGCTAATGTACCAATTATGAGACTCCTACTGCAGAGATTAAAAATATATTAATACAAACAGTTGAAATATTCAATGCAAATTCAAGGTCAAGCATTTAAGATGAAAGGCTTAGACATAAAATAGGTATCAGTAATTCAATATCCTCTATACACCTTAGCTTAGAAAAAAACCCACTTAGCTTATTTTACGTCAGCAGTGCAATAGTTAAAAAAAGCATAGTTGATACAATAAAATCACATTCAAGGTCAAAGGTCAAAGTTATCAAGGCATACTGAGGGGCACACCAGTTTCATTGAAATAGTAGCACACAAATTCGAAGTGATTATGTGACATGAAGATCGTGATAGCCCTCTCCGCAGAGTGGCTGGGGGCTAATAGGTACTAAAATAGGATATAGTTCACATAGTTTCAATCATTTCAGCAAATTATACTATTTTTCTTACCCCCAAAAGCATTAAATACAAAATAATTACGGTAAGTGCATGTTTTTGCAGTTCTCCAGAGTCCCATGGCGGCCATTTTGAACATTGCGTCATAACTCAAAATACCCAACATTTACAACCTGGTCTCCAACGGATTTGGATTCAGCACCCTCAAATCATATTAGATCGACATAAAAACCTAATATATATCACAAAACAAGGTCAAGCTTAATTTCGCCTGGACTATTCGTGACTTCTCATCTCCCACCGCCTGAAGAGGAATTGTCATAATTGTGCATTTTCAACGTACAAGCATGAAATTTGGCATGATGGTTTCTTATCAAGTTTATCAATTCCTGACGTAGGGACATTTTCAATTCAGCCTTTAACCCTTTCAATGCCAGGGGCATTTTATTGCGGACAACTGTAATTTAAAAAAATCTAGTGGTGTGCATTTTTATGAAGCAAGCATGAAATTTAGCATGACAGTTTCTTATGATGTGTTTATTAATTTCTGACGTACGGACATTTTCAATTCAGCCTTTAACCCATTCAGTACCAAGGGAATTTTGCTCGCAGACAGTTATAACTAAATAACATTCTTGTGTTGGGCATTTTCATGTAATAAGCATGAAATTTGGCATGATAGTTTCTTATGGTGTGTTTATCAATTTCTGACGTAGGGACATTTTCAGTTCAGCCTTTAACCCATTCAGTACCAAGGGAATTTTGATCGCGAACAGTTATATATATATATATATTTTTTATTCTAGTGTTGGCCATATTCATGTAAGAAACATGAAATTTGGCATGATGGTTTCTTATGGTGTGTTTATCAATATCTAACGTAGGGACATTTTCAATTTAGCCTTTAACTCTTTCAGTGCCAAGGGCACTTTATCAGAGACTTATAATTTTAAAACATCTAGTGGCATGCATTTTCATGTAACAAGCATGGAATTTGGCATGATAGTTTCTAATGGTGTGTTTATTTATTTCTGACGTAGGGACATTTTCAATTCAGCCTTTAACCCTTTCAGTGCCAAGGGCATTTTTCGCAGACATTCATAATTTTTAAAAATTCTAGTGGTATGCATTTTCACGAAATAAGCATGACATTTGGCATGATAGTTTCTTATGGTGTGTGTATGTATTTCTGACGTAAGGACATTTTCAATTCAGCCTTTAACCCTTTCAGTGCATTTTACTTGCGGATGGTTATAATAAAACAAATCTAGTGTTGGGAATTTTCATGCAATAAGCATGAAATTTGATATGATAATTTCTAATGGTGTGCTTATCACTTTCTGATGTATGGACATTTGCAGTTCAGCACTTAACCCTTTCAGTGCATTTTACTTGCGGATGGTTATAATAAAACAAATCTAGTGTTGGGAATTGTCATGCAATAAGCATGAAATTTGATATGATAATTTCTAATGGTGTGCTTATCACTTTCTGATGTATGGACATTTGCAGTTCAGCATTTAACCCCTTCAGTGCCAAGGGCATTTTGATCGCGGACAATTATTTGATTTAAAAAACACACCCAGTGTTTAGCATTTTCATGTAACAAGCATGCAATTTGGCATGATGTTTTCTCAAGGTGTGTTTGTCAATTTCTGATGTAGGGACATTTTCATCATCATTCTTTAATCCCTTCAGTGCCAAAGGCATTTTGATCATGGACAGTTATAATTAAACGAAAATTCTAGCAAGGGACTAATGAGGAAAACTAAGCATAACCCTTTTTTAAGGTAAGAGGGAAAAGGCTACAGGCTCCACTGAACTCCACCGAAGTGACTCGGCAGAAGTGCAGTGTCTCCTCGGTTGGTTGCCTCCTGATGGTCTAACATAGATTCGCTCCCCTTGGACTGCTGGTCTCGGTTTCTGCGACTTGAACAAACCCGGGTGTAGCTGCGAATTGGGATTCGGAACGAGCGGCGTGGGAGCAACGCCACTGTACAGCCCAGAAGATGGGACAGCCAAAAAAAAAAAAAGAGGGAAAAGGCTAACTGTTGAAAGTGGTTCTAGGCTGATATGTCATATACTTCACTGTCAGTATACAGCCATAACGAAGTTCTTAATATGCCAAACATACCTTATTTCCTTCCCTCTCCAGTTACATACTCAATGAAAATGACTAAAAACAATGTCTGGTATCAATTTGTTACACAGCCAAGCTTTTCAGTCACTCCATCAGCAAGCAAACCCATTTGATAATGTAAGTGCAAATCACAGAAAAGAGGAGGGAGGTGTGTGTTAAACAACCCATGACCCGATTCCCTTATTGCAATTAAGCTCAAAAGGTGATGCTCGTGGTTTGGTAAGATCAACCTAGTCGTGTGACACAGAATTGAACACTTGTATTCAAATATTTGGCCAAGAAATGCACTGGCCACGCCTGTCCTTGGTGGGCTATTAAAAAAACATTAATTGTTTTGAACTATTGATGTCGAATTTACACATGTTCGCTGGTTGTATAAGGAACATTTAGTGTTTAGCTGAAACCTTCTGACTTTAAATCATGTCTCTTTAACCCTGTCAACAGAATGCAGACATGACAACCCAGTTTAGTCCATCAGAAAACAATGACTTACACACCGATAGCCAGAATAGGCCAAGTCCACATGGCTGCATTGAAATTCAATTAAACAAACTGGAGTTTTTGCCATGGAACAACTCTGACACTATCGTGAACGAACACGTTGAACGCTGCACGCGAAAAGTAAGAGTCGCTTTGTTAGTGACCCTGTTTCTCATTGGTGGACCGGGAAACGTCATCAACATGGCGGTGTTCTTCAAACAAGGACTCAGATATCGTGTCAACCTGTTACTGTTTTCATTGTCTTTAGCTGACGGTGTTTACCTGTTAGGGGCTGTGCTGGTGTACGGAGAAGAGCTGTTTGTGTCATTGGGCAAAGAAAACAACTCCGGTCCGGTTTTAATGTTTGCTGTTAACAACAATCTCACCGTTTTTTCGGGGTTCTGTTTCGTTTCCTTCTTCCTTTCCGCCATCATTGCCTGTGACAGATGCTGCTGTGTCCTCCGACCTCTGAAGTACCAGACCCTGATGAAAACTAGAAGCATGGCTTTAATCATTGCTGCGGTGTACATTACTATTTCTGGCCTCAACGTGTTAGCTTATTTCAAGTAGGCCTACTATTTTGTGTGCGCTTACGTCCACAGGTGTGCAGTTCAACATATTAACGTTCTGGGAGTTTTACAGACACCACCACGCTCTTATTAACTATGTGGATATAATTTTCTTCGGGGTAGGATTGCCTGCAAGTGTGATGATACTGGTGATGATAGCAACATGTGTAACAGCGTCTAAGCTTCACCAGGCTATAGCGCGGCGTTCTGAAACATCGGCAACTTTGTCTGTCAAAGAAGTAGCCCTTACCAAAATGTTGATTAGAACTTCTGTGCTGCTTATCGTCTGTTCTTGCCAGAAATGAATTCTACACGACGGAACCATAACTTTTACTTGCTTACTTGACATGTCTGTGGATATCACAGATGTTCATCTACATCAATTCCAGCTCGAACATGTTCGTATATGATATCATAGGTTCTCGATATAGACAGACTTTTGGAGCTTTATATGGAAATAGTAAGGGTCAAAAGAAAACCTAGAGCGTGAAATAGTGGTCTGTTGTAATCGATGTTTTGTCACCAGCAGGGGCATAGTCATGAATGAATATTCCGAAATCCATACATCTTTTCTTTTTTCTTTTTTTTCCTCTCTGCCTTTTTTACTCACAATAACACTGAAATACATTGTCCTCTCTGTCTTCCTTACTCACAATAACAAAACAAATTCTTCTTTTGTGTGTGACTTTTCTCTTTTTTTTCTTCTTCTTTTTTTCACTGTTCTCTCTCTTTACTTCTTTTTTTAATTTTTTTTAAAAAGAATTCCTCAACAGGTCTTTTTTTCTTTCTCTCTCTCTCTCTCTCTCTCTCTCTCTCTCTCTCTCTCTCTCTCTCTCTCTCTCTCTCTCTCTCTCTCTCTCTCTCTCTCTCTCTCTCTCATCTACCAATGATAACAATGTCCTCATTCACCCTTACTTACAATAACACAATACTACAATAATGATAACAAAACACAAGGGAGACCAGAGGGACTCCGAGAGAAGAGATAGAAAATACTGTGACAAACAACTCGCGCGCGCGCACGCGCGTGTGTGTGTGTGTGTGTGTGTGTGTGTGTGTGTGTGTGTGTGTGTGTGTGTGTGTGTGTGTGTGTTGAATATGTGTGTGTGTCGGTTGAATATATGTGTGTGTGTGTGTGTGTGTGTGTGTGTGTGTGTGTGTGTGTGTGTGTGTGTGTGTGTGTGTGTGTGTGTGTGTGTGTGTGTGTGTGTGTGCTAATCTGATAAAAAATATATTTGATTTTTTCCGAATTTCTAAATTGAGTTCAAATATATTTTGTAATACAAATATTTTTCCTGTTTTCTTTGCTATACTAATGCTCATTTTCCCAATAAGTATCATGTGATTTATCGAATCCCTCTCTAATTTGGTTAGATCATCTCTATTCATTCGAAAAAGTACTTCAGCTACGGTTAGTCTAATAGGTTTTCCAATAATACTATAAACTAACGCACCCACATCTTTCCAGAACGTGTTTATCGTTGGACAATGGAAGAAAAAGTGTTCCACGTGGTCAACTTCATCTGAACAAACATCACACTTATTGCTTTCTACTAATTTCATTTTATGTAAGAGAATGTTGGTTGGGTAAATGTTATGAAGGATGTTCCATTGGAGTTCGTGTAGTCTGACCTCCTTAGTGCATGATCGTGCAGTTAACCAAATACTGTCATCGATTTTAATGTTAAGTTTTCTGTTCCAGAAGTTGGCACCACTAGGGATTATATATTCTGGTTTTCTATTATCAAGTATTTTCTTTATGACTTTTGGAACTGCTTTGAAAATGTGGGCATCGTATTCTGGGGTATTTGTGTTATCTGTTCTGTTTTCGATATTTGTGATCCACTGCAGCCAAAGAGCCGGAATTGCATTTCTTAATGCGTTAAATTCAAAAACTGTGCTTGCACTTATGTATCCTAACTTTATTTCTAATTCTTCCAAATTCAGTAATCTTCTTTCGTTTAAGTTTACTATATCTTTTATATGAATTATGCCGTTATCAGTCCATTTTTTAAAACATAATATGCTGCCTTTGTATTTGATTAAATGATTGTAGAATAATTGTTGTTCCATAACGTTATTTTGAGTTACATCTTCCATATTTGTATGGCATTTATTATTTAAATATATTGCTATTACTTCCTTCCAAAAATCGTTTTCAATATCGATCATATTTATGATATCGCGTGCCCTGCAGTGTATTGAAAAATGTAGTTATCTGGATATATTTTATTTAAATGTATTTTGGGGATGATGCTCCAATTTTCATCAGTCGCGTGGAACAATCTTCCTGCCCATTGCAAGTAAAAATATTTTTGTAGATCAACTACGTTCGTCATCCTTATCCCCCCTGCATTGTAGTCTGATTCCATAACCCTCCGTTTTACCTTTTCAAATGCTTTTCTGTTGCTGAATTTTCTTTGCCATATAAATTTATACAATAATCTATTTATGTTAATTAGAACATGTTCAGGGATTCCGATTGCCTGCATTACATAAATTAACTGACTTATCAAGAAGGTCTTAACTATAAGCATTTTGCCATGGATACTTAGATCTCTTTTATTCCAGTTATGTATCTGTCTTTGTATAGATTTTACTCTTTCTTTCCAATTTTCTTCAATGTTTCTAGCCATCGTGTCTCTTTCAAAATATATTCCTAGTATTTTTATTCTGTCGACCAATGGAAACGGAAGGTTATGTTCTGGTAGTTGTCTACCTAGCCTTAAAGCTTTGCTTTTATTCACATTTAGTTTCAAACCAGAGAAGGATTGAAATGATTTCAGAATATTAAATGACCTTTCCATGTCTTGTCTGTTTTTCAAAAATATAGTTGTGTCGTCCGCCAGTTGTTGTATTTTTAAGTTATGTTGCAATGTGTGGAAGTTTGTTTGTATGCCAACTATATCACTGTTTCTTATTTTTGTCGCAAGAATTTCAACAGTAAGGACGAAGACCAGAGGTGAGAATGGACAACCCTGCCTGATACCACAGTTAACCTCAAATGGTTCAGACAACCAACCCCCATGATTAACACAACTTTGATTATTGTTATATAGCACTGCTACCCAAAGGTCTATTATAAAAAAAATCCATACATCTAAAATAATATAAACAACTAATATTACAATAAAACGATTTTTTGAAACTATTGTATCGATTATGACGTCAAATATTATTGTTTTTATGACTTACACCAACCAACCAACAAACAACCAAGCCAAACTACAACTAATGTCCAACAGCTCCAAATGGACAGCTGCAGAATGTCAATCGACCCTGCCTCTCTTTTAAAGTAAGATGCAACACACGGATTTGATGTACTTGGTGAAGGTCAAGTAGGCCTTGACCCCATATGCATATGTATCCACATACAATTATTGTTTTACTACCAACTCCAGGGAGGGATGGGGTGCCGCCCAATGACATTGGGAAGAAAATCAAGACCACCTGCGTTTGTATTAATCTATTCCTCGTACACACTCTAAGGCGTATGGTGAACGTTCATTGTCTTTCAGCGCCCCTTCTGTCTGGAACACTCTTCTATATGAACTTCGTTCTAAATCTTTCCATTCTTTCAAAACCGCTCTTAAAACACACCTCTTCCGGCAATACCTCTGATTTATTTATTTAAATAATTGTGAAGCGCCGTGAGCTCAAGAGAGAAAGGGCGCTCTATAAATGTTAGTTATTATTATTATTATTATTATTATTATTATTATTAATCTTACTTCAAAATTGTTGAAATGAAACTTAACCTGTCTGGTGGTTTGATGTTTTGTTGGTGTTTTCTTTGTGGTCAGAATTCACATTCACATAAACACGTATATTTATATATTTATATGCACAAATAT
>CM065686.1:31409590-31434590 GCA_017654935.2 Phymorhynchus buccinoides
ATCGTGGCAAACTAGTATACCAAATGTGATGATGGTAGACTGAATAGTTTTTGAGAAAAACGGAGGAATAGACGGACGGCCGGACGCCGGACGGACGGACGGACCAGACAAAAACAATAGTTCCCCGAACCTTCGGCTCGGGGCCTAATAATAATGGTTATTTATAGAGCGCTTAACTCCCTTTGCAGGGAGCTCAAAGCGCTGAACAAAGGCCTAAACACTAACATACAGATAAACATACACATTAAAGACAAGCCAAGAATAATCAACATGAAGACAAGTATCAATTAATATAAACATTAAAAATAAGTGACTGTTAATACAAAATACATGTATTAATCTCTCTCGCACCCCCCACCCTCCCCCTTCGCCCCACCCCCCCTCCTCACCCCTCTCCACCCCACCCCCACACACGCGTGCACGCACACACACACACGCACGCACGCACGCACGCACGACACACACACATACTGCAGGTTCATGTCATCAAGGACTACGTGTATTAGAGGTTTCAAAAAGATGAGTTTTCAGAGAAGTTTTGAAAGACTGAACAGAGGAAGAGTGACAAACACTGTGTGGTAAGCTATTCCAGACCGAGAGGGCAGAGTACGAGAAAGAAGATTCACCGAAGGATTTAGTTTTAATACGGGGAGTGGAGAGCAGGCATGAGTCGGAGGAAGATCGGAGATGTCGGGTGGGAGTGTAGGCTTGTACAATGTCAGTGAGATACTGAGAGGCAGTATCCATTAATAGAGTTGAAGGTGAGGCATGCGACCTTGTACTGAATTCGAGCAAAAATTGGAAGCCAGCGAAGAGTGTAAAATAGCGGGGTGATATGCTGTGTCTTTTTTGCTTTGAAAATCAATCTTGCAGCTGCGTTCTGAACTTTCTGAAGTTTATGGATTGAGGACTGCGGACAACCAAATAACAGAGAGTTACAATAGTCTAGCCTAGACAAGACGAGAGAACAGACGAGAGTTTGTGTTGCCTGAGTGGTAAGGAGGTGGCGAATGGAACTTATCTTACGAATCTGTAGATAGGCTATTTTGCAGACATTGTTCACATGTGTCTTCATTGTAAGGCTGGAATCGATAGTGACGCCCAGGTTTTTGACAGAAGGAACAAAATCAATATCTGAGTCACGCGGAAGATGGTAGGGACCTGTCAACAGGGAGTCTTTTAGAAGTCATTATGATGGCTTCAGTTTTGCTCTCATTTAATTGGAGTTTGTTTTCATTCATCCATGTTTTGACATTACTGACACACCCTTGAAAACCTTGAACAGAGGAGTCGAAGTCAGAAAGAGTTGTTTCCGTACATAGCTGATTATCATCAGCAAAGGCATGATGATTTACAGAATGATTCTTAACAATGTCGAAAAGGGGCTGCGTATACAATACGCAAAGCACAGGTCCCAGGACAGAGCCCTGGGGAACACCATACTTAACAGTCGATGGAGTGGATTTATGGCCTGCTACGGAGATTGTTTCAGTTCTGTTTCCGAGAACCAGGAGGCTTTAAACCAGGAGAGAGTAGAGCCAGAAATGCCAAAGGAATAGGAAAGTCTGTTTAGTAGGACAGCATGGTCAATAGTATCGAAAGAGGCGGAGAGGTCTAGTAAAGTAAGGACGGACATTTTACCATTGTCAAGGGATGTTAGGATATCATTCATGATCTTAAGAAGGGCAGTTTCGGTGCTATGATGGGATCTGTGTTTTATCAGTGTTTCTTTAGCTGTTTTCTGTTTGTCTTTTTGTCTATCTTGGTTATCTTTACCTCTACTTCTCTGTATGATGGTTATAGGCCACTGCAAGTAGGGTTATTAACCCATTGACCACCAATGTTGCATTTTTGCACCACAAAGATTTAACACCCAAGTCATTAAAACTCTTGAAATCCAGGTCCGTTATTCAATGATATTGTGTTTCTAGATTTGGGCAGTGAGGATTGACCCTATTCTAAATGTGCCACAGAGCAATCCCACAACATTGCAGACAACATATTTTCTGTAGCCAAGTAAGGTTAATGGAAATTTGGGTCTCAAAGATGGCTGGCGGTGAAAGGGTTAACGCCCTTGACGACAAGAGTTAAGCCCTTGTTGATCAGCATCTAAAAGGGCATTCACTCTTGCAAAAGGCAGCCATGAAGTGGCCTCAAATAGGTTTTATTGGCGAGAGTTATGCCCTTGCTTGGTCAGTACTCAACCATCTTCCCCCACCCATCAAGAGCATTCACTCTTGCAAAAGGTGTTCTTTGCAGTGGCCAATAGGCAGGCAGTGGTTTTCATAGGCCTAGGCAGGCAAAACAAAAAAGTGGGGGGGGGGGTACCTCGTTTTTGTCGTCCATTATAGCCCAGCTTCTTAGCATAGCAGTCCAAAATGGGTTTACTTTCTGTCGAAGATCAAGAGTATAGAAACGTTTGGAGTGCATAAGCAACAGTTTCTGCAGAAAGAGAGGCCAGACATACAGGCACACATACAGAGAGACAGAGCTTCAGGCGCTGTGTAGAGTGGCACAGTGGTAGCGCGTTCGCTTCGTGTCAAGCAAACCCGAGTTCGAACCTGGGTACAGGGGATATTTCCTCTCACTTTGCACTAGGCCTTACGGTCTGAACGTGGAGTCTTTCTGATGAGACGATAAACCGAGGTCCCGTGTGCCCATGCACTTAGCATACGTTAAACCCAGTGGCAACGAAAAAGTTGTCATTTGGTCAAAATTTACCCCCCCCCCCCCCCCCCCCCCCCCACGCCCCCCTCATCAGTCACATAAAAATCGCATGCAAAAATAAAAAATATCTATATTGGGTGGCGCGCCTCTAGCTGCGACGCGCTCTCCAGGTGGGAGCAACCCGAATTTCACAGAGACGCATCTGTGACTATAAAGTACCTAATAACCTAATATTGGCTTCTCTGCGCATTTAGTAGATACGAAAAATAGCTATTTGAGGGTTATTTTGAAAATCACGACAAACGTAGAGAATATTAAAGGTGTCATTACATTATTGCTTCTTTTGCCTGTGAAAACACATAAAATAGATTGAAACACACACACACACACACACACGTCACACACACACACACACACACACACACACACACACCACACACACACACACACACACACACACGCACACACGCACACGCACACACGCACACACACACACACACACACACACACACGCACACACACACACACACACACACACACACACACACAGAGAAAAAACGCGCGCGCGGGGGCTGACATTTATTGTGTTAACATGCGTATATAAAAATTGTGATCGAATTTGTTTTTACGCTCATACATTGAAGAGAGAGAAAGATTGAGAGAGAGAGAGAGAGAGAGAGAGAGAGAGAGAGAGAGAGAGAGAGAGAGAGAGAGAGAGAGAGAGAGAGACGTGTAAGTACGCATGTGGATGAGTGTAATCGATGCAAGTGTGTGCGTGTATGCGTGTGTGTGTGCGTGCATGTGTGCGTGCATATGTGCGTGCGTGCGAGCGTAGGCGCGCGCGCGCGCGCGTGTGTGTGTGTGTGTGTGTGTGTGTGTGTGTGCGTGTGTGTGCGTGCGTGCGTGCGTGCGTGCGCGTGCGTGCGTGTGTGTGTGACTTCGATCGTAGCAACATCTTACAAATTTTAATTAGCAACGGTTTTCATCATTGATTCTTGATCAATAGTTTCATTCGTCTCTTTCGTCTTTGTTTGTCGGGTGGTCGTTTATAATTGGGATGTAGGCTTGTGCATGTTTGTAAACGCGTGTGTTTATTCCTGCGTACCACTAGCTGTATAGCTTGTCTTCGTGCGTATGTAGGCCTATTCTGTTTTTTGCGAACGCCTATAATAATCATGTATGTAACGGATTTCTGTATCTGTATATGCTTGATCGCGCGCACGTTGGTGTCAGTGTTCGTTTATGAGTGCCTGTATGCCTGCGCGTGCACGCACACGAGTTAGTGTTATTTTTATTCTCTAGCATGCAGAAATGTTTCCAAATAGAAATGCGCTCACACACAGATAATTTCAATTTTATAATGTTTCAAAATTAATCCCTTATGCCCTAATTTCTTCTTTTGCTAATGATGACATTATCGTATTCCGTTAAACCCCCCCAAAAAAACTCCACTTTCTCCCCTACCCCACCTCGGGCAAGCTATCCTGTAGCTGCACTACAAATGTGAAATAGACGCTTTTCGGAGAACAAAAATAGGGGAGAGCACTTCGTGAAAATCAGAGTTGATTACCTCGATTTACTCAGTCAAAACTATAGCAACCATGGCAGCATGGCGTCGAAGCTTGAAACCGCAGGATGCCAGTCAGCGACTGAACAATAAGGGGTGGCCAGTTGCTACAAAGTGATAGAACTTGCAAACTGTGACGTACAAATATAAATTACATCAATTTTAGAATGACGCACTGCGTTCTACATGCTGTGTGTCTCCTCAAACACACGAAGCGAGGGCTGGGGATTATCTTCCCCTGTTTGACCGATTACATTAGGCGAGATCACTCCCACACACCATGAAATTACTCCCCTTAATTATTTCCGAACAATTCCTATTAGGTTTGAGAATCACTATGTCTGTCTTCAATGTATTGTTGTTGTTTGTTACGATTGTGGGGATCGTATAGAGTTGCAGTGAACCGACTTGGCTAAGTAACCTTTTCTAACAGTCTTTCACGACCTATAATACTCTGGTAGACAGTGGGTTATGTAGACTTTCTTTCCAATTCTTTCCTCTGCAGTCAAGCACGAAGACGTTCAAATGGAGACCATTCTTTTATTCAGCTCTCAATGTTGCAACTAACAACAATTCTCTGAATACAGCTGCACTGAATCAATCCTAAACTGCCAAGACATCTAACATTAACATCTCTGTGTCTCTCTCAACAGCCACTCACTGACTGATTGATTTCCATAAGTTCTCAGCTAAATATATAAAACACAGTGGCATCCCTTTCTAGAAGATTCCTGTAGATAACAGACCAATCCACAATAAACTCCAGTCTTCTGGTACAATCTCAACATTAAAACAAGGCGAATCTGTATAAAGTTACTTCCCTTTCTAGAACGATCCATTCTAGAAAGATCCTCAATCTTCTTGATCTTACCAAACAAAACTCCTTTAAATTAACACAAAAATTAATAAACCAATGGCACCAATCATGTATATGATTAAAGGCACAAAGGGAACTTATAATTAATTTAAAATCACAAGAACTGCAAACTTATTGTATGACGCAGAATTCTACACACTAATCTAGTGTTATTCAAACATTTCTGGAGTAAACATCTTGTAGTAAACATCTTGTAGTCACCCTACCAGGCCGAACTTTGATGAGAAATCAAAGGCTGAAAAGGAATGTAACGACTTAATAGATGAAGCCAAACTAAATTATTTTAATAAAGAAGATATAGTCAACTTTAAGGATCTAGGCAAGGCCTGGAAACGCCTTAAAATAGTACAAAATAAAGGCTGTTATACTAATAACCGCGTCCTAGTTGAGGACAGACTGACATCTACCAACTCTGAAACTGCTGACGTCCTGGCCAATCAGTTTGCTAAAGCGAGCCAAACAAAACAGCTACCCGTTTTTGAACGGGGTAAACGTAAAAAAAACTATAACTTTGAAAAATCCACAGACAACTCACATACCATTAATGCTCCCTTGAAAATTACCGAGCTTGCTGCCGCCATTAATATGATTAGGAAAACTCATAAAGCAACAGGAGATGACCCAATCTCCTACACTATAATAAAGAAATTGCCCCCATCTTTTCTCCAAGTCTTACATCATTTTTACTCCGGGTGTTGGGCTGAGGGCGAAGTCCCAAAAGCTTGGAAGGAGGCACAGGTAGTTGGGATACTTAAGCCTGGAAAGCCGGCTAGGGACCCGGCTAGCTACCGCCCCATTTCACTCACCCCACACCTGGGTAAAATTTACGAACGTATCGTAAAACGCAGACTTGAATACTATTTGGAAAAAAATAACGTTCTCCCTAAATTCCAGGCAGGTTTTCGAAAACATAGATGCTGCATGGAACAAGTGATAAGATTAACCTCCTATGTCAAAAAAGCCTTTGCAAGACGCAGGAAAGTCCTCGCCACCTTTTTTTATATCAAAGGGGCGTACGACTCCGTTTGGCATGGGAGGCTCTTAGATAAAATCAGCAGTCTCGGTATTCACGGGAACATGTTTAATTTCATACAAAATTTCATTAAAAAAACGATCATTAAGAGTTAAAGTGGGGTCCTCCGTGTCAAAATTACATCAAATTGACATGGGGGTCCCCCAAGGCAGTATCATCGCCCCAACTTTGTTTAATATCATGATTCATGATATCTCTAAACTAAAACTAATAAATTGCCAAATCTCTATGTATGCTGACGACATAGCCATCTGGTCGTCAGCATTCACGAAAAGCGCAAAAGCACTAACAAATAATCTACAAAACCATCAAACCAATACAAGTCTTATTATTGATTATTTACAGAAAAACGGATTCTCCTTGTCTCCGGACAAGTGTGAATTCATGTGTTTCCGACTTAACTACATCCAAAAAAACATTAATATTAACATACTGGGCCAACCAAAATCTATGGCAAATGAAGTGAAATTTTTAGGGGTAGTGCTCACACCACGCCTTAACTGGGCCCCACACATTGACCACCTCTGTAAAAAAGCCATCAAAGGCGTAAACTTTATTAGAATCATCTCTACGCAAACATGGGCTCAAAACACCACATTCCTTGTCCATCTGACACAAGCTCTAGTTCGCAGCCGATTAACATATGGCATGGAAGTTTTCCACAATATCACAACTAACTTACTACAAAGATTACAATCAACAGAACTGAGAGCTCTTAAAGTTGCACTCAAAGTCCCAAAATTTGCATTTAATAACCTAGTTTACGGTGTAATAGGATGGATCCCGTTAAACCACCTTATGAAATTAAATACCTCAGCATTCCTAACAAGACTATACGCAACAAATCAATTCTCACTAGAAAGCTTTTCGGCAGAATTTGAAGACCCTTTTTACAACCATCCAACCTATCAACAGCAAAAACCACTTATTGCACATAAGATCTGCAATCCACTAGACTATTCCCGGGAAATGCTTTCTATGGCAGGCCTGGAAATACAGGACATTGAAACCCACCCAAAATTCCCTATCCCACATTGGGAATGGGAAGCAGCAAATTTCGATACCACATTACACCAGAGGTACTCCAAATCAAACCAACCAAACTTACTCACTCTCAGTCGCGTCTAAGGAAAAAATTTCCGAAATACAACACCAACTATTGATATATACAGACGGATCGAAGATCTCCGAATCACATATAGGCTGTGCTTTTACCATCCCAGCCCTCAAAATAACCAAATCCTTCTGCTTAAACTCTAAAATTTCAATATTTAGTGCGGAACTTTGGGCAATTCTCGAAGCCTGCTTTTTTATTAACAATCTTCCAAAATCACCCTTTCAAATTACAATCCTTACAGACTCCCTGTCTTCAGTGCATGCACTGCAAGGTTATACTAAAAACAGAAGAAAAATTATCCAGGAAATACAAAACTTAATACATCAAATAAGAACTAAAGGCACAGATGCAACCATAATGTGGATCCCTTCCCATCTGGGACTGCAGGGTAACAACCTTGCAGATATAGCTGCCAAAAAAGCAGCCGAACATACTGAGGGCCAGATCATCAACATTAAATTATCCCTTTCTGAGACTAAAAATCACCTAAAACGTTGTGTGTTCCGGGGGTGGGCCGAGGAGCTAGACTCCTACTCTGGGGCCCACTCCCGGAGCACAAAATTTATTAAAGACGGATTGTTCTTATCTGTCCCCTATAAAATCCAGGGTAGGATCAATAGATTTTACACTGACTCTATTCATTGCAAATTCAGGAGCTCCCCATGTAAATGCGGAGATATCCTGAGTTTGGGACATATTTTGAATCCTTGCAATCAGATGAAACATGAACTTCAACCTGCTATAGATAAATTTGAACAAAATAACTTAATATATAATGAAAAACATATTCTGAATAAACACGATAAATTAGGATGGTTACCGATAGTCTGGCTCGCTGAAACAATTGGCCAGGCGTCATTTAATCATCTGATATAAAACTAACTAAAATCTGTTCTTGTTGATAGGGATGGAGTCCCTCCGGGGCGCGGGCCGGGCACCTACCTGCACTCCTGCTCCCTCCCCCCCTTTTTTCCCTTTTTAACTAACACGTGCGCCCGAGGGGCCGAAGCGACCCTTTTGGGCCCACCCTTTTTTAAAGTCCTTTCCCCCCGCGGGTGGGTGCCCGGTGCGCGCAACGGAGGGTTCTTTCGTAAACTTTTGCGCTTGTGCTCCCCCCCCTTTTTGGGATTGCCCATGCGGTGACTTGCCACTGCTCGGGGCGGAGAGGAGGAGTCCCTTTCCCTCCCTCCCTCCGTTCCGGGTATGCAAGAATCGTTAACCATCCCCACTTCCACCTTCATTATCATCACTACTACTAACTAAAAAGTTTAAAATCTCTTGATTCCATCATGACATCAAGGGCGGGAGAGTTTTTGTTGCTACCCCCCTTGGGATCAGATGGAACTAATAAAATAACTTAATTAATTATAGTATTGGAGGCATCTGTTCGTACCACTTATAAACAACATTAGTAACACAATAAGACTCTGACTAAAATTGGGTTTGCCCACTTAAAAAACTAATTACCAACGGTCAGTCTAAGACCTTATTACACATAAACAAACTAAATTTTAATAGTAACTTTTAAAATAAAACGAATCCTGCCACTTATAAACTGACTTTTTACCAAATGTTAACCTATTTTAACATGAGAACACTACTATGGATATATACTCTAATAAAACATCTTTAGACCATGTATATCACATCCTAAGGGATAAGTTAAAACAGGCTAAACATTAGGATTACACTAAATAACTTGTATGTAAATGTTATGTACATAATAATAATGCACATGTCATTTTAATAACAACTTTTAAATAAAACAAATTTCGTCACTTATAAATATTCATTAACAATAAAATCTTCAACTTATCTTTTTTACATATGTGAAAACTACGTCGTGTTATGTCCTAAGGGACAAGATTTTATAGGTCAAATACTTTATAATCCAACTAATCTTAATAAATATAGTAAACACAACTTGAATTCATGAAAAGACTAAACAGCTTGTATGTAAAAGTTGTGTACATAATAATGGTGTATATAATAATACCTTCCGGTTTTTAAAATAATCTTTTAAACCAAGTAAACTTTTTATGATCAATTGGTCATTTAACTCTGTACAGTTTTATATATTGGCCTATGCCTTTTAAAGAATTTTAACAATAAAGCTCTTTTTGAGCACAACATGGACTTTTAAAACAAAAATGCTCAGTTGAGCGTAAAAACAGGAATTTTTAACAGTAGCCCTGGGGTCTTTTTAATAAAATTTCCTCCAATCTGCCAGACTTAAAAGCAAACAACCAAATAGCTTTTATAAACCAAATATTTTATCACAAACATAAAATTTTAACTCAACAAAAACATTAAACTTATGCGCAATTATAATTTCTAAAAATCTTTTCAAAATAATAAAAATTTATAAAACCTTAAAAATATACCTCTCATCATTTAAAAATCCACTTTTTTCCAGGATCTCTATAATTTTAAATGCCCCAAATGGTCATTTGACCCAGAAGGCGTAAAAACTCTATCTTTCTCTCTCTCTCTCACATCTTGTCTCTGGAAACGTCCAGACAAGTCTAAGGACACAAACTCTACACGTTACATCGTAACATTGTTTTTTTTCTTTCATTTTGTCAGCATCTTTGCTTTTGAAAACCTACATCAACATTGTTAATGGCTAGCACGAATCCTATTTGTAAGCAAGTTACAAGCGTCTTAATTCTTTTAATTTTTTTAATTTGTTTGTTTGTTTGTTTTCGTCGTAGGTCTCAAAGAAGGTGAAACAATTGTTATCATATTAATAACTGAAGCTTAAATATTATAGGATTTGATGTTGATTACATTTTGTGAAGGGTTGCGTACATCCCCCAACCAATAATCTGCAAAACTTTGGAGGCGGTTGGTGGTGTGTTTTTAGATAATATTCTGAACGATGTAATATCTATTTAAACCTTCACCAACATTTTATTTGTTTTTCTTGTTGTTATTTATGACCGAAGAAGAAAAAACAGCACACACGGCAAACCTGTTAAAGTAATATTCGCTTATATATGCTTCTTATTCATGAGCCCAATTAATTATATTTTAGTGTAAGCCTGGGTGACTGTGATATTGCAACGAATTTTTATTTTTATTTCTTTGTTGTAAGTTATACATTCAATTTCTTTTAATTAAAACTTGATAAATCAAAATATCCCATTATTTACTGTCGCTGTGTAAAAAAAAGTTTGAGTGAACTAAAGAAAATTATTGTCATTTTTGTTTGTGTTTGATTGTAAATGTTGTTTACATCATACCATAGTCTTCAGGTCTAAAGGGACATCATAAATACATAGTGTTTATTAATATTTTTTATTGGCTTTCGTTGGTTTATTGGTTTCATGGGACACCTACTGCATTTCTAATGCGTTTGCTGTCGAAGTAATTTAATAAAACGGTTACATTAGAACATTTAGTGTTTGACTGAAGACACTTCTAACATCAAATCTTTTTGAACTTTTGGAAATCTCTGGCGAGTTGATGAGAGGAGACATGACTACCACGCTTAGCCCTACTTCCGAAGACAGTGATACGGGCTTACAGACAGATGTTTATAATCTATCAGTTCCTCAAGTATGCATCGAGTTTCGTTTTGACAAACAGGAGTTCGTACCATGGAACAACTCTGATACTATCGTCAGCGAAGAAGTTGAAGGTTACGCACGAAAAGTCAGGGTCTCCGTGTTGACAGTCCTGTTTCTCATTGGTGGACCAGGGAACGTCATCAACATGGTGGTGTTCTGCAGACAAGGTCTCAGAGATCGCGTCAACCTGTTACTGTTTTCACTGTCTTTAGCTGACGGTGTTTATTTGCTAGGAGCTTTTACTATACTCAGTGAAGAACTGTTTTTATCGTTCGGTCAGGAAAACAAGTCTGGTCCCGTTCTGAAGTTTGTTATTAACAATAATCTGACTGTTCCCTCAGATGTATGCTTCGTCTCCTTTGTTTTGTCTGCTATCATCGCCATTGAGAGATGTTACTGTGTCCTCAGACCTCTGAAATACCAGACTCTGATGAGAACCAGGACTATGGCTGCCATCATTGTTACAGCATATGTTGTCATTGGAGGCCTCAATCTGTTGACCAGTTTCAGGTACTATTTCGTGTGTGCATATGACCCTGTGACAGGTGCACGATTTAATGCAGGACTCCTCAGGGAGTTTTACGTACAACACAAATATCTCATTGACTACGTAGATATAATTTTCTTTGGAGTTGGATTGCCTGCAGGTGTAATGATACTGGTGATGATAGCGACAAGTATTACAGCAACTAAGCTTTATCAGATTGTGGCGTGGCGTACCGAAACATCGTCAGTTTTGTCTCTGAAGGAAGTGTCTCTCACTAAAATGTTGATTGGAACTTCAGTGCTGCTTATTGCTTGTCTCGTGCCTTCTGTTATCTTCCGTATCGCTCGTCTGTTCTTGCCAGAAATGAACACCACGCGACGAAATCATAATTTGTACTTGACTTGTCTATATATTTCACAGACGTTTATTTACGTCAATTCCAGCTTGAACATTTTCGTGTATCATGTTATGGGTTCTCGATATAGACAGACCTTCTGGGGTTTATGTGGAAAGAATACTGGTCAAAAGAAAAAGTAGACAATCTAATAGTCTTCTGTTGTAATCAGTGTTTGAAGTTTGTCACCACCAGGAGTATGTGAACGAACCTGTTAAAATTCAAACGTCTGCAATAAAACAAGTAGGCCTAAATGCTTCAACAAACTAGAATCTGATAAACTGATGATTTAATTGAGTCCACAGCTGTTTTTGTCATTGACGTTTTGGGTAAAACAAAACCACCCTCTAACAGTCCTGAAAGGGACTACAAAAGTAATGGATTACTACTGCAGCATTGTACTCAATAGGCATTGCAACTCGCGGGGACGGTCTCGTCGCTCCAAATGTGGCAAAACATTTTTTTTACAAGTTTCATGGCAAAAGTTACGTGACGACAAAGGATTCAATAATGTTCCTGAACACGCGCAGTTGGCACAAAGCAGGGTAACATTCGGTATGTGAAAATAAATGCCTGGATCACTGTACTCCGGCTATCCTGCTGATGACTATTCATATTTGAATGGCAGAATAGTGTGCGGACAGCTTTCCTACTGAAAGTTTATATTATTAAAGTGAAACGCATATAATTATGTTTGTTGATGTCAAACCGTGATTCTAAATCTCTTTACATGTTGTAACTTGCAATTGTTCACCACGTTTAATACAACATTATGTTTGGATCTGAGGAAGATTACGAAAACTTTTTTTATTGTCCTCAACACGGCGTTTGCAAACGTTCCAGAAGAAAAAAAAGTTATGTACAGCACTCCTCAAAATGAAACCAACGGTTGATCTGTAGTTCTGGATTATCACAGCCGGTTCCCATGAAATTGTCACCATTTTACCAGTTGGTATTGTAAACTGTTCATTACTGAACAGACGGACAGGGTTCCATTACAGTTCCAGCATCATAGACATGCCCTGCCACAGTATGGTACAGTACAGTCCAGCAGCATTGCAACAGTCTGAATGCCCTGAATGGAACAATGATGACTGTGACACGAGTTAATTTGTTGTTGTTGAGAAGTGTTAGTAAGTTTTTGTTGAAAAAAAGTGGATGCTCAGCGAGTGAAATAAGTGTGTGTGTGTGTGTGTGTGTGTGTGTGTGTGTGTGTGTGTGTGTGTGTGTTTGTGTGTGTGTGCACGCGCGTGCATGCGTGTGTGTGCGCGCGCGAGAGAGAGAGAGTTTATGTGTGTGTCCGTGTGCGTGCGTACATACACGTGGGACCAGGGTGTATATATTCGTGAATATGAGTGTTTATTACAAACTAACTCGTTGCAACATCAGCAGACAGACACAAGGCCGTCAGTTAAATCACATTGCAAAATAAAACAAGGCAGTTTTGCGCAGTGAGTTTCTTCCTGTTGGAGTCTGACAACGCACTCCTGGTAATTGTCTTTCAGTTTACTTGACAATTGTTTCTGTCTAAATGTTTTGTCTTCCATAAGACAGGAACAATTTTCACGTGAAAATGAGGTAGGGACACGCGCGTGGGTGGCTGGGGTCGGGTCTGGGTGTATCACGGGTGATTCTCCAATCCGGGGGAATTTTAAGTTCAATTAAGGTAGGATTGGAGTTTCCCCGGGGATAAGTCCAATTGGAGTTTCAACTGGAAACATAGGTGGGGCAAACTACAGTTGGAAGTTGTCCTGTAATAATTTCAAATTCCCCCAGAGACAGGAGAACTTACAAATGTGGTGGCTGAATTTCAAATGCTCTTGGTGGCGTCTCCAGGCGAAATTAAGGTTGACCTTGTTCTGTGATATATATTAGGTTTTTTATGTCGATCTAACATGATTTTAGGGTGCTGAATCCAAATCCGTTGGAGGCCAAGTTGTAAATGTTGGGCATTTTGAGTTATGACCCAACATTCAAAATGGCCGCCATGGGACTTTAGAGAACTGTAAAAACATGCACTTAACGTAATTATTTTGTATCTTATGCTTTTTTGGGGGTAAGAAAAATAGTATAATGTGCTGACATGATTCAAACTATGTGAACTATATCATATTTTAGTACTTATTAGCCCACAGCCACTCTGCGGAGAGGGCTATCATGATCTTTCGTGTCCTTTCATGTGCCTGGCAATTATCTTAAGAATCACGTCACAGGATCACTTCGAATTTGTGTGCTACTATTCTAATGAAACTGATGTGCCCTTCAGTATGCCTTGTTGACCTTGACCTTTGACCTTGAGTATGTGATTTTATTGTATCAATTATACTTTTTAACTTTTGCGCTGCTGTCGTAAAATAAGCTATGGTGGTTTTTTTTAAGCTAAAGTGTATTGAATTACTAATACCTATATTATGTATAAACCATTCATCTTAAATGCTTGACCTTGAATTTGCACTGAATATTTCAACGTTTTGTTTTAATATATTTTAAATATCTGCAGTAACGGTCTCATAATTGGTACATTAGCTTAATAGTTATATAGATGCTAACGTAAGTACCGATGACATCTCTAACCTTCATCTGAATGCTTGGCCTTTGTTACTATGCGCCAAGCAGTACAACACAGCGATCAGTGTCGATGTATAGGTGGGTAAAAGGGCCGACGTGCCATTGCATAGAGGGGTGAGTGAAGAAGGGAAAGAGTGGGGAAATCATCATAGGATTTGTTGGTGCTCACTTCTTGCTTTTCCACTCTTGTTAGAGAAAGGTGTACTTTTAGTGGTCTCATTGGGATTGCAGACCCATTGGTCTGCAATCCCAATGCAACATGCAACTTCAAGAAAATAATTATTAGTGAATCAGCGGGTCTTCTTCCTGTCGGGGATTGTAGCACAAAGTACAATGGCCAAGTTCTTAGAAACTGATCAGGGACGGTATTCATGTCGAGATAGCATGAGACTTAGCATGATGCTAACTTAGAAGCTCTTCCAAAAGTCCTATTAAATCCTATAGGACATTGGAAGAGCTTCTAAGTTAGCATCATGCTAAGTCTCATGCTATCTCGACATGAATACCGTCCCTGATACATATTATTATACAAACATGTTGTTTGAATGTGTCTTCAACGGGTTAAATTAAATGACCACAATGCTCTGTTCATCATTTGATCATTTTCAGAATCTCTGGTGGTAACTGTCATGAGATTGTTACACACAAAGCCTCCTTTCATTTGCAGAATTATGTGCAGATGGGTGGTACCCTGTTATGCACCCATTGCTGCATTACAGATTTA
The DNA here is from genome assembly GCA_017654935.2 of Phymorhynchus buccinoides. Taxonomy (NCBI): domain Eukaryota; kingdom Metazoa; phylum Mollusca; class Gastropoda; order Neogastropoda; family Raphitomidae; genus Phymorhynchus; species Phymorhynchus buccinoides. The sequence continues at coordinate 31,424,597 of CM065686.1, forward strand.
TGATTTGTCAGGGCCTCGTCTGGTGCCAACAATTATTCTAGTAGTCAGTGTTGTGCAATAAGTGCTGACCCACGCATTTCCAGCTACAGTTGAAAGGAATGACATGTTGTTCAAAATGAGTCTGCTTCCACAAAAAAAAGTCTCATTGCTAATGAGATTAGAAGCATCGTGCTTCAGAGTTAGTCATTCTTGGTGGAAGACCACTCTAACAAGTGTTATCTAATTTTTGGCCATCGTGAACACTAAGTCTTCTATGATGAGGTGATGATATATTGTATCCGTAGGCTTGATACCAGAGCTTAGCTGGCATGGGGCTTTGTTATGTGGATGTATTAATGAGATAATAATAGCAACGAATAACTAATAGAAACTAATAAGAGTCTTGATGATCCAGTCTTATTCTGAAAGGAGCTTTTGTACTTCAGTGCTATTCTAGTGTCCATACTCTGCTCTAAGCGATTACTCCCCCGCCCCCCACCTCCCATCATAATTTCACTAGCCTGCCAATGCAACAAAGTAGCTCACCAACATGATCACCCCCATAGCCAGTAATAAAGTCATTGTACTCCCCCCCCCCTTGTAAACTGCACAACTATCCAGTACAGCTGTTGTCACTGGTGAACTCATTGCAGTCTGTGCAGCCATTGATAACAGAGGCTGGAGGCACGTCCAGGAAAATACTGTACATAGGCACAATTCTTTACTCCTGGCTGCTGACGGGGTTTCTTTGTCTGTTGGGTGGTGTGTCCTCCATACTCAGGACAAGGGTCACCACTGATAATTGTGCTCATAAAGGCAATATCTTCTTTAGCCAATTGATGCAAATAAACCTGAAGTCCGGCTGCAGATGGAACAGAGTTGACACTCGATGTGGGGGGTTTTGGACGTGGGAATTACATTTTACTCATCCTATTACAACAGTCTTCCGAGTACGCCCAAATGAACGGAAAGTGAGGAGAAATGCGAATCAGTGCCATTTTAGTGTATTCATTCATTTATTCTTATAAGAGGCATTGGTTGCATCTTTAAAAATCAAATTATTGTCAACTTATGGGGGGCTTTTTGCCCCTAAGACCTTCCATGCGAGTATTTGAACCTCCCCCCATGTCCAACTGATCCGCCCCTGTGGTGGAATATCAATGGGGCCATTCAACTGTGTGGGTATAAATGTGGATTATATAATGACATTATTGAGCTTGATTTTTTAAAAAGCGATTTCAGGATAGAATCAATTCTGCACACCAAGGTTGTCAGCAACAACCTTATTTTTAAAACGATGTAAGTGAGCAACAGACTGTTATGCTGATGAGTTTGAATAAGGGACCTAGACAATGAAAACATTACTGAGATGCAAATATTTACGCCACAGCATCATTAATAAATACAACACAAACAATATTCTCTCTCTAAAAAAAGATTGATTTCCCAGAGATCTTTTTTGGTCATTTGTGGAGGGATCTAGTATTATTTACTGGTTCTATAAACACAAACACTAATATAACACATCTCTCTCACTCTCTCTCTCTCTCTCTCTCTCTCTCTCTCTCTCTCTCTCTCTCTCTCTCTCTCTCTCTCTCTCTCTCTCTCTCTCTCACACACACACACACACACACACACACACACACACACACACACACACACACACACACACACGTTTATGTTGGATTACTTCAATTATATTCTTAATTTCTCATTTGCGTTATTCACATGGTATTGTAAGTTTGTGGTGGTCAGTATATATTTAGATTTCAAACATACACCCACCCACCCCTCCCGCACACATACAACACACATGCATACACGCACACATGCACCCACCCGCGCGTGCAAACACACACACACACCGAATCAAGCCTAGATCTATTTCCTGGACAAGTAGGCTTCATCAGTCATTCAGGTTCATTTTCAACATCTACTCTGCTTTCATTCACTCACATGGTAGTTTAATCGAACAACCATTGTCGTCTTAGTTCAAGAGAGATGCAGTATCGTTAATCAGAACACACATGTTGCTAAGGTAAAATAAAAGGTACACTTCCTGTGGGTCTTTCGCGCAAGGGTGAGTCCATTTGTCACGGGTTACTTGGTTGCAAAGCGAGGCTGAGCCCACACAAAACAAAACAACTGCAATCTCCCCGGAACCCCAGGCTAAGACCGCACATGGAACTCCCCGGAACCCCAGGCTGAGCCCACACAAAACAAAACAACTGCAATCTCCCGGAACCCCAGGCTAAGACCGCACATGGAACTCCCCGGAACCCCAGGCTGAGCCCACACAAAACAAAACAACTGCAATCTCCCGGAACCCCAGGCTAAGACCGCACATGGAACTCCCCGGAACCCCAGGCTGAGCCCACACAAAACAAAACAACTGCAATCTCCCGGAACCCCAGGCTAAGACCGCACATGGAACTCCCTGGAACCCCAGGCTGAGCCCACACAAAACAAAACAACTGCAATCTCCCGGAACCCCAGGCTAAGACCGCACATGGAACTCCCCGGAACTCCAGGCTGAGCCCACACAAAACAAAACAACTGCAATCTCCCGGAACCACAGGCTAAGACCGCACATGGAACTCCCCGGAACTCCAGGCTGAGCCCACACAAAACAAAACAACTGCAATCTCCCGGAACCCCAGGCTAAGACCGCACATGGAACTCCCCGGAACTCCAGGCTGAGTTCATGCAAAACAAGAAAAGGCAATTCAATAGTTCTTGTGTCTCTCTTAAATGGATTAATCTTAGTTACGACGTCCTAGAGTGGTGAGGATGCGCCCTGGGTCACCATGCTCCAACACCAGTATAGCAAACTCCACAGCTGATACGCTTCATACTCTGGGTGGGTGGCTGTGGGGGAAGCAACGGTATACAGCTAAAAAAACCTGGCGTGAACAAATTCTCTCCCTTGCTGTTCCTCCCTTTCTTCCTTCTCTTCTCGTCTGATTCTCTCTCTCTCTTCCTCCTTCCTGCTTTCCTCAGCCCGTCTCATCTCTTCCATACGTAAGAGTACTGACACCATGCCTGGTTCTGGCACCTCCTGATGATCCGCCAGTCCCCAAGGTGTTCCCATCAAATTAGTCGCTCTGGAGGCCGCTGCCCTCGGAAAACCAGGACGAGACGACTTGGAACGCTCTTCTAAACGCTCAAAAATACGACCTCTACCCATCGAAGAAGGAGTCGACGTCGTCATCGTAGGAGTCCCACTACTCATGGTATACACTACTGAAACTGTTGTAGGAGTGTCTGACGTAACACCCACGGCTATTTGTTTACTAACACTACGCGTAATGGGAGATGAATGTTTCTTCTACTAAATACTAACCAAACACAACACACAACAGAGAGGGGGGGGGGGGGGGGGGGGGGGAAATTGCTGAAATTGCACTCACTCACGACAGAAATAACTGACCCAGTTACGAGTCTGTGCTGACACAGAGAACTAATCAAAAGCGGGGCTGCTTAACTGCGAACGCTACGGAAAAACAGAAAACGGCAAAAACAAGGAAAACGAAACGGTTTTGACTGAAAACTAAAAACGGGTTTGATTGGTTGGATTGTGGTCCCTGGGGGAGGGAATGGATTCGCTTCCACCCACGAATCCTAGCCGCCTCCAACCGCCCACAATAAACTAAAGTACTGCTAAAACAAATTCACTGGGCCCAGTGGACTCGGTGCGAATAGAAAGGCATGCAGACGCAAACGGTTCTATCTCGTGGGAAATATCCCACAAGACGATCCCGGACTTGTAAAGGCTCTTTGTGACAGAGGCGAATGTGAAAACAAGCCATGATACCTACAAAGATCAGTTTCTACTGAAAGTTGCCCACTGTTTTAAACTTGGCCTCTGACGGATTTGAAACAAGGACATATTAAAGATTTTAAATCCGTTGAAAAACTTAATATATATATAAAAACAACCTCCTTCCGTCTTTACAAATGTTATCGCCTAGACTAATACAGCAAAAACAAAACTATGTATATTTTAACAAAATCCAGCTACGATTCACTTTTGATAGTCTTTGAGGTGTGTGTGTGTGTGTGTGTGTGTGTGTGTGTGTGTGTGTGTGTGTGTGTGTGCGTGCGCGTGCGTGTGCGTGCGTGTGCGTGTGCGTGTGCGTGCGCGTGTGTGTGTGTGCGTGTGTGCGTGTGCGTGTGTGCGTGTGCGCGCGCGCGCGCGCGCGCGTGTGTGTGTGCGTGTGCGTGCGTGCGTGCGCGCGTGTGTGTTCACTTTTAATAAACTTTGAGGTGTGTGTGTGTGCGTGTGCGTGCGCGTGCGCGTGCGTGTGCGCGCGCGTGAGTTGCGTGTGTGCGTGCGTACATGCGTGTGTGTATGTATGTGTGTGTGCCCCCTGACTATTTTGTCCCTTGACAATAACGTGACCGTATGGGACCATTTTGGGCGACTCTGTGTCTCCACAATCTTGCGACAGAAATAAAAGAAAATACAGAAATACCACGAAGGCGCAACCACGCACGTTTTGCACCACTCACACACACACACACACACACACACACACACACACACACACAAATGTGCACACGCACGCAGACTCTCTCATAAACATGTAAGAAGTACTCACACACATACATACGCGCATGACAGTTCGAGACACACTCACACGCAGAGAGAGAGAGAGAGAGAGAGAGAGAGAGAGAGAGAGAGAGAGAGAGAGAGAGAGAGAGAGAGAGAGAGAGAGAGAGAGAGAGAGAGATGCACAAGCCTTCGTATCTATTAAGAAACTGTTAGACAGATAGACAGAAGCTTAAATACGTAGGCAAACAAAATCCCAAACCAACCAACGAACAAACAAACAAACATTACAAAACAAAACCCTTGACCAGAAAAAAAAGAAACGGTTCGAACCCTCTAATTCAAATCTACAGACGAAAATGTCTTGATGAAATTTTTTTTCCATAAAATAATAGAAGTCGCACAAAAAAAATGTCGATCAATTTACATACAAAACAATAACAGATATTGCACTGATTGGCAGGTCACATCAAAAGGCATTGCCTCGGAGGGGGGTTGGGCTAAGATATGAAATACAAACACAAATAGACGATTTTCGGAGAGAGAAAAAACTAGGGGAGAGCACCTCCATTACTCGGTTAAATACCATAGCAAGAATGCGACAATGGCGTCGAAGCTTGAAACTGCAGGAAGCGAGTCAGCGACTTGCAAACATTTTTTATTACAAAAATATGGGGTGGCCAGTAGCTACTAACTGATAGAACTGTGACGTAAAAATATAAATGACATCTATTTCAGAACGACGCACGGTGTTCTAAGTGCTGTACGTCTGCTCAAGCACACGAGGCGAGAGCTGGGGATCTACCTGATGGTAGAGCAACTTTCCCTGTTTGACCGATTGAATTAGGCAGGATCACTCCCACACACCATGAAATTACTCCCCTTAGTTATTTCCGAACAATTCCTATTAAGACAAACCAAATTTAGACAACTAAATGGCCCTGATGACAGTGACCCTTGAGAAACTAGTAGGACTTTACAAAAGATGAATATGTGTATGCGGTGCAACATCGTCACGCGATTATTCTGTCAGTGTTTGGCAATTAGATTCATTTTGCAGATTTACAATTCGTTTCGCGAGTAGTAGTTTATTATTTGGTGGTGGTGGTGGCCTTGTGGATTAAAAACATATATATATATATATATGTATAATGTTTTAGATAGCATTCAAAACAATAGAGAAAACTAGAGCGTTAAGACGCTAAATCACCAACCGTGCGCCTCATATCGTGCCGACTTACTCTTTTACTGCAGCGTTTTCGGCTCCAGTGACCTTGACCTTTGACCCATGACCTTCATTATCGAACTTTGCCTCGATCTTCCTACTATGTACCAGCATGCAAAATGTGAGCACCCAAAGGCCATCCGTTCAAACGCTAGAGAGGATACATGCAAACAAACATACAAATATACAAACATACAAACACCACCTCAGACACGAGTGAAAACATTACCAATCCGCTCTCTACGATCACGGTTGGTAAAAACAAGTGGGAAGGCTGTGGTGTAAATTTATTCGGCAAATATTTCGGACTACTGCCCTTTGACCATGCCAGTCTCCTTCTGTATATAATGTTTTAGACAGCATTCAAAACAATAGATAAACACAAGTGGGAAGTGTCAATTTATTAGACAAATATTTCGGGCTACTGCCTTCTTGCATTAGATCATAATTATAGTAATCAACGTTTTGTTTTCATAGATACTAGAAATGAAATTAATTCTCCCTTTTTGTCCCACTCAGATAGCACCGTAAGGACGTCCAAGTCAAAAATCCGAAGAAGCAGCAGAGAGAGAAAGAGAGAGAGAGGAAGAGAGAGAGAGGAAAGGGAATGAGATAGATAGACAGATAAATCAAAGTCAAAGTCAAAAATTGTGTTTTAATTGTTAGATCTCTGGCCCATAACAATACAATTCACACAAAAAGAAAAACACAAATCAAGATTCAAAACATTTGCAATGCACAATATTCACAAGACATGGAAGCCACATCAAGGTAGGCTTATTGCAGATACTACAAGCTGGCAGGCTAATCAAATTTGCCAGCATTTGCCAATTATACAGAATGGATTTTGAACATAAATACTTGTGAAACAAACATTCAGCTTTCTAATAGTCTGCTGTCATAATACAGCCTACAATCACATTGATAGAAAACGGTAATATGTGTTATTATCTGCCTTTTCCCCCTTCTTTTTCCCCCTTCAGATCAGTAGCTACAAAAGCGTGCCTACATATGTGCGCTCATACACCACGACACACAAAAGCTTACATGTATACGCACGCACGCACTCACGCATGCAGGCACACACAGAGAGGCAAACACACACACATACACACACATACAAACACGCATGCACACAAGCAAACACACACACTCAAACACATACAAACACTCACAATGTACGCACTCACACACACCTGCATGCTTGCACCCACCCACATCCACACCCATCCATGCACACACACACACACACACACACACACACACACACACACACACATACATACACACACACACACACACACACACACACACACACACACACACACACACACACACACACACACACACACACACACACACACACACCACTAGCAAGCACGAAGGCCTACCAACGCATGTCATCAACACCCCTAAGTATTTTCTAGGCCATTTTCGTTTTGTATTCCACCACTGGCAATATTGTCACTCAATATTTCTAACCTGATAGATAGATAGATAGATAGATAAATAGAGAGAGAGAGAGAGAGAGAGAGAGAGAGAGAGAGAGAGAGAGAGAGAGAGAGAAGAGAGAGAGAGAGAGAGAGAGAGACAGACAGACAGACAGACAGACAGACAGACAGACAGACAGAGATTCAGAAACACAGACAGACAGACAGAGATTCAGAAACACAGACAGACACACAGACAGATACAGAGAACTCTTTGACTGTTTCGAAAACAATGGGACCAATTGCAATTGCGCTGATGCGGAAGCAGTTCAAAGTTTGCCTCTCTCTCTCTCTCTCTCTCTCTCTCTCTCTCTCTCTCTCTCTCTCTCTCTCTCTCTCTCTCTCTCTCTCTCTCTCTCTCTCTCTCCTCTCTCTCTCTCTCTCTCTCTCTCTCTCTCTCTCTCTCTCTCTCTCTCTCTCTCTCTCTCTCTCTCTCTCTCTCTCTCTCTCTTGGTAGACAATATCCTGTGCCGGGCAGTTGATGGTGAACAAAAATAGTCCCCGTGTCTTACACTTGGTCGGATTCCTCCTCCTCCTCCTCCTCCCACGCAGCAACCACTACTGTTGTAGTCCGCCCCGTGTCCTTCCGCCTGATTTACAAACTATAGTGCGCTCCAGGTTTTAGCTACCGGGAGGGTCTTTTATATAAATAATTCCCCCACCTTCTGGAAGTTCTGTGCTTGTAACTTCATCTAATCTATCACTCTCTTTCACTCTGCCTTTTCCCTTTGCCTACTGTCATCTACTATCTTTCTGCGGCCTTACCGGAACATTCTCCTGCCTTTTTTTTTCTTCTTCAAGAAACACTTTCAAAAACATTTCCTCCAGCCGAAGTCGGACTTGCTGGGCCTAACTATTTCTTACTTAGGCGCATAACTGCCGCATTACGCATCTGCGCTCATAATTAACAGGAAACTGTCTGAGCGATCGAAGAAGAAGAAGAAGAAGAAGAAGAAGCTGGCTTCCACTTCCAGTCTCTTGTGTGTTACCATTTTTAGTTCCCGAGCAAAGCTTCGGGGAGTATTGTGTTTGTTTCGTCCGTCCGTGCGTGCGTGCGTCCATCGGACACGTTGTCTTGAAAACCGTTCAGAATGAAAAATGGTGTTTTACGTCCTCTCGGTCATAGACACATGGGACATTTGTAAATACAAAGATGGTGGGAACAATACTGGGTGCAATGCCCGGAGGCAGTGCAACACCAGTAAAGTCCCGAGTTTTTAGCAATATAGATATGTGCAGCGGTAACCACGCCTCGGATAAACCTCTTCGGCTATGGTACCGCCACGAAGAGAAAACCGTTCAGTCCATGTCAATCACTTTTAAGGGCCAGCCGCACGTCCAGTAAAATCGCACGACTGTACGATACGATTCGATCACGTGGTCTCCAAGAACAAAATGCGATTGGCGCGTCGAGATCACGTGATCGAATCGTATCGTACAGTCGTGCGATTTTAGTGAACGTGTGGCTGGCCATTTAGTATGCAAGTCCTAGAGGATATTACCTATCGACTGATTGCTTTAGTTTTATTTTAGGGTCAAGGTCATGCTGATTAAGGAGTTCAAACCCCAACACACTTATGCGGGGTTTTTCACGTTTTTTGATGGAAGGGCTATAATACTATAATCATGCTTTTGTCAGTGCATTCATGCGCGCGTGCGCACGTGCGTGCGAATCACGGGGTTCGAGCCCCAAAGCTGTATCCCAAAAACTGCTGCATGGGATCGCTTTAAATGTAGTGCTTTTGTGGTGGGATGGGTTCCTGGGCTATACCCAAGGCGTTTTGAGCCTAAACTGTGATGCCCTTAGTGGTGGATCACCCTGGGCAGGTTCCTGGTTTTTGTGGTGGGATAGGTTCCTGGGTTAAATCCAGGTGATCCAGGGTGGTCCTTAGTGGTGGTTCACCCTCAGGAAGACCCTGGATCACTCCCAGGTACAACCTGGATGGGCCTGAGGGTGATCCAGGATGTTTCGGAGGATAACCCAGGGTGTTCCTGAGGGTGATCCAGATGATCCAACACCAAGGACCACCCTGGATCACCCCCAGGAACAACCTGGATCGGCCTGATGGTGATGAATTATTACTATTCGGTTTCAATGTATAATAATCATAAAAAATGTGAACACTAAATTCCAAAGGCATATGACAGGACTCCAAACGATCAGCAACCTTAACCAACGACTACGTATAGCATCAAACAAATCACACGATAATATGAAGTAGTCAATGATACTACTGCCAGAGTCCGACATAAAAGTGAAACGCACACAAGAATCACCTGGACAAACTCCATTTAAAACATGTAAATCTAGAGCATCACACATAGTGACTAATAACTTACCACAGGTATTCAGCACGTTATCCTCAGAATTACGATCAGAACAAATAGGTCCACTTTTCCCTCTCTGGCCAAAAGGAGAATCATTGTCGTAACAAACATGAGACGTAGTAGAAGTTCTGCTGTTATTTGAGAGAGAGAGAGAGAGAGAGAGAGAGAGAGAGAGAGAGAGAGAGAGAGAGAGAGAGAGAGAGAGAGAGAGAGAGAGAGAGAGTCAGACAGACAGTCAGACAGACAGACAGACAGAGACAGACACAGACATACAGAGACAAAGACAATGACGGAGATATAGTCGAAGAAACAGAGACACAGAGTCAAGGACAGAGACAGAAACAGACGCAGAGATACAAATAAAATAAAGAGAGATGCTCTGGCAGATAGGCAGACAGACAGTCAGGCAGAAAATCATTC
>CM065686.1:31442090-31444956 GCA_017654935.2 Phymorhynchus buccinoides
ATATGTGTGTGTGTGTGTGTGTGTGTTTGTTGGGTGGGGTGGGGGGTGAATGGTGGTGTGGTGTGGGTGTATATGTGTACGTGCGTGTGTGTGTGTGTGTGTGTGTGTGTGTGTGTGTGTGTGTGTGTGTGTGTGTGTGCATGTGCGTGTGCCATGCGTGAGCGCGTTTGATTATTTCTAATCACAGTTGATCCGATCCAAGATATAAATCTTAAACGCCGACGATAATAATCAATCATTTAAGCTTCGAAGAAATACGGACATTAATTTTTTTAAATACAAAATTTGCGACAAATTGCGAACTAACACTGACTAAGGACTCAATACAAACTGCAAACGACGAAAACATGATAGAGCACAGAATAAGGTCTAAATAAGCAGTCTTCTGACCTTTTGTTGCACAAAGGAAGCCATAGAAAACACATAATATACCGGACTAATTAGAAAGTAGAAACCCGCCTGATTTGGCCTCTGCTATTTAAACCCTATGAACTTTTAGAACTGGCGTGGTATGACAGTCTTTTAATTATACTTATATGTATTGTTAAAAATTCGGGACATTACTAGTGTTGCACTTCCTCCGGGCATTGCCTCCAGGATCGTCCCCACCATCTTTATATCTACTAATGTCCCATAATGTGTCTGTTCCAGACCGGAGGACGTTAAACGGATTTTTATTTCGAACTGGCGTGGTAAAAGCGTCAAAGCTCGCTGTACGGACCCACATTGAATACACTAACTTTATGATCAAAAGGTCCAAATTTAATGCGATCTTAGCAATTATGTGCGTCTTTTAAAATCGTTGTTGTCTATTTAGCCTTATCTCTATAGTTTCCATCAATCTAAGCAACTATTTGTTGGTCGTTGTTATGATTTTAGTGCAGACAAAACAAAACATCTATTTTGTGTGACTTCTGAAAGACTAGTGCTGAAATACTTCCTGATTTGTGTTTACTCTCCTTTGGTTACATACGTGCGAGTGCCACGTGCGCGCACAGGCATACAGAGAGAGAGAGAGAGAGAGAGAGAGAGAGAGAGAGAGAGAGAGAGAGAGAGAGAGAGAGAGAGAGAGAGAGAGAGAGAGAGAGAGAGAGAGAGATTTAATCATTATGGCCATTGCCCCACAGAGAGAGAGAGAGAGAGAGAGAGAGAGAGAGAGAGAGAGAGAGAGAGAGAGAGAGAGAGAGAGAGAGAGATTTAATCATTATGGCCATTGCCCCACAGAGAGAGAGAGAGAGAGAGAGAGAGAGAGAGAGAGAGAGAGAGAGAGAGAGAGAGAGAGATTTAATCATTATGGCCATTGCCCCACAGAGAGAGAGAGAGAGAGAGAGAGAGAGAGAGAGAGAGAGAGAGAGAGAGAGAGAGAGAGAGAGAGAGAGAGAGAGAGAGAGAGAGCGAGAGAGCGATTTAATCATTTATGGCCATTGCCCCTCAGAGAGAGAGAGATATATATATATGCTATTGCCCCAGAGAGAGAGAGAGAGAGAGAGAGAGAGAGAGAGAGAGAGAGAGAGAGAGAGAGAGAGAGAGAGAGAGAGAGAGAGAGAGAGAGAGAGAGAGAGAGAGGTGGTGGTTAATGGTTTGAAAACTATATTTTGATCAGGCATAATGAACAAGCACTTCTACGTGAGAGAGAGAGAGAGAGAGAGAGAGAGAGAGAGAGAGAGAGAGAGAGAGAGAGAGAGAGAGAGAGAGAGAGAGAGAGAGAGAGAGAGAGAGAGAGAGAGAGAGAGGTGGTGGTTAATGGTTTGAAAACTATATTTTGATCAGGCATAATGAACAAGCACTTCTACGTGAGAGAGAGAGAGAGAGAGAGAGAGAGAGAGAGAGAGAGAGAGAGAGAGAGAGAGAGAGAGAGAGAGAGAGAGAGAGAGAGAGAGAGAGACAGAGAGACAGAGAGAGAGAGAGAGAGAGAGAGAGAGAGAGAGAGAGAGAGAGAGAGAGAGAGAGAGAGAGAGAGAGAGAGAGAGAGAGAGAGAGAGAGAGAGAGAGAGAGAGAGAGAGAGAGAGAGAGAGAGAGAGAGAGAGAGAGAGAGAGAGAGAGAGAGAGAGATTTCAAATCCACACCATGTCCAAAAAACAAACAAGCAAAACACCCAACAACAACAACAACAACAACAGCAGTAACAACGACACATATTAGAGCTGAATAACATTTCAATAGACGACTTTCGGAGGAGAAAAAAACACTATGAGAGAGCACTTCGTGAAAATTAGAGTTGATTACCTCGACTTACTCGGTCAAAACCATAGCAACCATGGCGTCGAAGCTTGAAACTGCAGGATGCGAGTCAGCGACTTGCAAACATTTTTTTTAGAAAAATGAGGTGTGGCCAGTATAGCCACAAACTGATAGAACTTGCAAATTGTGACGTAAACATATAAATGACATCAATTTTAAAATGACGCACGGTGTTCTAAGTGCTGTATGTCTACTCAAACACACGAGGCGACAGCTGGGGATCTCCCTGATGGTAGAGTAACTTCCCCTGTTTGACCGATTGAATTAGGCAAGATCACTCCCACACACCATGAAATTACTCCCCTTAATTATTTCCGAACAATTCCTATTATTGGTTAGGGGAAGACGGGGTAAAAAGCGCATGGGCGGGTAAGAAGCCCACCCCAATTATCTCATGAAATGAAGCAAATTTCAGTCTCATTTTGCCCATGAGACGAGCGTTAATGTCTAGCATTCGTCTCATGGGCAAATTTAGACTGAAAATTTCTTTATTTCATGAGATAATTGGGGTGGGCTTCTTACCCGCCCATGCGCTTTTTACCCCGTCTTCCCCTATAATCGAAACTGTGGTATGTCAAAATGTTATGGGATGAAAACAAAGCGTTCGTTCTTTTAAACAATTCA
>CM065686.1:31445456-31457956 GCA_017654935.2 Phymorhynchus buccinoides
GTGGGGCTGACCGCCACAGCTGGCAGAAGAACACTTCAGACAGCAGCCCCACACAATAAGGAACCACTTTCTTATCAATATATAAACAATGGAATAAATCCGATTGTTAAGGAATTGATGTGCTGTTCAGAGTCAATTTGAATGAAAAAGATTATATATTCTATTAAGAAGAGGAAGAAGAGTAGTTTCATTTGTTTACCACCCCCCCCCCTCCCACCCTTTAAATTTTTTTCAGATTTACCTCAGAGGCCAGGCTCTTGTGGCAGCAAAGCGAGGCGATCAGCCAAACGGTGCCTGTGGTTAGCAGTCATCAACTTCATTCTCGTCATCGCTGTCGTCATTGCCGTCTCTGTCGTTGTGGCTGGTAAGGATTACTACAAAGGAACGTCCACGGAGAATGGTTGCGTTGTTCTCATTTCTGTAGAACGTGTTCCTCTGTGACGTAAGTGTCCCGCGCGACCCCTCTTTCTTTATCTACACCCCCCCCCCTCTCCTTTTCTTTTCTCTGTCCGGCCGCCACGTTAATTGCCACCCACCATCTAAAGAACGCCGAGTAAGGGCGTTGTCTGTTTGAAGTTCGACTTGTCTCCCCGGTCAGCACGTACCACCTACCGAGGTTATCTCCCTTCAACCCCCCCCCCCCTCTTATCTACCGTCTCATCACGAGATAGTGATATCAAGAGTCGGGCGCCCTTTGTAAGACACCGCGTCCTTACCCATCACAAGAAAGTGACAACCACGGTTATCTCCCTTTGAAGACAGTTTCCGAGCACGAGAAGGATTTGAAAGTCGGCATGTGATAAGGATGTAATAGGCGCGTGATTGTTCGGTACATTTAGAACAGCATCTTGTGACGTGTCGACTGCTATAAACCAATAGCAGGCTTTCATTGTTTGAAAGTGAAGGCTATAATTGGCGTAGTGAGAAAAAGTTTTTCACACAAGACGCTGAAACTGACTAGACCAACACCTCTCCCAGCCAGAATAGCCCACCTAGTAAGTCTTATTGATGACTGGTGATTGAGACTGGTTGTTTGTTTGACTCTAGTTTTGATCTAGATCCTATGTTCAATGATGAATAAGGAGTAGATAGATATGTTATAGAAAAGAAGTGGTAAACATTCTATTCTATTTATGTGCACTGATTATTTGTGTGTGTGTGTGTTTTTGACTTGAACACTTTTGGTACCAGAACCGGAGTTTATGCCTACTAACCCATTTGTCTATTTTTAGTAGGAAACCTATGGGCCGCAATCTTGCACTATTTTTAGTAGGAAACCTATGGGCCGCAATCTTGCACTTTATGATACCCTTCCTTTCCAGGTGTTGGATGGAGAATGATGTTGTATTGATCACCTTTTATGTTTTACTGATCTCAGTTTGTTAACTGAAATTCAGTTTATTTATTAACTACATGTAGTGCTATTGTACAAGGGAAGCCTTCAAGACGGTTGGGATTCACTAATTCCCTGCCGACTGAAGCCCCTTGTCTCTAAGCCATAGAGATCTACATCCACCTTCTCCTGTGATTATCAGCAGGGCATCGTGGGCCGGAAGATCATCCCGGACTCCACCACGCACCAAGACGGGACTGTCGCCAAGACGACCCGCACCCAGAATCCGCGAGGAGACCACGCCTGAACCGTGCCATCCCGCGAAGCCGTAATCGGAACGACTGGGAGCTACTCTCACCTGACGAGCAAGCCCAGAACTTCAAACAGCTAAGTCTACCTGACTGCGCCAATCATTTGAACTTTCCTACGGACACCGAAGATAATTAGTAACCCTTCCGGCATGGGGCGAACCTTATAGAAAGACAAAAGTCTTGTGAATCCTTTCGGATTTCATTGTGTTTTTATCCATATTTTGTTTTGGCGCCATTGAGCTGCTTTATTATTATTGTTGCATAATCTTATGCAGATTTTGGGAGTAAATAAAATACAAGTGTCAAATAATCCTGAACCCTTTGGTCAGACTGATGAGAGTGGGAGTCTTGTAATTTCATGTAAAACCCTACTACTCTCTGTCTGCCATTTAGAGCAATTCAACCACTTGTATTTCTTACAACCATCTGACGAGCCAGAACCCGGGCACAAATATAAATTTATTAGATGAAAAGGGGCCGGGAAAGTTGCTCATCTCCCATACCCTAGAGAAGTGGGCTAAAGGCAAATTTTCTAAAGTCTTCCCTAGAGACTTAGCCTTTTAACCCATTACCTCGTCACACCTCTGTGAATGAATGCTATTATGTTTTTGTTTTTTTTTCTTTCAACCTTCTGTGCCCTTCCCACCCCTGCATGGCACCTGCATTATAAAATAATAAACAGTAGGATATTGATTGAGTTAGAGTGGTTTCTTCGCCGTATGTATTCTTTGTTTCATAGCGGGGAATACTCGTAATATTAGAAAGCAACCTCCCGACCCGCCCACCCCCCCCCCCCCCCCCCCTACCGTCCCACCCCACACCCCTTCTCCCAATATCAATTTTCCTTTTCATTGATCCTCACTTTTACTATTCGTTCCAATTTTCATTCTTGAAAGAACACAGCTAAAAAAAAAAGGAAATAGATAAATGTTAAAAACAGACAGGCAGACAGACGAACAAGTAAACATAAACAAATCTATGCACCGCTGATTTCCCCCCGTTCCTTACAACGACAGCCCCATCAAGGTGGACGTCAAGTAGGGCAACATACCCTCCCTCCGCCGCTTCTCTCACCCTCCTTTACCCCCTCCCCCACCACTAGCCCCCCCCCCTCCCTCCCTCCCTCCCCATGCCCCCCTGTCCCCTGTCCGTTGGGCACATTAGCAACAAGGTGAGATTAGCGTCCAATCGGTCAGAGACCCTTATGGACGGTATTCCTGAAGACGGCGAGGTCGTCTTCCCAGGGATGAAGACGATGCGATGACGATGAGACAGTTGTGGTTCTGGACGTGGCAAGGCGTCGTAGGGGCTGGTGCTTTGTCGTTTTGGACGGGTGTCCAAGTCTGGTTTTTTCTTCTTGATGCTTAGGGTGGTGTCAGCATCGTTGAGGCGGGGCAGAGATGTAGAAGCATTGTGAGGCGCAGCTCCAGATAGAGTACCTTTATACTCTAGCTCCAGGTAATACACCATTAGTCGTACAACCCCCACGAGGATACTGGTTCTATGGGGAGTCTTTTGTACAAATAGTTCTTCCACCTTCTGGAAGTTCTGTGCTCGTAACAACTTCCTCTAACCGATCACTCCCTTTGACTCTGCCTTTTCCCTTTGCTTGCTGTCATCTACTATCTTTCTGCTTTTACCCGGCCCATACTCCTGCCTTTTGTTCTATAACAAGCGCGAAATCGCAATAGTTTGTGGCACGCGGTCTATTTTTACCACTCCAATCATGAGTCACCTCCCCTGGCTTTTCAATAATTTTAATCTGTAAACCAGAATGTTATCTCTGCACCATTTCGTAACTTTTTATATCTTTTGGAAAACATTTAAAACTATGTATCCTACTTATGCTCATCGAAAGAAGCACCGCATACTCGTCGTGTCTGTTGTAGTGTCTGTATTACGTATGTTTATTATTTTGTACGCTTTTAAAATACATCATTTTAAAGAGCGGCCTCAATTTGAAGTGTAGCCTCGATTTGAAGTGCGACAATTTTGTCAAAATGTGCGACAATTTTGGACCGACCGACCGACAGACAGACAGACAGACAGACCGACCGACCGACCGACCGACAAAGTGAGTTATAGGTTTGTGGCTTGAGCCACAAACAAAAACTCTTACACAAAGATTTTTCTCCCCAGCCAAACACGGACTTGCTGGGCCTAGTTAGGCGCATAACGGCAGCATGACGCATCCGCGCTCCTACGGCAGGGAACTGTCTAAGCGATTGACGAAGAAAAAAAAGAACAAACTTACACCATCGTATTAAATTTGAAGCGATTCGTGTAACGGGTTCACGAGATAGTGAATGGGTGGAGAAAAGTGCCAGAGAAGATGGCATGTGGCTATACCAGGTGACACCACGTGGTTATAATGTTTCTCCCCAGGGAACATATACGTTTGAGGGAATTATACTATTGTGCAACATTTGAAGTGAGTCTGTGCAGAGGTTCACGAGCTATATATTGCTAGCTGATCTGACTTCTAGCGTGTCGACTTCTGTGTCTCTGTTTTTCTCGTTTATTATTGATTGCTTTTAACCCTTTCGCCGCCAGCCATTTTTCAGCCAAACAAATACTCTTACACGTAGGGGAAGACGGGATAAAAAGCCCATGGGCGGGTAAGAAGCCCATGCCAATTATCTCATGAAATAAAGCAAATTTCAGTCCAATGTGCCCATGAGACGAATGCTAAGCATTAACACTCGTCTCATGGGCAAAATGTGACTGGAATGTGCTTTATTTCGTGAGATAATTGGCGTGGGCTTCTTACCCGCCCATGGGCTTTTTACCCCGTCTTACCCTACATGGGTAGAGAAAAAGTCAATATCTTCAATACTGGGAATTCCTCTGCGACATGTATCGGATGACAGGCCCTGATTTGATGCCTTTAGGTGACGTGGGCGTTAAACCAGTGTGGTGCATAAATGCGACATTGGCGGTGAAAGGGTTAAATGTAATGAGGCTGGTTGATTTATGGCCAACATTAATTAATAATGTTTGTGGTTAGTGTGGTGTGTGTGTGTGTGTGTGTGTGTGTGTGTGTGTGTGTGTGTGTGTGTGTGTGTGTGTGTGTGTGTGTGTGTGTGTGTATGTGTGTGTTGCAGTCAAATATGCCCACGAAGGAAGCGAAGACACAAGCACTACCACAGGAAACCTAACAATCGGTGAGTCGTTGTTGTTGTTGTTGTTGTTGTTGTGTTGTTGTTGTTGTTGTTGTTGTTGTTGTTGTCGTTCCCTGGCTTAAAGACTCCAGGGATAATCCCAACAGCCGAAGCACTTGAACACTATGGTACAAATGCGCCAGCTAGGGGTGAGAACGTTACCTGTGTGACCGGTTTTGATTACCCCAGCACGTGGGCAGTCACACTCCGACTTCGGAGGATTTCAGACGGATGAATTTATGCTAGGAGCTTGCCATGGCTCAAGACAATCCCCCGCATAACTAGGCAGAACATAACAACATTTTGATGTAGCCTTGGTGTTCCAGCTTATGTCAACTGGTCTGACACAGCCTTAAGCCAAGGCGATGTCATGTTGTTGTTGTTGTTGTGGTTGATGATGATGATGATGATGATGATGATGATGACGACGATGGTGATGATGATGATGAAGACAACGACAACGACAACGACAACGAGGAAGACGATGGTGATGATGATGATGAGTTAGGGGAGGGGTAAGAACAGCATCCCCGATGTTAATAGACCTCCTACAATCATGTATAGGGGAAGACGGGGTAAAAAGCGCATGGGCGGGTAAGAAGCCCACCCCAATTATCTCATGAAATGAAGCAAATCTCAGTCTCATTTTGCCCATGAGACGAGCGTTAATGTCTAGCATTCGTCTCATGGGCAAATTTGACTGAAATTTTCTTTATTTCATGAGATAATTGGGGTGGGCTTCTTACCCGCCCATGCGCTTTTTACCCCGTCTTCCCCTAATAGTAAAAGCGTTTGCAATAATAAGGATAATGCGTTATTTGAGGGCGATTACAATTATGGCGACAAACGACGACAACAACGACGACGACGACGAAGAAGAAGACGACACTGATGATGATGATGACTCTAAGGAAGACGTTTAGAACAGGCTAATAATAGTGGCGGTGCTATGTGAATGCGACGATGACGATGATGATTATGACGACGATAAAGATGGGGACTCGTTTTCTTCTCTAATTTTGTTGTTGTAAAACTGCTTCGTTGTCTTGCAATCAGAACAAGAGTCCACGTTTTTTCTTCGTATGTGACTGTGCATGGACCGATCCATATGTCCGATTGCAGTCGTACGACTATTCGACTGTGACGACATCTGTGAGGCATGATTCTGATGAAATACTGCTGTTTAAATGAATCTAATGAAACATATCTACAGAAGTTTCGTTCACTATATTCATGTAGACTCCAAAATGCACGAATATGATGAAGTATAATAATAATAAATAATAATTTTATTTCATGTAGCGCTGAAATCCATACAGTAGTATGCTCTATGCGCTTTATAAAGGCAACATTAAAATCAACGAGATAGTCATACTACCAACATTCCCGTGCAAAGAAATAAAGTGACACGGATAACATGATTCTCACTCACAAAGATATTCACCTTTGCAGAAACTAATGAAAATGTCAACAAGCAGCAGGAAGGAATGCACCAATACGTGCGTACACGCGTACACACGGCCCTCTCTCTCTCTCTCTCTCTCTCTCTCTCTCTCTCTCTCTCTCTCTCTCTCTCTCTCTCTCTCTCTCTCTCTCTCATACAGGATCCCTGATAAAATTATATCATTTAAGCGACACATTGAACATAAACATTCTGGCCACAACATAAAAAAGTATCTGCCATAGAAATGCAAACGGGTGGGTCTATTTCATCAGATTTACTTACACCGTAGTATTTCATCAGAATCATGCTTCACAAAAGCCGCAGTTTGAATAGTCGTACGACCGCAGACGGACGAGTGAATCTACCCCTTTAGCAGCCTACTGAGATTGTCATGGTTTAACGTGTGCGAGCTGCTTAATCTATTCTAACCATACCAGACCTGTTTACTCTACTCTTTTCGAGTAGTATTCTACTCAATTTGGACCTCTACTACTCTTCAAAATTGAAAATAATGCTCTAATTACTCATTTTTTTAGTGAACATTGTTTGATGGTTTAATGAATAAAACTACACATTTTGAGCACCCAAACTACTCATTTCAGCTATCCAGACTACTCAAGACTTGTGTAGGGGGTAAACAGGTCTGCCATACTAACCAATACTTATCAATAGCATAACACTTTCCCAAATTGGAAACCATTACCCTAGCAATGGATAAACAAAAAGCAAAGGGACGTAACTTCCCTTACCGGAAGTATCATAGTATTGTTTTCTTCTTTTTTCTTTCTGGAAACAGATTTCCAGGGATATTTTCGTCTTAGGAAGCCTTCCTGGGATCCTGCAATGGCGAACACGAGTAGTGAGGCGTTCAGAGAGATAGCCACCCAATACCAAACGCTGGTGTGTATTCTACAGTAGGGGAAGACGGGGTAAAAAGCCCATGGGCGGGTAAGAAGCCCATGCCAATTATCTCATGAAATAAAGAACACTTCAGTCAAATTTGCCCATGAGACGAATGCTAAACATTAACACTCGTCTCATGGGCAAAATTGACTGAAATGTTCTTTATTTCATGAGATAATTGGCATAGGCTTCTTACCCGCCCATGGGCTTTTTACCCCGTCTTCCCATCTGTATCCACAACTTGTGTATTTTTTTGGTATTTGGTATTTGGTATATTCTAGTCACAGAGACTTATCTCTGTGAAATTCGGGCTGCTCTCCCCCGGAGACGCGTCGCCGCAAGTGCAGCGCCTACACAATTAAAATAATAAAATTGGGGGGGGGGGGGGGGGCACAGGGTGAGGAGGGGGTGTGGGCACACTTGGAAAACCTAGCTATCAATTTGGCCATACCAGGCAGCGGGATTTCTCCCTGCTCTTATACCGACTTTCAACTGCCGTGGGATTTTTACGTGCGTAAAGCGCACGGGTCAGACTAGCTTTAAGTCCCCATCTGAAGGACTGGACGTTCAGTTCGATTTTCCTGTCAAACTAGAAAGAAAGGGCGAGGCCTGGGGATTCGAACCCGGGTCACTCACGCTGCAAGTCACGCATTACATTTGGCAGGCGAACGTCTTAACCACTCTGCCACCTTTCTCTGTGTGTGCAGTGATTTGCGTTGATTGGTAATTATCAGTAAGAATTATAATTGCAAAACCAAAATACTGAAGAAACAAAATTGACCTGTCAGTCCCAAGGACAGATGCATATTTTGCTATTGTTTTTACAGAGGCTTTGATATTGTGGTTTTCACTGGTTTTTGTTTCCCTGGGACTGGTTTTGACACCGGTTGTTGGGGGTATTGTCGCTGATGGGACTGGTTTTGACACCGGTTGTTTGGGGGCATTGTCGCTGATGGGACTGGTTTTGACACCGGTTGTTGGGGGGCATTGTCGCTGATGGGACTGGTTTTGACACCGGTTGTTGGGGGGGCATTGTCGCTGATGGGACTGGTTTTGACACCGGTTGTTGGGGGGGGGGCATTGTCGCTGATGGGACTGGTTTTGACACCGGTTGTTGGGGGGCATTGTCGCTGATGGGACTGGTTTTGACACTGGTTGTTGGGGGGGCATTGTCGCTGATGGGACTGGTTTTCAGATTTTCAAGAACGATCACTGCGTGTGTGTGTGTGTGTGTGTGTGTGTGTGTGTGTGTGTGTGTGTGTGTGTGTGTGTGTGTGTGTGTGTGTGTGTGTGTGTGTGTGTGTGTGTGTGCTTGTGTGTGTATGTGTAAGTGCGAGCGCGCTCGTGGTGGTTAGAGACAGAGAGACAGAGAGAGAGAGAGAGAGAGAGAGAGAGAGAGAGAGAGAGAGAGAGAGGAGAGAGAGAGAGAGAGAGAGAGAGAAGTGGAGAGGTAGAGAGAGAGAGAGAGAGAGAGAGAGAGAGAGAGAGAGAGAGAGAGAGAGAGAGAGAGAGAGAAAGAGAAGTGAGAGAGAGTAGAGAGAGAGAGAGAGAGAGAGAGAGGGACAGAGAGACAGAGACAGTGAGAGAGACAGACAGACAGAGACAGACAGAGAGACAGACAGAGAGACAGACACAAAGACAAGAGAGCCAGATAGAGAGATAATGCTATGGCCACAATAATTTCACTCACTAAGTGTCTTGTGTTTCTTTTTCTCTTTCATTGCCCTTGACAGATCAGGCAGATTTATCAAAGCAGTGCATTCTCCTCCAGTTTCCATTCCAGCACCGTCACCCATCTCAGGTAAGTTAAAGACCCCCCACGTCACGTGTCACATTTCCTCTTATGCTAGGTAGATTTCTTAAGATTTCTTACCAGCTATAAGAGGGAAAACGTGTGACATTCGTGATTTTGACACGTGACGTGGGGGGTCTTTAAATGCTACCAAAGACACTCTAGCTCACGCAAAGACAGGACCCCTGGCTCCCAGCTTGAAGCCACATTTCCCTGGCATCCGTCCCTAGACTCCCTACCACTCATCAATCTTTAGCATGCCGGTCCAGGGGGGAGTGGCAGGTTCAGGAGAGGCTCAGCAGGGCAATCAAAGTGTCAAGCAGCTGTCACTCTCTCTTTAGCATGCCGGTCCAGGGGGAGTGGCAGGTTCAGGAGAGGTTCAGCAGGGCAATCAAAGTGTCAAGCAGCTGTCACTCTCTCTCTTTAGCATGCCGGTCCAGGGGGAGTGGCAGGTTCAGGAGAGGTTCAGCAGGGCAATCAAAGTGTCAAGCAGCTGCCACTCTCTCTCTTTAGCATGCCGGTCCAGGGGGAGTGGCAGGTTCAGGAGAGGTTCAGCAGGGCAATCAAAGTGTCAAGCAGCTGCCACTCTCTCTCTTTAGGATGCTGGTCCAGGGGGGAGTGGCAAGTTCAGGAGAGGCTCAGCAGGGCAATCAAAGTGTCAAGCAGCTGCCACTCTCTTTAGTATGCCGGTCTAGGGGGGAGTGGCAGGTGCAGGAGAGGCTCAGCAGGGCAATCAAAGTGTGAAGCAGCTGCCACTCTCTCTCTGTAGCATGCCGGTCCAGGGGGAGTGGCAGGTTTAACATCTGGCTTCACTCACGCTATTGCTGTGAGTAGCGTAAAGGGGTCAGGCTGTGACCAGTCTTTGCATAGGCTAAGTGTCTTTGATGTTGTATGTATTATAATGGGTGATGGGCTAACAGTTACGCGCACATTTACATACAGACACACGCACAGATACACACATGCTCGCACATATTTACACTCTTTGCATAGTCACATATAATACAACCGGTAACAAAAACACACGTATAAATATGTCTACACACATGTTGTTGCTGTTGTTGTTGACGTAGTCTGGCTAAAAGACTCCAGGGATCATCCCAACAGCCGAAGCACTTGAACACTATGGTACAAATGCACCAGCTAGGGATGAGAACATTACGCGTGTGACCGTTTTTGATTACCCCGCCACGTGAGCAGCCACACTCCGTCTTCCGGGGGATTTTGGAGACTGATGATGCTAAGCTATGATCGGGGATTGTCTTTATAGCCATGACAAGCTCCTAGCGTAACATCATCAGACTCCCAAATCCCACCAAGACAGAGTGTGGCTGCTCACGTGGCGGGGTAATAAAAAACGGTTACACACGTAATGTTCTCCCTAGCTGGTGCATTTGTACCATAGTGTTTAAGTGCTTCGGTAAACACTAACACACATTAGACACCCGTACAGTCTCATACAAACAAGCTCTTAACACCAACTGGTTGATTTGCATGCATTGCAAGATATACACTTATATTCATATACAACGCAAACACAGACACACGTGCATATAAACGACGCATAAGCACACGTAAAGACAATATACTACTGAAGATACTACTTGTGGCGGTGCCATAGCCGATGAGGTTTAACCGAGGCGTGGTCACCGCTACAGCTATCTGTATTAATTTTTTTAAATCGGGACTTTACTGGTTTTGTACTGCCTCCGGGCATTGCCTCCAGTATTGTTCCCACCATATTTGTATTTACAAATGTCCCATATGTGTCTGATTCAGACCAAGAGGACGTACAACACCATTTTCGCTCGCACGAAAAGACAATAGTCTACACACCTGCATGCAAAGGCCTATTTCACACAAAGTCGGCCTAATACAAAGACGGACATAAGTGGAATCTCATACAGTTAACATCATTTTTGTTAGTTTGCATTCGGTGATGATGGGACTAACGTCTTATTAGTCGTAGACTCGTAAAAGACAACATTTGCATTCAATATTTACTAGAGTACTAACAGGTCTGCGCGTTGGTTGGGTCCGTGTGTACCCCCCTTGAAATCGTAAAGAAATCACGTCATGCTTGCCGGTCATCGTTTGCGTCATGTTGAGGGGTACGCAACCCCCTTTGGTACTCTAGCTTTCGTACCCAAAATTCGACATTGCTTTGTTATTACACTACAAAAAACCTATCTAACTTTGAATAGGTGTCTGCATCTGCATGAAGTACTTTGGCAGGCACCCAATTCTGGTATTAACGCCAACGGAAAAAAACTTTGGGAGAGCACGAAAAATATAAATAAATGATGAAGAAGAATGTATAGGGGAAGACGGGGTAAAAAGCGCAATGGCGGGTAAGAAGCCCACCCCAATTATATCATGAAATGAAGCAAATTTCAGTCTCAATTTTGCCCATGAGACGAGCGTTAATGTCTAGCATTCGTCTCATGCGCAAATTTGACTGAAATTTTCTTTATTTCATGAGATAATTGGGGTGGGCTTCTTACCCGCCCATGCGCTTTTTACCCCGTCTTCCCCTATACTAAAATAAATAAAATAAAGGGGTCTAATGAAATGTTGTTGGAGACGATAAGAGGCGCAGCTTGAATGCCTCGATCGTCTCAGCCCCCACTGTCTCTTCATTGAGGCTGTTCTAGTCACGCACAGGGGGGGGGGGGGGGGGGGGGGGGGGGGGGAAACAACTATAGGGGAAGACGGGGTAAAAAGCGCATGGGCGGGTAAGAAGCCCACCCCAATTATCTCATGAAATAAAGAAAATTTCAGTCAAATTTGCCCATGAGACGAATGCTAGACATTAACGCTCGTCTCATGGGCAAAATGAGACTGAAATTGGCTTCATTTCATGAGATAATTGGGGTGGGCTTCTTACCCGCCCATGCGCTTTTTACCCCGTCTTCCCCGTATCTAACTTTGAATAGGTGTCTGCATCTGCATGAAGTACTTTGGCAGGGACCCAATTCTGGTATTAACGTCAACGGAAAAAAAACACTTAATTGGGGGGAGAGCACGAAAAATATAAATACATGACGAAGAAGAATATATATACTAAAATAAAAAATAAAAAACAAAGGGGTCTAATGAGATGTTGTTGGAGACGATAAGAGGCGCAACTTGAATGCCTCGATCGTCTCAGCCCCCACTGTCTCTTCATTGAGGCCATTCCAGTCACGCACAGTTCTCGCGGGAATTTCTTTTTATAGACATCAGTGTTGCTGAAGATGACATGGAAACACTGGGAGTTGTTTCTTGTGAACTGTTGTCACGATGTTCTGAGACTGGTTGTTGTTTGATCGTGTTGTTCTTATGGGCCTCTTGTTCTTTACTGGGTAATTAGCATACTCTAACGTGGTGACAGCCCTGACATGGTCTCTTGTTCTTTACTAGGTAATTAGAATACTCACTGTTACTTGTCAACCCATTTCTCCTTTCCCCACTATTTCTCACAGCAATGGCAGCGTGGTGGTGCATTTCGTTCTGAAAATGAGCGCAGAGTTCCAGAGCAGCGCTGAAGAAGTGTCTGAAGCCTTTCTGGAAGGGG
>CM065686.1:31460456-31465886 GCA_017654935.2 Phymorhynchus buccinoides
ACCCCCCATCCCATAACCATCATCCCTCCCAGACGTTACCCTGGCGCACTATCCAACGCGGAAGTGGTAGCAGGGGAGGATAACCTGGACCCGCTCACGTGGTCCCCGCACGTGCAGCGCGTGACAGTGGCTCGCGCGTACCGACACGGGCACTTCAACCAGATCACACAGCGACACTACGACAGCAACCGTCAGTTGGTCACAGAAACAGCCCTGCTCCATATAATGGTCAACTTAGGACGCGGATTTGACCGCCAGGGGGGGGGGGGGCAATCAAACCAGTATAGGGGCTTAGCGCTTCATATTCTTAGTTGGCCGTAGTGAGGGAGAGAGAGAGGGAGGGACTGATCCCCCTCTCTCCCTCATTAGAATTTTACGCGCTAAGCCCCTACTGGTTTGATTGCCCCCTGGCGGTCAAATCCGCGTCCTAAGGTGATCATTCAACTTCAGACGTACGACGACTGTCCAACTGGAACAACG
This sequence comes from Phymorhynchus buccinoides, assembly GCA_017654935.2. NCBI lineage: Eukaryota > Metazoa > Mollusca > Gastropoda > Neogastropoda > Raphitomidae > Phymorhynchus > Phymorhynchus buccinoides. The sequence goes on from CM065686.1 coordinate 31,460,937, forward strand.
TCTGTGAGGCGTGATTCTGGTGAAAGTATCCTGTCTAGGCGAATCTGATGAAATCTGACTAGTTTCGTTCATTATATTCGTGTTAGCCCCATTGCACGAATCTGTTGATCAGATGCGTGTAAAATACAGGGTCCGTTTCATAAGGGCTAACGTTTTGTAGCGTGAGCGCAAATCGGCAAAAACGGTAGGCCTACTAAGAAACACCTCTTTTGCCGACGTTTGCCGAAAACGTTTTGTGGCTACTATCGAGGTAGCAAACGACAAACTATTTGAAGGATCATGGGAAATATCAATACTTCCGGCTTTTTTTTATATCTCGCGTGACGAGACTTGAACTTTAAAAATGGAAAACCAAAACAACAAGCTTGTCGCAGCAAATATTCTTTAGTCTATCGTAAAAAAATACGGGATGATTTTAACAAATTAAACGAACGCAAGTGTTTTGGAGTGCTCTTTCATAATTTTTCATCATGTTAGATGGCATAATATAGTGCAAATTTATTTTTTGGCAGACAAATAGACGTGGGTGAAATCGAAAACTTTGTGCAAACTGTCAGAGAGGTATGATTTATCTCCCTTATGATAGCAACCCTTTTCTCTCTCCCCAAAATGAAGAATAAGCTTAAAGAGTTATCTGACCTTAGCAAACGTTTAGGGTGTTTTTTAGGCCCCGTTTGGCGTAAACGTTTTTCGCGCGGCGACCGTTATCTAGAGAATTTCGACCCTGACATTTCATTAGATGTGTGCATGGGGGCCTACACGAATAGGCTCTACAGGATGGGTGAAAGTAGTTCAGGCATGCTCCTGAAATCAGGATTGAAAAAGCTGATAGAAAGTCTTCTTCAGGATTGGCCATCTTGTCATCCCGAACCACGGTCAACATATATGCAATTCTAATACACGCAATCCCCACCCATCTTGTATGGACAGACACACACACATTGGAGATTATTATTAATGTGGTCACCACGGAAAATTCAGAGAACATTAGTAATTGATTCACTTCATAATTATCTTTTGTATCCCCCATCATCCTCATGTCTTTCATATTCTGAATGTCATTTTCTTCTTCTCTTTTTCCATTTTATTCATATTTTATTGTTTATTTTCTGTGTTTTGTGTATATCACAAAGTTTGGATTTATCTTTTTTCTTATTTTCATTGGTTTCCTGATGTATATTTCACGAAGGATTTGAAATGTACCTATCTTTATCATCTTTTTTTTTCTTTGATAATGTTTAGATCAACCTGTTTAGTCTTGTACTTGCTAGCCGCCATTCAGAAATTCATGCATAGTACGTTGGCACAGTATAAGCTTTTAGCTTGTTGTTGCCGTCATGCTGGCTTAACATGTGTGTAATAATGTGCTTATTGGTAAATAAAAATCATTTAAACCAGAACATTGTGAAACACGTGATTTCAGGATTGAGAGAATGTTTTGACTTTCGCTCATGCTACAGTGAACGAAATTAGTGGGATTTCATCAGAGTCATGTTAGACAGCAGTGTTTCATCAGAACCATGCCTCACAGACGTTACAGTTGGATAGCCGTACGATTGAAGTTGGGGGTGTGGAGCCCGTGTTATGGACATCTTTGATATCACAATAACCCGGGCCTGTATTCATACTGAGATACAGTGGAACCTCCCTTATAAGACCTCCCATTATAAGATTCCCTCCCACATAAGACCTACTTATCTGAGACATTGCCTTTCTTTGTAAGTATTAAAATGACCTCCCTTATAAGACCTCATTTTGGATGATTTTTGAAAGTGTTATGAGGGAGGTTCCACTGTAGTATGAGACTTATCATCATGGTATCTTAGAAGCCTTTCTAAAGTCCTATTAAATCCTACTACGTTAGAAGGACTTCTAAGATAATGTTTTATCATGATGATAATTCTCATACTATCTCAATGTGAATACAGGCCCCTGGTCATTTAAAGATAACTGTGCATCATTAGCAAGTCAGCAAGATTGTCTTCTTACCACACAGTCTATCACAAATTGGATTTAGATCGTCTTTGATAAAACATTTTAAATGAATACATGCATAAAACAAGAGTGGAGAGAGGATGTTCCTGACAACGTCTTTGTTTTAAATATAAATTAAACCCACCCTGCCATCAGGCTGTTGATTAATAAGTTTACAATGCATATAATTTTAGATCTTAACGTCTTTATTTTAAAAGGTGTAAATGAACAGACGATGAGGGGTTTAACCATTAAAATTTATTAATTTAATGAACGTGTTAAGAATGTCATCTGTGGTGTTTCTTTGAGACGTCGCTTGTGTTCTTACTCGACAAATGAAACGTGTTGAATACTATTATTATTATTATTATTATTATTATGAAGATTTTAACCAGGCTCGGTCTTTTGCCCCGAATAACCCGACAATAATACTAAATGATATACACGTAGCCTAACCTGATAATACATAATATCAAACTTTGCGCAATGTAATTTTGACTTTTTATCGACTTTTCTTTTTTTTCTTTTCTTTTCCCCACGCAGTGAACGACATAGCCGTACTGAGGCTGGCCTCTCCCCTGACCTTCAACTCCTACGTGTCGGCCGTGTGTCTTCCGCAGGTTAAAGACCCCTTGCCAGCACGTTGCACGGTGGTAGGCTGGGGGACCACCTCAGGTGGGTTCTTCTTCTTCTTCTTCTTCTTCTTCTTCTTCTTCTTCTTCTTCTTCTTCTACTACTACTTCTTCTTCTTCTTCTTCTTCTTCTTCTATTTCTTCTACTACTTCTTCTTCTTCTTCTTCTGCTTCTTCTTCTTCTTCTTTTTTTCTTCTTCACTTCTTCTTCTTCTTCTTCTTCTTCTTCTTCTTCTTGCGTTTAAAGGGGCACCCTGACGGATGATATTTTGCAAGAAACACGTCGAGATCGCCAGAAAGACAGCCTTTTCAAAGATCGGAACACTCACTTTACTCTGGTTTCCTAGAAATCAAACCGTCAAAACGGTGATTCCTCCTTGGCGGAGTTGCCGAAGAGAGAAGCCATTTTGGATGGGGTGGGTGGAGGACACTCAGAGTGGTTGAAGCTTTTTCTTCTTTGTAGTGCAGTAAAAAAGAAAATGAAGGGAGCTATTTCCTTTGTTGTGAGCGAAACTCCTTTGATAAACTGTAAATAAAAAGGCTTGTATTGTGGACATTTCGTGATTTGGTCTAAGCGACTCAGGCCGCCATTAGAAAAGAGAAGGCATGTGCCTTCTCTTTCATTGAAATAATCTGACTTCTAGCACCTCCGCCAAGGAGGAATCCGGCCGATTTGACGGTTTGATTTATAGGAAACCAGAGCAAAGTGAGTGTTGCGATCTCTGTAAAGGGTGTTTTTTCCTGGTGATCTCGACGTGTTTTTTGCGTGCAAAAATCTCATCCGTCAGGGTGCCCCTTTAAACGCAAGAAGAGTAGCTAGCTCCTACCCTTTTCACCCCAACCGTCGGGACCGTTATCTTCGCTGCCACATTCTCTGAACCACCATCAAAATGGTCATGTTTTTGCCTTAGCCTCTGTTTGTCCCTTTACTATGAGTGCATTTGTATAGGTGAAGACGGGGTCAAAAGGCCATGGGCCAAATATTTTTCTCCTTTGAGCTCCTCCGAAATCGGAATGTTTCGGCTGACTGCAACGGGGAGACCAGTGAAAACTGAAAACCGGACACATATGGCCTGGGAACGCACAATAATAATATAATAATAATAATTAATTAAAAAAAAAAATACTACTAGGGGAAGACGGGGTAAAAAGCGCATGGGCGGGTAAGAAGCCCACCCCAATTATTTCAAATTTTGCCCATGAGACGAATGCTAGACATTAACGCTCGTCTCATGGGCAAAATGAGACTGACATTTGCTTCATTTCATGAGATAATTGGGGTGGGCTTCTTACCCGCCCATGCGCTTTTTTACCCCGTCTTACCCTACTACTATAACAATAACAATAATAATAAGTTTCCTTTTCAGTGGCGTCCAGAACGTACTCGGCGGTGTTGCGCCAGACGACCCTGTGGACGTACAACAGGAGCAGGTGCAGAGCCGCCTTCTCCCAGTCCTTCCACGACCTGAGCCTGGGCTCCAACATCTCCAGCTTCCTCAGCCAGGGCGTCATGTGCGCTTCCAACAGCACCCAGGGCGGCATGGATGCCTGCTTCGTGAGTAGGGACAGTGGGAAAAGGCACTATGTACGCAGTAACACGCACGCTATTAACTGCCACAGACACGCACACGGAGGATGAAAGCGTTTTGCTCTTGCTGGCAGTACGTCAGGTGTCAAAATCACGGTTGGGGAGGGAAGTTCAGTTTAACGTCGCGTATCGGCTTTCGCCATGTAGGGGAAGACGGGGTAAAAAGCGCATGGGCGGGTAAGAAGCCCACCCCAATTATCTCATGAAATAAAGAAAATTTCAGTCAAATTTGCCCATGAGACGAATGCTAGACATTAACGCTCGTCTCATGGGCAAAATGAGACTGAATTTTGCTTTATTTCATGAGATAATTGGGGTGGGCTTCTTACCCGCCCATGCGCTTTTTACCCCGTCTTCCCCTACGACGGGCTGAACAAACCAACCATTGGGGTATAAACAAACATTTATGTTCCTGAATCACTGTCTTAGCCAAAAGGCACAGAAGCGATCAGGAATTGAATTAAACAAAAATCACGGTTTTCACGTGTTTTCACGTGGTAAGAAATCTTATTTTTGACCAAGTGTTGCTCCCATACAAATTGCCTCTTGCACGAAAACGAGACATCACTTTAAAGAGCAGCCTCGATCGTATACGAGGGAAGTCTGAATGTGGGCCACACCGACCCACGAAAAAACCCAAGGGACTTAATCCAGCCGGCTCTGTGGGTCTTTAAGAATTGGATTGATTCTGGGATGCTTTTATTGCAGGTTTCTTTTTTGTATAGTGATCAATCAATCACTTATTTATTGTCCCCA
>CM065686.1:31471386-31591386 GCA_017654935.2 Phymorhynchus buccinoides
CCAACAACATCTCATTAGACCCCTTTGTTTTTTATTTTTTATTTTAGTATATATATTCTTCTTCGTCATGTATTTATATTTTTCGTGCTCTCCCCAATTAAGTGTTTTTTTTCCGTTGACGTTAATACCAGAATTGGGTCCCTGCCAAAGTACTTCATGCAGATGCAGACACCTATTCAAAGTTAGGGGAAGACGGGGTAAAAAGCGCATGGGCGGGTAAGAAGGCCCAATTATCTCATGAAATGAAGCAAATTTCAGTCTCATTTTGCCCATGAGACGAGCGTCAATGTATAGCATTCGTCTCATGGGCAAATTTGACTGAAATTTTCTGTATTTCATGAGATAATTGGGGTGGGCTTCTTACCCGCCCATGCGCTTTTTACCCCGTCTTCCCCTATAGTTGTTTTTTCCCCCCGATAACTGTGCGTGACTAGAACAGCCTCAATGAAGAGACAGTGGGGGCTGAGACGATCGAGGCATTCAAGCTGCGCCTCTTATCGTCTCCAACAACATTTCATTAGATCCCTTTATTTTATTTATTTTAGTATACACGGACCCAACCAACGCGCAGACCTGTTAGTACTCTAGTAAATATTGAATGCAAATGTTGTCTTTTACGAGTCTACGACTAATAAGACGTTAGTCCCATCATCACCGAATGCAAATTAACAAAAAAGATGTTGAAGGCTTAACTGTATGAGATTCCACTTATGTCCGTCTTTGTACTAGGCCGACTTTGTGTGAAATAGGCCTATGCATGCAGGTGTGTAGACTATTGTCTTTTCGTGCGAGCGAAAATGGTGTTTTACGTCCTCTTGGTCTGAATCAGACACATATGGGACATTTGTAAATACAAATATGGTGGGAACAATACTGGAGGCAATGCCCGGAGGCAGTACGAAACCAGTAAAGTCCCGATTTTTTAAAATTAATACAGATAGCTGTAGCGGTGACCACGCCTCGGTTAAACCTCATCGGCTATGGCACCGCCACAAGTAGTATCTTCAGTAGTATATTGTCTTTTCGTGTGCTTATGCGTCGTTTATATGCACGTGTGTCTGTGTTTGCGTTGTATATGAATATAAGTGTATATCTTGCAATGCATGCAAATCAACCAGTTGGTGTTACGAGCTTGTTTGTATGAGACTGTACGGGTGTCTAATTTGTGTTAGTGTTTACCGAAGCACTTGAACACTATAGCACAAATGCACCAGCTAGGGATAGGATGAGAACATTACGTGTGTGACTGTTTTTGATTACCCCGCCACGTGAGCAGCCACACTCTGTCTTGGTGGGATTTGGGAGTCTGATGATGTTACGCTAGGAGCTTGTCATGGCTATAAAGACAATCCCCGATCATAGCTTAGCATCATCAGTCTCCAAAATCCCTCGGAGACGGAGTGTGGCTGCTCACGTGGCGGGGTAATCAAAAACGGTCACACACGTAATGTTCTCATCCCTAGCTGGTGCATTTGTACCATAGTGTTCAAGTGCTTCGGCTGTAGGAATGATCCCCTGGAGTCATTTAGCCAGACTACGTCAACAACAACAGCAACAACATGTGTGTAGACATATTTATACGTGTGTTTTTGTTACCGGTTGTATTATATGTGACTATGCAAAGAGTGTAAATATGTGCGAGCGTGTGTGTATCTGTGCGTGTGTCTGTATGCAAATGTGCGCGTAACTGTTAGCCCATCACCCATTATAATACATACAACATCAAAGACACTTAGCCTATGCAAAGACTGGTCACAGCCTGGCCCCTTTACGCTACTCACAGCAATAGCATGAGTGAAGCCAGATGTTAAACCTGCCACTCCACCCTGGACCGGCATGCTAAAGAGAGAGAGTGGCAGCTGCTTCACACTTTGCCCTGCTGAGCCTCTCCTGAACCTGCCACTCCCCCCTGGACCGGCATGCTAAAGAGAGAGTGGCAGCTGCTTCACACTTTGATTGCCCTGCTGAGCCTCTCCTGAACCTGCCACTCCCCCCTGGACCGGCATGCTAAAGAGAGAGTGACAGCTGCTTGACACTTTGATTGCCCTGCTGAGCCTCTCCTGAACCTGCCACTCCCCCCTGGACCGGCATGCTAAAGAGAGAGTGGCAGCTGCTTGACACTTGGATTGCCCTGCTGAGCCTCTCCTGAACCTGCCACTCCCCCCTGGACCGGCATGCTAAAGATTGATGAGTGGTAGGGAGTCTAGGGACGGATGCCAGGGAAATGTGGCTTCAAGCTGGGAGCAGGGGTCCTGTCTTTGCCTGAGCTAGAGTGTCTTTGGTAGCATTTAACTTACCTGAGATGGGTGACGGTGCTGGAATGGAAACTGGAGGAGAACGCACTGCTTTGATAAATCTGCCTGATCTGTCAAGGGGCAATGCAAGAGAAAAAGAAACACAAGACACTAGTGAGTTCCATCATTGTGACCATAACATTATCTCTCTATCTGTCTCTCTTGTCTTTGTGTCTGTCTCTCTGTCTGTCTCTGTCTCTGTCTGTCTCTGTCTCTCTCACTGTCTCTGTCTCTCTGTCCCTCTCTCTCTCTCTCTCTCTCTCTCTCTCTCTCTCTCTCTCTCTCTGTCCGTCTGTTTCATTCTCTGTTTGTCTCTAACCAGCACGAGTGCGCGCACGCACGCACACGCGCACACGCACACGCACACACACACACACACACACACACACACACACACACACGCGCGCGCGCGCGCGCGCGCCAGTGATCGTGCTTGGAAATGTGAAAACCAGTCCCATCAGCGACAATGCCCCCCAACAACCAGTGACAAAACCAGTTCCAGGGAAACAAAAACCAGTGAAAGCCACAATATCAAAGCCTCTGTTAAAACAATTTATCAGTCCTAGCAAAAAATGTATCTGTCCTTGGGACTGACGAGTCAATTTTGCTTCAGTATCTTGGTTCTGCAATCATAATTTTACTGATAATTACCAATTAACGCAAATCACTGCACACACAGAGAAAGGTGGCAGAGTGGTTAAGACGTTCGCCTGAGAAATGTAATGCGTGACTTGCAGCGTGAGTGACCCGGGTTCGAATCCCCAGGTCTCGCCCTTTCTTTCTAGTTTGACAGGAAAATCGAACTGAACGTCCAGTCCTTCAGATGGGGACTTAAAGCTAGTCTGACCCGTGCGCTTTACGCACGTAAAAATCCCACGGCAGTTGAAAGTCGGTATAAGAGCAGGGAGAAATCCCGCTGCCTGGTATGGCCAAATTGATAGCTAGGTTTTCCAAGTGTGCCCACACCCCCTCCTCACCCTGTGCCCCCCAACAAAATTTATTTTAAAAAATTGTGTAAGCGCTGCACTTGCGGCGACGCGTCTCCGGGGGAGAGCAGCCCGAATTTCACAGAGATAAGTCTCTGTTACTAGAATATACCAAATATCAAATACCAAAAATATACACAAGTTGTGGATACACTAGGGGAAGACGGGGTAAAAAGCCCATGGGCGGGTAAGAAGCCTATGCCAATTATCTCATGAAATAAAGAAAATTTCAGTCCAATTTTGCCCATGAGTCGAGTGTTAATGTTTAGCATTCGTCTCATTTGCAAATTTGACTGAAGTGTTCTTTATTTCATGAGATAATTGGCATGGGCTTCTTACCCGCCCATGGGCTTTTTACCCCGTCTTCCCCTACTGTAGAATACACACCAGCGTTTGGTATTGGGTGGCTATCTCTGTGAACGCCTCACTACTCGTGTTCGCCATTGCAGGATCCCAGGAAGGCTTCCTAAGACGAAAATATCCCTGGAAATCTGTTTCCAGACAGAAAAAAGAAGAAAACAATACTATGATACTTCCGGTAAGGGAAGTTACGTCCCTTTGCTTTTTGTTTATCCTGATTGCTAGGGTAATGGTTTCCAATTTGGGAAAGTGTTATGCTATTGATAAGTATTGGTTAGTATGGCAGACCTGTTTACCCCCTACACAAGTCTTGAGTAGTCTGGATAGCTGAAATGAGTAGTTTGTGGCTCAAAATGTGTAGTTTTATCCACCAAACCATCAAACAATGTTCACTAAAAAAATGAGTAATTAGAGCATTATTTTCAATTTTGAAGAGTAGTAGAGGTCCAAATTGAGTAGAATACTACTCGAAATGAGTAGAGTAAACAGGTCTGGTATGGTTAGAATAGATTAAGCAGCTCGCACACGTTAAACCATGACAATCTCAGTAGGCTGCTAAAGGGGTAGATTCACTCGTCCGTCTGCGGTCGTACGACTATTCAAACTGCGGTTTTTGTGAAGCATGATTCTGATGAAATACTACGGTGTAAGTAAATCTGATGAAATAGACCCACCCGTTTGCATTTCTATGGCAGATACTTTTTTATGTTGTGGCCAGAATGTTTATGTTCAATGTGTCGCTTAAATGATATAATTTTATCAGGGATCCTGTATGAGAGAGAGAGAGAGAGAGAGAGAGAGAGAGAGAGAGAGAGAGAGAGAGAGAGAGAGAGAGAGAGAGAGAGAGAGAGAGAGAGAGGGCCGTGTGTACGCGTGTACGCACGTATTGGTGCATTCCTTCCTGCTGCTTGTTGACATTTTCATTAGTTTCTGCAAAGGTGAATATCTTTGTGAGTGAGAATCATGTTATCCGTGTCACTTTATTTCTTTGCACGGGAATGTTGGTAGTATGACTATCTCGTTGATTTTAATGTTGCCTTTATAAAGCGCATAGAGCATACTACTGTATGGATTTCAGCGCTACATGAAATAAAATTATTATTTATTATTATTATACTTCATCATATTCGTGCATTTTGGAGTCTACGTGAAAATAGTGAACGTAACTTTTGTAGTTATGTTTCATTAGATTCATTTAAACAGCAGTATTTCATCAGAATCATGCCTCACAGATGTCGTCACAGTCGAATAGTCGTACGACTGCAATCGGACATATGGATCGGTCCATGCACAGTCACATACGAAGAAAAAACGTGGACTCTTGTTCTGATTGCAAGACAACGAAGCAGTTTTACAACAACAAAATTAGAGAAGAAAACGAGTCCCCATCTTTATCCTCGTCATAATCATCATCGTCATCGTCGCATTCACATAGCACGCCACTATTATTAGCCTTTTCTAAACGTCTTCCTCAGAGTCATCATCATCATCAGTGTCGTCTTCTTCTTCGTCGTCGTCGTCGTTGTCGTCGTTTGTCGCCATAATTGTAATCGCCCTCAAATAACGCATTATCCTTATTATTGTAAACACGTTTACTATCATACATGATTGTAGGAAGTCTATTAACATCGGGGATGCTGTTCTTGCCCCTCCCCTAGCTCATCATCATCACCACCATCGTCTTCCTCGTTGTCGTTGTCGTTGTCGTCGTCTTTATCATCATCATCACCATCGTCGTCATCATCATCATCAGCATCATCATCAGCATCATCATCATCATCATCATCATCATCATCATCATCATCAACCACAACAACAACAACATCACATCGTCTTGGCTTAAGGCTGTGTCAGACCAGTTGACATAAGCTAGAACACCAAGGCTACATCAAAATGTTGTTATGTTCTGCATAGCTATGCGGGGGATTGTCTTGAGCCATGATAAGCTCCTAGCATAAATCCATCCGTCTGAAATTCTCCGAAGTCGGAGTGTGACTGCCCACGTGGCGGGGTAATCAAAAACGGTCACACACGTAATGTTCTCACCCCTAGCCGGTGCATTTGTACCGTAGTGTTCAAGTGCTTCGGCTGTTGGGATTATCCCTGGAGTCTTTAAGCCAGGGTGCGACGACAACAACATCATCATCACGATCCTCGCCATCCAATAGCACACCTCTTTTGTTATTGCCAACACTATAACAATTGTAAATATGGAATTAATGTCTGAGATGCTGTTGTTGTAGTCATTGCGCTTCGTAACGTACCATGTTGCCTTCTGTTCGTACACAGAGGGCACAGTGGGAAGAAAGGGGTGGTTACTGGTTCTTTAGCTTTACTCGCCGATTTCTCCTTGGCGTGAGGCTGTGTCAGATCAATTGACATACGCTAGAACGCCAAGGCTACATCAAAATGTTGTTATGTTCTGCATAGTTGTGCGGGGATTGTCTTAAGTAATGAAAAGCTCCTAGCATAACATCGTCAGTCCAAAATCCTCCGAAGTCGGAGTGTGGCTGCCTACGTGACGGGGTAATAAAAAAACCCGGCCACACACGTAACGTTCTCACCCCTACCTGGTGCATCTGTACCATAGTGTTCAAGTGCTTCGGCTGTTGGGATGATCCCTTGAGTCTTTATGCCAGGGTAAGACAACAACAAGGACTCACCGACTGTTTGGTTTCCTGTGGTAGTGCTTGTGTCTTCGCTTCCTTTGTGGGCACTTTTGACTGCAACACACACATACATACAAAACCGTGCGCGCGCGCACACACACGCACGCGTACTCGCACGCGCACGCACGCACGCGCACACGCACGCACGCACACGCACACGCACACGCACACGCACACGCACGCACACACGCACACGCGCACGCACACACACACACACACACACACACACACACACACACACACACACACACCATAAATATTATTAATGTTGATAAATCAACCAGCCTCATTACATTTAAAAACAATCAATAATAAACGAGAAAAACAAGACACAGAAGTCAGATCAGCTAGCAATTATATATATATATATATCTCGTGAACCTCTGCACAGACTCACTTCAAATGTTGCACAACAGTACAATTCTCTCAAACGTATATGTTCCCTGGGGAGAAACATTATAACCACGTGGTATCACCTGGTAGTCTATGGCAGCATGCCATCTTCTCTGGCACTTTTCTCCACCCATTCACTATCTCGTGAACCCGTTACACGAATCGCTTCAAATTTAATACGATGGTGTAAGTTTGTTTTTTTTCCTTCGTCAATCGCTTAGACAGTTCCCTGCCGTAGGAGCGCGGATGCGTCATGCTGCCGTTATGCGCCTAACTAAAAAACGGTTTGGCCCAGCAAGTCCGTGTTTGGCTGGGGAGAAAAATCTTTGTGTAAGAGTTTTTATAGAACAAAAGGCAGGAGAATGGACCGGGTAAAAGCAGAAAGATAGTAGATGACAGCAAGCAAATGGAAAAGGCAGAGTCAAAGGGAGTGATCGGTTAGAGGAAGTTGTTACAAGCACAGAACTTCCAGAAGGTGGAAGAACTATTTGTACAAAAGACTCCCCATAGAACCAGTATCCTCGTGGGGGTTGTACGACTAATGGTGTATTACCTGGAGCTAGAGTATAAAGGTACTCTATCTGGAGCTGCGCCTCACAATGCTTCTACATCTCTGCCCCGCCTCAACGATGCTGATACCACCCTAAGCATCAAGAAAAACCCGACTTGGACACCCGTCCAACACGACAAAGCACCAGCCTCTACGATGACGCCTTGCCACGTCCAGAACCACAACTGTCTCATCGTCATCGCATCGTCTTCATCCCTGGGAAGACGACCTCGCCGTCTTCAGGAATACCGTCCATAAGGGTCTCAGACCGATTGGACGCTAATCTCACCTTGTTGCTAATGTGCCCAACGGACAGGGGACAGGGGGGACATGGGGAGGGAGGGAGGGGGGGGGGCTAGTGGTGGGGGAGGGGGTAAAGGAGGGTGAGAGAAGCGGCGGAGGGAGGGTATGTTGCCCTACTTGACGTCCACCTTGATGGGGCTGTCGTTGTAAGGAACGGGGGGAAATCAGCGGTGCATAGATTTGTTTATGTTTACTTGTTCGTCTGTCTGCCTGTCTGTTTTTAACATTTATCTATTTCCTTTTTTTTTTAGCTGTGTTCTTTCAAGAATGAAAATTGGAACGAATAGTAAAAGTGAGGATCAATGAAAAGGAAAATTGATATTGGGAGAAGGGGTGTGGGGTGGGACGGTAGGGGGGGGGGGGGAGAGCGGGTCGGGAGGTTGCTTTCTAATATTACGAGTATTCCCCGCTATAAAACAAAGTATACATACGGCGAAGAAACCACTCTAACTCAATCAATATCCTACTGTTTATTATTTTATAATGCAGGTGCCATGCAGGGGTGGGAAGGGCACAGAAGGTTGAAAGAAAAAAAAACAAAAACATAATAGCATTCATTCACAGAGGAACACGTTCTACAGAAATGAGAACAACGCAACCATTCTCCGTGGACGTTCCTTTGTAGTAATCCTTACCAGCCACAACGACAGAGACGGCAATGACGACAGCGATGACGAGAATGAAGTTGATGACTGCTAACCACAGGCACCGTTTGGCTGATCGCCTCGCTTTGCTGCCACAAGAGCCTGGCCTCTGAGGTAAATCTGAAACATTTTTAAATGAAACTACTCTTCTTCCTCTTCTTATTAGAATATATAATCTTTTTCATTCAAATTGACTCTGAACAGCACATCAATTCCTTAACAATCGGATTTATTCCATTGTTTATATATTGATAAGAAAGTGGTTCCTTATTGTGTGGGGCTGCTGTCTGAAGTGTTCTTCTGCCAGCTGTGGCGGTCAGCCCCACACTCTTAAAGTAAAATGCTGTCAGGTATAGGAACATTTCACATTTTCTTGGTTTTTTTGCATTGGTAAAATGTACCAATGTGTTTCTGTAAAATCCTAAGTATTAACACACACACACACACACACACACACACACACACACACACACACACACACACACACACACACACACACACACACACACACATATATATATATATATATATATATATATATATATATATATATATATATATATATATATATATATATATATATATATACGCACGCACGCATCAGTAACACGGTTTACTTACTACCGTTCTCAAAGGAAGACGACTCCAGTCCCCAGTCATGGTCGAAGGCAGGGTTGTCATACGTGGCGGTTTGGAAGGCTACCTGGTGGTACCCGGAAGACGCCAGAATGCCGTTAGTAGCGTCGGTTCCAGCTTTTTTGTCTGGCAAAGTCTGGGAGGACATCATGGACAGTCAGGCTGAACTTTGAGGTCGATATGCGGATCCATTGGCACTATGTAAAGATAAAAATCGAGGACGCCATGAGGACGTAAAACCTTCACTCAACAACAAGTTTAAAAAATAAAAATAAAATAAAAAGAAAAAAAGTTCTTACCACAGAAGGAATAAAGAAGGGTGATATAGTTCCTTCTGGCTTTCCTTTCACCCCTCAAAGCATAGTAATCATTCTTATTATGCTTTGGGGGGGGGGGGTGTTCTTGTGTTTTTTGTTGTTGTTTTTGTGTGGGTGTGTTTGTTTGATGTTTGTTTTGCATAAATACAAAACTCGGTTCTATTCGAGATTTGTGTTGCAGCAAAATGAAATCATATTTCAGCTACTAAGCTAGTAGTGTCGTTTGCAAACCTCATGTCTATGACTCTCAGAATAGGACCCTAGGAAGCATAGCACTGGTTTCTGGTACTGCAACTTTGGGTAATAGTTGACCTTTTGAACACCATCCACAACACCTACTGTCCTGGGGTCCCCGTGGCCGACATAATTTCTTTCTTTCTGTCCGGGGTGAGGCATCTCCGCTACAAGTATATGGTTAAACTGCAGCTCATTTACTTTCATCCTAGAGGTTACATTGGCTTTGTTTAAATAATGTTATTTTATGTATATTTGATTTGATTGTAGTGAGTCTTATGTGTATAATGTTAACTTATTTGTGTTTTATTGTCTATGTAAAGCGCTTTGAGCTCCCTGCAAAGGGAGTAAAACGCTATATAAATGTTCAGTATTATTATTATTATTATTATTATTATTACTATATGATTATTATTATTATTATATTTACTCTATGGCAGCCATTTTTTCAGGCTCAGGCCTGAGATCCTGCCTGCAAAACTAAAATTTATTTATTTATTTAGACAATTTATATAGCCCTTATCCCCATAGCTCTAAGTACTTATCAGCAAAAAGATTTTTTTTAAATCAGCAATAACGGCTGAAGAAACCAACAGGAATTGCGGTGAAGCACCCCCCCACACCACCCCCCAAGTTTTAAAGACACACTGACGCACCACGATTAAGTCCCTTGGGGTTTTTTCTGGGTAGCTGTGACCCACATACAAATGTCCACAACTTCAAATTGAGGCTGCTCTTTAAAATGATGTTTCGGTTTGAATTTGGGGGCATTTATATGGGAGTCAGACCTCAGTGGTCAAAACAAGATTTATTTCCAGTTATAAGAGGGAAAACACGTGAAACCCGTGATTTTGATACGTGATCTGGTGGGTCTTTAAAGAGAAAGCTACCGATCCCAGGGATCGGGTATAGACTGCTAGCCTAGTCGCTGCGAAGTTCTGCCTCGCAGTAGCTCGGGCAACAGGGGAAAAAGAACGCGAGCAGGGCTGTGAATGATGGCGCGCGCCTCGCGTGAACGCTTTATATATGCCGGCTATGGGTTTAAGACATTTCAAAAGTTGCAAATAACAGAATAATCATACTACGAAAAGAGTGTATTTCATATCGCCATCATCATCACTGTCTTTCTAAATGTGCTGCTATTTTGAACATTACTCGCCACAGATTAGCCTATGTGGGATCGTTGCGCCCACAACAGAAAATTCTGATTATTCGCTTTAAAACAGATTCACCGCCTTGTCCTGAGGCTGTGTCAGACCAGTTGATATAAGCTAGAACACCAAGGCTACATCAAAATGTTGCTACGTTCTACATGGTTGTGCGGGGACTGTCTTAAACCATAACAAGCTCCTAGCATAGCATAATCAGTCTAAAATCCTCCGAAGTCGGAGCGTGGCTGCTCACGTGGCGGGGTAATCAAAATCGGTCACACGCACGTAGGGGAAGACGGGGTAAAAAGCGCATGGGCGGGTAAGAAGCCCACCCCAATTATCTCATGAAATGAAGCAAATTTCAGTCTCATTTTGCCCATGAGACGAGCGTTAATGTCTAGCATTCGTCTCATGGGCAAATTTGACTGAAATTTTCTTTATTTCATGAGATAAGTGGGGTGGGCTTCTTACCCGCCCATGCGCTTTTTACCCCGTCTTCCCCTAATGTTTTCATCCATAGCTGGTGCATTTTGTACCATAATGTTCAAGTGCTTCGATCAGCTGTTGGGATGATCCCTGGAGTTTTTTTAAGCCAGGGTAAGACAACACAAAACAAAACACTTTCAGGTGATATCAGATCGCTGGTCTATTCTGCTTGCCAATACTCATGCGTGCTTGTGTCGGTTCTTCAGGGAACGAATGAGACAACTGGTAGTCCTGAAATCGGAGCTGAAGCAGGGTTTATAATGGAGATGTTTAGCACAGAAAACATTCCCAGTCTGTCGGTTCTTCAGGGAACGAATGAGACAACTGGTAGTCCTGAAATCGGAGCTGAAGCAGGGTTTATAATGGAGATGTTTAGCACAGAAAACATTCCCAGTCTGTCGGTTCTTCAGAGAACGAATGAGACAACTGGTAGTCCTGAAATCGGAGCTGAAGCAGGGTTTATAATGGAGATGTTTAGCACAGAAAACATTCCCAGTCTGTCGGTTCTTCAGAGGACGAATGAGACAACTGGTAGTCCTGAAATCGGAGCTGAAGCAGGGTTTATAATGGAGATGTTTAGCACAGAAAACATTCCCAGTCTGTCGGTTCTTCAGAGGACGAATGAGACAACTGGTAGTCCTGAAATCGGAGCTGAAGCAGGGTTTATAATGGAGATGTTTAGCACAGAAAACATTCCCAGTCTGTCGGTTCTTCAGAGGACGAATGAGACAACTGGTAGTCCTGAAATCGGAGCTGAAGCAGGGTTTATAATGGAGATGTTTAGCACAGAAAACATTCCCAGTCTGTCGGTTCTTCAGAGGACGAATGAGACAACTGGTAGTCCTGAAATCGGAGCTGAAGCAGGGTTTATAATGGAGATGTTTAGCACAGAAAACATTCCCAGTCTGTCGGTTCTTCAGAGGACGAATGAGACAACTGGTAGTCCTGAAATCGGAGCTGAAGCAGGGTTTATGATGGAGGTGTCTAGCACTACACAGGAAACATTCCCAGTCTGGCGGTCGACGGAGCCGGGGACTTCAGTCAGGCAGAACCATGCAGTCCTCTTTTTTTTGGAGATTCAGTCTTTCACAAAAGATCGCGCTATAAAATATTTTCAGTTTCTGTGGAACCCATTAGCTGTCATTCTCTTTTTATTGTTGGCCCAAATTCCGGGTTAACGTCAACTAGTGATACAGGCCACCGATCTGTGTTATCCTAATGGCCAACGCACATTTTCTTTTGACCAACTCGTGCGTGACTCGACTGTTTTTCTCCGTCCTTTGTATTGCACACACTGTTGTCGTAGCACAGATATCCGTGGTTTCAGTCAAAGATTTTGTTCTCTTCGATTCTACTCCGGCTTTTCATTTGCGAAAACAATGTTTTCCTCCTCATTGTAGGAGACTGGTCGATACCAAAGCATTTAATATAGCCATCAACCAACATTAACATATATTAATATCAGCTTTACAATTTCCAATAATGCCAAATCAATACAAACGCATTGAGCATACCCATGCGAGCAGTCAACAGCCTCCACGATAAAACAAATGTTTGTATTTGGTCAAAGTGACTCAGCCGAACGTAGGCCCTACTTATAATTCTTGAAAGCAAGCAACTACCCACCCAAAACAGGAAGCTACTTTTTCAACCCTGATTTCTACCTACATGATAAACACGAAAGTCTAATAATATCACGCCTGTTTAACAAAGCAATAAAAGAAAACACCACCAAAGAAGTCCTTACCCGGGTCGATTGCGTGTGTCCCACTCCCCTGGCCCGCCAGACGGCAGAGGAAAATAGAGCGTGCCGTGTTGAATAAGAGTCTCCCCCCCCCCCCCCCCCCCCCCCCCCCCGCCCCCCCCCCCCCCCCCCCCCCCCCCCCCCACCCCCCCCCCCCCCCCCCCCCCCCCCCCCCCCCCCCCCCCCACCCCCCCCCCCCCCCCCCCCCCCCCCCCCCCCCCTCCTCCACATTGGTCCGCCTTGGCTTTTTTTCTGTTATGTTTTTTTTAATTCTTTAAGAACAAAAGTATGTTACTATCGGAGCATAGTATTACGTACGTTCCTCTGAACAGGAATTGTTCGGAAATAATTATTAAGGGGAGTAATTTCATCAGGTGTATGAGAGTGATCTTGCCTAATTCAATCGGTCAAACAGGGGAAGCTCCACACACACGCACACACACACACCCAGCTCTCGTCTCGTGCGTTTGAGCAGACATAGAGCACATAGAACACCGTGCGTCATTCTAAAATTCATGTCATTTATATTTTTAAGTCACATTTTGCAAGTCTTACCAGTTTGTGGCCACCCCTAATTGTTTTTAAAAAAATGTTTGCAAGTCGCTGTGATCCTGTGGTTTCAAGCTTCGACGCCTTTGTTGCATTGTTGCTATGGTATTTGACCGAGTAATGGAGGTAAACAACTCTAATTTTCACGAAGTGCTCTCCCTTAGGTTTCTCTCTCTCCGAAAATCGTCTATTTGAACTAGTGTGTTATTCATAGTGGATATTGACAGAAAGGTCTCCCAAATCCTGGTGATGATGTCCTTTATCATAGCTTAATCCATCCACATTTCCAATAGCAAATATTCTAACAGCAAGCAAATGTGTTTTTTAAGTTTGCTTCAACTGTTTTTTCGGGGGAATAATTTGGCAATTTAAAAAGCAGTTTGGGTGATAATGTGATTGTCTTCACTTGCTTGTTTATTGGTTAGATTTTGTAAGTATGATCGGTGTCATAAGTTGAACATTAATGGAGTTGATCGTTGTATGTTGTGTTCGGAAGGTAGTAAACAAGGGGACTGTATCAGTGAGCCACACAAACCAAGGGAAGTAACAACGCGCGAAAATGGAGTTTTACGTCCTCTTGGTCTGAATCAGACACATATGGGACATTTGTAAATACAAATATGGTGGGAACATTACTGGAGGCAATGCCCGGAGGCAGTACGAAACCAGTAAAGTCCCGATTTTTTTTATTAATACAGATAGCTGTAGCGGTGACCACGCCTCGGTTTAACTTCATCGGCTATGGTACCGCCACAAGTACTGATAGTTATTGATTGAGAAGTAACAACCCCACCTAAAACGGCCAATAGGGGAAGACGGGGTAAAAAGCGCATGAGCGGGTAAGAAGCCCACCCCAATTATCTCATGAAATGAAGCAAATTTAAGTCTCATTTTGCCCATGAGACGAGCGTTAATGAAATTTTCTTTATTTCATGAGATAATTGGGGTGGGCTTCTTACCCGCCCATGCGCTTTTTACCCCGTCTTCCCCTAGAGCTATTGGTCCACCCAACGATTAAAGTGTGTTTGTTTGGTTGGTTGGTTTGGGTTTTTGGTGTTTCTTTTTTTAATTGATAAAAACCTGTGATTTGTTTGTTATGATGTTTTATTATATTCTTTGTAATCTATACTACTTCATTCACATTACATTTGTTTTAACAGAGGCACACTGTTGTTTGATTTGTTCATGCCTTAACATAAGACTTTTGCATCAAAGGACACACTTACTGAAAGTTCATTTTCATGGCTTACCATCTGTTTATTTATCGTTTTGTTTGGTTGTTTGTTAGTATTTTTGAACCTCCACCCCACCCACGCCCCACCCTTTCCCTAAATAGCGAACCTACCATTAACCTTTCTCCATCTGTCCCCTACCCTTTCTGCCCCCCCCCCCCCCTCCAACTGTCTTTGTGTCCCATACCCGCAGCAAACACCCCCCCCCCCCCCTCACCCCCCGTAAACACATCAGTTTAAAAAAAACCAAAAACAACAACACACACACCCTGGGTAAGGAGGTTAACTTGACCTCAGATCTGCGTTGCCTCAGTCAGGGCAGTCAACCAAAACTTTAGCGTTCAGTTTCAAGTCTCAGGCAGATGATTGTGCTGATACGTATGAACAAGTTAAACCTTGTATTTGTCAGGTCAGGTCGGGTCTGGTAGTTAGGACATTTAGGCCTCGCGGCCTCTTCACCGTCCTTTCATTTTTGTTTGAACTTTTGCACAGCTGAGAGGTTTTTATATTTTGTTGTTGGCAAATCTGCCTTTTAGTCATGCTCATATTGCAGTTTTGAGATGTTGGTGTATTTATCAAGGAGGTTTTTGAATTGTGTTAGATTTTGTGCTCGTTTAATATGTGCAGGAACAGTATTCCAAAACTTTGTTACTCTGTTGTCGTAGAAGGAAATATTATGACGGGTATTCTATGCACAACAAACAAACAACCACATGACAAGACTAGTGTAAAGTGACGTTATGTTATTCACAAGAGATACAACAAAACTACTGGATATTTCGGAGAATGCGCCTTTATCAAGACACCAGCAAACAGCAAATATTCTATACACAACAAACAAACAACCACATGACAAGACTAGTGTAAAGTGACGTTATGTTATTCACAAGAGATACAACAAAACTACTGGATATTTCGGAGAATGCGCCTTTATCAACATAGACACACAAGACACCAGCAAACAGCAAATGTAGCAAAAGGCAGGCACAAAGGCACAGGTTTTTATATGAGTGTACGTTTTCAAGTTATTCACATAATTCTAATTAAATTCTCTACCTCTTTTAATTCATTGATGATGTTATATGCATCTTATTGTCCTAATTGTGGTGCTTTCGATGCATGTAATCTAAAAGTTTTTAGTATTGTTTATCGAACCTGTGACTGGTTGCACACTTTAATTTCCACAAGGATGAATAAAATTGTTTTGAATCTGAATTTGAATTTGAACTCAATAGAACGCTACATTTAGGCAAGGCCCGTTTGGTAGGTAGTGTTTTTTGGGGGGTGGGAGATTAGTAGACGGAAGATGGTTATCTTGTCTTTTGTTGCTTTGCTGAAAGATTCGGGTGAAGGGTGAGGGGTGACTCGGAAGAGAATAATGGGAAGGAGGGGGGGGGGGGGGGGCAAAAACATAAAAATAGGGGAGGGGGGCAAAAAAAACCCCACCAATGTTGGTGAGACCAGTCTGTGATGAGGCTATGGGAGAGGAGGGCACATAAGAAAGATTGGGGGCGGGGGTGGGGAGGGACAAAGTAATTTGAGGGCAAGTGAAGGACGTGTTTTTTTTAGGCATCTACTAGGCCTATATCCCACCGTTGTCACCCCTGCTCTGATATCAATTATCTGAGAGAGAGAGAGAGAGAGAGAGAGAGAGAGAGAGAGAGAGAGAGAGAGAGAGAGAGAGAGAGAGAGAGAGAGAGAGAGAGAGAGAGAGAGAGAGAGAGAGAGAGAGAGAGAGAGAGGGGGGGGCAGACAGACACAGACAATGAGATACAATCAATCACAATAAAAAAAAAGTGCAGCTACCCAGCACTGGAGAGATAGGTCAAAAAAGGAATGGGACGAAGTCTGTGTGTGAGGGTGTGTGTGTGTGTGTGTGTGTGTGTGAGTAAGGATGGAAGAGAGCGGAGAAAAAAAAGAGTAGGTCCAGCGATCTCTTTCAAATGCAAATGGTTTGCACACCTCTGCCTTCGCATGTTTTGCTTCTTTTTTCTTCTTCTAATATTCAACCGTCTATCTGCAACCCTTATAAGGACCACACACATACTATTTTGCTTCACCTCCCCCCCTCCCCCTGTGTGTGTGTGTGTGTGTGTGTGTGTGTGTGTGTGTGTGTGTGTGTGTGTGTGTGTGTGTGTGTGTGTGTGTGTGTGTGTGTGTGTGTATGCGTGCGTGTGTGTGCGTGTGTGTGCGCGCGCGCGCGCGTGCGTAATGTTTTTGTGTAGGGGAAGACGGGGTTAAAAGCGCATGGGCGGGTAAGAAGCCCACCCCAATTATCTCATGAAATAAAGAAAATTTCAGTCAAATTTGCCCATGAGACGAATGCTAGACATTAACGCTCGTCTCATGGGCAAAATGAGACTGAAATTTGCTTCATTTCATGAGATAATTGGGGTGGGCTTCTTACCCGCCCATGCGCTTTTTACCCCGTCTTCCCCTATGTCTTAATCTGTCTGTTCGTCTGTCTGTCAGTACAGTGTCTTTTCATCTGTCTGCGCGCACCATGGCTGTTATACCTATTAGGTAGGTATAATATTAGGTACTAATTTATAGGCACAGAGGCGTCTCTGTGAAATTCGGGCTGCTCCCACCTAGAGAGCGCGTCGCAGCCAGAGGCGCACCACCCTTTTTTTTGCATGCGATTTTTGTGTGACTGATGAGGAAGGAAGGGGGAGGTAAATGTTGACCAAATGACAACTTTTTCGTTGCCACTGTGCTAAGTGCATGGGCACACGGGACCTCGGTTTATCGTCTCATCCGAAAGACTCCACGTTCAGACCGTAAGGCCTAGTGCAAAGTCAGAGGAAAAATCCCCCGTATCCAGGTTCGAACTCGGGTTTACTTGACACGAGTACGTCGAACGCGCTACAACTGTGCCACTCTGCACCTTTGGGGAACATTCCAAACACCAACAATGCTGACGCCCTCGTGGCTGAGAGAATAGGGATGTACCCTGGGCAAGGCATATTTACAATGAACCAATTCCAGCCCAACTTTCCTAAATAGCAGTTGCTTCCTCGGCCATCTGGGTCAGATTTGTACACCAGACAGAACCCGTAAATTAGCCCGGGATGAGGTCAATTGAATTCAAATTGACATGTCTTCCTTCCTTCCCTCCTCCAAGCGACCACAATCATTAGCTGATTATTCTGGCACTGTAAATTCAGGGGGGTCAACAGGAAAATAATGTCTTTCTTGGCGGAGAGTTGCACTGCCAATGCATTCTACCTTCGCGTTAGCCAAAAAGACCCGACTTTTTAATTAAATTGCGAGACTGGAAGGTGGCAGTGCGCTTATTGTACGAAACTTGAAAAGAGGTGTTAGTTTTCTGTTTAAAAAATGCAGCTACTCGACCGTCATTTTTAGTGTGTGCGTGTGCGTGTGTGTGCGCGCATGCGTATGTGCGAATGTATCAGTGTGTGAGCATGCGTTTGTGCGAGTGTATGTGTGTGCGTGCGCAGTGTTCTACTTCTAGGCCTATATTGGTTTGGTTTTGAAGCTGATCATATGTTTACCACCTTCTTTGTGAATGGTACATGTCAAGAATGATGCCATATTCACACACACACACACACACACATATCTTGAAAATCGGGGGTTGACCTGGCAATTCATTGAGCCAAATGTCAAAGGAGGAATGAAAACTCTATTAATCTTATAACACAATATCCAGTGACTGACTCCACCGTACACGACTATTAATTTTGTTTGTGTGTGTGTGTGTGTGTGTGTGCGTGTGCGTGCGTGATATTTGTGTGGTGTAGTGTGTCTTTGTATGTGTCTGTGTTTTTTTAGTTTTGTTTTGCATGTATATTGCATAAGCATGCATAAAGAGTTGAACAGGGCGCATGACTGTGTAAGTGTGTGTGTGTGTGCGTGTGTGCGAGTGTATACATCTGCACTATTTTGGATGTTTAACCCTTTCACCGCCAGCCACATTTCAGCCAAAAAATTCAATTAAATTTACCTGGGTAGAGAACAAAATCCATCTGCAGTATTGGGGATTCTTCTGTGACATATCTGAAATAAGGTCTATCCTTACTTCCCCAAATTAAGACAGTAGGGTCTTTGGATAATAGACCCCAATTTGATGTCTTTTAATAACATAGGTGTTAAATCACTGTGGTGCTAAAATGCGACTTTGGCGGTGAAAGGGTTAAACCATGTATTCAGGCGAGCTGAAAAGGATGTGTGTGTGTGTGTGTGTGCTATTGTTTAGCATTTCAAGTATTAACGCATGTCTTAAAGATAGCTGAAAAGAACTTGTGTGCGCATAATATGTGTGTGTGTGTGTTTGTTTGTGTGCATGTACAATACATTATGTGTAGAGTGAATGCATTATTTGTGCATGCCTGGAGGTGTGTGCATAGTGTGGCAGCGACAGCTACAGAATACTCAAAGTGACTGTGGTCGCTCTACGGAATGAATGAATGTGTCAGTGTATGCGTAGATGTGTACACACATGCCCATAGTGTATTTAAGTACAGTGGAACCTCCCTTATAAGACTTCCCATTATAAGACTCCCTCCCATATAGGACCTATTCACTGAGACATTGCCCTTCTTTGTAAGTATTAAATTACCTCCCTTATAAGACCCCTCCCTTATAAGACCCCTCCCTTATAAGACCTCATTTTGGATGATTTTTGAAGGTCTTTTAAGGGAGGTACCACTGTACTGGCATGCCTGTGTCCATGTGTGTGAGTAATTGCATGTACAAGCATGTTCTGGTTCATGCGCTTGTGAGCGAGAAAGAGAGAGAGGCGAGGGGACAGGTTTCTTATGCCAAATCCCAACTGACTTTTATTAAGTAATCGACAGATTTGAACATTCAATGGATAGATACTACTGGTAGATCCTGTGTTTAACGTTTTTAATATTTCAATTTTCCTGTTGGTGTTACCAGTCTATTGATACAAAATACTACATAGTGATGGCTTGGAGTCAAAACGGACTATCTTTTGACAGTCCTTTGACATATTATTGAACTTATTTACGAAAACTAATAACTTGTATAAAAAAAGACTGCTGAAATATAAAAAGCAAAACCCCCTTTTTATATTTCTGCAGTCATTGTTCGATACAAGTTATTAGTTTTTATAATAAATCCAAAAATACATCAATGGACTATCTAAAGATAGTCCGTTTTGACTCCAAGCCATCGATAATTTATTAGCTTAATAACTTGGTCAGTTTAAAAGAGGCTGATTATTTCACTATCAGTATCACTATCAGTCCCAGCAGTTTCGTTTGATTTAAGTGCGTATATGTAACCTGTTAGGTGCATTTGAACATTTCTACAAATCTACGAACCATATAGATAAGGCACCTGACTGATGCCTCTCAAAGTAAACTGGTATATACATTTTTTTTAATAGCATAGCTGTTATCTACCTTTTTCTTATTGAATAGATTTCTCTGAAAAGTTGCAAAGGCACTCACATTTTCTTTTAAATCTCAAAGCAAGATCATAAGTGAATAACTACAGCTACAGAATTAGGCAGCAGTGACTGGTCGCTATACGGAAGGAAGGAACTAACATTAACAAAGATACTGACTTTCATACTAAAAGAACAATTTCAGAAAGTTAGCATGCAAAACAAAACGCACTTCCAAAACTTTATTATAAAAGGGTTAAAACCCTAATCTATATTTCTATGGCAATCCAAAGATATAAAATAATAGACTGTGTTTTGCTGTACAATCAGGCAATTGTGGTATGCTTGGAATTCTAGATTTTTTTAAATGAGGAGAGAAAAGTGCATGAATATGCAAATGTATGCAGAAACAACATTCATTCACTTGCGAACACAGTATTCAACAGAATAAATCATTTTTCATTTATGTATTCTCTTCAAACAAATGGCACATTTCCCAGAACCATTTCACAAACGCATTCTTTCAAAATCAGCTTTCTTACAATACAGTGGAACCTCCCTTATAAGACCTTCAAAAATAATCCTAAATGAGGTCTTAATAGGGAGGGGTCTTATAAGGGAGGTAATTTTAACACTTACAAAGAAGGGCAATGTCTCAGAGAAGTAGGTCTTATATGGGAGGGGGTCTGATAATGGGAGGTCTTATAAGGGAGGTTCCACTGTACAACCAAAATCCTCTCACTCTGTCTCCCTTTCTGCATCTTTCCTTACACACATGTACGCTTGCACGCGCACGCACACTTTCAATTACATGCACAAATCCTTCACAAACAAAATAATAAACACTGAAAATTAAGTCACACAGGATGGCTGCCTTTGAACAAAAACACCCCAAAATGCCTTCTTTGTTTTCTCACCAACCAAAGAAGATTTATAATTAGAATTAAAATAACTCAGCTATTTACATAGCTTAATAGTACTCAAAAGTTTCCTTTCCTCCTGTGTTCCAGTATGTCAGCTTTTTTTCCTTTTTAACCCCAGCAACATCTAACAGTGCTTGCTAGTGCATAGGGTAGGAATTCAGACAAATACCTATCAAAAAATAGTTCTTCAGCTTCAGAAAAGTTAAATCTGGGCGGAAGCTAAAAGCAGGCAGAGTGTCAGGAAGTAATAAGGAGTGTGAAAATGTGTACATTTCTTTGTTTCTTGTTGCTGTTGTTGCTGCTGCTGCTAAACAATTAAAAACTTTTTTTTTTGTGCTGTCCCATCTTCTGGGCCGTACAGTGGCATTGCTCCCACGCTGCTCATTCCAAATCCTAATTTGCAGCTACACCCCGACTTGTTCAGGTTGCAGAATCCGAGACCAGCAGTCCAAGGGGAGCGAATCTATGTTAGGCCGTCAGGAGGCAACCAACCGAGGAGACACTGCACTGCTGCTGAGTCACTTCGGTGGAGTTCAGCGGAGCCTGTTCAGGACACCACCTAACTTGCAAACACACTACTGACTTAGCGTGAGTGAGGTCCTCCTCTGAGGGCGCCACCACGACCGTCCACCGACAGCTCCCCAGAACACACTGATCCCCATGACTTTGACCTGAACGCACCAAGGAATAGACTGGATTGGAAACCGAAACTGAGGTCACCATGAGAGCAGGGCATGCAAAGCCACAGAATTTGAGACATTTTTTTTTTTAATGATTGATGGAAATGAGGCGGATGACAATGATGATGATGATGATGATGCTATGGAGTTCCGTATCGGTCTGAGACTGCATGACAGGGCTGTATTCTACGCTTCCTTTCATAATGATATCCCAGCGTTAACCAGGCCCGAGAACTACAGACACCTGCAGTGTTGGTCTTGAAATTAGAGCAACACTCTTAGAATCGCATCCGTTAAGCGGATGAAGCTCGACTGTGTGGTTTCAGTCTTCCCATTGAGCCCATAGCCACTCACTCTGGGTAGGAGTCAGTCCAGGACCGGAAAAAAACCCTCGCCTCTGATGGGATTCGAACCCAAGACCTCCCAGCCAGTAGTCTGCGACGCTAACCACTACACCACAGCGGCTGGTGCTAAAAAAAAAATTCCTGTTTTTATTCTCACTTTCCAGTGAAAGAGTCCCTGAATTTTGGGAGCCCCAGTTATCACGCCAATGTCCAGTGTTAACACCAGCGCTAGACCCACGTATTAATTCAGGCATCAGAATACTCCAGAGTCCAATCCGCAGACGAACAACACTCGCCATGACTCCGAGTCGACATCGAGTTGGACCCCACAAAACTCGGCATCATTGCGATCATTCGCTACCCGATTTCTCGCGGAAAAGTTCAAAGTTCTCACATCATCGTAGTCTCCTGCGATCATATCCTCTAAATCGACTCATTTAAAACCCAAATCACAATCACTGTCATCAAAACAAACTTTGAAACAGTGAAAGTAAGAGTCTAGAGTCTAAGAGAGCTCTAAACTCAGAAGAAAAACCAAAAACATGGCCGCGAGTTTTCGTTTCCGAAGGCGCAGTATGAAAACAAACCGTTTAAGAATACCATTTGAGAATAAGATCGCGCTGCCTCATGAAGTACAAACCGCGGCTGGCAGTGCCAAAACCGCGGCCAGTGGCTACCAAAACCGATCTGCGGATCCGCGGACCGATCTGATGCCTGATTATGTACATGTTATTCTGTCCATCTGATGCGGTGTGTTGGTGGGGGGGTGCCTTCACTTGATGTCCATGAACTGGATGTCCATGACCAGCAGGGTGGTCTTGGGCAGGGGCCTGGGGGCCGGGGACAGCACCGTCAGGATCGACTTGTCCATGTCCACCGCCGTTCTAACAACACACGCAAACAACGTAAAGACGTTCAGAAAAAGGCAAGACCTTGTCACAAGCCGTGTGTACCATATTTCACTGACTACAGTGGAGTGCTCTTAGCACGAAATTCAGGGGACAAAGTTTTTTCTTGTGCTTTAACCCTTTCGCTGCCAGCCATAAAATACCATTAAACTTACCTGGGTAGAGAAAAAACAAGATCTGCAATATTGCGAATTCCTCTGTGACATGTGTAACATTAGGCCTATCCTTACCTCCCAAAATTATGAAAATAGGGTCTTCAGATAACAGGCCCTGATTTGATGCTTTTTAGTGACATGGGTGTGTGTGTGTGTTGTGTGTGTGTGTGAGCATGCATGTGTGCATACATGTGTGCTTGTGAGTGTTTTGGTCCTGTGGGTTGTGTGTGCACGCATGTGTGTGTGTGAATGTGTGTTTGTCTGTCTGATGCATACGTTGTGTGTGAGGGTGTTTCTATGTGTTGGTGTATGTGGTCAGTCCGTGCGGCTCAGTTGATGTGTGCTTACTGAATGGGGGATGAACGAGTCGGTGTTGTTAAATGTGTGTGTATGTGTGTTAGAGAGAGAGAGAGAGAGAGAGAGAGAGAGAGAGAGAGAGAGAGAGAGAGAGAGAGTTGCTTTGTATGTATGCGTTGTTGCTTGTTGGTGTCATTCTTGAATGCTGTTTTTGTTGTCTATTTGTTGATGAAAAATTGATTGTAAAGTGCTTTGGGCTCATCTGAAGTAAAGCGCTATATAAATGTACAATTATTATTATTATTATGGGTTTTAAACTATTGTGGTGCAAAAATGTGACATTGGCAGTGAAAGGGTTAACCATTATTCATGCTAAGCATTAAGTAAAAATAAAGAGAGGTTTTGACCTGTCAAACAGATTATTGTGCATTAACCAACATTTCATGTTATCCAGTCTGGTGTACTCCACAGTATAAGTTACTATAACTAGCATAACAAAGGCACACCTCATTACTAGACGCATCCCCAAACTTTTACACAAACTTCAAATTTCACTACTGTACTTTCTTACTATATTGATAGTCATATTATTAACTTTTTCGCAACACCCGACTATACCGTTGCCGATGCATTGCAAGAATGATAGCAACACCCATATTTTCCCTCAGGACGCGTTGCACACGCACACACACACACTGTAATTACATGACAATGAAGCCCAGTATATTGTCCTCAATAATGTTCTGATCCACAGAGTCACACACACACACACACACTTACACGACAATGAAGCCCAGTATATTGTCCTCAATAATGTTCTGATCCACAGAGTCACACACACACACACACACTTACACGACAATGAAGCCCAGTATATAGTCCTCAATGATGTCCTGATCCACAGAGTAACACACACACACACACACTTACATGACAATGAAGCCCAGTATATTATCCTCAATGATGTCCTGATCCACAGAGTAACACACACACACACTTACACGACAATGAAGCCCAGTATATTGTCCTCAATGATGTTCTGATCCACAGAGTAACACACACACACACTTACACAACAATGAAGCCCAGTATATTGTCCTCAATGATGTTCTGATCCACAGAGTAACACACACACACACACACACACACACACACACGACAATGATGCCCAGTATATTGTCCTCAATGATGTTCTGATCCACAGAGTAACACACACACACACACACTTACATGACAATGAAGCCCAGTATATTGTCCTCAATGATGTTCTGATCCACAGAGTAACACACACACACACACACACACACACTTACACGACAATGAAGCCCAGTATATTATCCTCAATGATGTTCTGATCCACAGAGTAAACACACACACACACACACACTTACATGACAATGAAGCCCAGTATATTGTCCTCAATGATGTTCTGATCCACAGAGTAACACACACACACACACACACTTACACAACAATGATGCCCAGTATATTGTCCTCAATTATGTTCTGATCCACAGAGTAACACACACACACACACACACACTTACATGACAATGAAGCCCAGTATATTGTCCTCAATGATGTTCTGATCCACAGAGAGTAACACACACACACACACACACACACACACACACACACACATTACATGACAATGAAGCCCAGTATATTGTCCTCAATGATGTTCTGATCCACAGAGTAACACACACACACACAACACACACACACACACACACTTACATGACAATGAAGCCCAGTATATTGTCCTCAATGATGTTCTGATCCACAGAGTAACACACACACACACACTTACATGACAATGAAGCCCAGTATAAAGTCCTCAATGATGTTCTGATTCACAGAGTAACACACACACACACATACATGACAATGAAGCCCAGTATATTGTCCTCAATGATGTTCTGATCCACAGAGTAACACACACACACTTACATGACAATGAAGCCCAGTATATAGTCCTCAATGATGTTCTGATCCACAGAGTAACACACACACACACACACTTACATGACAATGAAACCCAGTATATTGTCCTCAATGATGTCCTGATCCACAGAGTTGGCACTGCTGATACTCAGCACATGGTGTAACAGGGTCATGGCTGCACAAGAAAATAAAACCATCATGTCAACACTCAACAGCTATAATCTTACTCACAGAAAGCCAATGAGGGGCCGCTTTCATATAAAACATGATGCCAGTCAAATCAAAATCTAAAACATTCTCCACACTTTAAAAAAAAAAAAAGGGGGGGAGGTGGTGACACCCTCCTCATGTGGATTAAGATTAAGATTATAGCCCCGTCGACAACTAAGGCCATGTCAGGGCTGTCAAATCTTACCTCTCAGGTGGATGCAGCCAAACTGTCACAGAGATAAGTCTTAGTGACGACAATATCGTCGGTTAAATGAAAAAAACCTTGTATCTCGATTCCGCCCAGTTTTGAGTTAGATACAGTTACTTTCTTCCACCAAAAGCTCGTATCTCTAATGACTTTCTATCTGGGGTAAACCCACTTGTGTAAATAGAAGAAAAACTTGTAAGTCCCAAATTCAAATATAGTTAAAATATAATACAAAAACCTTGTATCTTCGTTCTTTTCAAGTTTTTTTTTTTTTAATTGTATAATTTTTTACAAAATGCAGGACTAAACTCACAATGTCTTAAACAACATATTCATCATAATTAATCAATTGTGGTAAACACAGTTAAATTTAAAAGTTTTTTTCATTTTTCTCAAAATTATCAAAATTGAGATACAAGGTTTTTGAATTTCACAGACGATATATCAAATACCAAAATACCAGACTTTCTTGGAAACAGCTACACACCACTTTCTTACAGAGTTAAATCCCATACAGAATATAATGATTAGATCACACACGATTTAAACTCAAAATGGCATAGACAGTCTGGGCACAACATAAAGTGCAGAACCAACTAGCTTTCAAATGTATGCTCAACAAACAAGCCTACAAAATGATTCAAAGATCAAGCATCTTCCACATTGTGAAAGTAAATAGGTCACAGATATTGATGTAAAAAAACACACACACAAAACCTAATTCAAGACCATATGTGACCCGTCAAAACAAAATGAGTCATGTTGTCCCTCGCTCACTTACCCCTACTAGGGGGCAATTTTAGATGGACAGGGGGTCAAATAATCAATTTTCAGATTTTGATTTATTATTGAACAATAGGTCTTTCTCTACCTCACACAGAAGTACTGAAGTGTACAAATGATCCTTTCTGTCTTAAAAATGTGTTTTTATTAGAAACATCGGGTTGTTTTGTACACATTTTGAAACTTTCCGGCTGCATTATCTCATTTCGTCGATTCCTTCAGTGTACGACTTCAAATCTTCATAATTTTGCAACAAACAGTCCGATTTGCAACATCTTTGGTTTGTTGGAAAGCTCTTTCAACGCAGAATGATTTGTTAATACACACGATCAAAACTGACCCCAGGGACATACGACTCATTTTGTGGAGACTGGTCACACATATATACAAAAGCTTCCTGCAACTTATTCTAGCGCAGTTCTAACAGACAAAGGGGTGTGGTGATCTCAACAGCACAAGCCAAGCAAAATGCTTTCATGCCCAAGCATTACTTCCATTTTGTGGAGACAGGTCACACATATACAAAGCTTCCTCCAACTTATTCTAGCAACCAGTTCTAACACCATATGTGTGGTGTACTCACTGGGCAGCAATGGGATCAGCTTGGTCTTGCTGTCAGAGGCTTTCATGCCCAGGGACATTACGACAATATTTTGTGGAGACAGGTCACACATATACAAAGCTTCCTCCAACTTATTCTAGCGCAGTTCTAACAGACAAAGGGGTGTGGTGTACTCACTGGGCAGCACGGGGATCAGCTTGGTCTTGCTGTCAGAGGCTTTCATGCCCAGGGACATTACGACTTATTTTGTGGAGACAGGTCACACATATACAAAGCTTCCTCCAACTTATTCTAGCACAGTTCTAACAAAGGGGTGTGGTGTACTCACTGGGCAGCACAGGGCTCACCTTGGTCTTGCTGTCGGAGGCTTTCATGCCCAGGGACATTACGACTCATTTTGTGGAGACAGGTCACACATATACAAAGCTTCCTGCAACTTATTCTAGCGCAGTTCTAACAGACAAAGGGGTGTGGTGATCTCACTGGGCAGCACAGGACCAAGCCAAAGGCTTTCATGCCCAGGGACATTACGACTTATTTTGTGGAGACAGGTCACATGTATATAAAGCTTCCTCCAACGTATTCTGGCACAGTTCTCTAACAGACAAATGGGTGTGCAGACCTGTTTACCCTTATAATGAAAAACCCGGAATTTGCAGCACCGGAATTCACATGATCTGTACACGACTGATAAAGCGGTTTCTTCTTCTTCTCATGCCCAGGAACATCGGCGTCGATTTTCAATATTGTGGATTTCTTGGCTCAATTTTGCCAGAAAAGTTTTATTAGTAAATTCAGTCACTAATTCTTAGTCAATTTTAGTATAAAACAAGCTGGAAAAAGCAAAATACCTGGAAATGTCCACGATGGGACAGAGAAAAATCACTCGGCCGCGGATCGGCGGATGCCAAGTTGCTTTCATGCGCCATCGCGATCAATTACGACTTCATTTTCCGTTGAAAACTTCAAAATTCTCACATCATCGTATTTTCCAGTGATAAGCTAATCTAAATTGACTCATTTCAACTAATTACAATCTCTACCATTAAAAAACTGCCTGGAAAGCTCTTCGAATCGACAGTAAAAGTCTGGCCGCCATTTGCTCAGTCCCGAAATAGATCGACCAAAATAAAAACATTATTTCACCCCTTTAACCAATGAAAATGCAGCATTTAATGCATGTGACGTCAAGCACAACCCCTTTTCTGATGACGTACCGTGTTATATACACGTTTCGGTCAACCCTTGCGTCTTTTGTACGAACGGAAACAAATAATAGAGGTTTTTCGAAATCCCGGAATTTTCAGCGTTCACCCGGAATTTACTATTTTACCCGGAATTTTAGCAAATTTCCGGAATAATTCCGGCAAAACCGGAACGGTAAACAGGTCTGGGTGTGGTGTACTCACTGGGCAGCACAGGGCTCAGCTTGGTCTTGCTGTCGGAGGCTTTCATGCCCAGGGGCAGACACGACTCATTTTGTGGAGACAGGTCACATGTATACAAAGCTTCCTCCAACTTATTCTCAAGCACAGTTCTCTAACAGACAAAGGGGTGTGGTGTACTCACTGGGCAGCACGGGAATCAGCTTGGTCTTGCTGTCGGAGGCTTTCATGCCCAGGGGCAGACACGACTCAGGGAGGGAAGGAGCTGCAACACACCATGCGAAACAATCATAGTAAAACACAACTGTCTCATCTTTCTATCTTCTTTTTAATTATTATTCACTTCACAGAATTTCCCGTCTGTTCCATTCTGCGGCTTCCATGTAATTTCCCGTCTGTCTCTTTGTTCAACTTCAGTACTACAATTTCATATCTATCTTCTATTCTAGTCCCTTTCTCCTATTTCAAGTTCAATCCAATTTCTTATCAGTCCCATTCTCCATCTTCAATCCTGCTTCCCATTCTCCATCTTCAATCCTGCTTCCCATTCTCCATCTTCAATCCTGCTTCCCATTCTCCATCTTCAATCCTGCTTCCCATTCTCCATCTTCAATCCTGCTTCCCATTCTCCATCTTCAATCCTGCTTCCCATTCTCCATCTTCAATCCTGCTTCCCATTCTCCTCTTCAATCCTGCTTCCCATTCTCCATCCTGCTTCCCACTTCAATCCTGCTTCCCATTCTCCAACTTCAATCCTGCTTCCCATTCTCCATCTTCAATCCTGCTTCCCATTCTCCATCTTCAATCCTGCTTCCCATTCTCCATCTTCAATCCTGCTTCCCATTCTCCATCTTCAATCCTGCTCTCCCCATTCTCCAATCTTCAATCCTGCTTCCCATTCTCCATCTTCAATCCTGCTTCCCATTCTCCATCTTCAATCCTGCTTCCCATTCTCCATCTTCAATCCTGCTTCCCATTCTCCATCTTCAATCCTGCTTCCCATTCTCCAACTTCAATCCTGCTTCCCATTCTCCATCTTCAATCCTGCTTCCCATTCTCCATCTTCAATCCTGCTTCCCATTCTCCATCTTCAATCCTGCTTCCCATTCTCCATCTTCAATCCTGCTTCCCATTCTCCATCTTCAATCCTGCTTCCCATTCTCCATCTTCAATCCTGCTTCCCATTCTCCAACTTCAATCCATTCTCCATCTTCAATCCTGCTTCCCATTCTGATTCTCCATCTTCAATCCTGCTTCCCATTCTCCATCTTCAATCCTGCTTCCCATTCTCATTCTCCATCTTCAATCCTGCTTCCCATTCTCCAACTTCAATCCTGCTTCCCATTCTCCAACTTCAATCCTGCATTCTCCCTTCAATCCTGCTTCCCATTCTCTTCAATCCTGCTTCCCATTCTCCATCTTCAATCCTGCTTCCCATTCTCCAACTTCAATCCTGCTTCCCATTCTCCAACTTCAATCCTGCTTCCCATTCTCCAACTTCAATCCTGCTTCCCATTCTCCAACTTCAATCCTGCTTCCCCATTCTCCAACTTCAATCCTGCTTCCCATTCTCCAACTTCAATCCTGCTTCCCATTCTCCAACTTCAATCCTGCTTCCCATTCTCCAACTTCAATCCTGCTTCCCATTCTCCAACTTCAATCCTGCTTCCCATTCTCTGACTTCAATCCTATTTCCCATTCTCTGACTTCAGTCCAATTTCCCACCAGTTGCATTTTCCTACTTCTGTCTAATTTCCCATTTGTCCTTTACTCCAAATTCAATTTAATTTCCAAATGTCCCATTCCGGCAAATATTATTTTGTTCTATTTATTATTTCAGATGATTTTCTAATTTACATCTGCTTGTTTTTTTGTTCTTCTGCCATTTAGACTTCTGCATGATGCAACTGCCCAAAATAAAAATAAACAAAACTGAAATGTAGGGGTACGGGGGCCGCCCAGGCCCTAGTGGGGTACAGGGGCAGAGCCCAGGTGGGGGGGGGTAACACCCCCTCTGAAGCTGAAGGAAATATACAACTATGGTGATAGGCACGCGTACAAGATGCATAGAATCCACAAACCTCCAATTTTGAAGAGTTTGATTTCGTTGAACTTGATGTCGAAGGTATGGGGGTACAGGTTTCCGTTGACGCCATAGAAATAATCGCGAATCTTCATGTCGCGGGCCTCTGCTCTGGCATGCTGAGAACGTTCCACAACCTGCGAACAAACATCAGCCATCTCCGTCATTGTGATGAGGCGATTGAAAATCACTAAAAAAGCAAGAGTATGGAAAAAAGCTATAAAAAAAACCCTCAAAACTCAAACCTTCACATTCATCACACAGAGTGACATACATGAAACAACATGAGGAAGGGTGATAAACATGATTACAGTAGATAGAGCATACTTGAAAAAAGACAACCAGAAACATTTGGCTTGGTTGCCCTTACATTCATTTTGAAGCAATTAATAAAAGAAGAATTACCATATTTTACTGACTATAAGGTGATACTTTTCCCCAGATTGATACCCCTGCGCCTTATAATGTGACTGATAATATAGCAAGAAAGGGTAGTAACAACATCTGAATTTGGTGTTAAAATTGGGGGGTGCGCCTTATAATCAGGTGCGCCTTGTAGTCAGTAAAATACGGTATATTACCTGCTGGGAAAGAAACGTAAGGGTGTGGATGGTGCTGCATTGGCTCAGACACACTCCTTTTCCAGAAGGGGAGCCCAAATTTGGCAACAAATACTATACAATACAAAGCAGATGAATGATAGACGCCATGTCCTACCCCTCCAGACTTGGGCAGGAGGAGGATCTCACAAAGTCTGACATGTAGTAGAACTTCAGCTAGTTGTAGTCTGCTACAATTCATTACAACACAATATATAATTTACAAAACAATACAATACAATGCAAAACAGATGATTTTTCACGCCATGCCCTACCCCTCCAGACTTGGCCAGGACGACGATCTCAACGATCGTTATGTATGTTTTGCTTGTGTGCATGGCTGGAGTGATTTTTTTATATTTTTTTAATAATTCAAAATCGTTGCGATGCGAATCAGCCAATGCTGTGATCTTACCCCTCCCGATTTGGGCAGAAGGACAACCTTGACGAAGTCTGGCATGTCTCCCTTCAGCTGGTTGTAGAGGCGCTCCTGGTCCAGCACCACGATGATGTCCACCTCGAAGGAGCCCGCCGTGTGCTTCAGGGCGTCGTAGCCAGCACCCCTCACCCACCCGCCCGTGTTGATCACCATCCCGCTGGAGTTTACTGCAAAACAATAGGAATTGTTCGGAAATAATTAAGGGGAGTAATTCCAAGGTGTATGTGAATGATCCCGCCTAACCGAAACATTGACTTAAACATTAATATACATCATACAGTGGTAAACGTTTTCAGATTCACTTGGCTCTGATTGCGTCATTTAGATGAACATAAATAAGTGCCATAAAGGCAGTGAAGGGGCGAATTTTCTGGATTTTTATTTTGTTTTTGAAAACAAAAACTATGCAATTGAACTAAAAAGCATCAAAACGCTACACTGACACAAGCACATGAAGGTGAAATAAACACGGCGAATAAAACCAAATTTACGTCTTTAAAAAGACTTTGACGAGGTGAATACAATACACTAAACTTAACAATGACAGTAGTGAATGGATGACTATGCTCAGAAATTGAAAAAACATTGTCTGCTAAAACGTGGAAGTGACGACACAGAACTTGAATGTCAAGGAAGTACTCGATTGATGCCAATGTCAATGCGCTCATGTTGGGCGCATGAACTGAACGCACGTGTGTCAAACTGTACCTTTCATTGATTTCCTCAGCAAGACTCTATACTTAAGAATGGCTGCAAAACTCAAAAGATTTAAGTCCAACAATCACAAAAAGTCTAAAAATAAACAAGAACGACATCGAACCCCAATCAGTTTTATAACTAATTCTTGTGTTGACGTCACAGTTCTTTCCTTCTGCGTCATAGGTAATGTGCGTCATGTCTGAAATGTTCTCAAATACACCTCGAGTTGGAATTTGATGAACAAGATGGCATCAAAAGCACCACTTCAAACAAAACATTCTTTCAATTGTGGCTTCAGGTGACTTGGAGACGAAAAAGATTTAGCAAAAAAAGGTGAGAGAACCGTATTTTCCAAACTACAGTAGTCAACAAAAGCATATTTTTCGCTGATAGCCGATTTGAAATGATTTATCAGCAAAAATACCCTGAATCAACCCTTTAATAGTAGCCGTCGCTTGGTGTGTTTGATTAGATGGGCATGACAAAGAACACAGTGCGTCATTCTAAAATTGTTGACATTTATATTTACGTCACATTTTGTAAAGTTCGATCAGTTTGTGACCACTTGTAATCACCCCTCATTTCACTAAAAAAAAATTTTGCAAGTCGTTCACTCGCATCCTGGTTTTTCTCTGACGCCATGGTTACTATGGTTTGTCCCTCTCTGGTCGAGGTAAACAACTCTAATTTTCACGAAGTTCTCTCCTCAATTTTTTTCTCTCCGAAAATCGTCTATTGTATCAATGCATCAGTGTCTTCATCACAGGACATGGTAGTTGAAAACAATATATTTGAAAATAAACCTATCAGGCATCAGAATACTCCAGAGTCCAATCCGCGGACGAACAACACTCGCCATGACTCGGAGTCGACATCGAGTCGGACCCCACAAAACTCTAGTCCGCAGTCGGCATCATTGCGATCATTCGCTACCCGTTTTATCGCGGAAAAGTTCTAAGTTCTCACACCATCGTAGTCTCCCGTGATCATATCCTCTAAATCGACTCATTTAAAACCCAAATCACAATCACTGTCATCAAAACAAACTCTGAAACAGTGAAAGTAAGAGTCTAGAGAGCTCTAAACTCGGAAGAAAAAACAAACATGGCCGCGATTTTTCGTTTCCGAAGGCGCAGTATGAAAACAAACCGTTTAAGAATACCATTTCAGAATAAGATCGCGCTGCCTCATGAAGTACAAACCGCGGCCGGCAGTGCCAAAACCGCGGCCAGTGGCTACCAAAACCGCAGAAATCCGTGGGCCGATTTGATGCCTGACCTATATCAGAGTCTGCCACCAATACAGGGCTACTTTTTACATGCTTCACCCAGCCCCTTTCCAACCTGCCATTCCAAGTCTACATCACATATCAAACATATCTACTCTACTATTTCCACCCTTTGACTTTGAACAAACTTTGAGAAAATGGATTACATTTCGCAAACTTCTGGAAATAATTGTTTCTTCAACTCTCGGTTGAAAAGTCTGTGTATATGATTCAGACTTAGGCTGCACTATCATTTTTTGGCCCTCCAACAGTCGCCATATTTGTTTTACGGCTGTAGGAAGTACCGTAGAATTAGCGCTACACCTGCAACCCAAAAGTAAAAAGCTAGAAACGAGGCTGTTGAGGTCTCTAGTTCAGTAGTCGACAGCCTACCTGTATTCATTTTGATGCACAGATGTGCATCTCTGACACTCAAAACTCCTATCTGACTCACTGGGTTTCAGACCAAAATTTCACCTGATGCGCAGAATTTTTTTTCTTCTTCAAAAAATGACTCCAAAATTATGAAAAGCAATCCCTAAGATTTCCAGGTGACATGTACAAATTTAGAGACATATATTGCGGACTGGTTCTGACCCCCTGATTCTGAAGATAGAATGAACACAGGCCAGGAGCGGGGAAAGGATAAGCAAGTAAGAAGTTAATAATACAGAGGAACCTCCCTTATAAGACCCCTCCCTTATAAGACCTCATTTTGGATGATTTTTAAAGGTCTTATAAGGGAGGTTCTACTGTAATAATAATAATAATAATGATAAAACCAGAGCCTGCTTGACCTCTCTGGCTCTGCTCGCTGCGGATGTTGATGACCTCGGCCATGCGCGATATGAGCGTGTTGAAGAGGGTGACGTTGTCGGCGGGGCTCTTGTGGCCAAAGTGGAACACCAGCGGCGCCGTCCTCACGTAGCCCTCCACCACGTCCGCCGTGTGCTCCAGAACCAAGGCGCTCAGCGTCCCTGGCACCGACACCTGGCCCTGCAGGGTACACTGATGTCTTTAGTTTAGTTTTACACAAACCTGGCCCTGTAGGGTACACTGACGTCTTTACTTTAGTTTTACACAAACCTGGCCCTGCAGGGTACACTGACGTCTTCACTACAGTTTCATAGATTCTTAAGTACTGACATCTGGATGGAGCTTCACAAGAGTGGCTGCTCGAAACAGTTCACATAATTCGGCGAAAAAAGTCTAAGAAACACCATCATTTGCCTAAAACTTTGTGAGTGTTAACACTCTAGCTTGCGAGATTGATCACAGCAAACTATCAGTTGACCCTAATAGGAGCAATAAAACTTTTTTTTTTAACTTTCGGTTGTTTTTATTTCTCAGAACAGCATTTTGCAAAAACAAATAAACATAACCTGCCTTAGGGTATGAGCACATACACGCGAAAACCCATGTGCATATCCCATCCACTTTCTGCAAATTAAGTAAAACTAAAAAGAAAGAAAGGAAGAAGCAGAAGGGATATATGCAGATGCGTTTTCTGTGTATATGTGCACGCTCCTTCCTATTTCTTATTTCCAGATTTTAAAAAATTTATTTTGGATTGCGCATGGATTTCCATATGGAACTTGCGTACAGCCTAACATGGTAACAACAGTCATTTCTATTTTGTTTGATTTATTAAAGTAGCGAAGCTTAGCCTTTCCTCTCTCACAAGAAATACCCAAAGTACCTAACCGACATCCTAACAGTCATTTCTATTTTGTTTGATTTATTAAAGCAGCAAAGCTTAGCCTTTCCTCTCTCACAAAAAACACCCAAAGTACCTAGCCGACGTCCCAACAGTCATTTCTATTTTGCTTGATTTATTAAAGCAGCAAAGCTTAGCCTTTCCTCTCTCACGAAAAACACCCAAAGTACCTAGCCGACGTCCCAACAGTCATTTCTATTTTGCTTGATTTATTATAGCAGCGAAGCTTAGCCTTTCCTCTATGACCAGAAACACCCAACGCACCTAGCCGACGTCCTAAGTCATTTCTATTTTGTTTGATTTATTAAAGCAGCGAAGCTTGGCCTTTCCTCTCTCACGAGAAACACCCAACATACCTGACCGACGTCCAAGTCGCAGAGGATGGGGGAGCGGCCGCAGCGCACGGCGTAGTTGACCAGCAGGCGACACAGCGTGCTCTTTCCCGTGTCGGTGGGACCCACCACCAGCATGCGCGGGCCGCGCGTCTCCTCCAGGTCGGCCTTCTGCCGCATCTGCTCCATGGCGGCGTGTGTGTTGAGGTACATGGTCATGGGTGTCTCCTTGGAGATGTAGGCCACCTCCGTCTTGCCCCGCAGGTGAAAACACGTTAAGGAACACACACAGAACTGCTACAACTTCATGCAATTGTATTTTTCTTTCGCTGACCCGTCTTCTGAGTCGTACAAGTTGGCATTGCCCCCAGGCTGCTCATTCCGATTCCTGACTCACAACTACAGCCCGGTTTGTCAGGTCATAGAATCGAAAACCAACAGTCCTAAGGGAGCGAATCTATGTTAGGTCGTCAAGGGGCAACCACCAGTGGAGACACTGCATAGTTGCTGAGTCACTTTGGCGGAGTGCAGTAAAGTATGTTCTGATCTAAGATACATGTATAAGCAGAACATAAAGCCCCCTAATGTTTTAGTCGCTGAGCCAGTGTGAGTGAGGTCCTCCTCAAAGGATGCCACCACATTCGTCCAATGACAGCTCTCATGAACATAGTGATCCCCAAGAACACAGACTGGGTTGGTAATTGGTGATTTAAAGTCTATCCCTAGCTTTTCATTTTGACTTTTCGACACAATCTGAATCAGCAAATTCATTTTGACACAATCTAATAGTAATTAGCAAATTCATTGAGTTCATAAAAACCTTGATAAAACAACACAATATACCAGATATATTCAATCAAATAACAAAGGAACATACTACAGCTTCAATTTAAATATAAAGTAAAAATCGCTTTTAGTCGAAATTGAAGGGACTGAAATTTTATTTTGACATAAGCCAATATTTTTAGTTAAAAAGATTTTTCAACAAAGAGATTATTAATATTATACTGGGATCAGGATTCCCAGGTTTGGAACATGAAACAAAAAAAGGACCTTTAAAGGACTTATAAGGATCTCAAAAGATTGTAAAAGGACCTTCGCCAACCTGACTGTTCATGATAGAATGCCTGTATATGCCAATTGTTGACCAAGACCACAATGTAGTGAACATAAATTTGCACAATCATGTCTTAAAGCCGACATTCAAATACGCATGGAATGAATCACTACATCTTGGTACGGTGCGGAAAGACTCACACAGCTTGTAATGAGTTGTCTGCTCTGATCTGTGGCACCGACAACTTTGTATACTGACAGTTTTTTTAATTTTCATAAATCTTTTAGCTGTTACTAGTGTTAGTTTCTTTATCACTTTTTGTCTTGATAAAACAGGACATAACAGTACATTTCAATTTTTTTTAAGGCCCTCTTGATGAATTAAAAGGATCTAGCATCTACTTGCTGAAATAAAGCACTTAAAAGGCCTGTTGACCAAAAACCAATTCACAAGGATTAAAAGGACTAAAAAGGCACCTGGGAAGCCAGGGACCCAAAAATTATTGTGAGTTATCCAGTGTTTTTAAGTTATAAATCCGTTTTTGAGTTATCAGTTTTCCACTGTATACACGCAATGATGTATCATTCAATAAGCAAAGGATATTCTGATGACGCAGCCATGGAAGGTGTAGACAGCCATCTTAGAGCCTGGCAGACATTTGTACGGCTGTTTCTTGGTGATTTCTGTCCCAAACACCTCCCCCATTCCTTCCAGCAACTGAAAACAAAGGAGAAAAAAATAAAAATAACTTTAAATTGGATTATTCTTGCAAATGCAGAGCAAAGCAACAACTTCCTCCAAAATAATAAAATATGTTTAGCAATGTAATTCAGAACATTCAAGCTCTTTGTTTTCTCTCATCTCTGAAGCTGACACTTAAAAAAAACAAAAAAACAGCAAATTATGGAAATTCCAAAAATAAAAAATATCAAAACATAGAAAAACAGATTTTATCTTGGCCTAGTAATTATATATGAATTAAACTTAAAGAATTTTCCCCTTGATCAATAACACGAGCCTAAATTCCTATTACCGTATTTTACAGACTATAAGTATAACTATAAATATATATAGTATAACTAGTATAAGGCCCTACTTTTTTTTTCTCCAGACTGAGACAGTGAGAGCCCTGTGCCTTATAATAATGTGACTAGTATTAGAAGTAAAATAGTAAGAAACTAATAATGACAAAATCTTAATACAGTGGAACCTCGGCTCAAATTAGATAAAACTGAAAGGCTGGAAAATTTCATGCCTGAAGATTGACTCATGGTTGTTACATACCTCCATGTACACTTCATTGCGGGAGTCAACCTCAAAGCGAAGTTCTGAGTTGCGTTCCAACTTGTACTTTTCACCGTCTTTGCCCTAAAAATAAAACACACAGCACAGAGTCAACTGCATACAAAGATTCGAGACATACGAAGTCTTGGGAGATTTTTTGTTTTGTTGGGTTTTTTTGGGGGGAGGGGAGGGGGTCGAGAGGTAAAAGGTTCAGCTGAGGGGAGAGGAAGGGGGAAGAGCTAGGGGTTTTATCCACTTTCTTTCAAACTGTAGTGAATGTAGCGGGGGTGATTTCTCCTGCGTGTGATGTGGGTCGTGTGCAAAATGGAAGCACAACAATTAGGTGAGTTCACTGCAAGTGCGGGCCTTTTGAGAGGCAAGAGCAGTGCGCAGACAGATGAGAGAAGTTCCTGGAGATGGACCGGTTCCTGGCTTCCTCCAGTCATGAACACCAGCCACCAACAGTGACAACCAACCGGCAAAGACCTACCACCTGAGACTACCAGCACTGACTCTCTACCAACTATGACTGACACCGGACGAACCATGGGCCTACGGCGAGGCCACTACCGAGTGTGACACACCGAAAGGAGACAACTACCGGCAGAGACAACCACCGGCAGAGACACCAACTGGACGAGACAAGGGCACGTCAACCTCACTTCAAGGTGGGAAACCCATGTATCATTGTATGTCATTGCATGCTGTCCTTTGTCTGTCATGGCTGTGTACGTGTCTGTAATTGCGGTGTAAGCGACGGTGTGGTGGACGTACGTGCTGTCTGTGAAGTGTGTCAGTTAAGTTAGCTTGGTCCATCCTACTCCTACTCCTAGGTAAACACTTTAAAACTTTGTGTTTTGTAGCTTAGTAAACTTCAGTAATATTCTGTTCATTCCCCCAGGAGAAGAAAAAGGAAGGAGGAGGATTGTGAAACTTCAAAAAATTACCCCCAGTTACCATGCTAGATGGTGCTGGGGGTCGACTACTTCAGCTGTTCTTTAGCTGTATGAAAACTAAAAAGTGAATCGTTGTAGCCTGCCGATCATAAACCCATATTTTGTTTTTATTTCTTTTTTGTTTGTTTGTTGTTGTTAGGGTTTGCTAGACCAAAGTGCTCTCCCCAGTTTTTCCCCCATTGGTGTTTACTGTACTTTACATGTATCCTAATTCTAGTA
Source organism: Phymorhynchus buccinoides (assembly GCA_017654935.2). Lineage (NCBI taxonomy): Eukaryota > Metazoa > Mollusca > Gastropoda > Neogastropoda > Raphitomidae > Phymorhynchus > Phymorhynchus buccinoides. Next base: position 31,510,363 of record CM065686.1, read on the forward strand.
ACTAAGATCGATTCAGTTTCAGTTTCACAAGCATCAAGCATGACGTGATCACAATGAATGAAAGCAAAAGCCAAATACTAACGTTTTCTTCAGACATAGTTTTCCTCTTTGCTCTTGTAATTTCTTTTTCTAAGAAAATACGTTCGGCTTTTAAAAACAATCGGACAGAATTGTTTACAATCAGTGAATCACAAACACACTCGTTTTCTACACAAAACGGAAATGGAGAACGGAAGTGAAAATACAGTTCATGTGCGGAACAAATAGGAGCTTCGCAGTAAAAACCTAAATGAAATTGTAAATTTTTACTATGAATTGAAAAGATTTTTTAACAAGTTTCACAATTAAAAAAAAAATATAAAAATGAGCTGTAATGGATAGTTTCGATTTTCTAAAAACACGACATAAATTTGTTTTGGACTTCGGGTACGCTTGATTGATAAGATAGCGGCAAGCTAAAGTTCTTCTTCCTTGGTGGTGATGGTGAGATTAACGTCCCTTAACCCATTAATGACCATGTACTCTGGGATGGTGCATTTACAATCATGGACCTACAGAAAAGTAAGGATACAGTTTTAGATATGTTATTACTTAGACGTGTTGTGGAGTCAATGCTGAACTCACAACCCTATATGTGTTGCTTTCATTTTATTTTGCCGATCACAGAATTGTCTTATAAAAGGAAGATTGTTAAAACGTCGAACACCGAGAAGACCGCCCAGTCTTCATGAAGAACGTCCATAAGGGTTGATGACCAAATGGACGATAATCTCACAATCAGTGTGTTGACGTTGAACACGTAAATAGGTCTCAACATTTCAGGTCTCAAAATACTACAGCGTGGAAGATATATGTACACCCAGCTACACTGGACCCCACTCGCCGACAGGAGGCGGGCATCTAGACTGTCCACCTTCTTCAAATATCAAAATATCACCAGCGGGACATTTCCATCAACACCCCCTACAGCCCGTCTCTCAACCCGCCAAACAAGACAGTCACACAAGTCAACTTCCCTCCTTCCCTCCTGCAAGACAAGTTATAGAAAGTTCTCCTTCTTTCCCCGGACCATCAGAGATTGGAACTCCCTCCCCCCGGAGGCAGTAACATCAGCCTCAGTGGAGGGCTTCAAACGGATCTAAGAAACAACGCCCCCCTCCTCTCCCCCCTTCCCTACCCATCCCATCCTACCCCTCCCCCCCTCCTCTCCCCCCAATCCAAACACTCCATCCCTGAATTCGCTTCCATATCAACGATGATCATCCAGGCGGCAAGGTTTTTATCGACAGTTTCTGCCTGACCAAAGTCCCCACGTTTCATACCAACAGAACCATCAACTTGATGATGGTGGTTGGGAAGAGAAATAAGATTTATCTAGAATAGTTATTGAAAATTGGTTTTAGGAAATTTGAAAAACGTTTGCACCCCTGTAGGGTATGCTTGGCATGAGAGGGTACATGTTTTTGACATACTGGTGCAACCCATATGTGGTGTTTGGCTGATCCCATGGGTTATATTGTGCAATATGATCCTTATGTTGGTGCTCCTATTTTATGTGGATGTGGTTTGGCGGGACTGGGTGAAATTGCGGTATATTTTAGAGTTACCTGAGAGTCTGAAAACGCCTATTTTTGATAATTTCGTCATATTCATTCCTCTTTGAGCAAAACTCGGTGGTGCTGATATCATTGCTAGACAAAACTATTCAGATACAATTGTATTTAGGAATGCTGACTGATGAATATTGCTCAAATGCCAATATATTCTTATGATTTTAGTAATGTACGTTGGTCTTGTGGAGCATTGTGACGGCAGAATGGATTCACATTATTGTTGCAACAGGACCCACACCCTGCAATAAGTTGAATCATTTGGTCTTGTGAGATGATGCAAGCAACAAATAATTTATCAGTGTAAAACAGGTCAGTTTATTCAAGGTGTGCAGTGCAATAATCGAAGTGCTGGTTTTGCTTACCAGAGCATCAGGAAACAACAAGCTAAATTCATCAGCTTGTCTTTGCAAACACCCAAGCCATTTATGACAAGTTACATTGTTGCTACTATACTGGAACAACATCTACTGCACACAAAAGTCATTGGGTTTCTTTTCTAGATTGGATTTCAGGTGACAGGATGTGCAGGTCTACCTGCAGTCTAGTGTTTCAAGTTTCAGAGAGCTCCTCCACTGCCCCCTGCTGCTGTAGTTGGCTTGACCAGAAAGCTTATATACAGTGTCTTTGATTTGACCTGTATAGTATGTAAGATCCTTGAGTCATTTATTATAGAGATGCGATTCTAAATCACATGAATGACAACAAATTGTGTGCAAAATGCAACATGGTTTTAGAAGTAAGAGATCATGCACCACCCAGTTTATGGAAGTCATGGAGGAATTAACAGAGTTATTAGATAACGGTTATCCAGTGAACATAATTTATTTATAATTTAGAAAGGCGTTTGATAGTGTACCACATAATAGATTATTAATGATATAACAATTAAGACATTAATTCATATGGAAAGGTTTTTATTAAGCGATATAACACTAACATTAGAAGAAATTGTTTCGCTAACAGAATTGATAACATATGGAATGAATTACCAGTGGACCTAAAATGTACACCCAATACTAAAAATCGTTTAGATAATAATTCAAATTTTGTAAATACATTTAGAAGCATTGATGAGGAAAATTCAACCGCATTACAAATTGACCAAAGATATATCCAAGTTTGATGATACGATGGGACTGCCAAAAAGCTTGAAGGCTTATTTAGTCGTCTTCTACTACTACTACTACTACTACTACTACTACTACTACTACTACTACTACTACTACTACTACTACTACTACTACCTTAAAACAAAGATGTATGGTCACTGCGCACAGCCATAAGCCTAACATCAAAAAGCGCAGAAACCTATTTTGCCTAGTTAATCTTCAGAATCTTCAGTATCATGAAGGTGGAAGAATAAACAAAAAAGAAGAAGAGGAGGAGCTCTATGCACCTGCTGGGTAGGCCTATACATGGTCCTCTGCCGTCTGCTACACTGTGACATGCGCCATCAAGCGTCTGTTCAGTTAGGCCGACCGGTCGTACGTTCGCAAACCATCGCCGAGCCTATGTAAATCGAGCCTTCCCGCAAAGAATAAAAAGCGACTTGGAGACCAATCGCATAAACGCTGATGGTAAGCCTTGTTTTTATTTGTGTTTTACCACCCGTGAGGAAAATCATTTGTAATTTTTGTTATTGTTGCAATATTGTATGTTGTTTATGACGTGTATCCGAATATCATTTCTAGAGATAGCCATTGTAGTTGGATACAGAAAAGGCTCACATCTACGGTCTTACTCTGGGCACACATCGAAAGAAAGTTAGGCTAAAAATAGCCATCGAAATTTGTGGAAAATTCTCGTTCGGTGTTTATTTTTTTGTGACGTGTTATTTTAATAAATTACGTGGAGAAACTAGTCTTTCACTTAGAGCCAAACTGTTGAGATAATTGACATTTATAACCTACAAGGTAAGAATTTAGAAATAATCTTGCTCAACGTCTTTTCTTTCTTTCTCGATTTCCAGATAACACTGTGTGACTGTGACAGTGACTGTCAGGTCAGGTCAGTTAGATTAAGACGACTAGGCCTCGCGGCCTCTCAAGCGTCTTTTCTTTTTTTTCTCTTCCTTTCCTGGGGGGTTGGCACAGCTGTGACGGTTTTGGTAGACTATTACTATTAGTCATACTGGTATTTTAATTTACTAAGGGTTGGGTCTTTGTCCAGGTTTTTGAATACATACATTAGTATCAGACCGTGCAAGTTTTGTCTGAGCAGGAAGTGTGTTCCAATAGTTAGTCACTCTGTTACTGAAAAAGTGTCTCCTGATGTTAGTTCTACTATACTGTGTTAGTATTTTTAATTCATGATTTCTAGTCTTTGAAAAATTAAAGGCGAAGGCGAAGAAGAAGAGAAGAAGATTTTAAAGTCCAACTTTCAATGGTATGTAGTAGTAGTAGTAGTAGTAGTGGTAGGGACAAAATAAGCTGTTAAGCTTTTTGTCTTGTCCCATCGTAAAGTATTACAATGAAAATGTGGTCAAGGTGCATTACGGTCAATTTTCCTAATTAAAATCAATTATCAAAGCTTCTATTCTAAACATATTTAAATATTTTGGAGAATCATCCAAGCGATTTTTGAATGTGTTAGTATCAGGTGCACATTTTAGAAGATTAATAGGTAACTCATTCCACAAGTTAGCAACACGGATGCTGAAACAATTTTTTCTTATATATATATATATATAGTATTGAACCTTTTAATAAAAACTTTACCATGCAATGATGCATTCCTTGTCAGATTATATTGAGGAGAATCAAAGAATTTCTTCCAAGACAAGTCAACTAGACCATTGAATATTTTATAGGCCTCATTGAGATCCCCCCTAATTCTTCTTCCTTTGAGAGAAAACGGGTTTAGGTATTTAAGTCTACTATAATAATCCATATTTTTACATCCCTTGACGCTCTGCGTTGCACTTTTTCAATTGCTGATGACTGGTAATAGTGGTATTTATATTTCGGGAACCATATGATGTTTCCATATTCTAAGTGGGGTCTAAGCCTTGTATAATTTAATAAATGTCTCCTGATCAATATTTACAAAGGCTCTTGTAATTAAACCAATCATCTTATTATCAGTATTAATACAGTTCTGAATATGTTTGTCAAATGAGAAATCCTTATCGAAAGTTACCCCTAAGTCTTTTTCATTTTCACATTTTGTTACTGGACATGCCACATTGTCATTCATCATAGTATAATCAACACTTGGATTTCTTTTACCCACATGCATGCATAACCTTGCATTTACCTGTGTTAAAATAAAGATTCAAATGTTCTGTCCATTCTTGCATATCATTTAAGTCATTATGTAGTAAGTTACTATTACATGATTTATTATAAATTTTGGTGTCATCAGCAAACATTTTGCATGACGAATGTACACAATCGGGTAGGTCATTAATAAAAATGGTAAACATAGTGGGACCTAGGATACTCCCCTGGGGGATTCCACTAAGAACCTTTGCCTCGGCTGAATACTTATTTCCAACTCTAACTTTTTGAGTTCGTCCAGATAAAAAAATCTTTATACCCATATAGATTTCCAACTATTCCATAAGTTCTTAATTTCATCAAAAGTCTTTCATGTGGTACGCTATCAAAAGCTTTCCTAAAGTCTAAGTATATAATATCAAAACAATCATTATTATCTAGTAATTCTGTTATGCGGTATGCCACTGACACTGTGACAGGCGGCGTGTGCTCTCAATCAGTCAATGCCTAATTTAAAAACTTGAATAATAATTTGGGATCCAACTTTAGGTTAAAACTATAATAAAAGTATAAAACTATAGTATATAATATATATACACACTGGTCCATTGGGAGATCAGCAGACGGAGACCTGGTGGCTGATGTAGACCGGCCCTGACACTATTTATAAGTTAAAAAAATTAAACACTCAGTATAAAAGTAAAGGGCCAGCCACACTATACACATCTCATTCCCAAGTGTAACTTTAAGGGTGGCAGACTACACTTGAAATTCTGGTGAGTGGCAGGCAACAGAAAGGGCGACACAGTCATCCTCTCTCACCATGGGGGTTGATGTGCTTGTATGCGGACAGGACGACGTATGGCGACTTGGATCATCTCTACAGCATTGGCCTCTGAGTCAACAAGACCGCCGGTGCCCAGTAGGCACCAGTTGCAAGTTTTCCAAGGCTGGTTCAAATGGGTCCAGTAAGCCACTTGCCTACTGGGAGGGAAACATCCGCCTGCAGCTCTAGACGATTCGACCTGACTGTATGTCTCCTGCCCGTGTAGCTATGTATGGTATTAGGTATATACTATAGTCACAGAGGTGTCTGTGAAATTCGGGTTGCTCCCACCTGGAGAGCGCATGTGTGATGACATCAGCACCCCGGTATGGAGCAGGTCGCCATGCGGTAAGTGGTCCTGAAGATGGCCTTTGGGAGAGGGGTTAGCAGCCAGCAGCCTTGGACAAGAAATGCGGGAGTTGAGATCAACAACCTACAGGCAGTCTCACAATGCTTTAACATCTCTGCCCCGCGACGACGATGCTGATCCCACCCTAAGCATCAAGGAGAAGAAGAAAGCCGGTTAGCCCAGACTTGGACACCCGTCCAAACGACACAGTACCACTACCAGTCTGTGAATCCCTATGTTCAACTTCAAGGATTCACAATGCTATTGGGAATCAACCACGACACCTTGCCACAGCCAGAACCACTGTCTCATCGCCATCGCATCGTCTCCATCCCCGGGAAGACCCTGCTGTCTTTAGAAATATCGTTCATAAGGGTATACGACCGATTGGACGCTAAACTCCACTTCATTCATTCACACTATTTACGATGCGATGCGATTTGACATTTGTGAAGCATGATTCATGTGAGATTCTGTCCAAATTAATCTGATGAAATCTTACTACATTTGTTCACTATATTTGTAATCCCCCATACATCATTACATGAGTCTGATGAAATATCAATATATTTGTATCAGACATTTTAACTGATTCATGTATGGGGGTCAACATGAGCATAGTGAGTGAAAATACTAGAATTATTTTTAGACAGAAGTATTTATCGTGAATACTCAGACATTGTCAGAATCAGATCACAATTACATTGATGTGTGATTGTGATCACTTAACCCTTTCACCGCCAAAGTCGCATTTTAGCACCACAATGGTTTAACACCCATGTCACTAAACTAGTAAAACTAAAAGGCATCAAATCAGGGCCTGTTATCCAAATACCTTTTTTTCTTAATTTTGGGAGTTAAGGATAGGCCTAATAATGTTAAGCATGCCATAGAGGAATTGTAATATTGCAGATATATATTTTTTTTTACCCAGTTAAGTTTAATGGTATTTTATGGCTGAAAAATGGCTGGCGGCGAAAGGGTTAAACTTAAAGGCACGGCCAGACTATAGTATAAAAGAGGGGAGGGGAGGCGCTGACCGTGTGCCGCATTTGAATCACAGCTGGCGACAGAGACGGTTCGCCCTTCTTTGTTCCCTGTTGTGCGAGCTACTGCGAGGCAGAGCTTTTCTGATGAGAAAGACCCGATCCCTGGGATCGGTTGTTTTCCCTTTAACTAGTTTCAGTCTCACTCTCACATTAAAACAGCAATGAAAACAAAACTTTCTACAAATACAACAACAACGGACATCTTCATCTTTTCAATATTCAATTTTGTTTAACTTTATAACTAATTAGTTTTGGATTTATAGCAATTCATTAAATTATGTGCAGATTGCCCAGAGGTAAACAGTAATGTGTTGACACAGTAAACAGTGACTGCTTATAATTTTGCATGTTTGCTTTGCAGCGTTCAAACTCTTACCGGTATTGACTTGACATCCATCATATTCGCGTATTTGCTTTGCAGTGTTCAAACTCTTCTAATGTCTTAGTCTTAGGTAGGCATGAGAAAAAGTATATTTTTTGATAGGTGAGGTCAAGATAGGTTTTTTAGTAATAAAATAGAGGACATCAAGTTCTTGTCATATGGGGGAAACTCAAACTGAAATATTACCTCATGTGGAGGAATAAGCAGATAGTGAGATACACATGAAATGACACACACACACACACACACACACACACACACACACACACATATATATGTACTCTTCATTGTGCATGTCAAGAAGATCGAGGGATGGGAATCCCACAATTATACTCACTTCAACAACACAAGGGGGAGTATTACTATTATTACTAACAACACTACCAATACCACACTTGTGTTGGATTGGCAGAAGTCCAGCAGATTGTATTGAGACACACCAAACCCCCCACACCTTTGTAAGCACTTGCCTTTCCTCCCCCTCCCCCATGCCAATCTTCTCTTACCATTTTCTACTTTCGTGGCTCACTTTTTGAAGGCCATAGTCTTTAGTGCTTGCAGAGTTGTGTGTAGTGACCATTGTGTGTGCCTTTTATCAGTGGTGTTTGCTTTTGTTCTGAGGACATTGAAAACCGGTCAGTTAGAACTTAGACAGATATTGAGAGGTTAACTGGCTGGAAGGAGGGACCAAAAAAAAGTGAGTTGTTTAGAATATCAGAATTAGATATTCATTGTAAAAAAGAAGTATGTCATATGTGTCATCTTCAACAAATTCTAAGTTTCTGACCACTTAGCTAATGATTCTATGTCTTTCTGTAATATATCATGGTTTTTTAGTCACATTATAGTATTTATACATGTTTGTATCATCTGCAATTATTCAAGTTCATTTTATTCAAGAGTAAAATAGTTACAATATGAAAATTCTAAGAAGAAACATAGACCACATTCAACCTCTCAATCAAGCTTAGATACAATACTGCAAGTAAAATCATACTGCCATCGACATACCAGTTACATGACTAATTATAATAGACAAATTTTGCAAGAACAAAGATACCCTTCTACCTCATTTACAAGCGTTTAAAGTTTACAAGACGTAGACATTCTACATACAACTTACGAAATATAAAAGAATCGTGTCAAAAAAATTCACAAGAATTCTGCAATGAAACGGACCCCCCACCCCCCACTTTAGGAGATGTGAGAGGAAATGTGCGAGTTCAGAAATAAAGAAGAAGAAAGCGGACAGCCAAAAAAAGAAGAAGACAGGAACTGAGGAAGCTTGGCCCAGCCTGCCAAGCAAGAGAATGGCCCAGCCAGCCAGGTCCCTCTGATCGGCCCCCAACATGATGCCAAGCCAAGTTCTTTATAATGGGACTTCAGACAGTAGATCAACATGATTTTTCCCCCTGTAGTATTCCCTGAGTGGTTTGACAGGAACTTTTGAACGAGACAAGCAGGATGGAGGAAGAGAGAGAGAGTCAAACTCAGAGAGGATAAAGAATCCAAACTAGATACTGATGACCTCATCATAGGTTGAAAATAGGACTTGGTGGTGGTGTTTTTTTCTTTCTTTCTTTTTTTTGTTTGTTTTTGTTTTGAGACTTAAGAGTTCAGTTTTATTGGGGGAGTGTTGGCTCTATAATTAGAAACTCTAAAAAGTTGGATCTTACTTCACACAGTCATCTTTTCCATCTACCTCCTTCCATTTTATAAGTTTAACTGCAGTGAGAAGAGGAATGGGAGACTGGTTTCAAGTAGGAGAGAGAGAGAGACAAGGGGGGGGGGGGGGGGGGGGGGGGGGAGTTTGAATGCATACAAAAAAGCTCTCTAGATAGTAAGAGAAAGAAAAATCCAAACTGTAGAAACATGTGAATTATTTGTATTTGGTATTCTAGTCACAGAGACTTATTTCTGTGAAATTCGGGCTGCTCTCCCCTGGAGAGCGCATCGCCGCAAGTGCAGCGCCTACCCATTTAAAAAATATATTAAAAAAAATTGGGGGGGGGGGGGGGGGGCACAGGCTGAGGAGGGTGTGTGGGCACACTTGGAAAACCTAGCTATCAATTTGGTCATACCAGGCAGTGGGATTTCTCCCTGCTCTTACCGACTTTCAACTGCCGTGGGATTTGTACGTGCGTAAAGCGCATGGGTCAGACTAGCTTTACGTCCCCATTCAAAGGACTCGACCTTCAGTTCGATTTTCCTGTCGAACTAGAAAGAAAGGGCGAGGCCGGGATTCGAACCCGTGTCACTCACGTTGCAGTCACGCATTACATTTGGCAGGCGAACGTCTTAACCACTCTGCCACCTTTCTCTCTGTGTAATTCCTAAGACAACAAACAGAGCAGCTCTCTGTGTCTGCTTGGGCTGTATTTTATTTTTTCGGTGCATTGGCTTTGTTTTTTCTTCCCATTTTGTAAGATAACATGATGCAGGGATGTGAGTTATAAAAGGTGAGTGGGTTGTGTATGTGATGTGTATGTGTATGTGTGTGTGTGTGTGTGTGTTAGTATGTGTGTGTCTGTGTGTGTGTCATTGTGCGTGTGTGTGTGTGTGTATACTGTATGTGTGCATGCGTGTGTGCTTACAAGTGTGTTCTATCAGTGCGTGCCACTGTGTGTGTCTTCAAGTTCTTTGTCACGCCGTTTCATTATTAGACATTAAATGACTATAGGAGCTCATAATGCGGGAAAGAAAAGCATAGTTCCAATTTGTTTTTATTCCTATTTCCATAGGTTTTTTTGAAATTTTGTATAAAAATAAATTATTGGGACAAAGAACTTTATTTCGCAGTATCCAGGCAAGAGCAATTTGGCTACCGTAGCGGTCCCCGGGGGCAAGCCAAGCCCTAACCGGCACAGCTCCTGCTCCTCTGTGTGTGTGTGCGTGTGTGTGTAAAACTAAAACTAGTAAAAGTTTGTGTTTTCTATTAGAAGTACAGCTCTCTTTTTTGCTCATTTCCAATAACTTTTTTTAGGGGGAGGGGGGGGGGGGCTTGGGGGTAGGCCGGGGGAGGGGAGAGGGTAAAGGATGAAGCTAGTCTTGCCAGGATACATTTTTGTGGCAACATCTCATGTTCTTTGGTGTTTTAAAATTGAATCTGTATGTTTACCTACTTGTCATAAATATTTAAGTTGCACCCACTGACACATGTTTACAGTGTTTAGGGATGATTCATACGCTTAGAATGTTGAAGGATTGTACATGAGGCTGGTGTGTGGATAAATCATCAATTTCTAATTCTACTTCTCCTTGGTTGTCTAGATTGTGTGAATGGTGATTTAGTGAGGTTTAATTTGGAAAGCACCCTGAGTAGGTTTTACCTAGAAAGGCGCTATTATAAGTACCCCTATTATTATTATTATTATTATTATTATTATCATAGTAGATTGAAGAAAGCTCTCTCTCCTTCTACAGGTCTCTGTTTCTGTCTCTCTGTGTCTCTGTCTGTTTGTCTCTCTCTTTCTGTCTCTCTTTCTCTCTACGGTAGCCAAAACAAAATGTACCTTGGCATCATTCAAAAGCGGCTATCATGATTACTTACTTCATCTGTTGTAATTATTTGTTCCCCTTTTGTTCCATACTTGTGAGGGTTATGCCTCTTTCGTGTTCGCTATTGCAATGCTAACTTAACCAAATTCTATACCATAATAAACTCATCCACCTCCCCCCCCCCCTTCTCTCTCTCTCTCTCTCTCTCTCTCTCTCTCTCTCTCTCTCTCTCTCTCTCTCTCTCTCTCTCTCTCTCTCTCTCTCTCTCTCGATCTCTCACTCTCTCCCTCGCTCGCTCTCTAGTAGACTAACCTATGAGTATGAGAGTATGTTTCTGAATCAGTGAATGTATTTGCTGGTGCTTATACGTGCCATTTCAGTTTTAGTATGATTTTGATGATGATGTCTATATGTTGTTGCACATTTGCTGTGTATTTACATTATGTGTTTGAATGCTCTTTATAATTACATTTTTCCTTTTTCTTTTCTCATTTTTCTTTTTGTTTGATTAATATGTTTTTCTTTTTCTTTAGTTTCCTTTTCTTTGTGAGGGCATACTAGTGAAAAGAAGCTTTGTAGTTTATCTATTTTCCCTCAATAAAAAATCGTGAATCGTGAATCTCTCCCCCCGCTCTCTCTCTCTCTCTCTCTCTCTCTCTCTCTTTCTCTCTCTCTCTCTCTCTCTCTCTCTCTCTCTCTCTCTCTCTCTCTCTCTCTCTCTCTCTCTCTCTCTCTCTCTCTCTCTCCTCTCTCATCTCTCTCTCTCTCTCTCTCTCTCTCTCTCTCTCTCTCTCTCTCTCTCTCTCTCTCTCTCTCTCTCTCCTCTCTCTCTCTCTCTCTCTCTCTCTCTCTCTCTCTCTCTCTCTCTCTCTCTCTCTCTCTCTCTCTCTCTCTCTCTCTCTCTCTCTCTCTCTCTCTCTCTCTCTCTCTCTCTCTCTCTCTCTCTCTCTCTCTCTCTCTCTCTCTCTCTCTCTCTCTTCTCGTCTCTCTCTCTCTCTCTCTCTCTCTCTCTCTCTCTCTCTCTCTCTCTCTCTCTCCCCCATGTGTGTGTGTGTAGTGTTCTCTCTCTCTCTCTCTCTCTCTCTCTCTCTCTCTCTCTCTCTCTCTCTCTCTCTCTCTCTCTCTCTCTCTCTCTCTCTCTCCCCCCCCCCCCCCCCCCATGTGTGTGTGTGTGTGTGCATGTTTAATGTTACTCTGTGTGCATGTGTGTTGTTCTTCAGTTTAACGTCCTTCCACTAAAAGTGATTCAGACGATGTTATATTGTAGTGTGATGTTGGTTGGTATTCATGATGAGTGTGAGTGGGTGTAAGTATTAAAGTAAGTAATAGGATATAGTGATGCAGGCCTAATCATAACTCCCTCCTCCCATCTCATTAAAAGAAAGTTAAACTTACATTTTAATAATATAGCCGAACAATGTTAAAGATAAATACTAAGTGAACCACTTAATAAACATTTACAAACTGAATCAAGAACAGGATAATTGTTTAGAATACAGGGTAGAGACAATGGTGTCAATCCATCAATAAAACCGTCAATACCCGAATTCTGAAAAAGTTCTCTTGCTTTTGGACAGTGAATCAGTAAATAACTAACACTGAAAGATTCACCTCACATACATAATACAATATTTTCTTTTAAATCAGTTCAAAGAAGTTTATGGATTAGACTTTCATTGTTTCAATCTCCATGGATGAGAAAGTAACACGTTTGTGTGATATTTTCTCATTGTATCTATCATTACCTGGCCAGAGGCCGAGGTATTGCGATCGGTCTGTGTGTCTGTCTGTGTATTGATTATCTTAAAAACTACTGTTTGGATTTTGATTAAAATTGGCAGAGAGGTAGACAGCTTGAAAAGGAAGCTTCCTTTCGTTAATCAACACCGTGCTGACCTTGACCTTGAAGTTTGAAGTTGAAAACCAAAATTTCCTTCTTTGGGCTTTGTAATTTCCCCCCAGCTTTATTACGTGAACTAGTGAACAGAATCGCTTCAAATTTTGTGTGGTGGTGTACCATGGTGCAAGGAAGTTTGTATAAAAGTTCAGCTGTATCTCGTGAACTACTGAACAGAATCGCTTCAAATTTTGGGCTATGTATTTTATGCGTTCTGTAAAGTGTAAGGGTGGAAAGTGGTGTGTTTATTGGGGGGGGGGGGAGAGGACATCACTCGGTGCAAGGAAGTTTGTACAAAAGTTCAGCTGTATCTCGTGAACTACTGAACAGAATCGCTTCAAATTTTGGGCTATGTATTTTATGCGTTCTGTAAGGGTGGAAAGTGGTGTGTTTTTATTGGGGGGGGGGGGGGGACAGGACATAACTCTGGCCGGGTTTGCATTGTCACAATGCGTTGCTGCCGCTCGGCGATGCCCTTGTTAGATTTAATACAGTTATTATAATATTGAACGTCTGAGTTCATCACTACAGTTTTGACATTTTCGTGAGATGTAATCATGTTTTGTTTATAATTGAGAAACATTCTGTCAGATCTGAAGGAACATTGGTTGATATTAGTGCATCATTAGTATTTTGAGCTGCCTTTTTTGGCATCTTGATCTACTCTCTCATTTACTGATACAGTAGAACCTCCCTTATAAGACCTTCAAATATCATCCAAAATGAGGTCTTATAAGGGAGGGGTCTTATAAGGGAGGGGTCTTATAAGGGAGGTAATTTTAATACTTACAAAGAAGGGCAATGTCTCAGAGAAGTAGGTCTCATATGGGAGGGAGTCTTATAAGGGAGGTTCCACTGTATTCCACAATGGGAAGGCGCCCAACAAAAAGTAATGGTAATGTGTGTGTGTGACAGGCGTGCGCACACATACAGTATACACACCTCTCTTTTTTCTCTTCTCATTGGCTCTGAGTGAGCCTTGACACTGTCCATCTGTCCTAGTGTCTGTCTCTCTCGGCTTGCTTTTGATAGAGGGGAGAAGGCCAACATGCATTTTTGGTACCCCAGGCATTTGGTTGGAAACAGATGTTAGCAGAAAACGCAACCATTGCATTGCTTATATATGCCAGTGACACCGAGTCAACCCTCACTGGCACACATATGCACTGACAAACAAGGGGGATCCGTTCATAATTAGTTTACAAGTTAGTAGTACACATAGTGGGAGTACAACTAAGTGATGTAACATTGTCAGCCAGTTGTGCTAAAGGAGAAGAATATGTGGTTTAGCTAGTTCGAATGATGTCACCGCTGCTGCTGCTGCTTCTGCTATATATATATATCTATATATATATATATATATATATATATATATATATATATATTGTGTGCCACTTTAATCATTGATTTTATGCCTCAGAAACTCATTTTTTGAAAATAGAGGGCTGTTGAGGGAGGGGTGGAAGGAACTGAAGAGGAATTGGGGGAATGGTGCTCTCCTGGTTTGATGAGAAGCAGTGCTGAGGAAAGGTGAAATAGGCTAGCAAAACTCAAAGATGATGACTTGCTGTATCTTCCTGAACCTTTATGTTTGCAGTCAAAAGTTATCATTGATCTCCCCCCCCCCCCCCCCCCCCCCCCCTCTACCTATACAGATATGGTTAGCATTAATAGCAAGCTACCAATTGCCCCACAAAATTAAGAAAATAAATTTGGAATTGAATAAGGGCTAAATAAATGCAATCGTTTGTATCTAGTTTGTTTGTCTGTCTGCTAACTCAATATTTTGTGAATCGCTGCATGTTTTATCATGGTATATTACCTGGAGTTTATGTGTCACATAGAGTAACTGTACTGTTAGTGTTATGGCAGGTAAGCTTACACTGATAAAATGTATGTTTTTGAAGTGAAGATTTAGGCCATTGTGCATCACCCTTTCTATTAAACTCCATATGGGCTCCCCCCCCCCCCCCCCCCCCTTCCCCTCACAAAAATCTGAGAGAGAGAGAGAGAGAGACAGAGAGAGAGAGAGAGAGAGAGAGAGAGAGAGGTTGGGGGTTATACTTATAGGTGAGAAGAAAGGAAGGTGATGAGACCCTCTCTTTGTTTTATTCTTCTCAAGGACAAAGAAACAAAATGTATTTTATGTTATTTATACATGTATACAGTGGGGGAATGCCACTTTTACTTTTAGTTTAATTTTGAGAAATTATTTTCTTTTTCACCTGTATGAATGTGGGGGAGGCCCTATGTAGTAAGATCCCCACCAGAGTGATCCACACAGTCAGTATGCAATGAGCTATGCAGACCTGTATAGGCAGCATAGCATAACATAGCTAGCAGCCACTGATGTGAGTCATCACAGAGACTTGGAGCAATCCTTTACACTACTTGGGCTCCAGCACTACTTACAGACTGGCTAAATATAGTTTACCTTGGCTTCTTCATTCCTTCAAGATCGGGAAACTGAAAGGGGTGGATTTGTTATTAGGGTGGGAGAGAGTTGGTGGATTAGAAAGGAGGGGGAATGGTTGAAGGTGGGGGTGGGGGCTGGAAGAAGCCATGTACTCTGACCTGTGTGCGCGTGCGCAGGCGTGTGCAGGTATGTGTGTGTGTGTGTGTGTGTGTGAGAGATGGGGAATGAATAAGTCACCTGAGCATTGGTGGCATCCTTAACAGCTGGTCGTCTGGTGTCCATCAGCTGTCTTCTTTGTCTCATTCCTCTTTATCTCCCATCCAGTAGTAGGAATCTATGTTTCCCTTTCCCTTTCTCTAAAAAAGTAACTTCCCCTATACTCTTCCCATAAACTGTAGGGTTGAGTTAGATTAGGGCTCAATTTCCGTTTCCACTACTACTTTACTGATAATGATTACCCCCCCCCCCCCTCTTCATTATCCCTATCTCTTTCCCCACCCTCCCCACTTACATCTCACTCCCCTCTGTCTCTGTTTCTCTGTGGATTGGATCATGAATGGAAGGTAGGCCCTAGTCCTATATAGGTGAATCATTCCCTGAATGGTAGGTAGGATGAGATCTGGAACTTTAAAAAAAAAAGTGAACAGTCAGGGTAGGCACTGATAGCTTGAAGTAGACAGTAATTGACTGAGTAAACCTAGCTGTTTTGGTGGCAAATTGCTTGTTGATGTGTGCGCTTTTTACTGAGATAATGTTAACCAATTGACCTGGTATGTACATTGAGGAGGATGACCGGAAACCAATGTGTCACTATTAAAAGAGATTGGAAGGAAAGTGAAAGTCTTGTATGTAAATGAGGATAGGGGGGGGGGGGGGGGGGAAGGGAGGGCATAGAGTTTTGGGGTGGAGGTGGGGGGGGGGATTGACTCAGAAGATGAAATTTATTTTTGTTGTAACGGTTCTAGATAGGGATCTTTGCCATGTGGAAATCTATTGTGCGGCATTTCGAGTGGCATGCAGTGTGCACTCTGTTTCGCCAACACCGGTGGCAGTAAAACTAAAACTGACTGAAAAGAATGCTGCAAACCTGGGCCTAGGCCTAGCACACGCCGCTTCCCCTGCTCTCTCCCCCACCCTGTCTCCACTTTCTTCTTCTTCATCAGACAGTTCAAGTTGTCTTTCCCATATATTTTCTCCTTTCGCATGCTCTTGTCTCCTCTCTCTTGCCCCAAACATCAGCGAGGGTTAGTAATTAAAGACAGGTGGAAAGAACCTTGAAGGAGTTTGATTACCTGCTGGTGGTGTTGGGATGTGTCCGGGAGCGTGTCTATGTGGAAAGTGACCCTACCACCCGTGTTTTATATGTATTTCAATCCACCCACCCCCTTGGGATATGGAGTGACCAGACAGAAACTGAACCGCTGTGGATGGGTGGCTTGACCACCTCTGCTGTGTATGCAGTAGTAAAGAGTGATCAATTAGGCTTAGGGGCTGTTTTGTTGTGTTTGTGCATTCATATCAGTTTTTGCCACATTTTTTCTTTCCTCATAATCCAGTGTTGGTGTGGGGGTGGGACTTGGAAGCAAAATTGTTTTTCTGTGTTTGAGCTGGGATACATTCCAAATCTGTGAGTAGGGTGACTAATGCTTGGCACTTCTCGATCTTTTTTTTTCTTTGAATGTTGTAAAAGTATGTATTCTTTATAAATAAAAAAATGCTAGCAATATCTGCTGTGTTGTTGAACTTGTTCCTTACTCTCCATTTTCCAGCTCTGACTTGTTTAGCTTTTCCTGGCTGATGTTTAGTGATAACGTGGACAGATTTTGGAACACACTGACTGAGTTTCCTTCTATTCTAATATTGTCTGAAACATAAAATAATATTTTTTTTAAATCTGCTTTTTGTGTGGGGGGAGTGGGTTGTACCATACTGAACCAATTGAAAACAGTAATTTTTCAACAAATTTGAAGGCTTCCTAGTTGTTGTTTTTTCCCTATCGATTAAGGCTTGCCAGCTGTATGTGCGTCTGCTAAGCTATATACTGATCCTTCTATTTTAGAAGTGCCAGCAGTGCGGGTCATCAGTGGGCTTATTGTAATTAACATGCCAGAAGTCAAGGCAAAACCAGGAGGAGAAAGATGAGGGAAGGAAGTGATAAAAGAGAGAGAGAGAGTGAGCGTCAGATTCTGATTGGAAGAGAGAAAAGAGATTTGCTCAATTACTGAGTCTTCAGTCTATTTTATAGGTGGATAGCAGGTGTACTGTGGAATCCATTGCCTCTGAGCAATGAAGGCTGGAGGCTGAATTTACTCAGCTGTTGCAGGTTTCTTACATTTTGTTGAAGGTTCACAGCATTTCACATTTTCAGAGAATATTTTACTTTATATCTTGATAATGTATTTAGAGTAGAAATAAAATGCGCAGAGACTTAAATCTAGTGGGAATGACCATTATGTGAACCTGCTTGGGTGTAGGTCTGTCATCATTTTATTTCCATGTTATCTGTTATGAAACAATCTGTCTTCAACTTCAAGAAGTGTGTGTGTGCGTGCGCATGCGCGCGCCTGTTCATCCATATGTTTGGTCCTATGCGTATGTTTCTTTTGGGGGGGGCCCCCCCCCCCCCCCCCCCCCCCGTCTCTCTCTCACTCTCTTTCTCACCCAGGGCTCTCTCTCTTTTGATCTTTGAAGGTGAAATGATGCTTAAAATTTTACTTTGTGTTTGCATTTGGATAGTGTGCACACTGCAACAGCTTTCTGTCGAAAAACAAATCAGTTCAGCGTATAAGAAAGTTCAGTAAACTTTTTTGTTTACATCGCAATATTTCAGATTTGTTATAAGCTTATTGATGCCCTTCTACTGGCATTGTATACAGGGCAAAACACTACTTAGCTCTTCTACTTTTTCCTACTTCTAGTGACATGTATTCTTTTGATGTTCTTGGTTGTCCGTTGCATTACAACCGACAAGATGGGATGTAGCTATTTTTTTCGAGTGCACATGTGTTGCTTTCACGGAAAAATCACTGACATTTAAGCTCTGAAAGTAGACAAACACACGGCAGGGTACTTGGCAGTGAATGTCTCTGCGTTTGGTGGGAGTGAAGTGTGATGTACATTGTACTAGAAGAGCTAAGCAGGGAAAAACAAAACAGAGAAAGGAACTACAAGTAGTACAAGAGAAATATACAAAAGTCTGTAGGCACGTAAGAATAAGAAAAGACAAAAACAACAACAAAAAACTAACATACATACCGTTTAAGACTTGCTTACTTATTTGGGTTGAATGCAGGTTTAGGAGACATGCAAGATAATTCTTCTTGCTGGGCTGGCAAAATAAAGCCTCTTATCCACTTACACCTAGAGAGTAGAAATAATTCACTCCGTTAGACTGTGTGTTTATTGACTGTGCTTGAGAAAGTACAGACCTTGGGTTTAACAGTCTAAAGCCCTACAGAGTGATAAATCAGACTCGAGCAGTCTTTGTCTTCTTCTTTCCATCACCTCACTCCTCCCCACCCAGCACCCATCACCACCCCCACCCCCACCCATCACCCATGTGTGTGTGTGTGTGTGTGTGTGTGTGTGTGTGTGTGTGAGAGAGAGAGAAACTTGAAAACTTAAACTTTATTTTCCAAGGATTTAGATTTTAGGCAATGCCTATTCTTCCAATCTGTCCTTATACATATAATACTAACACAGAACACAAAACATGGCAAGGCATACTATTACACAAGAGAGAGAGAGAGAGAGAGAGTCACATACTGTACCATTCTGTTCAACAGAGAGAAAACTCAATCGTAATATAATTATTTAGAACTTTGAGTTTAACTACAGTATTGCATAGTATGTACCAGTTAAATTTTAACCGTTTTAGCATCAGTACAACCCTGATTTTCATAATGATGACCGTATTTTACGGACTATAACTTGTATAAGGCGAGACTTTTTTTTCCCTGCGCCTTTTAATGTTGTGACTGATAATATAGTAAGAAAATATAGTAACAAAATCTGAATTTTGTGTTAAATTTGGGGGTGCGCCTTGTAATCAGGTGTGCCTTGTACTAAATTAGTCTGTAAAATACGGTAGTTTTGTAGGACAAGGATACGGGCAATGGAATACTATTTGGGTTTTTTCAACTCGCACACTTGATATAATTTTGAAGTAAGTATTTGGTACAGTTTTTAAAAAAAATATTTCAACAGATAATTTTGATGTAAATATTTGGTACAGTTTTTCAACAGACTAAAGAGACGAGCACAAACAGTGTCATAAATCACATCTGAGATGACAGATTAGTTTGGCAACTGTGCTGGCAAGTCTTGATAGAGAAACAGGACCATGAATGTAGCGCTCTCAGAAAAGTTGAATGTGGAGATGTAGATCTTTCTTGGCACGTACATGTATACAGTCATGTTTGTTCGGTTTGCTCCTTGCTATCAAGCAGGTCTTTTGACATTGCATGCTTCAACGACTCTTTTCAAAAAGTGTGTGTGAGTTGAGAGAGAGAAAGAGGGAGAGAGAGGGGGGGGGAGGAAAGTCTGTGTGTCTATCACTCTATGTCTGTGTGTGCCTGTGCAATAATGTACCGAGGATTGAAAAGTGATAGGACAAACTGTCCTGAAACAAGAGAAATCGATAGGACAATGTCCTGGCTCTAATCAATAATTATAAGACAAAGTGTGCCAGTCTTGCAAATTTAATCAGACCTTTGTCCTGACAGGGGAGAACACAATACATGTAGGACATTTTCAAATTCAATAGGTCAATGTCCGATGACCGGGGCCTCGGGACATCACTGCCTGTGTGAATGAGACTAGCGTCCTATCGGTCGTAGACCCTTTTGGACGAAATAGTTTCATTTCCAAGCTTTTATGTTTAATTTTCATTTGTACATGGATCTGCATGCATAATTTATTTCAGGTTAAGAAAGACCCCCCCCCCCCCCTCCAACACACACACACCTTCCCAATTAAAATAAAGCTGTAAGTGTAAAGTTTTATGCAAACTGTTTCAACACTTATCCAGTATTTAGTTAAGTTTTCCAGTTGAAAATGATTTTTTGGGTGTGATTCTGTTTTGCTTGCAAATTGTAGGGAATAATAATAATAATAATAAACGGATATTTATATAGCGCTTTTTATCGAGCACAAAGCGCTTTACAATCAGCATTGAAAAAACTCACACACGCACAACAGACACACACGCACTTACGTGCACGCACGAGAGTGAACGCGTTCTTGCACACAGACATACACACACATCCCCACACACATTTCATCAAACACACAGAAAAACACATTCTCACTGAAACGCACACAAACTTACTCGAACATACACTTGTACAAACACGTGCACACACACACATACACACGCGCGCGCGCACACGCGCACTCACATACACAAAAACACTCACGTGTACTCACACTCACAGACACATGCTCGCATACACTCTCCCCCTCCGGCCTCTAGCTGAACACAATCTCTCCTGCGCACGCATACACTTATGCACATGCAAGCAGATATACCCACACAGAACACACACAACACACAAAACACTCACACACACACACCTGCTTGGAAGCGCGGCCGTGGGCGCACGCACACTCACATTCGCGCACACGCTCACAAATTACATACATATACATACACATACACAAATTACATACATACATACAAATATATGGACATGCATCGCACAATCACACACACGCACATGCACACACACACATCGCACATCACACAATCACACACACACACATGCGCACGCATGCACACAAACACACGCATACGCGCGTGTGTACACAAACACATGCATAGGCACGTGTGTACACACACGCACACGTGCACATGGAGATGGGGGTGTTATTGGAAAGACTGCTGGAACAGATGGGTTTTCAGGTTAGTTTTGAACGATGCTAAAGATTGACTATGTCTGACAGCAGAAGGCAATGAATTCCAGAGTTTGACTGCTGATGATGTAAAAGCTCTACCACCGTGCCTATCATGTTTACATTTTTGTATTCGAAAAATCGTATTGTCATTTGCTGAGCGGAGAGATCGAGATGGAACGTAAATTTCAAGAAGCTCAGAGAGGTATTGCGGTGCTGTTCCCGATATGATCTGATAGCAGAGACAGGCAGCTTTGTAGTTTATTCTTTGTTGAACGGGTAGCCAATGTAACTCTTTAAGTAGAGGTGATGTGTGTTGAAGACGCTTGGCTTTGTAGACCATTCTAGCAGCAGAGTTTTGGAGTTGTTGTAAGGGTTTGAGAAGCGCCTGTGGGCAACCAAGTAGAAGGGAGTTGCAGTAATCTAATCTAGACAAAATGTATGAACTGACTAGTGTTTTGGTTGCCTCGGTCGTGAGAAAGGGGCGTATAGAGCTGATTCGTCTGAGTTCGATGTATGCAGCCTGGCAGATCTTAGTGATATGATGTTGCATGGAAAGGTCTTCATCCAAGAAAGCGCCAAGGTTGCGAACATGTTCAGAAAATTTGATGTTGGAATCTCCAAGGGCAATGGTGGAGGTCAGAGAGCTAGAGTCAATAGATGGGGAAAGCACTCTGAGTGCTTCAGTCTTGTCATCGTTTAGCTTAAGCTTATTGTTTGACATCCATGTTTTCACTTCAGTGACAGTCTTGAATAATGTGCTGTAATGAATATAACCATAAAATACTAACAGGGAAGGAATTTAAACAACCCACACACACAAAAACAACAACCCCACAGTGTAATGTGTAATAAAACAATATTTTCTTGAAAACAACAAATTCCATCATTGAGGGTGAAAATGTTTCACTTTCAGTTTTTCGAACTTTTACTAAACGGCCTTGTTTTGTTCTTCTGACAATGGCACCATCATTTTTATTATACTGACATGCACACAGGAAAAGTAGAGACTGAAGGTGTGACAATTACTAGCCCTGAAGATATGGCAAATTGTTATTAAAGACCCACCACGTCACATGTCAAAATCACGGTTTTCATGTCTTTTCCCTCTTATAACTGGTAAGAAATCTTAAGGAATCTTCTTAGCATCAGAGGGAATGTGACACTTGACGTGGGGGGTCTTTAAGGAAAGTGAAGGCACTCATTTTTTATGACCCATCTGAAAGTCAAATGTCCTGTTGAGCTGGTCTTAGAAATGTTCTTCCTTGGAAGCTGGACAGTTTTCTTTCTTATCTTGCAGTCTGTAGTTAAACTTAGATGTGTGGGAAAGATAGAACGACCGTCTCGGTTATTTTAAACACTGTCATGCAATGTTTTTAATCTCACGAGGCTCTTTTCCTTGTTTTTGTTAGCAGGATGTAGATAAATAAATCACAGCTGAAACCGGAATATAAAAGTCTTGTAAGTAGTTTGAAACTCTTGTTTTGTCTGACTAAACAATTTGGTCATTTTATAAGGCTCAAGGGTCTTTTGGGGGGTAACATGTATTCATAAAATCTTTGAAGTATGGTACTCAATGCAAGTGTTTGGCGATTTGTTTTCAATGTCTTGTTGATCCAGTCTTCCACATAGAATTTCCATATTGAAATCCTTATTTCATCAACACAGTTTTTGTTGTCATTGTTGCTGTTTTGTTTTAGAGTACTGAACTGAAGTGGCTGGTTTTGTTTTTTGTTATAGAGTAGTTAGAGTGGGTTTATTTCAGTTGAGATTATTGTGGGCACGTACAAAAAGAATGCAAAGCTCTTCAGATATATTTGCACCCGCCCACACTATGACATACATAATACAGTATACAGCTGCATCACAAACACACACACACAGAGGATAATAACTTTCTCTCTCTCCCTTTCACACTCTGAGACTGAATTTTTTCGTTCTTTTTCTCACTCACTGCCTTTTTCTGTCTCTGTCTCTCTCTCTCTCTCTCTCTCTCTCTCTCTCTCTCTCTCTCTCTCTCTCTCTCTCTCTCTCTCTCTCTCTCTCTCTCTCTCTCTCACACACACATGCGCGCGCATGCACACACACACACACACACACACACACACACACACACACAGACACACACATGGCATGCATCCACTGTGAGTTTGAATCAAAGTGCGTTTTGCTGCTATTACTGTGAGCTATTGACTGAAAGTGAAGCAGATGAGCAACAGCAGTGAGTGACTGATGGTGACAAGGCTTAACGCACACACTGACACAGCATGCTGACAAAGTAGCAGTAACACACTCAGCTTTGGTAAATCCCAACAACCAATGCGTCAAAATAGGATGAGATATAGGCTGAACACTGTTTCCTCTGTTTTTCACTCTCTGTAAGTGTAACTATATAAAGGATGCTTGCTTTTGAAGTCGGGGGAACCGAGAAAGTGTATAAACGTAACTTACTTTAGGAAAACTTGTGAGGAAACTGAATTTTAGTTGTTTTTGTTGTTGTTATTTCCTTGTTGGTGTGTAAGTTGTGGGTAAGTGGTAACATGTTTCATTTTAGATATATAAAAAATAATGAGAGAGGCAGAGAGAGGCATAATGTTTTTTGTGTAACTTAGCATTGGGCATGTGCATGTCTTTTTTTTCCTTAGAAAACCAGCAAAACATAATATCACGAAATTGAAGATTGACAG
Organism: Phymorhynchus buccinoides; assembly: GCA_017654935.2. Taxonomy (NCBI): domain Eukaryota; kingdom Metazoa; phylum Mollusca; class Gastropoda; order Neogastropoda; family Raphitomidae; genus Phymorhynchus; species Phymorhynchus buccinoides. The sequence goes on from CM065686.1 coordinate 31,534,190, forward strand.
AATGCAGCAGTTGGTGGTCAAAAATAGATGATAGACTTGATGGATGATGTGCGCATTCTCTGGGTGCATGAAAAATGACCCACAACACTGTTGACTTTGCTGCTATTACTGTGTGCTATTGACTGAAAGTCAAAGAGTTAATTTTTGTAGAAAGGCTGGCTGTCAAATACCAAGAAGGTACCTGGCCTGAAGTTGGAATAGCTCAAGAATAGCTGAGTAAAATGGTACCTTGTCTGCTCTGTTGGCTCCTATCCTTGGGCGCTGCTGGTTTAAATACACCTAAAAACATTTTCAAAGACGACGCATTTAGGGCGTTTTTCTTTCCCATCATTTACGTTGGTTTTGAGGCTGAATGAGACTGCCTGTACGTGTATTAAAATCATGTGGAGAAAAAAAAAAAAATTTGATAAACTGATTTTGTTCGCTTTTTGTTTGTTTTTCGAAAGAGCGCACAATTTATGTCACTTCTGCTTATGGTTCCACCAACTCAGCCAGCTCCACTGTTAGCAAAAGATATAAACTGGTACTAGGAGTGAACAAGGAAGCTGCAGCCACACGACAATGCTGTACCAAGTGCTGCTCGTAAACTTTGTGCTAACATACGAAATGCTGTCCTCGTGTAATCCTGTATGAAAGTTGTTAAAATCAGACCATGGGGATATCCATGCAATGAGTTAACTTTTGTTGTTGAGAGAATTAACCCTTTCACCGCCAAAGTCGCATTTTAGCACCACATTGATTTAACACCTATGTCACTAAAAGGCATCAGATTGGGGTCTATTATCCAAAGACCCTATTGTCTTAGTTTTGGGAAGTAAGGATAGACCTTATTTTATGTATGTCACAGAAGAATCCCCAATGCTGCAGATGGATTTTGTTCTCTTCCCAGGTAAATTTAATGGACATGTTTGGCTGAAATATGGCTGGCGGTGAAAGGGTTAAAGTGAAAAATTTAATGACTGGAATTAGACTAAATTGTGATTTTGAAAAGTAAACTAGTAAAGATAATTTCTAAATGAAATTTAAGTTTCAGTATAAAATTTGTGTTATTACTAATATTTAATAATAATGATAATCATGAGAGGTTTTCTTTGGTTGTTTTGTTGTTGTTGTACTTGCAGCCAGTCAGGAAAATTATAACAATTGGACTTCACTTTGTTTTTGAAAAGTAAAGAAATAATTTCTAAGTGAAATTTTCATCATGGTATTATTACTGATAGTGATTGGGATGAGTCCTTTTTTTAAAATGTATATATTTTTTCGTCACTCGGAGAAATTAACTTTGATGGGCATTTTGTGTGTGTGCAGATAGAGCTGAGATAGCGGCCGTGTGCAGTGTGAGGGCATTGTGTCTAGTAAGCCGTGAGGGGTGAACACCATGCCAGCCACCAAACGGGACATGAGCTACTACGATGTACTGGGGGTGGAGCGCAATGCTTCAGAGAAAGACGTCAAGAAAGCGTGAGTACTTAAATCAGTGTTGACTTTTTTTTGGATGTCATATTTCTTAACTGTCAGGGCTCCCAATCGTCCCGCAAAACAAGGGCTCCCAGGGACTCTTTCACTTACAGTATAGAGGGTCCTAGAGGCGGGATAGAGGGTCCCAGTGGCATTGTGAATGCTAAAAAGAATTTTTCTAGTGCATCCCTGGGACCCTCTGCACATTCTTTTAGAGGGTCCTTTAGAATTTCAGTACTTCATAAACCCCCAAATGGGGGTCCCTGGGAGCCCTGACTGGCGAAAATGGCAAGATAACTTTTATTCAAATATATATTTGGATAACATGTTTCTTACTATGGAGGAAATATCAGAGCTTCTTTAATTCAAATGCAGCATGCATGTTTGAAAATGTCTCCACGAAGACCAATAATAAATCAAGAAGATGAATGCAGTTGTGTAATGATGGACTAAAAGTTAAAAGGGAAAGGTGTCTAGATGTAATAAAGCGCGTTTTAATGTCATTCATTGTTATAATGGATCTCAAAAGTATTAGGTATTAGGTACTTTATAGTCACAGAGGCATCTCTGTGAAATTCAGGTTGCTCCCTCCCACCTGGAGAGCTCATCGCAGCCAGAGGCGTGCCACCCATTTTATTTTATTTTTGCATGCAATGTTTTGTGTGATTGACGAGGAAGGAGAGGGGGGTGGGTAAATTTTGACCAAATTATAACTTTTTCATTGCCACTGGGTTTAACGTGTGCTAAATGCATGGGCATATGGGACCTCGGTTTATCGTCTCATCCGAAAGACTCCAATTCAGACCGTAAGGCCTAGTGCAAAGTGAGAGGAAAAATCCCCTGTACCCAGGTTTAAACTCGGGTTTACTTGTCTTGCCACGAAGCGAACGCGTTACCACTGTGCCACTCGACAAGTTTACGAATTGTTCCATAATGTCATTGTATTTTGGTGGACAGATACCGGCGGCTTGCTCTGAAGTGGCACCCGGACAAGAACCCCAACAACAAAGACGAAGCGGATAAAAAGTTCAAAGAAATCTCAGAAGCCTATGATGTGCTGTCAGACAGTGAGTTACCCCGATTTTTTAATATTATATACATTATGATATAAGGTTACTTCATCTGAAAATGGGAGCAATAGGTCAACTGTTTGGAAAGTCTTTTATTATTTTTAACTTCTTCTGAAGAAAGTAGTGGCTGTGAGTGATTTAAAAATTCTACTCCTTCAGTCCGTCACTAGGATCAGCGAAAAAACAAAATGTTTTTTTATATAAAAAAATTAAATTATTGAGTCACAAATAATGAGCAGACAATGTCACAAAATATAGAGCGGTGATTTCAGTACACTTTTTCTTGTTTCCATGGTAATGATTGTTGTGTTCGCGTTGTAGAACTTGCCTTGGATCTGAGGATTTGAACTCTTCTAGCGCCAAGTATTTTCTGTTCTTTGTTACCTTTTCAAGGGAACTAAAAATTATCACCTGCTTTACTATATGTGTTAAATGAACAGAAATGCACTGATAAGCTCTAAAAATAGACAACCACATGGAAGATTTTTACTGGCGCCCACCTACTGGCAATGACGTATAATATATGTGACCCAGCACCACGAAAGGGACATTAACTACGATTAAGTCGCTGGGCTAGTTTCTCACAACAGGCTTGCAAAGTCAAAAATCAATTATTTTTTTTTATCGATCTGCATATTTTAGAGGGTTTCTGTTAATTGTTTTATTGAAAATTCGCTACGTTAAGTGCTTCACTGGTTTTGAAACCCAGTGCGTCAGATGGCAGTTTTGAACGTCAAAGACGCATGTATTATGTGCACAGAAGATGAGCACTGTTATGGGTGCCTGTGAGAGCAAGATAAGGACCACATGATGCTGCAATGTTGAATTCTGTCTACAGAACAGAAGCGAGAGGTGTACGACATGCAGACCTGCCTACTGCTATGATTTGGCCGTAGCAGCTACGAAAAATAAAGCTTGGCTACGGAGCTACGGCAACCTTAGCATTGCTACGGAGAAAACAAAATGCCGCCGCATTTTATTTTTGCTTATGCCGTTCCCGGTTTTGTCTGTTTCTAAGAGCAGACGCTGTGTCACGCGCGATAACCTAGTCACTTCCGTTTTTATCAGTGACTGCGCATGCGTTCTTATTACTTTCTCTGAAAAAAATGGCGGACTCCAGCAGCAGTAGCGATTCGGGAGATGTTTCAAACGAAAAAAACCGAACCCAAACCAGAAAACGAAAATCATCTGGCACACCATCTTGTTCTAAGAAAAAACATCGGCCTGACGCACAAGTTTTCAAAATAGCTTACACGGAGGAGTGGCCTTGCATCGTCAGAAGTCGACTTGGTGCGAACCATGCTCACTGCAACCTCTGCCATGCAGACTTCGCTGTGAATCATGGCGGTAGAGACGACCGTCAACACGTTCAATCGGCGAAACATAAACAGTACGTTTCGGCTCAGGAAGAGAACAAATTGATTGCCGTCGTTTGTGGATGCTACGAAAAAATTTGCCATGCTACTGAAAATTGATGGCTGGGCTACTGATTGGGAAAATTCCAAGTAGGCAGGTCTGCGACATGTACGGCAAGAACGGGGTGCACGATGTTGCAATGTTGAATTCTGTCTACAGAACAGAAGCGAGAGGTGTACGACATGTACGGCAAGAACGGGGTGCACGACCACCCAGGGTTCCAGGAGGATGACTTTGCCGGTGGTGGTCAGCACGGACACTTCCACTTCCAGTTCCGCAGCCCCGAGGAGATCTTCCGCGACTTCTTCGGCACCTCAGACCCCTTCTCCAAGATCTTCGGAGGTCAGGGTTGTGTTTGTTTCGTACCTAAGACTTTTGAGGATCAGGCTCAGATTTGTTCTTCCTTTCGGGGATAGCATAGTGTGATCAGACACCCCCTCCACTCTTTAAAATAGCCTAATGAAGAAAACGTTCTTTTAGTTTCATGTACGTTTGTAATACCATGGAGCTCTTTTTCGATGGTGATTTTAAGAGAATAATGGACAGTGTGTGTGCAGATTAGTTTATTGTTGACGTTTAGTGCATTTGTCACTCGTTTGCATCTCTCAAACTTAGAGCCGGTTTTTTTGTCGTTGAAGATTCAATTAAAGAAATCTGTAGATCCCAATTGTTTTTGTCTACATGGTGGATTATGGATACAAGTAGACAGTCTATTACTTTATGCCATTTCCATCATTGTCTGTAAGCTTTATGCTCGCAAAAGTGAGAGATTGCTTTGCTTTAAGAAAAATAATGCTGTCAGAGATTATTTTGCTTACAACAAGATTTAGAGTGATTGTTTAGACAAAGAACTGAATTTTCCTAACTGACATTATTGTTTCAGGAACCAGACTGCAGATTACCCTCTTGTGTTGATATTTTCCTTTGAATAGACATTGCATAAGCAGTATTACCATTGTATTCAAAGAGAAGATGCTTTAATAGGCTTAACTCATTCGAGTCATTCTGGCCATATATGTCCGGAATTAATATTTAGCTGTCAATTTGATGCATTTGCTTCAAGGGAAGTAAATCTGTGCACCCTGGTCACTTCTAAACTCGCTTCCCTCCCTTAGACCACAATTTTGCCTCTAACTTTGCTTTTGTAGTGGTTTGTTGTGGGGAAACCAATCGGTGTAGAGAGTTTTTCTATATAAAGTTTATATATAAAAAAGTCTGATCTACCACTTCCCTATTTTCCCTGAAGTAAAAACCCATAATGTTCTTTCATTTCTCCTTTAGTTTATGTATGTTTTGTTTGTGTGTATGGCTGGAGTGATTTGTGATTTTTTTTTAATAATTCAAAATCGTTGCGATGCGAATAAGGTTGGTGATAGGTTTCAGGAAAAAGGTGGGATTGAACACAAAGTAGAAGACTTCATGGCTTCATTATACATTTTGGAGAGTAGGGGTGGTAAAACAAATACGATCCTGTTACTTTGTAATCAGTGGGTATATTGCCTGGTGTTATCTGTAGACGGTAGACTAATGTGAAATACAACTGAGTGACTGCTAACTGTTTAGGGATGAAAGTGTTAAAAGGAGAAAAAAACACCTTTAATTGTTCTGCAATAACAGTTCTATGATAAAGAGGAAGACTTTTTGTTCAGGAATAAGTATGAGAATTAAATGTCGGAATAAGAAATGCTTCCACTGTTAGGGGGATAAAGGCATAAAGAAAGAAAAAAGCTTTTATGCATGTGATATTCATCAATTATTTTATTTTATTTTGTTTATGAATTTTACTGACCAGAGTGTTGCTTGTCCTCAGGTGGGTTCCAGTCAGGAAACATGTTCGAACAATCTTTTACAGGCTTCCCTGGCAACGACGATTTCTTCGCCTCCTCCTTCTTCTCCAGCGACCCCTTTGCTAGCTCTGGGTGAGTCGCTAATGAGGGCTGCCGAATAGATAACAGAGACGTTTACGGGGGTGATGAAGCTACCTACGTCCACGTTTAGTCCCTCTGAAGAGGAGATCAGTTTGCTGCTCGGGAACAGTGTTGAGGAATGCCTGCTGTGTGAGGTCCTCGTTTCTGACAGGAATGTTTGAACGGAGACGAGGCCTGTGCGCAGGCATTTCCCGATATTGTTCTGCTCTGGATATTTCAATTTTTAAAAAAAGAAAAGAATTGATCTAATTTGAAGAACAACAGTTCAAGTTGCTGTAATTTTATATTTTGAGGCAGTGTGTGTTGTTAGACGTAGACATTGTTCTCTTTTTCTCTCTCAACTGTCTTGCTCAAAATTTTAGGTGTATGAGTTTTTACAGAATTTTTGTCCAAGCGCTGAACAAACTGTGCAAAGAAAATGATTCTTTGTAGATTGTCTCCTCTTTCAGGGCTGAACGTGGATGTTGCAGTGTGATATCCTTACTGTTTGCAAGAAACTAATATTCTGTACTACTTTTGTGCACAGTTACCATGATGTTCAGCGTAAGCCTCTGTTAGTACCCTGTGCTGAATGCAGGCACTTTTGCTTGATTATGTTTGGGGTATTTCAAATGTTTAAGAATTTTTTTGGCTTTGAGTTGTATTCACCTCCCTCCCCCTCCCTTCTTTACTTCTGGATATAGAATCAAATCTTTAGTACTGAAGATGCCACATGAGTTTGACAACTTTCTTTCAGGCTGCCTTTGCCCTGGAAAGAAACAAGAAGAAAGAAAGTTAAAAAAAAAAAATCAATTGACAGACTAAAACTAAAATTGAAAAAGATACTTTCAAAATTAGAATTGTATTCAGCCGTGTCAAAATACCTTGTCATTGCTCCATGCGGAAATAATCTTGATCGTACAAGTTATCGATTTCAATCAGTAACTGTGCACTAACAGTTGTTTAATTATTAACCAAACCTTAATTCATTTTCTCCTCAGACCTTTCATGCGTGCTTATAGTGGATGGAACTCCTCATTTTTCTAACCCGTTACCCAGACTAATTTATTTCCGTATATCCCCAGATTGGTTTGTGGAAATCAAACAAACTGCTTTTACTGTGCCCACTGCATTTTTTGGTTTAATGTCAGTTGGGGTGATAGTTGGGGGTTGGAATCTTTGAACGTTTTGCTTCTTTTTATTTCTGCACTGTTGCCCGTGATGGTGTTACTAACTGTTAGTATCTCTAGGAAGAATAATCATCAAGAGTATTTCTCTTATCGACTTTCAGAGTCTTTATGAAACAGTGTAAAAGCACAGCCGTGATGGTGTTACTAACTGTTAGTATCTCTAGGAAGAATAATCATCAAGAGTATTTCTCTTATCGACTTTCAGAGTCTTTATGAAACAGTGTAAAAGCACAGCCAGCTGGACTGATTGAAATTTGGGGGCGACAAGGCGAATATGGAGTTGTTTTACGTCCTCTTGGTCTGAATCAGACACATATGGGACATTTGTAAATACAAATATGGTGGGAACAATACTGGAGGCAATACCCGGAGGCAGTACGAAACCAGTAAAGTCCTGATTTTTTAAAATTAATACAGATAGCTGTAGCGGTGACCACGCCTCGGTTAAACCTCATCGGCTATGGCACCGCCACAAGAGGTTTTTTTTAGAGTTGAAATTTGGGGGCAATATTTTTAATTCAAAGGGCTCTTTAAAATTAATTTGTCTTCTCAAAACTGTAATAATGTTTGGCATATAAACGTTTTTTGTGGTCCTCTCAAGTCTGAAAGATTAGTGGCAAGACTTTGAAGGAGATGTTTTTAAAAATATCTTTTAATGTAGTTGAATTGCAGTCCACATCAGTATATTGTTTTTTTCCTTTGGTTTGTAACAAAACTTGGTGCATTATTGCCAGGAAACTCTTTCTGTCCCTTTGTTTAGCTGTTCTTGTTCTCAATAACTACATACTTAGCCTTGTCCCTTTCTACCACACACACTCATAAACGCACAAAGGATTATGGATATTTTAGTTGTTTTCATCAAGTATTTGCACATGTTTGGCTCTGGGGAGAGCATTTGCAGTGGTATTGTATAGCAAGCATGTTTGAAAGGCTTAGCGCTATTATTTGCCATGCGTTTTTGGTTTGGACCAAATCCTGTTGCGGCATGTTACAGCACTTGTGTCTTAGAGTGGCTATTAACAATCTAAAGACGAAGAGGCTGAGCAGCTTGTAGGGTATGCTTTGGGGTTACTTATGCGTATTTGCCCACAGAGAACTCGTTTTGAGTTCTCCCTTTGTTTCCATCACAAGTAGAGTAGGAGTGCCGGTTTATTTATTTATTTGATTGGTTGGTTTTTGCTAGAGTTATCATTATACCATTATCATTTGCTTGCAGTCAAGTATTTTGTGACCTTTTGTTTTTCATCTACTCTTTCAAAAGGAACAGGGTTGGTTTTTGGGGTGTGTTTTTTTACTTATCTGTTTCAACGTATTGGTTGATTGTCATCCACATTCTCCTCTTGAACATAATTATTTTGCTCTTGCAAAGGGAGATTATCACTTCATTCAGGACTCGGGGACAGGACAAAAGTAGAGTGTGTCTTCCTTTGATTACTGTATCCTGTTAGCAACTGATTTCCATCTTCTAGAGATTCTTTCTTTCTTAATATTTCTTTTTTGTTTTCTTGTTCCGAAAGAGGAGCCTATCCTCGTTTATTAACATTGCTTGATGTTGGTACACATAAACTTGTGTGGTCAAATTGACATCCCAGATGCGATAACCATTTTCTGTCTCGTTTTGCGTTCGCACATTTGTTAATTCTGTTGCGAAAATGGATGGAATTAATCCAATAACATTAATTGTTCGAAAAGCAAAGCTTTGGTTGTATTGAAAACGTAAGGTAAGGACAGGATAAAAGAACATGGAAGTTTTTCTTGATTTCTTGAATGTTTGACACCATTTTCAATGTTGTCACTGATATTTGTTTTTGTAAAATTTTACTTGTTTTGTCTCAGATCTAACATCGTGGCTTTGTCTAAATCAATGTTTGGAAATATACGCTTTATCAAAATTTGATTTCTAAGTTATTGATGGTTCAACCAAGGATCTGCTTCATTGGTATTAATTTTATTTGACTACCGGTAGCTTCAAAATGGAGCACACTTTTACAATCACTTGTACAGGATTTTGACTAACTGTTTTTTTCTCATTGAAAGTGGACATAGTTTGGGTCCCAGAAAGTGACACCGAAAGGAACAAGCTTTGCTTTTTGTCAAGCTGGCTCTCTCGTTTTCCACTGACTGCATTGGTCTCTAAAAGACTTAGTCGCTGCATGTTCTCTCAAAACCATCAGGGCGAGCTTAACCATTTTTGAGGTCGTTATTGTGGGGTGGTGGGTGGGTGGGTGGTTCCAAGCATGCCGCTGATCTCTGCATGCAGCTGTGAGCCGGTTCGCAGAGTGGTAGACGTAGGCAGAAAGCTTGGGTAGTCGTGGCGGCCAGAGAAAAGAAAAGAGCTAAAGGGGGGTGGTCAAGGGGAGAGGTGACGCTGTGAGCGCTGCTTGCAGTTTGTGGCCCCCTGCTCACCATAGGGCTCACCACCACCACCACCACCATCACCACCACCGGCGTCGCCGGGGGGACGGGGAACAGCCCGGGGAGGGAGGAGCCGCGGTTCACCCCAGGACCTACATGGCTCACCCTCTGTTGGCCCCCGGGGGCTTGTACCCCTTCATCCCTTCTTTCGACACTTACTTCCCTGTGGGGCACTTCGGAGGGTAAACCTAACAACGTTTTTTATTCCTTTCTGCCTCCACATTGTTTCCGCTTTTTCACTAACTCCTTACTGCGGCCTATGTTGTCTTTTTAGTTTCTTCTTTGGTTCGCTTTCTGTGGGCCGGTATGTCGCTGTTGTGATGTAATCGGAGCTCCAGATTTTTGTGATTTTTTTTTAACCTGCATCGCTGCTGAGAAGGAACTGATTTTGTAGGAGTACTAAGCGCTGTTGTGAAAAGTTTTTACTTTTACTCTGTGGCATCTAATGGTTGAGATGGGTATTGCTTCTAATTGATGTGATGGGTTGGTGTCTGTGTTATGCTTGCCTGATAAGTTTGTGGGCAGGTGACCTTGGGCTTGGCATTGGGTTTTGCTGTTGTTTTGCTGAAAACAATTAATGGACCCAGACCCTCAAACTAAGGCTTAAGTATTAGATTTGATTTTGTAATGTGTACATTTTGTTTCCAAGTGAAAATTAACTACTGTATTACATTTTATAAAAAAAACAATTAAAGTGTATTGGCCTAGAATCCAAGAGATGGTAAATTTGCGTGTTGACACAAATTACATAACCCTTTTTTTTTTTAGGGGTGGGGCACAGGGAGTGTGTTGCTTTTATTATTTTTTTTATTGAAAACAGTGCTGATTTTTGCATGACTACACCCTATTTTGTATAGAAATAAAACTTTTTTTGTTTGGTTTGTATTTATAATTCCGCAATTGTACTGCTTTTTTTTTTTGGGGGGGTGAAATGGGATGGGAATATATTTCCTAAATTGAAAGTCATTTGATTGGTATTTGAATGCGCCTTTTTTCTCTCCATTTTGGGGGGTTGTTGTTTAGGATTGTCGTCAAAGCATGTTTTACACTTCTTCATTTGTTGTAGGTTTAGAGTATGTTAAGAGCTTGCTAATGTAAAAAAATATATTTGAAAGCTAGAGCATGAAAACGCTAGATCAACCAGCCATGCGGCAGCATTTTCGGGTCCAGTGACCTTGCAGGAACAAACAGATCAAACACCCCTGAAACTAAAGTCCGATCAAACAATCTACACCTGCACTTCACAGTACCACTGCGCCAGCCAGGATCTTGCACGGCAGCATTTTCGGGTCCAGTGACCTTGCAGGAACAAACAGATCAAACGCCCCTGAAACTAAAGTCCGATCAAACAATCTACACCTGCACTTCACAGTACCACTGCGCCAGCCAGGATCTTGCACGGCAGCATTTTCGGCTCCAGTGACCTTGCAGGAACAAACAGATCAAACACCCCTGAAACTAAAGTCCGATCAAACAATCTACACCTGCACTTCACAGTACCACTGCGCCAGCGAGGATCTTGCACGGCAGCATTTTCGGCTCCAGTGACCTTGCAGGAACAAACAGATCAAACGCCCCTGAAACTAAAGTCCGATAAAACAATCTACACCTGCACTTCACAGTACCACTGCGCCAGCCAGGATCTTGCACGGCAGCATTTTCGGCTCCAGTGACCTTGCAGGAACAAACAGATCAAACACCCCTGAAACTAAAGTCCGATAAAACAATCTACACCTGCACTTCACAGTACCACTGCGCCAGCCAGGATCTTGCACGGCAGCATTTTCGGCTCCAGTGACTTTGACCAATGACCTTCATGTTAAAACTTGGCCTAGATATCCTAAATTCCGGTACCCGCATGCAAAATTTGAGCCTCCTAGGTCCCTGTGTTCAAATGTTATTGTGTTAACATAGACAGATGATCACATAGTCAGGAAGAGACTGACTGACTGAAAGCATTAACCAGCTTTTGCTTTGCGGCTGGTTAAAGAAAAAGTATAGGGCAATTTTTGGTGCTGGCTTTGCACCTTTGTGTTTCTTTTGTTGTGATCTTCTCATAGGTGTTAGATAAATAGGTAAATGTGTGAATACATAGGTATTTATACATAGGTATAATACATAGGTATTTATATCGCACTCAACTCGGGCAAAGCTGCAAGTGCTTCACAATCACTAAGTCACAGTGGGCTGCACTATCCACTCAGAGTTTATACTACTGCTACATGTACCTATCGGATATTTTACCTCTTTCAGATAATAATCAAACACGCAACGAAGAAGCGAGACGCCGTGCATGCAGATCTAAATAATACTAACCACTTCACCGTAGCAAGAAAATCCTAATCATCCACAAATAATATAGTTCTCCAAGTTAGAAAGTCGTGAGCTATTTTGATCTTGCACAAGCGATACATTATGAAAGGAAACTGATTATTAATAGAAACATGAACCGTACTGGCCTTAGCTGCATAAGAAATAGCCTTTACAATAACATATTCTTCTTACACTGCAATCACTAGGCCATAGTTATTGTCATTTAGCCAATGACGAACTTTCAATGATGACATAATTTCAGTGAATGCGTAAGTTCACTAAGATGACGTTTTGGGATGTCCCGGTAAGGAGGCTCTATTTGCAGTGACACTACCTTGAGTATCTGGTTGTTAGCCGCTGTTTTTATCATTTGCAATTTCACTAACAATTACTCTTCACAATGTAAAATGTTCATCAGAAACAACCTTTTGCATTTATCGAGTTAAGGCATAGGGTTAGGAGTATGTTTTGGCTTTTTGTTTTACTAAGCATCACTTGATGCAAATAAAGAAAATATGGTTTGAGTACTGCAGATAGTCGCATGCGAGTGTACCTTGATGTGTGATAATGATAATGATATGTCAAGATATATAACTGTGATGTCAAGTTTCTAATAGCAACGGTGTATTCTTGCACCTTTTCTCACGTGCGTTTACACTGAGCCTATGGGTTAATATACGCAAATGATATCTCTGGATATTGTTTTATATCCCACGCTTGGCAGGCCTCTTTGGCACTACTTGTACATCGGTAAATTGCTTTTTGTGTGGTGGTTGTTTTTTCTTCTCTTTTTTTCTCCCTGTCAGAATTTTTGTTTGTTGTGTCGGCATAGGCTTTTGATTGCTTTTGTTGCCAAGTTGAAAAACTATGTTGCTAGCATGTAGCTCGCTGAGTTCTGGTGGCTGTGCTTGCTGACTCAGCAGACATTATTTTCTTTTCGCTTATGACATTCATTGGAGGTTGTCGTCTGGAATGTCGGAAGGTGTGGGAAGCCACTGGACTTGTTACTCTCTTCTTGGCAGGAAGAATAGTGTAAAATGAAGTCTGCAGTTCAATAACTGCAGTGGAGTACAATTAAGACGAAATTCAGGGGACAAACATTTTTGTGTGTGTTAACAGTATTTTGTGTTAAGCATTGAGTAATAATAAAGAGGGGTTTCAGATGTTTGTGTGTTAACCAATATTTAGTGTTATCCAGTTTTGTGTTCAGAGTAAGTACTCCACAGTTTATCTCCATGTGATATTAAGGGTGATCATTTCCTACATAAAGAGGGGTTTCAGATGTTTGTGTGTTAACCAATATTTAATGTTATCCAGTTTTGTGTTCAGAGTAAGTACTCCACTGTTTATCTCCATGTGATATTAAGGGTGATCATTTCCTACACTCAACTGTATCCTCATTCATGCCCTCCCCCCTCTCCTCCCCATCCTCTTTCCTCCCAAACCTTCCAAGTCACCGGATTTGCCGCACTGCCTGCGTTGATGTGACGCTGCTCTTTGCTGAAACTCGTACTCAAAAATCAACCTACTTGCTCGAGCACAATGCATCCACACACATTTGTAGTGAGAGGAAGAGGAAAGAATCCATATCTGCACTATGACTGGTTTGGACAAGCGAAAGGGAAAGAACTCGTTAGCCCGACGACTTCTGTCGTTTTGTGCTTCTAGCATCAGGGTTCGTCAGTTTGCGACAGCTTTCTAAATTGGTGCCTGCCTGGCTTTTGCTGATCACTAATTGGTTTGGAGCGAGTACAGTCTGCATATACGGAAGCGATCATTGTCACTGTGTGTGTAGCATGCCTTTGTAAAGCCTTTTCTTCTTCTTCGTTCGCTCAGACAGTTTCCTGTCACATGAGCGTAGATGCATCATGCTGCCGTTATGCGCCTAACTTAAGAAATAGCTAGGCCCAGCATGTCCGACTTCAGCAGAGTAAAGCCTTTTGAAAAGCCTAGCTGCGCATGGTAGTAAACAAGAGTAAATGTGTGAAAACTAAGGAGCTTGTTTGAAGCGTCCAGCTGCGCATGGTAGTAAACAAGAGTAAATGTGTGAAAACTAAGGAGCTTGTTTGAAGCGTCCAGCTGCGCATGGTAGTAAACAAGAGTAAATGTGTGAAAACTAAGGAGCTTGTTTGAAGCGTCCAGCTGTGCATGGTAGTAAACAAGAGTAAATGTGTGAAAACTAAGGAGCTTGTTTGAAGCGTCCAGCTGCGCATGGTAGTAAACAAGAGTAAATGTGTGAAAACTAAGGAGCTTGTTTGAAGCGTCCAGCTGTGCATGGTAGTAAACAAGAGTAAATGTGTGAAAACTAAGGAGCTTGTTTGAAGCGTCCAGCTGTGCATGGTAGTAAACAAGAGTAAATGTGTGAAAACTAAGGAGCTTGTTTGAAGCGTCCAGCTGTGCATGGTAGTAAACAAGAGTAAATGTGTGAAAACTAAGGAGCTTGTTTGAAGCGTCCAGCTGTGCATGGTAGTAAACAAGAGTAAATGTGTGAAAACTAAGGAGCTTGTTTGAAGCGTCCAGCTGCGCATGGTAGTAAACAAGAGTAAATGTGTGAAAACTAAGGAGCTTGTTTGAAGCGTCCAGCTGTGCATGGTAGTAAACAAGAGTAAATGTGTGAAAACTAAGGAGCTTGTTTGAAGCGTCCAGCTGTGCATGGTAGTAAACAAGAGTAAATGTGTGAAAACTAAGGAGCTTGTTTGAAGCGTCCAGCTGTGCATGGTAGTAAACAAGAGTAAATGTGTGAAAACTAAGGAGCTTGTTTGAAGCGTCCAGCTGTGCATGGTAGTAAACAAGAGTAAATGTGTGAAAACTAAGGAGCTTGTTTGAAGCGTCCAGCTGTGCATGGTAGTAAACAAGAGTAAATGTGTGAAAACTAAGGAGCTTGTTTGAAGCGTCCAGCTGCGCATGGTAGTAAACAAGAGTAAATGTGTGAAAACTAAGGAGCTTGTTTGAAGCGTCCAGCTGCGCATGGTAGTAAACAAGAGTAAATGTGTGAAAACTAAGGAGCTTGTTTGAAGCGTCCAGCTGCGCATGGTAGTAAACAAGAGTAAATGTGTGAAAACTAAGGAGCTTGTTTGAAGCGTCCAGCTGCGCATGGTAGTAAACAAGAGTAAATGTGTGAAAACTAAGGAGCTTGTTTGAAGCGTCCAGCTGTGCATGGTAGTAAACAAGAGTAAATGTGTGAAAACTAAGGAGCTTGTTTGAAGCGTCCAGCTGTGCATGGTAGTAAACAAGAGTAAATGTGTGAAAACTAAGGAGCTTGTTTGAAGCGTCCAGCTGCGCATGGTAGTAAACAAGAGTAAATGTGTGAAAACTAAGGAGCTTGTTTGAAGCGTCCAGCTGTGCATGGTAGTAAACAAGAGTAAATGTGTGAAAACTAAGGAGCTTGTTTGAAGCGTCCAGCTGTGCATGGTAGTAAACAAGAGTAAATGTGTGAAAACTAAGGAGCTTGTTTGAAGCGTCCAGCTGCGCATGGTAGTAAACAAGAGTAAATGTGTGAAAACTAAGGAGCTTGTTTGAAGCGTCCAGCTGTGCATGGTAGTAAACAAGAGTAAATGTGTGAAAACTAAGGAGCTTGTTTGAAGCGTCCAGCTGCGCATGGTAGTAAACAAGAGTAAATGTGTGAAAACTAAGGAGCTTGTTTGCAGGGTCCAGCTGCGCATGGTAGTAAACAAGAGTAAATGTGTGAAAACTAAGGAGCTTGTTTGAAGCGTCCAGCTGTGCATGGTAGTAAACAAGAGTAAATGTGTGAAAACTAAGGAGCTTGTTTGAAGCGTCCAGCTGCGCATGGTAGTAAACAAGAGTAAATGTGTGAAAACTAAGGAGCTTGTTTGAAGCGTCCAGCTGCGCATGGTAGTAAACAAGAGTAAATGTGTGAAAACTAAGGAGCTTGTTTGAAGCGTCCAGCTGCGCATGGTAGTAAACAAGAGTAAATGTGTGAAAACTAAGGAGCTTGTTTGAAGCGTCCAGCTGTGCATGGTAGTAAACAAGAGTAAATGTGTGAAAACTAAGGAGCTTGTTTGAAGCGTCCAGCTGCGCATGGTAGTAAACAAGAGTAAATGTGTGAAAACTAAGGAGCTTGTTTGAAGCGTCCAGCTGCGCATGGTAGTAAACAAGAGTAAATGTGTGAAAACTAAGGAGCTTGTTTGAAGCGTCCAGCTGCGCATGGTAGTAAACAAGAGTAAATGTGTGAAAACTAAGGAGCTTGTTTGAAGCGTCCAGCTGCGCATGGTAGTAAACAAGAGTAAATGTGTGAAAACTAAGGAGCTTGTTTGAAGCGTCCAGCTGCGCATGGTAGTAAACAAGAGTAAATGTGTGAAAACTAAGGAGCTTGTTTGCAGCGTCCAGCTGCGCATGGTAGTAAACAAGAGTAAATGTGTGAAAACTAAGGAGCTTGTTTGAAGCGTCCAGCTGCGCATGGTAGTAAACAAGAGTAAATGTGTGAAAACTAAGGAGCTTGTTTGAAGCGTCCAGCTGCGCATGGTAGTAAACAAGAGTAAATGTGTGAAAACTAAGGAGCTTGTTTGAAGCGTCCAGCTGCGCATGGTAGTAAACAAGAGTAAATGTGTGAAAACTAAGGAGCTTGTTTGAAGCGTCCAGCTGCGCATGGTAGTAAACAAGAGTAAATGTGTGAAAACTAAGGAGCTTGTTTGAAGCGTCCAGCTGCGCATGGTAGTAAACAAGAGTAAATGTGTGAAAACTAAGGAGCTTGTTTGAAGCGTCCAGCTGTGCATGGTAGTAAACAAGAGTAAATGTGTGAAAACTAAGGAGCTTGTTTGAAGCGTCCAGCTGTGCATGGTAGTAAACAAGAGTAAATGTGTGAAAACTAAGGAGCTTGTTTGAAGCGTCCAGCTGTGCATGGTAGTAAACAAGAGTAAATGTGTGAAAACTAAGGAGCTTGTTTGAAGCGTCCAGCTGCGCATGGTAGTAAACAAGAGTAAATGTGTGAAAACTAAGGAGCTTGTTTGAAGCGTCCAGCTGTGCATGGTAGTAAACAAGAGTAAATGTGTGAAAACTAAGGAGCTTGTTTGAAGCGTCCAGCTGTGCATGGTAGTAAACAAGAGTAAATGTGTGAAAACTAAGGAGCTTGTTTGAAGCGTCCAGCTGTGCATGGTAGTAAACAAGAGTAAATGTGTGAAAACTAAGGAGCTTGTTTGAAGCGTCCAGCTGTGCATGGTAGTAAACAAGAGTAAATGTGTGAAAACTAAGGAGCTTGTTTGAAGCGTCCAGCTGCGCATGGTAGTAAACAAGAGTAAATGTGTGAAAACTAAGGAGCTTGTTTGAAGCGTCCAGCTGCGCATGGTAGTAAACAAGAGTAAATGTGTGAAAACTAAGGAGCTTGTTTGAAGCGTCCAGCTGTGCATGGTAGTAAACAAGAGTAAATGTGTGAAAACTAAGGAGCTTGTTTGAAGCGTCCAGCTGTGCATGGTAGTAAACAAGAGTAAATGTGTGAAAACTAAGGAGCTTGTTTGAAGCGTCCAGCTGCGCATGGTAGTAAACAAGAGTAAATGTGTGAAAACTAAGGAGCTTGTTTGAAGCGTCCAGCTGTGCATGGTAGTAAACAAGAGTAAATGTGTGAAAACTAAGGAGCTTGTTTGAAGCGTCCAGCTGTGCATGGTAGTAAACAAGAGTAAATGTGTGAAAACTAAGGAGCTTGTTTGAAGCGTCCAGCTGTGCATGGTAGTAAACAAGAGTAAATGTGTGAAAACTAAGGAGCTTGTTTGAAGCGTCCAGCTGTGCATGGTAGTAAACAAGAGTAAATGTGTGAAAACTAAGGAGCTTGTTTGAAGCGTCCAGCTGTGCATGGTAGTAAACAAGAGTAAATGTGTGAAAACTAAGGAGCTTGTTTGCAGGGTTTTACAGCATCAACGCTTACTTTTGTTTAATGCATTACCATATTTTTTACTATAAGGCGCACCTTTTTATTTTAAGGCGCACCCTCCAAATTTTAAGCACAATTCAGATTTTGTTGTTATGCTTTCGGACTACATTATTCGTCATATTATAAGGCGCAGGGGTCTCAGTCTGGGGGAAAAAAGTATCGCCTTATAGACCGAAAAATACGGTACATAGAACGCTTGTTGCATTTTGAAGGATCATTACTTGTTTGGAATGGGGTTTTTTTTTCATGGTTTAAAGATTAGAAGCCTTACACTTACCCCCACAATGTTTGTGAAGTGGTGACATTGCTGATAACACCTGTTCAAATTGAGACTAATTTAAAATATTAATCAGACTGAGACCCCTGCTGCCTTATATAATATGACAAATAATACATCAAACCTGTATTCTAAGACTTCCAAAAAGTCGGGGATAATCGGTCAAAGTGAAAGTTTTACGTCCTCTCAGCCGAAAATATGTTACATAATCGGTCTTAAATTGGAGGGGTCTAATAACAGAGGTTGGTTTTATACATAAATTATAGTAAGATACATTACATCCATGCCAAAAAAAAAATCAGTCTTAAGCTAGAGGATGTCTTATGACAGAGGTTTGACTGTATGTTAGTAAGAAACTGCTATGCTAACATCCCAATTTTGTGTGAAATTTGGAGGGTGCGCCTTATCCTGTGGGCGCAGCTTGTTGTCAGTATGCGTACGGTACGTCTCCAAACCTCAATGCAAACTTGTGCTGAGTGCCTGCATGCTGTGTTGTGTGCTGTGCTGTGCAGGACCTCCCAGTTTTCCAGCACCAGTTTCGGGGGGCCCACGGGGGGAGGCAACTTCCGCTCCACCTCCACCTCCACCAAGTACGTCAACGGCAAGAAGGTCGTCACCAAGAGGTCAGTGCGCGCCCCACCCCAAACAACACCCATTCCTCTCTCCCCCCCCCTCTCTCTCTCTCTCCCTGTCTCTCTCTCTCTCTCTCTCTCTCTCTCTCTCTCTCTCTCTCTCTCTCTCTCTCTCTGCGTTTCTATTGTTGTCTATGCTTAATTGTTTATTATTGTTTTGCTTTATTATGAATTTCATGCATAAGTAACCCTTGTATTGCCTCCATGTTATTACAGAGCTGCCAACCGTTACGTTCCGGCCGTATTTTGATACGGCGACCTTAAAAAAATACGGAAATACGGTCCGGTACAAATTAATACGGTGACAAACTTGCGAAAAATGTACGGCCTTCTATAGCTTATCTTCTTGTCAATCCGAGTAGGCTAATCGAGCCAACAGACCTGCCAGGCCTATAGCCGACCTAGAGTGGCTGTAACAGACTTTCAGCCGTTTGTGGCGTAACTTCTAGTGAATCCGAGTAGGCTAATCGAGTCGAGAGTCTAGCTTGGTCAATTTTATGGCTGAAACAGACATCGCCGTTGTTGTGGTAACTGCCTAGGTAATCGAGTCAAGAGTATGACTGAGGCTATTTTTAGTAACAACAATTGGAAAGCGTCATAAGAAAAGGACCAATCGCTGCTCTTTACTCAAGATTTCTTGTGATTTCATCCAATCAACGAAGGCGGCAGAAAAGCATGCGAAGTTTGTCCCTTTTCCGTCCATTGCGTTCTCGAAGCAGCAAGCAGTTAGCACTACCTAGGCCTGGTTCTTATTCTTCAAAGTTCGTCATCCTATTCAAAATGGACAACAGCGCGAAAAAGAGAAAAAATGCGGAGACTGCACCTTCGGGGAGTGGTGGAAAAAAACGGCAGCAGCACTTTTTGGCTTCATATACAACGGACTTTCCGTGCATCATCGCATCGAAAATGGGTCCGACGTACGCAAGGTGCACCGTCTGTGACATGGATTTTGTCATCAGTCACGGCGGCGCAAACGATGTTTCAACGCACACGAAGTCTACCAGACATAAAAAGAAAGGCGCTGCCATCGAACAGTCATCAAAATTGACAAACTTTTTCACAACTGCGACTCCTCCAAGTGCAAAAGCGGACGAATCATCTTTGATTAGGGCCGAAACGTTGTTCGCGCACTTTTTGGTGGAGCACAACATTGCACTCAGTGCTGCTGATCACGCAGGAGAGCTGTTCAGAGAGATGTTCTCTGACAGCAAGATTGCCAAGGAATACGCCAGCGGTCGGACAAAAACGACAGAAATTGTGAGAGTCTGTGGCAAGGAAGTTTGCACACAACTTGCTGAGGACATGCGAAATGGCCCCTTTGTACTCGGCACTGACGGTAGCCAGGAAGGGGGAGAAAAATACTTCCCAATTGTGGTCACTGTTGAACGTGACTTCAAACATCACACTGAACTCCTCAGTATCCCTACTTGCGACGGCCCTGCAACTGGAGAAGCCATCTTTACACTCTTGGAGGATGAGCTAAAAGAATTCAACATTGCATGGTCCAACTGCCTCTCCCTTGTGGTGGACAACGCCAATGTCATGACTGGCAGACACAAGGGGGTCATTGCGTTTGTTCGACGAAAGGTAGAGAAAGTCCACCTGGCTGGCTGTGTCTGCCACCTCCTACATCTGGCAGTGAAAAAGGGGATCAAGGCGTCCAGCAAGTTCGACCTTGATGAGACTCTGAGACAGCTGACCTGGTACTTTGACAAGAGCACAGGCAGGCAGCAAAGGTTCCAGGCCCTGCAGAAGGAGTGCCAAGTCCCTGACCACAAACTGCTTCAGCATGTGCCAACAAGGTGGCTGTCACTGGGTGCTGCACTTCGCCGAACGTTGGAGCAGTGGGAACCTCTCCAGCGCTTCTTCAAGGAGGAGTGCCAGACGAAACAGGATGCCTCCCAATGCTCGACTATAAGGATGCGCCTGAAAGACTTTTTCCGGCGCAGAACTCCGAAAGTCTATGTCTCTTTCTATGAGTCTGTCATTGAGGTGAGTTCAATTCATTTATCTCACACACACACACACACACACACACACACACACACACACAGAGAGAGAGAGAGAGAGAGAGAGAGTGCGAAAAGACATTAAATTAAAGAACAGAGGGAGAGAGAGAGTGTGTCACACAGTGTTCTGATTATACTGGATGTAAATTGCACTCAAGACATGTTCTAAATCTAATAGATCTACATGATATTGTCTTTGCTGAATTGTACTTGCAATTTGAATAACTAAGCCCTGAGTCTTTCACACTCATGGCAGTTATGCATAAGCATGCACACACTCACACACACATGTATATATGTTATGCTGGGAGATCTTTAAATGTAACACTTTTTTCCAGATGTTCGAGAAGACCAACAAGCAGCTGCAGTCAGAAGCCAGCAGGATCCACCTGGTGAAAAGGGACTTGGAACGGCTGTTCCGGAGTCTCCTGACCTGCTTTGTTAAGCCAAGCGCCATGCATGGGGTCCTGTTGGAGGTTGATTTTGAGGCAGCCTACAACATCAAAGCTGACAAGGACCTCTTCATCGGCAGCAAAACAAAGCAGCTCTTGGAAGCAGGCATGGATTCAAGAGAAAAGGAGGCCTTCTTCCAGAATGTGAAGACCTACTACAGGAGTGCCTGCAAGTACATGGTGAACAGCATCAATCCTACCAAAGAGCCCTTGTGGAAACATGCGGAGGTGGCTGACATCAGGCTGAAAGTGGAGAAGATGCAGAGGAAAGAAGAAGGGCCTCGGTGGGATTCCCTGGACTACTTCCTTGAGAGGTTTCCATGCCTGCTGCCAACTGGAGCCTCAAAGAATGAAGTCCAGACTCAGTTCCAAGACTACCAGGCTGAAACTGACCTTTCAGCTGTCTTGGAGGTGCCCACAGCAGCAGAGCAGTGGACAATGATGTCTACCAGGACTGACCACAACGGAGTGCTCATGTTTGACATGCTGGCAAAAGTGATGCTGAGGATTCTTCTCATCCCAGTGTCCAACTGTCCCTGTGAGAGGATCTTCTCTCTGGTGAGGAAGAATAAAACAGACTTTAGGGGATCCATGGGCAGCAAGACCCTCAACGCTGTGCTCCAGATCAAGTCTAGAACCACCAAGTGCTACGAAACACCCCTTTCCAGTGACCTCTTGGTCAAGTGCAAGAAGGCCACAAAAAAGGCCAACTCAAAGTGAAAAGAAAAAAAAAGATCAGCAAGTTTGTATATAGTGTACATAAACTTAGTTCATGTGTTAGAAAAACAAGTGACAATGTTAAGAGTGTGTGTTGTATTGAACTTTGAGTAAACATTTTATAAAGTGTGCCTAACAAAAAACAATGATTGTTCAACAAGAAACTGATCCCCATTGTTTTATTTTGGAAGAAAGCTTGCATGCTATCAACTTGAAGGTAAGCCTTATATTTACTTTTTAAGTTTGACCTTCTTTGTGTGTGTGTTGTGCCTCTCTCTCTCTCTCTCTCTCTCTCTCTCTCTCTCTCTCTCTCTCTCTCTTTGTGTGTGTTGTCACTGTCTGTGACTGTAACGTGTTTGTGTGTATGTCTGTCTTAGTGTCAGTCTCAATCTGTGATTGTGTGTGTGTGTAAGAGAGAGAGAGTAATAGTATTACTATTAGCAGTAGTATTAAAGTATGTTATTGTCAAAGAAAAACTCTTTGTAATATAATCACTCATACAGTCAGTGATAGTTTTCTTAATCTATATTTGTTCAACTAAAGAAAAGCACACACAAAATAACCGCGTAAAAAAAATACTGTATGAAAAATACTGTCGGATGTTGAAAAATACTGAGAAGAGTCATAGGTAGTACTGAGAAGAGATTTTGGGGTTGGCAGCTCTGTTATTAGGACCTGTATTTTGGTTGATGACATTAAACTTGTCCAGTGTCTGTGAAAATACATATGAATTATAGTTAGATTTATGGCGACCTGCTGCTATATGTTTAGGATGTTGGTAGAATGGTAAATACAGTCAGTAGTTGACTGTGCTGTGTGTGTTGATGCAGGGTGGTGGTAGAATGGTAAAGACAGGCAATAGTTGACCGTGCTGTGTGTGTTGATGCAGGGTGGTGGTAGAATGGTAAAGACACAATAGTTGACCGTGCTGTGTGTGTTGATGCAGGGTGGTGGTAGAATGATATAGACAGGCAATAGTTGACCGTGCTGTGTGTGTTGATGCAGGGTGGTAGAATGATAAAGACAGACAATAGTTGACCGTGCTGTGTGTGTTGATGCAGGGTGGTGGTAGAATGGTAAAGACAGTCAATAGTTGGCCGTGCTGTGTGTGTTGATGCAGGGTGGTGGTAGAATGGTAAAGACAGGCAATAGTTGACCGTGCTGTGTGTGTTGATGCAGGGTGGTGGTAGAATGGTAAAGACAGTCAATAGTTGACTGTGCTGTGTGTGTTGATGCAGGGTGGTGGTAGAATGATATAGACAGGCAATAGTTGACCGTGCTGTGTGTGTTGATGCAGGGTGGTGGTAGAATGGTAAAGACAGTCAATAGTTGACCGTGCTGTGTGTGTTGATGCAGGGTGGTGGTAGAATGGTAAAGACAGTCAATAGTTGACCGTGCTGTGTGTGTTGATGCAGGGTGGTGGTAGAATGGTAAAGACAGTCAATAGTTGACCGTGCTGTGTGTGTTGATGCAGGGTGGTGGTAGAATGGTAAAGACAGACAATAGTTGACCGTGCTGTGTGTGTTGATGCAGGGTGGTGGTAGAATGGTAAAGACAGACAATAGTTGACCGTGCTGTGTGTGTTGATGCAGGGTGGTGGTAGAATGGTAAAGACAGTCAATACTTGACCGTGCTGTATGTGTTAATGCAGGGTGGTTGAATGGTAAAGACAGTCAATAGTTGACTGTGCTGTGTGTGTTGATGCAGGGTGGTGGTAGAATGGTAAAGACAGACAATAGTTGACCGTGCTGTGTGTGTTGATGCAGGGTGGTGGTAGAATGATAAAGACAGGCAATTCATTGTCCGTGATGTGTGTGTTGATGCAGGGTGGTGGAGAACGGGCAGGAGACAGTGTTGGTGGAGGAGGACGGGGTGATCAAGTCGCACTGCGTGAACGGCGTGCAGCAGGCTCTGGACGACGGGGGACGCTCCCGACCAAGCATTCGCTCATAGCTCCTCCGCCCCCGCACCCTTCCTTCCTTCTTCAGATTCCTTTCCCTGCTGCTTCTTCTTCATCTGCCCTGCCAACATCTGCCCTTTCTTCAAATACCCATTGTCAATATTATTTTTTTCGTGTGTTGAGTTTTTGTCCATTAGCCTTTTGTTTGTTTCTTTCTTATTTTGAAAGAAATTTGTTTTGTTGTTCTTATCCATCTTTTGTGATACAGCAGGGATTAAATATTTGAAGAGTTGTATCATTAAATTTTCGACGTTTCAGTCCAGGAAGTAACTTGTGTCCATATTTTCTTGTCCCGCGCATGCCATTTTGAAAACACGAAGAATAAGTTCTTTTTTTTTTTTTAAAGCTTGTTTGAAACTTATAAAAAGTGTTGGTCTGATTTAGTACATTCACTAATTAAAATTTTGTTTATAAGTTTGTTGCAGAGCGCACAATGTATTTTTAGAATATATACTGGGAGAACTTGTCAGAAACTTGCCACAATCACGTATGGTTGTACTGGTGGGATGCAATTTGTTCATGCTTGTGCAGAATTTTAAAAACAACAGAATTGAAAGTAACAATTCTTTTTCTTTTTTTTGTCAATCGAGTATGAAGCTACTGCATTGAGAATTACATCATTACCGAAAAGTTTAAAAACATTTTGGCATATTGGTTGTTGAAGAGTTGTGGTTGAATATACTTTTGTTGTTGTTGCAAAAACACTACATTGTTTTCAGTCATTTTTAGATGGAGAACATTTGATACCGCATATAAGATAAATTATATGGAATTTTGTTATACCTTTCTACAGCGCATGCTAACCAAGTTGAAATTCTGAAATGTTGCGTTTAAGTCGGTTTCATTTGAAAAGTTACTACTATCAGAACCCATGCATTGTGGTGTGCAATTTATTAAATATCAGCTCAGTATATATAAAGGATGGATCTGTTTTCAAAAGTAAAGAAATCCAGTCATCGGAAAGCATGGAGAAGAAGAGTGTGATGCTTTGGGACAGGACTGTTTGCAAGGATGTGAGAGTTACACGTAAGTGCGTCAATACACTTTTTCTATTCGACTGCCTAATTTAAAAAAAGGAACAAAACGTACAGAGAGCAGACAAGATCGTACAGATTGTTGAATTTGGTAGTAGACTTTCTTCTTATGCGCACGGTGAAGGCGAAAGAAGATTGCAGCGTGCATGTTTTCATTTTCAATCATACCAATTTTACATCACATTATAGATTGAAGAAAGAGGAGATTGACAAAGGATGTCAACACAAATTTGACAGGGCTTGGCTGGATGAAACTGTATCGGACTACAAGATCCGTGAAGCCAAGCCGCAAATTTGATGTCGCAGGCAAAAGTTTTGTTGGAGTACTTTTGACAATGCCATCGGCTACGCTTTTTTGTTTTGGACCCTCTCACATCCCTGTGTTTGTTGAAGCTTGAAATCAAACACTATCATCTAAACATGAAAGTATAGGCTCCTCTGGCAGGGTGGATTGTGTGACATTTCGTGATGCAGTGGTTTTTGTCTTATCATTGTAGCTGTAACATTGGTATTTTCTTTCCCTTTTTTTTTTATCTACTATTTAAAAACTTTTCATCTTTTTTGATTTTTTTAACGTTTTGTTTCTTCTCCACCCCCCCACCCCCCCCACCCCACCCCCATGTTTTGGTCCGATTTTTTTTGTCCAGTTCAAAATACACTGGAATCGCAGGATCGGTTTTTCGGTTGAACTGTCTTGGGCAAAGTAACCCTCGCTGTGACGTTGACGCTGCTTTCAAGGGTTGGAATTTAGGTATCCAGTTTCCATGACAAATTCACAGATTCTAGACCTTTCTTATTTCTAACCCCTCGCCCTTTTTTGGTCTAGATATACTCGCCATGTTTGATATTAGTGTATGTTACTCCAATTAACTTAGAACTATTGTAAGTTCGTTGGGTTTAGGAAGGTGGGGGGAAATGTTAAGTGGGTAAAGGATTTTTTTTTTTTTGGGCTAGAAGAAAACTACGCTTGGCTGTTTTCAGCAGGTTATTGGATGGGAAGTGTCAGTCTGAAGCTTTCCTCTTGCCATAATGATATATTGTCCCTGAGGTTTGGGCTTTTTCGGTTAAATTTCTTTTTAATATTGGTTTTTCTTGTAGCCCAAATGCGGCCCAAGACATGACTCAAGCGTCATTTCTTCGACGGAATAAAAATGTTGATGCTTGCTTGACGCGGTAGTGAGCTGGTCCATTTGCGTCTGTCTCTGTTGTGTAACATTTTGGTGTTATTTTCATCTGCAGTTTTCTGATTTGAGCAGTGTGCTTTTCTTTGGTTTCATCATTAACTTCTTTTTCTATCTTTTTATTTTTGTTATGTCTTTGAGACCTGTTTACCATCCCGATTTTGCCGTAATTTTTACTGGAAAAAAGTCAAATTACGGCTACGAGTTTTTCTCCTAAATATTAAAAAAACCCAACTACAGTTGCGTCGGTAAGCGAAGCTTTTGAAACGATGCGGTGAAAAGTCATTTCGCGCCATTTCCTTTTCTGTTTCAAAATGGCGTCCAAGCAAGTGCATTCCGAAGCTTCTGTATCTTCTGGTCGAAAATCAAAAGAAAAGACATCAAAAGTGGCACAGAAATTCCGGGAAAGTTACCTCCAAATTCCAGGAATACGTCACTCAGCACTAGGTGACAAGCATGCATTCTGAGTCTACTGCTCGATGGACATTAGTATTGCACACTCAGGTCAGTACGATATCGACGTTCATTGTGATACGCAGAAGCACGTGTTGGATTACAGTTTTTTTCTTCTCAAAATTAGTTTTTGGTTTCAGAAATTACATCTTTGCAAAATAGGGGTAAACAGGTCATGTCTTTCTTGTTTTTTCCCTTTGCGCTTTTTGAAAGTGCACTACTTTTGCTGTGCAGATAATGCATATCCAAACCTCCTAATCTGCTGAGGTGATGTAGATGCTTAGATTTCATTTTGTCTCAAACTCTTGACCAACAACAGCATATGTCAGTTTTTTTTAATCTGACGTTAACTGTTTTCGTCTTTTTGTTGTTAGTTTCATAATCGTTTGCTTTGTTTGTCACAAACATAATATTTGGTTTTATTATTTTTAATGTTTCGTTCTTAATATTTAAAAAAAATCAAGAAAGCTGCCAGGCATCTTTGACATTTCCGTGTAACCCTAGATGTAAATGTTTCATGTAAATATGGAAAATATTAACAAAATTCATGATACCGATTGTATCTAGCACCACAACAATTACTAACGAACGGTGATGCTGCCATTTGTGAGGCACATTACTAAAAGGCTACATATTATTTTTTACTGCAGAGCTTTTGATGTGTATAAAAGTTGATCTTTTCGTGCGTTACGTGTACATTCAGTGTTGTAGATCTGTGTTTTAATTCGAATTATGACGGGATGGAGAAACCAATAAAAGTCTGAGCACAGTTTGTTCATTGGATGCTTTCTCTCGTTTTGCCTCGAATGAAGGGTCTACGTTTCTGTCTGCGTCGATTTATCCGTCTGCCTGTGACCAACTGGAAAAGATATGAGTCGATCACGATTGAAATTTGAATTGATTTTGATGAAATTCCATTGAGGAGTAGGGTATACAGGCATGAAAGAATTCTGCGTTTCGCGGAATAAGAAAACAATTCCGCGTAAAGGACCGATCTTGCCGTATTCTTATATCTACAAGTCTCTATTTGGCGATTCTCAAACTGGTTAACCGGAAGTCGCTTTAGCTCACTCGCTTCATTTGTGCGAAGGAAGGCGAAATGAGTAGCTCCCGCTCAACAAAAGTAGCGATGTTAGCTGAAAATGTGGGTGGAAGGATATTTGTGCCGACCAAATTTTCGGAATAGATTATCCCCCCTCCCCGCTGAACAAAACTTGTGACGTGAGCTAGGTGAAAAGGTGGTTGGAACTTTTTTTTTGGGAACGTTCTGCTCAACAAAACTTCGGACGTTAGGTGAAAATCCGGGTGGAAGGATTTTTCTCGGTTGAAAAAATCTCATTCTTTTGATGCCTGAAAGATGTTTGTGCTGGAAAAAAATTGGGGGGAACGTTCTGCTCAACAAAACTTCCGACGTTAGGTGAAAATCCGGGTGGAAGGATTTCTTGGCTGAAAAAATCTCCTCTTTTTTTTATCTTCATCCACTTTCATGCCTGGGTATAACAGAAATTTGGGCCGTTGATCAGTCATTCAGAACCATGAAATTTGAATTGATTATGTTGAAATTCCATTGAGGAGTAGGGTATAACAGAAATTTGGGCCGTTGATCAGTCATTCATAACCATGAAATTTGAATTGATTATGTTGAAATTCCATTGAGGAGTAGGGTATAACAGAAATTTGGGCCGTTGATCAGTCATTCAAAACCATGACATTTTTATTGATTTTATTCAGTGCTTGTTTTTGTTGATGGTGCTGGTGGTTTAAAAAATAATAAATATTTGGAATTGCCAAGTAATGAACAGTTTGAACATTTTGGTAAGATATGCATTTTTTGAACATCATGTTAAAATACACTAAAGGTCTGAGTTTATCGAGTACATTTGGTGACAGGATTCTTTTATCTGTCATTCTTCCCTTTTACAAATATGTCTTGTTACGAGCTCTTCTGGTGGCCTGATAGGAAGGAGATCACTCTCATGGCTTATTTTTACTTCCCTTGGTCAAACAGAAGGCATCTATTTATGCCGCTCAAGCGCCAAAGAGACAGAAACGGAGAGAGTGAGCTTGTCCTCGTTCACAAAATGTCTTCTAGTGCGCCATCTATGTGAAAGGGCAATAAATCCACCTAAAGCACTCATAACTACTAGACTGTCACAGTTGTTTTCCATAGTAGAAACTAGTACTGTATTATGCTTAAAATGTTTTTTTCAATTTCTGAAAATGTGATGAAAAGCAGTTCATGCGGAATTCCCATGCGCAAGGAAGAAGGGTAAAACTACTGATTAGGGGAAATACGGACATGTGCGCAAATCTTTTCCCTTCTTTCTTTTACTTATTGACGGATTGCGCACAGGTTTACGCACGGAATCTCCGCATGTATGCGTACATACCCTAAGTCAATATCATGCTGGGCATTTGCAATCACTCGCACCCACAATAGAGACAACTCAAACAGTTCCTTTTTTTCCATAATCGAAACCTTTTATTCAGACACATAGTATATAACACGACGTCACAGATTTGATGCATGAAGTGTTGACAATGTCTCCCGTGTAATAACAACCACCAAGTTAATGCCATGGATCCCAGTGAGGTCCCCAACCTCCACTCCCCTCCCCCCCTCTCCCTGTCTCTCCCCCAACAGTGGCAGACAGTCATCGATAACGGGCCACAAATGTGGGGGCACAACAAAACGATGATGATGAAAAAAACAAAAACTTGTCAAATTACTGTGCAGCACATCTAACGTACAGACTAGCTCGTCAACCTCACACATATGCACACAGACACACAAGCTTAAGCACACACACACACACATACTTGCATGCACACACATACATACACACACACACACACACACACACACACAAAGACTGGCACGCATACACACACACACGCGCATACACACTCAAAGATGCACACACACACTGGGTTACTGAACGCATGTACTCAAAACATGATGAAGTTGCTGTATGCCATCCACTGGGGCACAAGTCACAAAGCAGGGAGGGAGGCAGACTGGAAAATAACACCACAAGATGAACGGACCACAGACAAGAGTTTGTGTCCAAACAATGCACAGAGGAACATGAGGTATAAAGCATACACCCTGATTTGTAACATTCCCCAACCCAACCTTATACCCCCCCCCCCCCCCCCTCTTCTCCCCCCTCCCTGTCCATTGAAGATGTGAATGTTCAATGATAACCAGCCTCTGGGTTTCTTGCACAGCTCTCAAAAGGCATTGCTTCTCTATCTTGAATTTGTGTGTAATTAAGTTTAACGTACAAAGTCGTAACGCAAAGCGCATGCGCTGCTCGATTCGATGCTTAGCTGGCATATCAACCAAGCTAGCTAGGGAGTGTTAAGTTGACATATTGGGATCAAAATTGTGGTTGGGGAGATCGGCTTTCATTTTTTATTGGCTTTTACTTCAGAATTATTTTCCTCTTAGTACAAGATTAGTTTAATTGGTTCTAAGTTTAAACAGCAAAAGGTATCAAATGAGACATAATTTTGTTTTGTCTGTGTGTGTGTGTGTGAGAGCACATTTATAATTTCCTCGCCATAGACGAAAGGGAAAGAAACCCCAGGGCTGGTTGATGGCCGATTCAAGCGACACATACTGTAACCTGACTAGAGAACATAACGCCATTCAACTCAACGCATGGAACAGCTTTCACGTAATGCCAACACCACACCAAACATTCTGTCCACCATTCTCACTGAAAACAAATAAAAAACATGTACACCTACAAGGGTGAAACCTGGCCAAGATGCAAAGCAGGAAGACATGGGTTCTGTCAGGCCACCTTGCTGGGGTCAAGGGGCGATGTCACTTGTGGGGGTCAGGGGGCAAAGCCCCTAAAGCTTAACCCTTTCACCGCCAACGTCGCATTTATGCACCACAATGACTTAACACCCATGTCACTAAAAGGCATCAAATCAGGGTCTGTTATCCAAAGACCCTATTCTCATAATTTTGGGAGGTAAGGATAGGCCTTACTTTAAATATGTCACTGAGGAATCCCCAATATTACAGATATTTTTGTCTACCCAGGTAAGTTTAATGGAAATGTTTTGCTGAAAAATGGCTGGCGGTGAAAGGGCTAAAGTTTGTTTTTTACACTAATAAAATCAGAGCATTTAGAGACAACTTTCTTCTTTTGTTAACAATAAAACAAGTTTTTTCTTTCGTTTCAATGTAATTATTCTACAATAAAGCATTGGAAATTCAGGATTTCCTGAAAAATTACAAAGCCCAAATCAGGATTCCTGCTTTTCCTGCCTTGCGGTTTCATACATGCACCTTGTGCTAAAGACCAACTACAGAGAAGACAGGATCAACAAATTTTGTGGTAAAACATTTAGTGCTCCTTGGTGTGAAAAGGTTCTGGAAAGAAAGTCCTTTGCATGCCGAAGATCTTGCAGATAAACGTCGAATTTATAGCCTTCATAGGCTCCTTCCACGTACAAATCCAGATCCAGAACCAGATATATCCTAGAAATCCCTGAAACTGATTTACCTTTCACAACACCGTTCATGTCGCAAAAGAAACGTAATCATCGCTCGAAGCTCCAAGAACTGGTGTGTTGTGAGAGGTCAGCACAAGAGCATAAGATCGAAAATAAATCTTAAAGTTTGAGAGCATGGGAAACACGTTTTTATTTATAACCATTAATTTTGATTGTACAACAGCTAGTTCTAGTAAGATAGGAAAGTTATTACTCTTCTGAAAGAATGTTCCTGGAAGAACTTTGTCTTTGGCAGTCCTGGAGTTGTTAGGATTTGTTCCTTCATTGGTTTCACATTAATTTCTGTATGTCATTTCAATACACCAATGCTTATTCAAGTTATTGTATACTGAAATAATATCAATTTTAGATAGTCTGTTCAAATCCCTGGAGCTTCGGAGGACACACAATGAATATTACATTTGAAACAAACACGGTCAACAACAAATACCGATACAACGATGACGTGTAGTAATAACACAAACACAATATGCAAAGGGAAGGAACTGCTGAATAAAGAATAGATTACCTCCTTTTTGTAACAAACCTTGTCAATGCCAACAAACACAACCCACTTAGAAAATGTTTAATATACTCTACATCTCTGTACACACACAACCCAGTCACATCCACCGAATCAACACATGCTGTGCATTATTTACAGTGATGTAGAACATTCCACACACAACATAATAACTGCTATGTAAATTGCATTCCACGTACAACATAATGAGAACTGCTATATAAAGTCACAAAAAAAGCCATTTCTGGGTTTGGTATAAAAACTTTGGGTCTTGCTGTAAAACGGAAAAATAGAACACCGTCAATTTTAAAATTAAAAAAAAGTAGAAAAAAACTGGGACTGAAACATAAAATGGAAAATGCACCATCCCTAACATGCTGGCGTCTGGCCGTAAATAGAACCTAAAGACATGTATAATTTGTATCTAGTTTTTTTGCAAAATTGGCAAATAATTGCTCATCATCGCAGACTTCGGTCTTGTGCGAGTGGTGAAGCAAAAAACTTAGATGTGTTGCAATAAGAACAAGAACAAGAAATATATTGTATAATGCAGAAATGCTCTTACCGGTGCATTTCACTGACTGGTGGTTGTTGTTTTTATCCCCCGAGTTGGATGAAATATGATTTCCAATTATATTGCCTTGGGCAATTTGTGAAGATGGTAAATACACCGTTTTATCCGAAGATCTGGACTGATGCAATCAATACATGTAACAGCAACGTTTCTTGCATTCTATAAACAACTAACAATATTATTCTCATAAGAATAACAGAATGATACAAAGAACAATATCATCGGTTTTCAGCTAAATGTATAATAAATACGACATAAAAATTGAGACAAACTTAGCTACATGAACGTGCGTGATGAAATGAAATTAAAGCTTCATGTCAAAATTACATACAAACATAATTGCAACAACTTTTCCCAACCACTTTCATTGCTAGGAAAATATGTTTTTGTGGGACAGAAACATAAAAACAATGTTCAACAAGAATGAAAAGGCAATCGTACCATCCACATCCAAAGTTACACGATGTAGACAAACGGCGACTGATTCCCAATGCTTTTATCTGATCTGATCAACTTGCTTTCAATTCTGTGAAATATCACCCTCTGGCTCATGACGGGGAGAAAAAAAAGTTGTATCAACTCAAGAATACACCTACCTGCTTTGCTTAGGTGAAGAGCAATCTCACCAATAAATAGGGCTAATTATTTTCTGGCTTCTATATAAAAATGAAACCATTATTAATTATTTTTTTCATCTCTAGAATCAATCACCTGTCTGCTGTCAAGTTTTTTCCCTCCTGCTTTCCTCAAAATATTGTGTTCCCTGTAACTCGCATTTTGTACACACACGTACGTACATAAAGAATATGAAATTACACACTAATCATGACGTGTACTTTATGTACTATGTATCAATCAATGCCTTCCATGATCTCTCAATATACATTCTCCAGGCACGGTTACGCAAGAGAAGGAATACACGAGGTACACTAGGAAACGATTCCCCAATAAATATGATTTGTCTGCTATCGTGTTCTCCACATTTACATCCAGAAACGATACACTTGGCGTCAGGCACATACAGAGCTGCACTGGTCTAAGATGAAACCAGAATAACTCGACTGTAAATTAAACAAACAGTCATTTCTCAAATTTACTACCATCCTGTCTTTACTTCTGACTCATTTTTCATTTCCCTCTGTAATGAGAGACTTGGTGCGATTTTTCTCACACCAGAGGGCATGATGCTCGTGTGGGGCTAATCCTCTCTCTATTATTAGTTGGGGATAAAGAAAGAGAGAGAGACAGTGAGTGGTCCTACCATCACTCTCTCTCTCACTACGCCCAAGTAGAAAATCTCGTGACAAGCCCCTAGTGCATTGACTGCCCTCTGGCGTGAAAAATATCGCCATAGGTTGACCATTGATTCCTTCCTTCCCTAGCTTCTCCCCTACTCTCCTGGACAAGTAGACTACATTCCTCTTTTCATGAAAACATCAGCTTCTTCAGCGGAACAGGAGGCAGTGAGTGTCAATAAATAAAGGACCAACATTTCACAACAAACAACACAGGTTCAATCCTCCGCAGAAGGAAACTGTCCGTGTTATACATTTTAAAGCTTCGAAACAAAATTCTGCACGATGGGACATCAATGAATGAATCAAAACATATAATAATGCAACATAATAAAGTCAGCAGTAACCCTGCTTGATAACTGCCTGGCATCAGCAATACTGAACAGAACAAAATAACCCGTAAAGGGATCAAACTAGAAAAAGAAAAAAAAGGAACTAACGGGAAATCAAACATCCACAATTAAAAACTTCAGGGCAAATTTAAAAAAAAAAGATAGTTTAAAAAAACCAATGAGACTGTAATTCAAAACAAGCTAATGTTTATTAGAAAAAACACATAAAAATGAGAAAGTTCCATTGTCAATATTCAACAAAAATTGTAAATTATTATTACCGTATTGTACGGACTATAAGGTGATACTTTTTTCCCTAGACTGAGACCCCTGCGCCTTATAATGTGACTGATAATACAGTAAGAAACTATAATAACAAAATCTGAATTTTGTGTAAAATTTGGGGGGTGCGCCTTATTATCAGGTGCGCCTTGTAGTCCGTAAAATAGGGTACCTTTTTTCAGAATGAAAGCCAGAAGGTACTATCGCTAAAGGAATAAAGAGTACTGGTAGTACCTTCAGGCTTTAATAAGATATATAATTTACCGTTCACACCCAAACATACAGATACAGTTGTTTTCCCTTTGTTTCAGACTAACACTCTCTACAAAGAAGTGCAAAGCCATCAAATCTACACAACCACCCCAACGTACAGATACCGCGACGCATGTACAGAGAGTCTATATACACATGGAAACATGTACATAATTATATTATCACAACTGGGGGGTGGGTCACTGAAGTGACGGCTACAGGCCCGTCTAGAGTATATATACGCAAAAATTCTCGTTGAAACGTGGGTATGTTTTGCAGTAGTAAGAGTGACACTCTTTTAACACTGCTTTGTGGTTCCTCTCTCCAAAGACGACTGATAAGTGATTGACGTAATTGAATACTATTATACCTGCGCGTACGCACACACACGCACACACACACTTCTCTTATTAGAACTCTGTGACATACAAAGCGCTTTCACTCTGTCTCAGCTGCATAACACACATTCTTTTGGCAGATTCAACATTCTCTCTCTCTCTCTCCCTCATCTCTACAAAAACAGGTCTCTTTACAATCTCTCTCTTTCTCCATTTATAATATCCTTCAACTCTCTCTCCAACATAAAACACATTCTGTCGCAATTTTCAACACCACCCAGTCTCTATTACCAACTTTCTCTCTCTCAACAAACATGACATTCTCTAATTACCTCTTGAACATACACGAGCACACTGACAGCATAGAAAGGTTCCACACACTACCTCACAAACCTGCACACACATCCTTCCACAACTCTTTTCTTCAAACAAAACAACACATCTGCCAAATTTGACCATTTCTGTTTCACATCGGTCGACAGCAATGCCACTTCACTCTTCAAACCCTCCCCAACCCCTCTGGCTCTCCCATCGTCATTAGACACACGTTTCTCAGACCTTTTCTACGCCGTTCCTTTCTCTTTGGCTTAAGCTTTCCTTTGGCAATAAAACGCATATAACCAATTCCAACAGCCAACCAAATTCCAGCCAGAACGATGATGCATGGTGTCTCTCGAAAGGGAGTGAACAGTAAGATACAGCAATCTGGTAGGAAATCTCGCGACGCTGCTTGTACGATGAGATTGTCCACAGCATCACACACTTTCGCTTGCAACCACCTCTCCTCTCCTGAACAATGTCTTGGCTGTTGCTTCTTCTATTTGTCTCTGTCTTCACAATACACACACAAACACAAGTATGGCCACCAATTCACACACACACAAAGACAAATATTCAACATGCAAACATACAACTAAAAAAAAGGGCGGATTGGTACGGGAGAACAAAAACATTTCCCCTAAAAATTTGCAGCAAATAATTAATCCACTGATATATTTTTATAGAATAATTTCACCCTATCATCCAGAATATCATCATCATTAATTTTGTTATCAACCGATAATCTCAACATTCACAGATGTGTGTGTGTGAAATAACTGCAGAACTCAATCATATGTAGTACATTATCACCCGCATGGCCTTCATTACAAAATCCCCTAAACATAGAGGACTGAAACAAAAAAATATCCAATTCACTTACCAATCAAAAATTGGTGGGGAAAAAAAAAATTGCTGTTCAAAATACTTTCAAGAAAAAGAATTGCTGACCATATAAATATTTTTTCTTTTAAATGCTGTTAAAATTCGATTCCACTCTTGAGTTTTGAGTAAAATGTTTTGACATCTCCGTTGTGGAAACATCTACACTTGGACAAAGTGGTGAAGAACAGACTGTTTATTGGGCAAAATCTCTGACTCTCCAGGAAACGCACTGGGCAAAAAATCTTCCTCTCTTGAACTTCCCCAAAGAAACAATCCTCAGAGCGTTTTTCTTGACTTTTCCCTCTGGTAGGAAACCAGCCTCCCCTGCTTTACGATAATCTCAACGGTAACTGTCACACTTCCGGTCGGGAGTCTCTGTCTTGCCTTTTGTCACCGCAGTCGTGGTTCACTTCACTCTGCCAGTTTTCGCTCTCACATCCTTTTCTCCCACATCCTCCCCATCCCATCCCACCCTAATCCATCACACCCCCGACTCCCCCCACCAAAGCCTTTCCAAAGCTGACTTAGTAGACAGGGTCACTTCTCGTCAACGAGGAAATCAGCTTCTTCCCTTTATCGCTAACGTCTCCTGTGCCACAAAAACATGGTCCAAAGCAGAGAGAGCAACAACGTCAACCAGTGCTGGGTCCCTGGCAGCGCGGTGGTGGTAGTGGCAGTGGCGGCGGATCGCACATACATGGGCACGTTGTAGTTGAGTCGAGCCAGCTGGGCGGGGGCCAGGAGCAGGGGGGACAGGTGGAGGTAGAGGGTCAGCGTGGGGCTGCCATGGCTGATCAGCATCTCCAGGCGCTCCGCTTCGCTGTTGCAGGCCTCCACCTGACAACCACAAGACGTGGGTTAACTACAACTTGTGCCAGGCATGGTCAGTTTCACAGGATCATACAGTCATCGGCTTTACGTGATAAAGGAAAATAACAGCCAACTTTTTATCAACACCATGTAGGTTCTGGTGACAGAAAAGTTAGCACTGTTCAAATCATAAAATGTTTGAAACTTCATACATGTACAGTGGAACCTCCCTTATAAGACCTCCCATTATAAGACTCCCTCCCATATAAGACCTACTTCTCTGAGACATTGCCCTTCTTTGTAAGTATTAAAAGTACCTCTCTTATATATATAAGACCTCTCCCTTATAAGACCTCATTTTGGATGATTTTTGAAGGTCTTATAAGGGAGGTTCCACTGTATTATACTTTGAGCAGTAAGAAGGTAGATTAGCTTAATCCTGAAAGAAATAGCTATTTACCTATCAAAACTTAAGCTTCTTTGGAATCAAAGGTACGTTTTTCAAAGGTACACATCACCCACGTACAGGCCTACCAATCATCTCTCCATTGAGTGCTCCAGCATGCATGTAAGCATTTATTCAAACATAGAAGGAAACCAGCAGAAATTGCACTACAGCTAACACACACAAACAAACGAAGCAAACAGATTGCTTAACATACTAAAACACACAAAAAAGGACAGACTTTTTAGCTGACCTAGGGTTTACAAAGGTCACATACTCAACGACCTTGACTTATAGCTGTAAACAATTATATTTTTTTCCCATGAAGTCAACATACAAGACAGATGTCCATGGCCTATCAACAAACTATCACTCCTTCTTCGATCTATCCTCAAAGTCGGAGTGTGGCTGCCTACATGGCGAGGTAATCAAAAAGTGTCACACACGTCATTTTCTTATCCCTAGCTGGTGCATTTGCACCATAGTGTTCAAGCGCTTCCTTCGGCTGTTGGGATGATCCCTGGAGTCTTTACGCCAGGGCACAACAACAACTCCTTCTTTCTTTTCTTCTCCTTCATCAATCACTCGGATAATTTCCTGTCATCATGAGCGCAGATGCGTCATGCTGCCGCTATGCGCTTAAAAAATAGGCCCCGCATGTCCGTCTTCGGCTGCGGGAAAAATCTTTGCAAGAATTTCTAAACCAAAGGCAGGAGAATGGACCAGTAAGGCAGAAAGATAGTAGATGACAGTAAGCAAAGGGAAAAGGCAGAGTCAAAGAGAGAGTGACAGATCCATGGGTGCAACTACACAAAATGAAAAAAAACTGTAAGGTCCAGGGGTAATGTCCCCCTGCAGCTGAAGCAAAAATTGATTTATGAAGGCGTTTTAGTTTGCTTTTTTTCCACAATTTATACAAATGCTCATTTTAAAGTGTTTGAAAAATACAGTAGACACACAAAGATCTTGTTTGACCAAAAAGAAAGGGAACTTCCTTTTCTGTTAAAATTGAAAAACAGGAAATCCTTCTATACCAGGAAAACTTGCACCCATGCAGATCAGAGGAAGATTTTGCATTCATTTTCATGGAGATGTGTGGTGAGGATGTGTGAGCCAGTCTGTTGGAAATGTTTGTACGAATGGTGAGTGAAAAGCAATTTTGAGTTGCTTAGCAAGATTATGCGCTATATAAGCATTATTCATTATTATTATTAAGTTACAAGCACAGAACTTCCAGAAGGTGTGTGGGGGGGAGGGGGAACTGCTTGTACAACCCCAGTATCCCCACGAGGGAGGATCACTCCTGGTGTACCTGAACGTCGGAGGGGTG
Organism: Phymorhynchus buccinoides; assembly: GCA_017654935.2. Classification (NCBI taxonomy): domain Eukaryota; kingdom Metazoa; phylum Mollusca; class Gastropoda; order Neogastropoda; family Raphitomidae; genus Phymorhynchus; species Phymorhynchus buccinoides. The sequence goes on from CM065686.1 coordinate 31,572,454, forward strand.
GAGGGCCAGGGGAGCCACAATGAGCACCAGGTCCCCGTCCAGACTGAGGTAGCCGAAGACGTGGCACTGAGCTACGGTGATCAGCCGCGACAGCGCCCCCACCACGTGCTGCACCGCCAGCCTCTCTCCCAGGCGATCCTCCGCCACGGACACCAGCCGCGGGGAGAACAGGGCACGCAGCTGAGCCGCTGTGTGGGAAAAAAGGTCGACAAACCAGTCATCACACCGTCTCTCATCCAGGATAATCACCAAGAAAGAAACAATATCATAAAGGTCGTCCTGCTTTATGTTATAGGATTTGTTTCCATTTTGTTAATACAGACAAACCTCTATTTTAAGACTTCCCAAATGTCTGGAAAAATCGGTCGTAAATTGGAGGGGTTGTATGACGGAGGTTTTCACTGGCAGCCGTAGAAAGAAAAAGTTCAGCACAGTTCATACTCTCTTCTTCATGCACACATACAATGACATATTAAAACTGGATTTGGGTCTTTCCAACTCCATAGGATTGTGCAATCGATGTATTACAGTTTCGCTTCGCCGACTTCTGTTAATCACCTCCACTCTCGTCCAAAGTCAGTAGTTTTCTTTTTCAAAGTCAGTGGTTTTCGTGCTTTTCCTACGCTTTCCGCCATCTTTTCTACAACAAGGGAAGTGACTCCACTTTCAGGCCCTTGACCATGGTTGTTTCCCTTTGCTCGAAGTCTATGCAGACGACAACAACGGTCATAAAAACCAACAAATTGGCGGGCGTAAGTCGCGTTTTAGAGGAAGTCGTTTAAGAGAGGTCGTTTACATAGTAAAATGCATCCGTGCCAACAAGTCCGGTCTCAAATGAGAGGTGGTCGCTTAACAGAGGGTCGTAAAATAGGGGTTTGTCTGTAGCACCTGTACAACAATTTTGTTAATAGTACCTGTACAACAACTTTGTTAACTATTAATGTGGAGTGTATTCCATATGCTTTTCTTCCTCTCCTGCTCCCGTTCGCTCTCTTCTCTCTTTCTCTGCCGCTTTCTCTCTTTCACTTTTATTTTTATTTTCCCCATCTTTCTTTTCCTTCTTCTCCTCTTTATTGCTTAGGTTTGTGTGGATGTGTGTCTGGATATGTAGGTGTAATATTGTGTGTGAATGTATATTAACTCACTCGGGACGAATGAGCCGGAACCGGCTCCTGGCTCGCACAACCGTTTAGGACTAATGACCCGGCTCCGGCTCATAAGAGTTTTCAAGAGGTTTTGATTTATGGCGTGTAACCAGCTTTCCAGTGTGGCGTCATAACCTACTTTCAGTTTGCTTTGACCTCGCCTCTTGAAATCAACCAATCATTGCATAGTTTACATTCAGCTTTGGTTGTAGAGGGGGGTCAAAGATCGGAATGTGAAATTTCCCTTCTTTCTATGTGTTAGCTGTTTTCGTCAATAGGAGACAAACGACGAAGGTAAGGGATCTGATATTTTACGATCATTTAGTGCATGGTGTTGCTAATCTTTCTGAAAATATTGATGCCTATCTCTTCATAACTTGGTTTTGGTGATTGTTTTCCGAACCTAGTCAAATGCCCAGTCCCCACAGAACAAGGGGAAATAATTCAGCCAGTCCCGAGTGAGTTAAGGAAAAAACCCAACAACAACAAAACCTTTATACTTGCTTATTAACAAGGAAAAAGGCAAGACAAACTTTTTTCTCTTTTTTTTTCTGTTTTATTCATCTTTATTTTCAGGTAATCACTGTTTATTATTCATCAATGTTGAATCATACATATATATGAATGTTATTTGTAAATGTATGAAGAAGGAATAAAATGTTTAATACAAAGAAAAAAACTTTAACAGCAAAGATGATATCAGATTCACGCCTTTGTTTCATGGTCCAAAAGGCAGGCGATTTCTTACTGTCATACTTGTGCCTCTTGCACAACTGAGTGAAAGCTAGGTATAAATTATGTAAGCTCTTCTTCTAATGCTATCGTTTCTATGGTGTGTGTGTGTGTGTGTGTTCGTGCATGCATGCATGCTTGCATGTATGTGTGTATGTTTGTGATTGTGTGAGAGAGAGAGAGAGAGAGAGAGAGAGACTGAGAGACAGAAACACAAAGAGAGAGACTTGGTATGCACAACTTTATATCAACATCAATGTGAATGAGTGTCCCTAGGTCCTTACCCCAATGCAAATTCAAAATGTATATGCCAATGATAGGACTTTTTATAGGCCGCGAGGCCTAGGCTGAGAAAGCCTGTCCCTAATACCTATAACCTAACCTAACCTTACGAATGCACTCAGCTCACTTACACACATTGAACACCCTTTTACTCCCCGGATATCTCCACACAGAGAGAGATGACCACCACCTAACACCACGCGACAATATACCGTATATTACGCACTATAAGGGGACTATTTTATTCCCCTGACTGAGACCCCGGCGCCTTATAACATGACTAATAAAATAGTATTTTGGTATTTGGTATATTCTAGTCACAGAGACTTATCTTTGTGAAATTTGGGCTGCTCCCCCGGAGAGCGCATCGCCGCAAGTGCAGCGCCTACTCAATTTTGTTGCTGTTGGGAGGGGTGAGGAGGGAGTGTGGGCACACTTGGAAAACCTAGCTATCAATTTGGCCATACCAGGCAGCAGGATTTCTCCCTGCTCTTACGACGTTCAACTGCTGTGGGAGTTTTACGTGCGTAAAGCGCACAGGTCAGACTAGCGTTAAGTCCCCATCCGAAGGACTGGACGTTCAGTTCGATTTTCCTGTCAAACTAGAAAGAAAGGGCGAGGTCGGGATTCGAACTCGGGTCACTCATTAACTGAGTGCCAGGAGCTTTCTTTCGCGCCATTCTTGGTAGACTTGTGACATTGGTGCTGAAATAAAGTCAGCGATTTAAAACAAAAAATGTTTAATTCATCCTTTGTCCTAATGTTAGCTTATTGAAGACATGTTTGCAATGGTATAATAATGCACAAAGCATTTTTTTTTAAACTACAGTTTATTCTTCTTATAAAATGCAGGAGAAGCCCCGAAACATTTTACAGGGGTGAGGGAGTGTGGGCACACTTGGAAAACCTAGCTATCAATTTGGCCATACCAGGCAGCAGGATTTCTCCCTGCGGGAGCAGTCACGCATTACATTTGGCAGGCGACCGTCTTAACCACTCTGCCACCTTTCTCTCTAAATAATTTACAATATAACTAAATCCAAAATTTCCGGAAAATTTGGAGGGTGCACCTTATAATCAGGTGCGCCTTATCGTCCGAAAAATACGGTACTGACCACAGATGGGACAGCAGGCCCCAGGGGGCAGGACGCCCTGGCAGTGAGCTGGCCGCAGGGGTGGACACTGCACGCGGGAACAGCTGATGGTGTGGTGACCTCTGGACGACAGTGGAGTGTTGGTCACTGCAAAGCCGCATGCACAGTGTCAATAATGAAGCGTTATGGTCAAGATGCACGTTGTTATTTTTCTCACTCTTTTGGCCCATGGCAACACACACAAGTCAAAGGCTAGTGATATCATTACTACTGTAGCAAAACACTGTGTTGCCGTGGGGAAAGAGTGAAAAATAACAACATGTATTCCAACACTGTGTTGTCATGGGGAAAGAGTGAAACATAACAACATGTATTCTAACACTGTGTTGTCATGGGGAAAGAGTGAAACGTAACAACATGTATTCTAACACTGTGTTGTCATGGGGAAAGAGTGAAACGTAACAACATGTATTCTAACACTGTGCTGTCATGGGGAAAGAGTGAAACATAACAACATGTATTCTAACACTGTGTTGTCATGGGGAAAGAGTGAAACATAACAACATGTATTCTAACACTGTGTTGTCATGGGGAAAGAGTGAAACATAACTAACACTGTGTTGTCATGGGGAAAGAGTGAAACATAACAACATGTATTCTAACACTGTGTTGTCATGGGGAAAGAGTGAAAATAATAACATGTATTCTAACACTGTGTTGTCATGGGGAAAGAGTGAAACATAACAACATGTATTCTAACACTGTGTTGTCATGGGGAAAGAGTGAAACATAACAACATGTATTCTAACACTGTGTTGTCATGGGGAAAGAGTGAAACATAACAACATGTATTCTAACACTGTGTTGTCATGGGGAAAGAGTGAAACATAACAACATGTATTCTAACACTGTGCTGTCATGGGGAAAGAGTGAAACATAACATGTATTCTAACACTGTGTTGTCATGGGGAAAGAGTGAAACATAACATGTATTCTAACACTGTGTTGTCATGGGGAAAGAGTGAAACATAACAACATGTATTCTAACACTGTGTTGTCATGGGGAAAGAGTGAAACATAACAACATGTATTCTAACACTGTGTTGTCATGGGGAAAGAGTGAAACATAACAACATGTATTCTAACACTGTGTTGTCATGGGGAAAGAGTGAAACATAACAACATGTATTCTAACACTGTGTTGTCATGGGGAAAGAGTGAAACATAACAACATGTATTCTAACACTGTGTTGTCATGGGGAAAGAGTGAAACATAACAACATGTATTCTAACACTGTGTTGTCATGGGGAAAGAGTGAAAAACATGTATAACACTGTGTTGTCATGGGGAAAGAGTGAAACATGTATTCTAACACTGTGTTGTCATAACAACATGTATTCTAACACTGTGTTGTCATGGGGAAAGAGTGAAACATACATGTATTCTAACATGTATTCTAACACTGTGTTGTCATGGGGAAAGAGTGAAACATAACAACATGTATTCTAACACTGTGTTGTCATGGGGAAAGAGTGAAACATAACAACATGTATTCTAACACTGTGTTGTCATGGGGAAAGAGTGAAACATAACAACATGTATTCTAACACTGTGTTGTCATGGGGAAAGAGTGAAACATAACAACATGTATTCTAACACTGTGTTGTCATGGGGAAAGAGTGAAACATAACAACATGTATTCTAACACTGTCTGTCATGGGGAAAGAGTGAAACATAACAACATGTATTCTAACACTGTCATGGGGAAAGGTGAAAGAGTGAAACATAACAACATGTATTCTAACATGTCATGGGGAAAGAGTGAAACATAACAACATGTATTCTAACACTGTGCTGTCATGGGGAAAGAGTGAAACAAACAATAATGTCAACATGTCATGGGGAAAGAGTGAAACATAAAACACTGTGTTGTCATGGGGAAAGAGTGAAACATAACAACATGTATTCTAACACTGTGTTGTCATGGGGAAAGAGTGAAACAACATGTATAACAACATGTATTCTAACACTGTGTGAAAACATAACAACATGTCATGGGGAAAGAGTGAAACATAACAACATGTATTCTAACACTGTGTTGTCATGGGGAAAGAGTGAAACATAACAACATGTATTCTAACACTGTGTTGTCATGGGGAAAGAGTGAAACATAACAACATGTATTCTAACACTGTGTTGTCATGGGGAAAGAGTGAAACATAACAACATGTATTCTAACACTGTGTTGTCATGGGGAAAGAGTGAAACATAACAACATGTATTCTAACACTGTGTTGTCATGGGGAAAGAGTGAAACATAACAACATGTATTCTAACACTGTGTTGTCATGGGGAAAGAGTGAAACATAACAACATGTATTCTAACACTGTGTTGTCATGGGGAAAGAGTGAAACATAACAACATGTATTCTAACACTGTGTTGTCATGGGGAAAGAGTGAAACATAACAACATGTATTCTAACACTGTGCTGTCATGGGGAAAGAGTGAAACATAACAACATGTATTCTAACACTGTGTTGTCATGGGGAAAGAGTGAAACATAACAACATGTATTCTAACACTGTGTTGTCATGGGGAAAGAGTGAAACATAACAACATGTATTCTAACACTGTGTTGTCATGGGGAAAGAGTGAAACATAACAACATGTATTCTAACACTGTGTTGTCATGGGGAAAGAGTGAAACATAACAACATGTATTCTAACACTGTGTTGTCATGGGGAAAGAGTGAAACATAACAACATGTATTCTAACACTGTGTTGTCATGGGGAAAGAGTGAAACATAACAACATGTATTCTAACACTGTGTTGTCATGGGGAAAGAGTGAAACATAACAACATGTATTCTAACACTGTGTTGTCATGGGGAAAGAGTGAAACATAACAACATGTATTCTAACACTGTGTTGTCATGGGGAAAGAGTGAAACATAACAACATGTATTCTAACACTGTGTTGTCATGGGGAAAGAGTGAAACATAACAACATGTATTCTAACACTGTGTTGTCATGGGGAAAGAGTGAAACATAACAACATGTATTCTAACACTGTGTTGTCATAAAGAGTGAAACAGTAACAACATGTATTCTAACACTGTGTTGTCATGGGGAAAGAGTGAAACATAACAACATGTATTCTAACACTGTGTTGTCATGGGGAAAGAGTGAAACACTGTGTTGTCATGGGGAAAGAGTGAAACATAACAACATGTCTAACACTGTGTTGTCATGGGGAAAGAGTGAAACATAACAACAACACTGTGTTGTCATGGGGAAAGAGTGAAACATAACATGTATTCTAACACTGTGTTGTCATGGGGAAAGAGTGAAACATACAACATGTATTCTAACACTGTGTTGTCATGGGGAAAGAGTGAAACATAAACATGTATTCTAACACTGTGTTGTCATGAAATTCTAACACTGTGTTGTCATGGGGAAAGATGAAACATAACAACATGTATTCTAACACTGTGTTGTCATGGGGAAAGAGTGAAACATAACAACATGTATTCTAACACTGTGTTGTCATGGGGAAAGAGTGAAACATAACAACATGTATTCTAACACTGTGTTGTCATGGGGAAAGAGTGAAACATAACAACATGTATTCTAACACTGTGTTGTCATGGGGAAAGAGTGAAAGTCATGGGGAAAGAGTGAAACATAACAACATGTATTCTAACACTGTGTTGTCATGGGGAAAGAGTGAAACATAACATGTATTCTAACACTGTGTTGTCATGGGGAAAGAGTGAAACATAACAACATGTATTCTAACACTGTGTTGTCATGGGGAAAGAGTGAGTGAAACATAACAACATGTATTCTAACAACATGAAACATAACAACATGTATTCTAACACTGTGTTGTCATGGGGAAAGAGTGAAACATAACAACATGTATTCTAACACTGTGTTGTCATGGGGAAAGAGTGAAACATAACAAATGTATTCTAACACTGTGTTGTCATGTGAAATAACAACATGTATTCTAACACTGTGTTGTCATGGGGAAAGAGTGAAACATAACAACATGTATTCTAACATGTATTCATAACACTGTGTTGTCATGGGGAAAGAGTGAAACATAACAACATGTATTCTAACACTGTGTTGTCATGGGGAAAGAGTGTGTTGTCATGGGGAAAAGTAATAACATGTATTCTAACACTGTGTTGTCATGGGGAAAGAGTGAAACATAACATGTATTCTAACACTGTGTTGTCATGGGGAAAGAGTGAAACATAACACTGTGTTGTCATGGGGAAAGAGTGAAACATAACAACATGTATTCTAACACTGTGTTGTCATGGGGAAAGAGTGAAACATAACAACATGTAACATGTATTCTAACACTGTGTTGTCATTCTAACAACATGTAACACTGTGTCATGGGGAAAGAGTGAAACATAACAACATGTATTCTAACACTGTGTTGTCATGGGGAAAGAGTGAAACATAACAACATGTATTCTAACACTGTGCTGTCATGGGGAAAGAGTGAAAGAGTGAAACAACATGTATTCTAACACTGTGTTGTCATGGGGAAAGAGTGAAACATAACATGTATTCTAACACTGTGTTGTCATGGGGAAAGAGTGAAACATAACAACATGTATTCTAACACTGTGCTGTCATGGGGAAAGAGTGAAACATAACATGTATTCTAACACTGTGTTGTCATGGGGAAAGAGTGAAACATGGGGAAAGATGAAACAACATGTGCTGTATTCTAACACTGTGTTGTCATGGGGAAAGAGTGGAAAGTATTCTAACACTGTGTGTCAAAAGAGTAACAACATGTATTCTAACACTGTGTGAAACATAACAACATGTATTCTAACACTGTGTTGTCATGGGGAAAGAGTGAAACATGAAACATAACATGTATTCTAACACTGTGTTGTCATGGGGAAAGAGTGAAACATAACAACATGTATTCTAACACTGTGCTGTCATGGGGAAAGAGTGAAACATGTATTCTAACACAACATGGGGAAAGAGTGTAACATGTATTCTAACACTGTGTTGTCATGGGGAAAGAGTGAAACATAACAACATGTATTCTAACACTGTGCTGTCATGGGGAAAGAGTGAAACATAACAACATGTATTCTAACACTGTGTTGTCATGGGGAAAGAGTGAAACATAACAACATGTAACATGTCATGGGGAAAGAGTGAAACATAACAACATGTACTAACTGTGTTGTCATGGGGAAAGAGTGAAACATAACAACATGTATTCTAACACTGTGTTGTCATGGGGAAAGAGTGAAACATAACAACATGTATTCTAACACTGTGTTGTCATGGGGAAAGAGTGAAACATAACAACATGTATTCTAACACTGTGTTGTCATGGGGAAAGAGTGAAACATAACAACATGTATTCTAACACTGTGTTGTCATGGGGAAAGAGTGAAACATAACAACATGTATTCTAACACTGTGTTGTCATGGGGAAAGAGTGAAACACTGTGTGTTGTCATGGGGAAAGAGTGAAACATAACAACATGTATTCTAACACTGTGTTGTCATGGGGAAAGAGTGAAACATAACAACATGTATTCTAACACTGTGTTGTCATGGGGAAAGAGTGAAACATAACAACATGTATTCTAACACTGTGTTGTCATGGGGAAAGAGTGAAACATAACAACATGTATTCTAACACTGTGTTGTCATGGGGAAAGAGTGAAACATAACAACATGTATTCTAACACTGTGTTGTCATGGGGAAAGAGTGAAACTGTGTTGTCATGGGGAAAGAGTAACAACATGTATTCTAACACTGTGTCATGTCATGGGGAAAGTGTTGTGAAACATAACAACATGTATTCTAACAACAACATGTCATGGGGAAAGATTCTAACACTGTGTTGTCATGGGGAAAGAGTGAAACATAACAACAACACTGTGTTGTCAACATGTATTCTAACACTGTGTTGTCATGGGGAAAGAGTGAAACATAACAACATGTATTCTAACACTGTGCTGTCATGGGGAAAGAGTGAAACATAACAACATGTATTCTAACACTGTGTTGTCATGGGGAAAGAGTGAAACATATGTATTCTAACATGTATTCTAACACTGTGTTGTCATGGGGAAAGAGTGAAACATAACAACATGTATTCTAACACTGTGTGTTGTCATGGGGAAAGAGTGAAACATAACAACATGTATTCTAACTGTCATGGGGAAAGAGTGAAACATAACAACATGTATTCTAACACTGTGTTGTCATGGGGAAAGAGTGAAACATAACAACATGTATTCTAACACTGTGCTGTCATGGGGAAAGAGTGAAACATAACATGTATTCTAACACTGTGTTGTCATGGGGAAAGAGTGAAACATAACATGTATTGTCATGGGGAAAGAGTAACACTGTGTTGTCATGGGGAAAGAGTGAAACATAACAACATGTATTCTAACACTGTGTTGTCATGGGGAAAGAGTGAAACATAACAACATGTATTCTAACACTGTGTTGTCATGGGGAAAGAGTGAAACATAACAACATGTATTCTAACACTGTGTTGTCATGGGGAAAGAGTGAAACATCATGGGGAACAACATGTATTCTAACACTGTGTTGTCATGGGGATGGGGAAGAGTGAAACAGAGTGAAACACATGTATTCTAACATGTATTCTAACACTGTGTTGTCATGGGGAAAGAGTGTATTCTAAAACATGGGGAAAGAGTGAAACATAACACATGTATTCTGTATTCTAACAAGAGTGAAACATAACAACATGTATTCTAACACTGTGTTGTCATGGGGAAAGAGTGAAACATAACAACATGTATTCTAACACTGTGTTGTCATGGGGAAAGAGTGAAACATAACAACATGTATTCTAACACTGTGTTGTCATGGGGAAAGAGTGAAACATAACAACATGTCTAACACTGTGTTGTCATGGGGAAAGAGTGAAAAATAACAACATGTATTCTAACACTGTGTTGTCATGGGGAAAGAGTGAAAATAACAACATGTATTCTAACACTGTGTTGTCATGGGGAAAGAGTGAAACATAACAACATGTATTCTAACACTGTGCTGTCATGGGGAAAGAGTGAAACATAACAACATGTATTCTAACACTGTGTTGTCATGGGGAAAGAGTGAAACATAACAACAACATGTCATGGGGAAAGAGTCTAACACTGTATTCTAACACTTGTCATGGGGAAAGAGTGAAACATAACAACATGTATTCTAACACTGTGTTGTCATGGGGAAAGAGTGAAACATAACAACATGTATTCTAACACTGTGTTGTCATGGGGAAAGAGTGAAACATGTATTCTAACACTGTGTTGTCATGGGGAAAGAGTGAAACATAACAACATGTATTCTAACACTGTTGTCATGGGGAAAGAGTGAAACATAACAACATGTATTCTAACACTGTGTTGTCATGGGGAAAGAGTGAAACATAACAACATGTATTCTAACACTGTGCTGTCATGGGGAAAGAGTGAAAAGTGAAACACAACATGTATTCTAACACTGTGTTGTCATGGGGAAAGAGTGAAACATAACAACATGTATTCTAACACTGTGTTGTCATGGGGAAAGAGTGAAACATAACAACATGTATTCTAACACTGTGTTGTCATGGGGAAAGAGTGAAACATAGCAACTTGTATTCTAACACTGTGTTGTCATGGGGAAAGAGTGAAACATAACAACATGTATTCTAACACTGTGTTGTCATGGGGAAAGAGTGAAACATAACAACATGTATTCTAACACTGTGTTGTCATGGGGAAAGAGGGAAAGAAAAATAACAACTTGTATTCTAACTAACACTGTCATGGGGAAAGAGTGAAACATAACAACATGTGTTTTGAACGTTAGGTAACGTTGTTTAGAGTTAAGGAGTCAGAGGTAGAAAGAGAGTTGGGGGGGGGAGGGGGGGGGGAAAGAGAAAGACAGAGAGAGAGAGAGGGGGTAAGGAATGAAGGACAGACATACAGACTGGGACAGAGAGAGAGAGGGGGTAAGGAATGAAGGACAGACATACAGACTGGGACAGAGAGAGAGAGAGTGAGAGGGAGAGAGAGGCAGAGATTGGCGTAAACATAGACATGCAGGCAAGAGAAACAGTGATGGAGAGAGGGGAAAGAAGCACACAGCAGAAGGAAGAGAGAACGAACGAACGAACGAACGAACGAACAAACGAAAGGATTTTATTGCCGTTAAGTTTTTAATTTCTTACAGCAAGAAATGACGCGCAGAACGAGAGAAGAGAGAGAGAGAGAGAGAGAGAGAGAGAGAGAGAGAGAGAGAGAGAGAGAGAGAGAGAGAGAGAGAGAGAGAGAGAGAGAGAGAGAGAGAGAGAGAGAGAGAGAGAGAGAGAGAGAGAGAGAGAGAGACAGAGCAGAGACGAGAAGAGAAAGAGAGAGAGAGAGAGAGAGAGAGAGAGAGAGAGAGAGAGGAGAAGAGAAGAGAGGAGAGAAAAGAGGAGACAGACAAGAATAAGAAAAGAGAGAGAGAGAGAGGGGGGGGGGGGCACTCACCAGTCAGGTTGCCAACAGCGCGGCAGGCTCCTAAGTAGTCGACAGTGATGCCTGCCGCCCTGGCTGCACACTGACTGCTGTACGTCTCTCCGTTGTGGCCACACACCGGGCCTGAGAGACTGCACAACTCCTAGGGAGGAAAAACAAAACACGTTGAAAATTGAATTTAATATGCCCCCCTGCGAAGATCTCTCACTTAGGGTGCCTCAGTGCGCCCCTATTGTGAGAGTGAACTCCATAGTCACACCTCCCTGCCACGTTAATGTGGGTGTTCCTGCGGGGGAACATGGGGCAGTGTGGGCATGACCTAGTCATGGCGAACGCGGTACGGGCGCGTACAACCGGCTCGGTAACAAAACTAGTTCTTGGCCCTTCCTTCAAGGGGGGTCGGAGCTAGACCGGTCAGGCTGGGGAGCCGTAAAACCCCCAATCCGATAAGAAGGAAAACTCCATTTAACACCCGGTGGACAGACCTGTACAAGTCAGAGCTACTGTCAAATGAGCTCCTCCGAAATTCAGAATGTGTCAGCTGAGGACAGCGGGTGGACCAGGCAATTGAAGACTGGACACATACGTAACAACCCAATATGGTCATTGGGATCGCAGAAGAAGAAGAGAAGAATTTAATACATAAAGTCATATGCACTCGCTGCTGAAGGTTTGACGCTGCGCTTACTTCATAAGGCTGTAAAACTTGTATGGAAAACAACAACAGAAAGATTGGTATCAACAACAACAGTATGTTAACGAATACACTTTTGTGTGTGTTTGCTTATGTTAGAATGGTATCAAATGTTATGTAATTTTTATGCCATGCCACATGTAATTTGTCTAAATGATGATTATAAAGTTCCTGAGTTCCACACACAGCTTTATAGGTCTTTCTGTTCACCGCTGTGGCTGCAGACCAAAACTTCACAGCTTTTTTTTTAACCGTATGTTCCTTGTGGGGATACCATCCTTTCATAAAAATAGTTCCCCCACCTTCTGGAAGTTCTGTGCTTGTAACTTCCTCTAATCTGACACTCTCTTTGACTCTGCCTTTTTCTTCGCTTTCTGTCATCTACTATCTTTCTGACTTATTGGCTCATTCTCCTGCCTTTTTCCAAAAAAGTCTTCCAAATAACTTTTCTCCTTTGAGCTCCTCCGAAATCGGAATGTGTCGGCTGTACGCAGCGGGGAGACCAGTGAAAATTGAAAACGGACACACACATACTTGACCCATTATGGCCTTTTGGCCTGGGAACGCAGAAGAAGAAGAAGAAGAAGGAACCGTAATGTTATCACAGAGATGGGTTTTGTTTCAGTTTACTTTTACAACTAAAAGCATTTGGAGATCCAATTTTTTTACATGCAATATTCATTCGCAATTCACGTATTAAACTTTCTTCATTTGACTGACCTGGCAGTGCCCCCTGTAGGCCAGCGAGCGGTGGCTGGAGAAGAGGAGACAAGCGTTGCTGAACTCTTCCCCTGTGGTGTCGCATGCGGCGTCGTGGAAGTGAGAGTTGCATCCCCCTTCCTTCGACACTGAAACCAGGAGGGGAGAAAATGTAAAGGAATCGATTGTGTGTACACGCACACATATACAAACATGCATGCACCAGCATGCGCGCACACAAAAATTAGCAAAGTAAACACACACACACACACACTCCCCGGAAGTGACGTGAATGAAGGGGTTCCCCGACACCTCAGCGGTATTGTATAACCAGACCAAGGGAAGTAATTTAGTCTTAGGCTAAAGACTTTTTGGTCTTTGGTAATTGGCTTAAGCTCCAAATTGGAAGAGATAACTCATTCGTAGTGAAACGGTAACATGATAGAATAGATTGGAAAGGAATCGATTGTGCATACACGCACACATATACAAACATGCATGCACCAGTGTGCGCGCACACAAAAATTAGCAAAGTAGCAACACACACACACACACACACACACACACACACACACACACACATTGCCAAACCCCACACATTCACCCACAAACACACACACTCACAGATGCACACACAAACACACAACAGAGAAATCTCATTCTGTGTCTATCAGTATATATATATATATATATATATATATATATATGTATCAGTACCTACCACACTCATACTGTGGACACGTTCCAGACGCCAGGTCATATCCCAGACACACCTGACGTCGAACCACGCATCTGTCAACAAAAGGAAAACACAGGCGCACGTTTAGTTTCACTAAACCACAATGGTTTTTCTTTTGTCTTCCATTGTATTCATCACAGTCTCTGGTTTTGTTCTTTTGCAAACTTTAGCCTCTTCAGAGCTCACAACTTATGTATACAAGATTTACATCCTGTATAATGCTTCAGTACTTGCCACCAATGTATGTGTCACATGAACATTTTGAATCCGGGAATACGCCAGCGCTCATTCATTGATTTTTGGACATTTTTAACATCAAAACAAGAAAAGAAACATGAATGAAACAAAGGCTGAAAGAGTGAGGAAGAGAAATAACTCGAAAAACAAAGTTTGAATTACGAAAACATGGATTCAGACAACTTTTAGTCTAAGACATTGCTGTTACGAGAATAATCGAAATTAGACACTGACAGTTACAAGAATACTCTCAATTCGTGAGTTAATGCATAAGCTACAAAACTCAGCTCTTATACAAATCATTTAAAAAAACAGGTCGCTTAAAACATAAATACGAGAATAAGCTTGTAAAGAGAAAGGAGAAAGAGGAGACAGAAGAAAACAAAAGAAGAGGAGGAAGAAGAAGAAAATGAAATTTGTGAGAATATACCTTTGTCCAGATCCACAAGGGCGATCCTGGCAGGGGTCGTACTGGTTACAGCTAGTGTGTGACAGCAAGTGATTCACTTTGGCACACCTGAAACAGTATGAAACATGGCACACCTGAAACAGTATGACACATAGAGTACCTGAAACAGTATGACACATGGCACACCTGAAACAGTATGACACATAGAGTACCTGAAACAGTATGACACATATCACACCTGAAACAGTATGACACATAGCACACCTGAAACAGTATGACACATAGAGTACCTGAAACAGTATGACACATAGCACACCTGAAACAGTGTGACACATGGCACACCTAAAACAGTATGACACATGGTACACCTGAAACAGTATGACACATAGAGTACCTGAAACAGTATGAGTGCTCAATTTTCACTGAAACAGTACGTACGGTAAACACTCACGATGCACAAACAAATCAAGCAACTCAGCCTTATAGGGCTGCCCTTAATTATTACGCAATCAAAAGAAACACGTTGACTTCAAAAGCAAACAGTTCTCCAAAATTACTTCAAAAGCAGTAGCTAACGCCACAAAAAAGAAGGCATGTTGCACAAAGTCGATTCTTTTCCTTTGACGGCAAATTAATCAAAGTGTCGATTGTGGCCATGCGCGGCGAAAGAGAAGAAAAAGAAGATGCATTTCGAGTTCAATGCAAATTAGCATGATGTTGAAAGGTTAAGGTAGGTCTCTGAGCATGCCCAGTGGGCAGACACGCCCTGTTAGCTATTCCTGTGTCAAGAAAGGCTCCTCGATCGCCAGAGAAGTGGTAAGGATAGGGCCAGGAAAGCTATTACGTCCATCCACATTAACTACGGGGTAAATTTGAATGCTTCTACGATTCCTCAGCTGATGTTTACCTGGCATAACAGCTGTTGGGGTAGGTCTTCCCGTTAGCTCCACACACCGGTTTGTACTGGGTGGAGCATTCGCTGGAAGATCCTGTGAACAAAAATCAACAACAACCAATAGACGATTTTCGGAAAAAAAAATGTCGATAGGGGAGAGCACTTCGTGAAAATTAGAGTTGATTACCTTGACTTACTAGGTCAAAACCATAGCAAGCATGGCATCAAAGCTTGAAACCGCAGGATGCGAGTCAGCAAGTTGCAATTGTTTTTATAGAAAAATGAGGGGCGGCCAGTATCCACAAACGTGCAAAATGTGATGTAAAAATATAAATGACATCAATTTTAGAATGACGCACGGTGTTCTAAGTGATGTACGTCTCCTCAAACACTGAGGCGAGAGCTGGGGATCTACCTGTTGGGGTAGAGTAACTTCGCCTGTTTGACCAATTGAATTAGGCAAGATCACTCCCACACACCATGAAATTACTCCCCTTAATTATTTCCGAACAATTCCTATTGCATCAATAAAACTCTGACTATGGTTTAGTTCTACAAAGTAGTTATAAAGACAATAAAATTGAATTGCAAAAGGAGAAAAATGTTTCAGGGCTTCTCCTGCATTTTATAAGACGAATAAACTGTGCAGTTAAAAAAAATAATGCTTTGTGCATTATTAGACCAGTAGGTCTAAAACAAAGGATGAATTAAAAATAATTTTTTTTAAATCGCTTATTTTATTTCAGCACCAATGTCACAAGTCTACCAAGAATGGCGCGAAAGAAAGCTCCTGGCACTCAGTTAATGAGTAATAACATTTTGCACTTTTTTTTTGTATTTGGTATATTCTAGTCACACAGACTTATCTCTGTGAAATTTGGGCTGCTCGCCCCCGGAGAGCGCGTTGCCGCAAGTGCAGCGCCTACCCAATTTATAAAAAAAAGTTTGGGGTGTGGGCACAGGGTGAGGAGGGGGTGTGGGCACACTTGGAAAACCTAGCTATCAATTTGTCCATACCAGGCAGCGGAATTTCTCCCTGCTCTTACCGACTTTCAACTGCCGTGGGATTTTTACGTGTGTTAAGTGCACGGGTCAGACTAGCTTTAAGTCCCCATCCGAAGGACTGGACGTTCAGTTCGATTTTTATGTCAAACTAGAAAGAAAGGGCGAGGCCGGGATTCAAACCCGGGTCACTCACGTTGCAGTCACGCATTACATTTGGCAGGCGAACGTCTTAACCACTCTGCCACACTTCTCCCTGTATTCATTGAAACATGTGCATACAGCCAACCACTGTTATGACTGTGGGAATGAATTCACTGATCCTGCACCTTGTTTTGGTTTACTTGTTTTCAGTTGTGTCTTTTCAGAGAGAGAGCAAGAGAATAACAAATGAATGACCAGGCATCAGAACAGTTTGAAGTCCAATCCTCTGAAAACCGCGGTCCAAGGGCCCATCAAGGCCCCAGACTATAGTGGGACAACACTGAAATCAATTCCCATCATGACCAAAAAGGCTTTATGCAGTGACAAATCGCTATAAAATGCTATTTCAGAAGAACAAAAATCTCTAAATAAAAAGACAAAACCTCTGACAGAAGAGGTCAATCCTCTGTCAGAAATTCTCAATCCTCTGAAATTAGCTGATCCTCTGACAATTCTGATGCCTGAATGACAAATGAAAGTGTTTTAATGTCATCAGCAGTTAACATGCCATTTGGCATAGAGGCTTAACATAGTTCAGAAAAAAAAAAAAAAAGTTTTTCACATAACTTTATGAGAGAGAGAGAGAGAGAGAGAGAGAGAGAGAGAGAGAGAGAGAGAGAGAGAGAGAGAGAGAGAGAGAGAGAGAGAGAGAGAGAGAGAGAGAGAGAGAGAGAGAGAGAGAGAGAGAGAAGAAGAAGAAGAAGAACAAGAACAAGAACAATGTTTTAATGAACCGGGCCATCTGCCCATGTCAAAGGGAACAGTGGGAAGGGGACATTGTTAAATCAAACAAACAAACAAACAAAAGGGAAAATCCATAACACAAAATATTAAGCAAGATATATTCATACATAACTACACCAAGCCTCGCTTATCTGCGAGAGAGAGAGAGAGAGAGAGAGAGAGAGAGAGAGAGAGAGAGAGAGAGAGAGAGAGAGAGAGAGAGAGAGAGAGAGAGAGAGAGAGAGAGAGAGAGAGAGAGAGAGAGAGAGAGAGAGAGAGAACTTTTTTTTTTCGAACTCGAAACTTTTAATGAATAGGCCTCACTGCCCGTATCATGTGGGAGGGTGGGGAGGGGGATTACATAAGGCATAATAACATTATTATCAAAACATTCCATAATTGGACATGCAAACACAAACAACCAAGGAAATAATGAATAGACAAACAAACCAACACACCAAATACATGGATGACTAAACACAGAAATAAGTAAATAATTAGTTAAACAATTAAATAAATAGAATACCCACCATCTTAGAGAGAGAGAGAGAGAGAGAGAGAGAGAGAGAGAGAGAGAGAGAGAGAGAGAGAGAGAGAGAGAGAGAGAGAGAGAGAGAGAGAGAGAGAGAGAGAGAGAGAGAGAGAGAGAGAGAGAGAGAGAGAGAGAGAGAGAGAGAGAGAGAGAGAGAGAGAGAGAGAGAGAGAGAGAGAGAGAGAGAGAGAGAGAGAGAGAGAGAGAGAGAGAGAGAGAGAGAGAGAGAGAGAGAGAGAGAGAGAGAGAGAGAGAGAGAGAGAGAGAGAGAGAGAGAGAGAGAGAGAGAGAGAGAGAGAGAGAGAGAGAGAGAGAGAGAGAGAGAGAGAGAGAGAGAGAGGGCTACCTGTGAGGTGTTGTGGACTACTTTTGGCAGGGCAGGTGTGTCTGGAGCAGATCAGGGTCATGTCATGACAGATGCACTGACTCTTGTCCAGCAGAAAGTGGGAACCATGCTCTGAAAATAAAGCAACAAGAAATATATACACATATATTTATCATCAACACTCGTAAACCGACACAGATTTTTGTGCTATATTTTACGGACTACACGGCGCACCTGATTATAAGGCGCACCCCTCAAATTTTTACACAAAATTCAGAATTTGGCGAAAATGGTGTTTTACGTCCTCTTGGTCTGAATCAGACACATATGGGACATTTGTAAACACAAATATGGTGGGAACAATACTGGAGGCAATGCCCGGAGGCAGTACGAAACCAGTCCCGATTTTTGTATTAATACAGATAGGTGTAGCGGTAACCACGCCTCGGGTAAACCTCATCGGCTATGGCACCGCTACAAGTAATTGAAGTAATCGAGGGGTCAGATTTTGTTATTATAGTTTCTTACTATATTATCAGTCACATTATAAGGTGCAGGGGTCGCAGTCTAGGAAAAAAGTATCGTAAAATACGTTACACCATTTTGTTTAACCAGACCACATTTCTGTTTACAGAGTTTTAAAAGAAGGATTTGTTTCCTTACAAA
>CM065686.1:31591886-31594386 GCA_017654935.2 Phymorhynchus buccinoides
TCTTCTCTTCTCTCGTTTCATCAATTTCTCTCTCTTCTATCTCCCCTCTCTCTTTCTCTTTATCTTTTCTTTCCCTTGTCTCTCCTCTTTCCTCTTCTCTCTCTCTCTCTTCTTCTTCTACTCTCTCTCTTCTTCTCTCATCCATCTCTTTTCTCTTATACTCTCTCTTTTATCTCTCTGCTTTCTTCTTCTTATCCCTCTCTCTCTCTCTCTCTCTCTCTCTCTCTTTTGTTTTTTTTTGTCGAGTTGCTTTATTGCTTCTGGGCTAATATTAACGGTGCTAATTGATTGGTTTCCGCTTCTTTCTACGGTTTTACCAGTAGTCTATTAGGCAAGAGAACGGTTTTTCTCTCTTTGAGTTGCATTAACTATACTATTGTAGTGTTTGCGTGTTTACTAGACGTGGTGTAGGCATCACTGTCGGTTGTTTTGTTACCCGCTATAATTTTTGCTCACTCACGAAGTGAGTCTATATTATGATAGTTATGTCTGGGTTTCTCTCTCTCCTCTCTCTCTCTCTCTCTCTCGTCCGTCTACTCATCCTTCCCGTCTCTCTCGTCTCTCTCTCTCTCTCTCTCTCTGTCTATCCCTTCTCTCTCTCCTCTCTGTGGGTGTGTGTGTGTGTGTGGTGTGTGTGTGTGTGTGTGTGTGTGTGTGTTGTTGCGTCAGTGGTCTAATCTCCAAACTTTAAACGTTTTGGCCTGTTTCTCGGGGAAATAAAGGCATACATTGTTCAAGACATGCACACATCTACCCATTGTCTATGCAAGCTTTCAAGCACTATGATTTGAATAATTACATACTTAAAACAAGCAGTAACAGATACAAACAGATACTATTTTTGATTATTGGGTTAGAGAGTATTCACCAGGCACTTGAGTTAAGAAACTCCTCAACACTGAAAGCCTCGATAGCTCATTGGTAGAGTGTCTGTCATGCTCATTGGTTCCGGTACATAGGCATTTGGCCACGAGTGTTAGTTCTCTATACTAGACTACTAATTTGCCCTCACTCGTTCTGCCCGAGTTACGCTGACCTTTCTAACTCAACTCTCTAATTCAACTCGGTGAAATTCCAGGGTCGCCCTCACGTGCAAAGCCCTATTTCGACACGGCACTCTTTTTTGTCCGTCGACCATAGGTTGATCGGACTTTGCGGATGGGCTGGTTTTGTATTTTTTCCCCTTTCATTTTCTGTCTTGTCCTAAGGAGACTCCCGAACCGCTTGACCGAATCGGCGTCCAAAATTTGGTGTGCTGGTGTGTCAACCATTGAGAGGAGGCAACCGCGCAAAGGGTTTTTCCGTCTTGACCTTGACCTTGGCGTACGACCTTGAAAACGCGATAAATCTTTACGGGGCCATACCTCCCACACCGTTGGTGTTAGAGTCTTCAAATTTGGCCTGAAGGTACTTTGGTTTTTTATGCTCGTTCCGTTGGTGGCATACCGATCAAGGGTCAAGGTCACGGTCCTGGAGATCGTTAGCCTTGAAGTGGTAGGCGGTCTACACCTTGTGTTTTTTAAGCCATATTTTCACATTTGTACTTGACAGAACGCTTCCGATTGTGTGTGGCAACTGCATACCCTAGATAAGAACACATCCGAGCATAAATTATCGCCATGCTGATCTTGACCTTGAGTGTGACTGATCCTGAATTTCTTCTTTCAAGGCTGTATCTCGTGAACTAGAAGTACAAAATCCATTCAATTTTGTGTAGGAATGTGACTGCTACGGGTGTCGCAAAGTGCGTGGCATTGCTGGTACGACATGTCTGCTGCTGCGGCTGACGCCCTTGTTTTTTGGTTTGTGTGGTGTGTGTGTGTGTGTGTGTGTGTGCGTGTGGTGTGTGTGTGGTGTGTTTAAGTTGTATCCATTAACGTAGTTTCCATTGTACTTTACATTGTGTATTGTCCTCGTGTACTTTTGACACCCCCTCAATGTTTTTTTGTTGTCCCCATGTTCTTGTTCGAGTGAGCCTTGAAGTGCTTGCCCTCTTGTTGTTCTTCTTCTGCTCACTGTCAGTGTCTGTTACCCGCTTATCAGTTTGATTGCACCCACCCATACCTGACACTTCAGTATCGGCGGAGTCCATATTACTCCACAATAACATTGTGCATTGGCAACGCCTCCTAGTGCCCTCAAAAACATTCTTGTGTATGTTTTGCCTACGATAAGGTTCAGTGATAAAGTTGGAATCCAACGTTTCACGTAACGCACGGCGACGGCAACGACAAGGCAAAAACGATGTTAAAATAAATCGCTCAAACTAAGGCACTTTCTACTGCTTGATCCATAAGAAACGAACGGCAAACGGCAAGTCCCGATACCGTCGACGGCACCGGCACGGGCAGGGAGTTGTTTCGGAGCATGTAGCGCATTTCTGCCGTTGTGGACGGCAACCATGAAATTTGAGTAGAAAATGCATCTTTCAGCTATGGAAAGGTGCGTGTATGTGTGGTGGTGTAGGGTTGGGGGGGGGGGGGGGGGGTGGGGAGGTCGG
>CM065686.1:31621886-31624386 GCA_017654935.2 Phymorhynchus buccinoides
TGTGTGTGTGTGTGTGTGTGTTTAGTGTGTGTGTGTTGTGTGTGTGTGCGCGTGCGTGTGTGTGCGTGCGTGCGTGTGTGCGTGTGTGCGTGCGCTCTGTGCGCGTGCGTGCGCTCTGTGCGCGCGCGTGCGCGTGTGTGTGTGTGTGTGTGAAAAGAAAGCAGCAGTGCACGTGCTTGGGTGTGACATAAAGTATGCGTTACATCATGATTCATTATGAGTCGCACGACTTAACTACATAGTTGTAGATTACGATCCTCCAGTGCATAGGGAGAAGATAACCCCCCCACACACACACACACACACACACACACACACACACACCCAAAAGTGGTGCATTTCACCTGAATGAACCTATAGCTGAAAATCTGCAAGGACTGGACAGACGACCGGAGCAAACAATGCTTTCCATAGTTGATGGGAAGAAGTCAAATCAAGAATACGCTATTATCTCCCGTGGAGAAATTTGGTTGCAGGTGCAACACACACGAACAAACACAAGAAGACAATGAAATATTAACCCTTTCATCGCCAGCCATTTTTGAGCAAAAAAATACTATTAACCTTAACCAGGTAGAGAGACAAAAGAGCATACAATTTAGACATTATTAGAACATAATTATGCTATTTAATTAAATACCAAATATTGAATAAATAATTATGATGTGATTACCTAGCAAAGAAAAACAAATGGCACAGTCAGAGAAAGAAAATTGGCGTCTAAAAACACGTCGAGTTCATGCCTTGTTATTTCTTATTAAATCTACTTTGATAGCGGTTTTCTGCTTCTTTGGTGGTGTGTGTGTGTTCCAATTCCTTTTTACAAGTAGACCTATTTTGTCTGTGAGTGAATTAAGACTAATTGTTAATTTGTGGTAATGTTTGGCATCTGCAATAAGTGTATCTTCCGCAAGAAAAAGGATGTGCTTCATGAAGTGCACTTTTTTGTCCTTCAGTTTCTATCATAATAAGGACAGTTGGCTAATAATGGTCGACCTAGCTCGCCAATGTGGCCGCCATGTGGCAACCAACTCAACAGGGGCTTATCTTGTGATATCTCGTTCCTCCCTCTCTCTCTCTCTCTCTCTCTCTCTCTCTCTCTCTCTCTCTCTCTCTCTCTCTCTCTCTCTCTCTCTCTCTCTCTCTCTCTCTCTCTCTCTCTCTCTCTCTCTCTCTCTCTCTCTTTATCCCCAACTAAGAATATAGAAAGGATTAGCCCCACTCGAGCGTTATGCCACCTGGCGGTCAAAACAGCCAGCTAAGCCGCTCGGAAACCTGGCCCTGCAGCATCGTTAGCGTTGCAATCAAAATCCGCTCGTGTAAGCTTCAAGGTGAACAGCCTTAGTAATATATTCTTTACAAAAAAAAGTGCTATAGTGCCAATGACTGTTGTAATTTCCTCTTTTCGTCATTTTTTTTCTTCTTTTTTAATTTTTTTTTCAATAATTTTTACAAAGGACAGTTCTATAATATTTTGAAACATGACATAGCACTATCGTCACACTCAGTATCATCTGCTCTTATAAACTTTAAGGTAAACAACCGTATTGATATATTGAATTCTGGAAAGTTATCTGAAAGCCATACCACTACTGTTTATATTTTACTTTTTTTACTTTCATTTTCTGTACTGACTATGGCAGTTCTGTAATATGTTTTTCGAAACGTGGCTCAGTAGCGTCCATAGAGTCGATAATCTGCTCATGTAAACTTTTAAAGGTAAAATAATATGTAGGTTCTTCCCTGGTATTGCTGTACCTCCAGGATCGAACCACTATATCTACATGTAAATAATGATGTCCCATATGTAGCTGTTCCTGGGGCAGTGGGCGGATGCCTCGTGCCTCCATACGGGGAGCTGGACGACCCCGACCCCTCCACGAGTCTCTCCCCGTGGGGATACCGGGGGGGTATTTCGTAAAAAATAGTTCCCCCACCTTCTGGAAGTTCTGTGCTGGTAACTTCCTCTAATCTGCCACTCTCTTTGACACTGCCTTTTCCCTTTGTTTTCTATCATATACTATTTATCTGACTTATTGGCCTATTCTCCTGGGCCTGTATTCACGTTGAGATAGCATGAGACTTAGCATGATGCTAACTTAGAAGCTCTTCCAAAGTCCTATAGGATTTAATAGGACTTTTGGAAGAGCTTCTAAGTTAGCATCATGCTAAGTCTCATGCTATCTCAACGTGAATACAGGCCCAGGCTTTCTAAAAAAAATTCTTCCAAATAACGTTTCTCCTTTGAGCTCCTACGAAATCGGAATGTGTCGTCTGTCCCCAGCGGGGAAACCGGTAGAAACTGAAAACCGTACCTTACCCATTATGGCCATATGGCATGGGAACGCAGAAGAAGAAGAAGAAGTACCTGTAGCAGGTCGGAGGGCGAGGACGTTAAACACATTTTCATCTTCTTGTTAAAAGTAAGCAACCATTTTCTAGCCAAGAAAGTTGAGGTTGTTGTTGGTTGATCTCAATTTTGTTTTGGAACATAATCTAA